>JAYEVE010000422.1:0-600000 GCA_036346375.1 Guadua angustifolia
TTGCGTTTGTCTTTGCGAAAATCGCCTAAGTTCTGCATATCCTTTGGCGGTCTTTGCTGGGGTGGCGGTGTATAGTCTGTTGCCTCCGTGGCGTGATCCCTTGCCTCTGCTCCGTTATTCTGAGTGTTCACCATCTGTTGATTCTTGGGGTTTAGAGATAAGAGGGAAAAAGAATAGGCGAGTATGGAACTTATCGGGAAGCAGTGTAACTTAAATAGAACCATTAAGCATTCAAGCATAAATAATAATTAAGTATGGTTTAGTACATAGTCTAAGGACTATGTAACCATCGACAATCCTAACCATCACATCAATTGTTCATTACAACGCATACTAAAGTTAGGAAATAAAGGCGACTCAAAACAAGCTGAGTCTCAGCATAAAAGGCGGCCCGCAGATATTACGACAAAGCATCACTCATCGAGCCAACCGGCTCGGCTGCGCCGATCACGTAAGCCGGCGGGTGGTGGCATCGAAACAAGCGGTCCCCATGCCCTCCCCTTTGCCTTGGTGGGGCTCCAGCAGTTGATGGTCCTCTGGCCTTTGCTGGCAGCCAGCTCCTGCTTCTCTTGGCTCCTCCTCGTCGTCGTCGTCAAAGCTCCATGGCGTCGCTCTCCCTGCCCGTAAAGCCTCCTCCGGCTCGGCGATCCTCTGAGCAGCGTGCATCTGGGTCTCTCGTAAGGCCTCCTCGGTCTCCTCGAGCAGCGGTAGGCGGCTGCAGCTCTGTAATCGTGGCGTCCATCACCTCCTCTGTCTGTGCGACACCCGGCCAGTGTGCAGCGGCGTCATCCTCTAGGTCAGCGGGCTGCGGGAGTCCACCAGCGTCAGTGAGTACCTGAAGCGGTATCCACAGCTCAAAGCCGTGGTCGGCTGATCGGCCTTGCGGCGCAACTCGGGCACACTCTGTATGCCGCCTCGTGGCAAGCTCGCTTCACGCATGGCCAGCGACGACTAACTGCAGCGTGCTCGGCGTACAAGGTGAGTCGTCTCCCATCCATCGGCGATCCGTTGACTATCGGGTGCGGGACTTGTAGAGTGGTCGGTCGAAGCCTCCCAACACGGAGCATCCTCGAGCTCGCATGGCGTAGCCGTGGCGCTCTCCAAAGGTGAACCATCGCATCTGCCAAAAGCAGCGTCGAGAACAACAAATTTTTAAAGAACACGAAAGTAATAGCAAAAAAAATACAGAGGTATGAAGTAAAGAAGAAGAGATGAGTCAAGATTTCATTGATTATTCTTGTCAGTTTTATTCTTTAGAAATTAATTTGGACTCCATTAAAGCGGCCGATCTAACTAGGGTCAAGTCCTACGATCGGTATGGCTCGATACCATCCTGTCGTGCCTCGAATTTTCACAGTTCGGACACTCTGTGTATATGTACTAGTCGAGGATCACGCTAGTACACAGGATAAGCAGGTTGAAGTACCACAATCATACAGTGAAATAAATAATAAGTACTTCAAGCATTAATAATAGTGAGTTACATGACCTTATGGCCGCCTTACAATACCGCCCATGAGCGATAAATATCATCGATATCAAGTTCATTTCGGCGGAAGCAAAATACGATAAGCGGAACCACTCCTAGCCACAGACTCTTGAGTGCGGCTCAACCCTTAATCCTCTGGCCTTGACGAACTCTTCATTCCAAGTATGCGGCTTCTTCTTCTTCGAGGTTTTGTCGATGCAAGGGTGAGTATACAACATATTCAACAAGTCATACACAATGGACTATTACTATATGCAAGGCTTATTCAAGAAAGGCTTAATTGGTTATTTTGCATAAGCGACATTTCTTTTGATAGGTAATCCTATTAGATTAAAAGCGATAAGATCAATAATATTTAATAATTAATTTCTCAATTCTTTTCCAAGAGTTTGGCACCTGACCCTAATTTCATTCACCGACTTTTTGGCACGACCACCCATTCCACATTTTCATTTTGAAAATCTAACCCTTATTTGTAATCAAGAGCAATGTCGATCTACAGCGGACACGGCTATTGAATAGATTCACACACACACTCTGCGGAAGTGTACACTTTACCCACAGGATCTGATCGTTCACCACAGAGCGATTGATTGCAACAAAGCCTTTGAGAGACTAACATTTGCCGATGAACCTCTCGTTACCTCCTTCTAACACTTCCCTCACTCGGGCGAAGTTTAGAGCAGGCAAAAATCCGTTGAATGGGTACCAAGCAGCGACCGATGCGCTTCGCCTCTGATTACATTTGGTGTGCCTTGTCACCCAGGTTTCAAAGGAAAGAGGTCGAAACCTACTTAACTAGGTCCGTCCCATTAGGACAAGTGGTTGTACGGAACTCAGTTCAAAGGCTCGCAAGGTTAAGTCCTTAATTGTCCGGGCAAGACATCCATTTTATACAACTCGGCACCTGACCTTCTTAATTATTCATCTGACCCATTGCCACACAGGCCCACATGCAGAAGCCTTCTTGCCACTTGCCAGTTCAAATCATTTTCCACCCACTTTATACTTAAGCAACACATGCCATTTTCCACATTATTCCATGAATAGCACCACACAGGTCACTATCGGTTCAATTCATGACATCATCGCATTTTCAAAATCGTTCCATAATGTTTAGTCAATATTCATTTGATATTTGAAAGTCATTCCACGCATACAGCGAGGCTAGCGACTAATCACGGTCTAGCCTCCGTGTTGGCATCATATTAGCATCAACATATTTAAGCATCTTAGGGTGGACAAGGTTTGAGGGCATATAAACATTATAATCAAGGTGGCATAACAAGTTTGGCTTTTAACTACCATTTCCCAATTTAATCAATAGTGGTTGTACTTAACATAGCATGCAATATGGAAATCAAAATATACTTTTTAAAACTAGTAGCGAAATGATCAAAGCATGACTTGCCTTGAAGAGGAGTTGGTTACAGTCGAGGTTCTGCGGCGGGTCTTCAAACTCTCCTCGGCGAATTAAGGCAACTCGAGTCTACTAAGTACAAACAAACACACAATAAATATATAATATAGACAGCAAACAATTCACTAAAATTAAATAAAAATCACCAATAAATAGTTCACATTTTACAAATTTTGGGCACTGGAATCACTCAAATCCGAGTTAAAATCACGAAAGTTATAGCGTTTTCAATTTTCTGAAATTCATAAAAGAATAAACCGAATTATTTCTCTATTTTCCACCGATTTTCCGGCTGATTTTCCCTCGCTTGACCGTGTCGGCACGGAGCGAACCACGTCGCCCTCGGCCAGCGGCGGTGGGCCGGATGGCGTCCGCGGCGTCGGCCGCGGTACGCCGGTCCTCCTCCCGACAAGTGGGCCCATGACGATGCTCGACCCACATGTCGGCGACCGCAGCGTCATGAACCATCAAGCCCGCGCGTACCATCTACTTTCGACCGTCGGATTGAATCTAAGCGCAAAAGACTAGCAAAGCGGTTTACTATTCACGGGACTCGTGGCGTTACCTTAGGCGTCGGATGGAATCAGAGCGGTACGTGGGAACTCGCGAAGAGTCGAAGAAGATCGGTGGCTGCCGGACTTGAAGAAGATAGCGCAGTCCACGGCGTTTCGAAGCCTCTCCGGTCGGAAGAAGTAACCCTGCAGCTGCGGCGCGACTCAAGGAACTCGGAAATTTGGCCTCGAGTGCGGCGAGGAACGGCGGAAGATGCAAGCAAAGGCGGAGGATTGCCCTTCTCTGGCGAGCTATGCGGGAAGCTAGGGTGCCACGAGCTAACGACCGACGGAACAAGTGGCGGGGTGAAGAGACCATTTTAATGAGCTAAGCGCCAGCGATGCGTCGAGGTGCCTCGTGGCGGCGCAAATCCCGACAAATCGCGGCTGACCAGAGGCAATGGTGCGACGATCGCGCCTGATCCCGAGATCGATCGGTCACATCGGCCGTCCGTCGCGATCAGCGATGCGAAGCGAGCGCCGCGTTAGGGTTTTCTCCGCGCAAACACGGTGTTGGGCGGCCCAACACTGTAGCTAAAATTTCAAACTTTTCGAATAAAAATAAATGCAGAAATTCAAAGTAATTATTTGGGGCACTAAAAATACGAAAAATTCTAGAAAAATTCTAGAAAATATTTGAGAGCATTTTGAGCTAAAATAAAATATTAGTTTTAATTTTGATAATTACATTTTCTGGTATTTAATTACTCAAGAAAAATGATATAAATAAAATCAATTAAATCCAATAAATCCCAGAAAAATTAGATAAATTCCATTAAATGCAATTAAATGCAATTAAAGGTTGATTAATTCATAAAAATTCAAATAACTCCAAATTTAAAATCTGGCCAAAATTAGGGGACGTTACTGGTACCCTTTTAGAGCGATGCCAAAACATTTGAAAAGGAAAGAAAGTTAAAAAAGGCGTCGAAGCGACTCACGGGAGGGAGATATTTGAATAGCATAATTAAACAGAGCGATCTCTGAGTGGGTTTCACTTGGCTATGGAAGAACTGTAGCTGGACTCATATTTCTTTTCTTTAGGAGCTACCTTCTGGTAGCTTTGATTCTGCCGCATAACATAGATTTGATGCACGAAAAGGCGCAATGTGGCGAAAGCATCATAAGCATGGTGTTTGATGTAACAGAGCAAAACAAAGGATAACGTGAGTGCTAGGAAGACATGGGTGATCATTGTGCTAGGCCGTGGCTCGAGGTTAAAGTTGGTTTAAATGGAAATGAGAGGCCCACGAGCTCCATCTTGTGTGAAACGGAAGGCGAGTAAGCAGATTTTGAGGTGGTTGAAAACTCTAAAGTTTCTGATCGCTATGCATCTAACATAAGCGAGTGTGAATGTGATGCCTTAAGCTAAGCAGAGCTAAGAGTTATGATTACCATATTATCATGGAAAACATTGTTCGGTAATGTTTCATAGCTATTTTGATAATGAGTTGTGGAGGATGTTAGCGAGCTCGATTACTTCTATAAGCGGATGTCGCTAAGAAATCTCGAAGAGCGTTGATGCGAAGTTAGAGAAGAATTCCATTGCTTGTATGCAAGTTGGAAAAACTTTCCCACCTAGTTTTATGAATGTGATGCAACATCTGCTTTGGTGCATCTGCTTTGAAGCGATGGTTGGAGGTCTGCTGTGATTCGGATGGATGTATAGTCGGGAAAGGGAGTTGAAAAAGCTTAGAGCTACGATGCGCAACAAGGCAAGGGTAGAGGGTGTATCGCGAGAGGCTTATGCAAGTAAAGAGATCACAAACTTTTCAACAAAGTATTTCGCACTCAAGCACAATGTGAATGCCCCTCTGAATCGGTGCAGGTGCCACGGAAGAAGAACCGTTGTGCGAACTTAAGCTTTTTCAATGCAAGGGGTCAACATGTTGGGTCATACCTTTGCACACCATGTTGAGTATGAGAGTGGAACTGGCCATGCTTTACATGTTGATAACATGGTAGAAGTTGAAAAATATTTTGAGTAAGTGACTTTACAGAATTATGTTTTCAACATTTTGATGTAGTGTCCTTTTAACCTAGGAATAAATGGCAGTGTTTGACAAAAAAAATTGGAAGTCAACTCGACTGCCCACAAGTAAGCAATTGGATAACCTCGTCGTGATGGGTTGAAAAAGCGGCCCAAGCTTAGTGCAATGGTTAAAATCGTACGTAATTTGTCTATTTATTCAATTTTTTAAAATGAATTGTTGTAGTAACTTAATATTAGACTAACGATGATGCATATTGCTATATAGTGTATGCGTGATGCCTCGAATCACTGAGGATCTCCGGCTGACTCTCACATGGTGATGTGGCGGCAAGAGCTATAATCGCTATGATGTGAGCGGGTTCCGTTTTGAGCAATGAGAAATTAGAAGCTAGCCGTCCACTTGCGGCCACTTCAAACCGCGGAGTAGTCCTAGCGTCGTCCTATTCGGTGATATATTGAACTACTACGGTGTTGTACAAAACATAATTGAGTATACCTTTGGGGTGCCAAAAGAAGCTGAAGGTTGTGTTTTTGATTGCCATTGGTTGATCCACACAGCGGCACGTGTCGATGACTTTGGGATGGTGGAGGTGAAGCACAATTCGCGGCTTCATGGCCACATTAATAACATTGTGCTTGCGTCGGGTTGGCGGTGTACTACGAGCTATCCTCACGTAGCTTGAAGGCTTGGTGGGTTGTATTTAAAGTTAACCACGAAGTATATCCTCTGAGGGATGTTTACGTATGTGCAAAACAACGTGAAGATGATGTGGGTGATGTATATCAAGAAGAAGTTATGGGGATTCTTCCCTTGTCTCCGATGGGGCGGACTCGATCAATTACATACCGATGCCAGGGCGTAATAGCGGATGAACCGGGCCCTTCACGGAAGCGCCCTCAAAAGTCGATAAAGATTACACGTCTTCAAGCGCGTCTCAATGAAATCTGGTCATGAAGCGGTCACGGCGCCGGCGACTTTTGATATGTATATTTTGTAGATGTGCTTGATGAAGCTGAAACCCTTGATTGATGAGTGGAAGTGGAATGACTGTTTGATATCGAGATGTTCTATTACAATTAATGAAATGCGGGAAGCATAATTTTGGTCATGGTCACAAGCGTCTCTTTTCTCTTAAGAGTGCCACAAGAAAGCGTCTCTTTTCTCTTAAGAGTCGGGCTGCCAAAGGAAAACATAAAATTCTAGTGTGGAATCATTTGAGTTAGCGGGGAGGGCTTGTGTAATCTTGGCAAGATGGTGAGAATATGACCTTTGAAATCTGATTAATAAGTTAGTGGGGCGATAGTGTTAGACGGAGAATTTGGTGCAAACTTAGATCCGCCAACTCAAAAAGTTGCCAATTTACAAGCACGAGATTTGTTACTACATCCTTTCACTTGAGAAAAGCGCTGAAGTAAAAGGATTAATGTGACCTCACTTGAGTCAAAGATCTGAACAAATTTTCCGGATTTCTTTGTCTTGGCCGAAACGAGTTTGTTGTATCTCTTTTTACTACATTCGATGTAAGGCCTTTGTTAGACTCCATTTTGTTTCTTCTGCTATAAGCCAAGTGTACTTCACTTTCAATCTCTCCATACCATTTTCGATTGCTCGAAAATTGTCGCCATGTTGTCTAACCCTTGAGATCTCATCTTTGGAGTTCATTGGAACTATCGGAAAGCGAGGTTTAGGGATGTGGTGTCATAGTGCCTACCTAATTTTCAATTAACCATGCACTTTTTTTGCATGGTTATGTCCTTAGCTAATGATTCTTTAAAAAATTCAGCGACTAATGATGCATTTCTTCCAAGCCAAAGCAAGTCTTGTTTTAGTCAATTTTATTAAACTTTGACCTATCAACATACATCAAGTATTTTAACTATTTTTTGTTTTTGAGACAAAACATGTACATAAACCACATGAAGATGATAAGCGAAATTGTCACAATTTTTGTGGTCTTTTTTTTTGTCGGGGTAGTAGAACTTATGCATACCAAGTGTAGATTAGGCAAGTGCCTGTTATATAATTCTGTTTAGTCATTAGCATGCAAGAATTCGAATTAATGCAACTCCTTCTTGGTACCTGAAATGCATGTTTCTTTATAAAGAACATGCTTAGTATGAGTTAGTCAATGCCATGTCAATGCCATCTTTGAGAAGAATGTCATAGTTGAGTTCTATTTCCTTGACAATATCTTGTTGCAAGTAATTGGTAACTAAAGAATAAATTGTCAAATTATCAAACTGGTGTGGTTGATGATACCAAGTAAGGACAATAACAACTATTTTACAAGTTATTGTTGTCTCATTCATTTTTGCAAGTTATTGAAAATTATTTGTAGACACATGTACTAACTCTTGTCAAATTTGAGCAGAGATGAGTATGTTCGGGCATCGAGTTGACAAGCTTAAAAGGCAAGTTCATTGGTGCGTCCTCGAGGAAGGTCGAGGCGGGGGGTTCGATGCTCGGGACTCGGCGGAAAGCGGCACCATGTTTCTTTGAGGCTGCGCATATTAAACGATGTGCGGGAGCGGCTCGGAGGTGCTTTGATGGCGAGCCACGAGAGCAGTGCAGGAGCGACTGGCGAAGGCGAGGCGGTGGGGGTTGAGCGAGGCGAGGTGGGATGTGAGGATGAGGCGAGGCGGACGAGGAGGTCCTTGGGGTGGCGGTGGGGCGACATATCTGCGAGCCCAGGCGAAGGCAGCGGCGAATCTGAGTTGCGGCGACCTTAGAGCGATTCGCGGAAGGAGGACTTCTTGGTACCATCGGTATATCGTAGTATTGGATTAGCATTTAATATCCATATTTACATTGTAATGTCTATGAACTAATGATTTGCATTTTAGGTTTAAGTAAAACCGTCTCGATTCGTCAGAGATGCAACTTGACGATAGGAGGTTGATAGAGCTACGGGGCGAGTGTGATTATATCTTTCATGTCTTTTCTTTTAGCATGAGCTAAGTGACAACTTATTGTTTTGATGCATCTTTGTCTTATATTTTGTTGTAAACCTTTGGAAAAGCGGGTTGAATTTGGGGCGGGCCACATTACAAAGGTTAACGTCGTCTTTGAGCCCTTGGCGCTACTACTACCCTAGCATGGTTGAGTCGGGCGAGGATAGATTCTGACCCTGGCTGGAAGCCTTGGGTGTTGAAGAAGAGCGTGGAAGGGCGAAGACAACCAAACATGTCGGTATGATCAGGTTGGCCACAGGTGAGTTTGCATTATGTATTTACTCTATTTGAGTATTTCTTTAAATGCAAATACAATTTGACAATGTGTAATCTATGCGAGGAGAGGTTCGGCTTGAGAGCGAAGCGATTACAACAACGTGAAGAAGGCCAAAAGCATCTTCAATAGGCGGCACAAAGGTTGTTGGAGATTAGTTCGTGATGCCGCAGTTCAAAACATCATCAATTTTCACAAGAGGGTGAAGAAGGTGAACATGAGAAGACCCGGAGGCGAGGTATACACTGACGGAACAAGAGTATCTCGAGCTCGATCGATTGGATAATGAAGGACATGGAGGCTTGGAGGTGGATGTGCGGTCTTGGGCATCGGTGGATTTTAAAGAAAAATCAAATAGAAATCGAGGAACAGAAAAAGTAGAATGGGGAAGCACAAGTCTGTGTAGAGCGGACACATTAGCCTAGAACAACGCATGTTTCTAACTTTGCAGTAGGAAATTTGAAAGTGGGAGTACTCCACTTTTGTCGAGTTTATCCGGGGCACCAAGGCGAGGATCCTGAACCGGATGTTTTGTGTGACGACCGAGGCTACTCGAGGATGGTAAGTATAAATGACACAATATGTTTGGGCAAATTTACATCCGGGGAGCACCAATATGCTGTTTTCTGAGCGTCATATCTTGAAGAAATGACACAGCGTCAAGGTAGGAGTTTGATTGGAGGTCACGCACCGGCAGATGTGGAAGCGTTGTACCATGTTGGAGGGCCTAAAGCATGGGAGGTTAGATTAATAAAACTGATTTTATTGTTTTTGCTCTATGAATAACAAAAATGTTGCATGGTCACATTTGATTATATATCGTTTGTAGGTGGGCCATGGGGGCGAGTTGTGGGCTGCGATCGTGCGTCCACGAGGCTCGACTTCCTCACGGGGAGTAATGCTTTCGCTCGTCGAGGTCCACAGGAGAAGCACAAGTCACGAGGAGGAGGCTCGTCAAGCGCGAGGCTTCATAAATTCGAGAAGACTTCGAGAATACATGAAAATGTATCTGTAGGTACAATCCCAACTTTAAACAAATCGCTCAATTGTACATTTGTGATTAAAATCTAACAAACAATCTATATCACCAGCTGTCACAATCTCTTGGATCTCTTGGACCCTAACGTGCGGTGTTTAGCCCTCTGTTATGCCCGGTAAAGATACTTGAGTTCTTTACTCTCTAATTTACTTAGCTCGTCAAATCACGTTCCGCATTTGCAGCCACCACACAGGAGAAGCATCACGGGGTGCTCGGCCTCCCGGCGTCCTTCATAAACCCTCTTTGGGATCTGAGGCACCACCCCTAGGAGATGCACCTCGGGTTATATGAAATTCTCATGCATTCTTTATTTTTAAAAACTCTATTACAGTATACTTTATATCACAAACTATGATCCTGAGCTCCTAGCCGCCTCGTCCTTTCTACATGTTCACTCCGAGTCTGACCACCTACATAGGAGAGGCACCCTGAGTAAAGATGGATCGGTTCAATTAGTTATTCAAAATTTGAACTAATGATTTATATATCGCATAATGTACTGTCTATGCCTTCAGGGCTCCGGCCTCAAACATATTCTACATGTACCCACCACCTATGCAGGCCAAGGAATGCCTATGTACTTCAACCGGTGAGGCCTGCTGACCACCTCGAGATGACACCTCGAGATGACACCACAGTGTTGTCTATTCAACGATGCTTAGGTGCTTATGATGGTATGAATATCAAACAACCACATCATTACTTTCTTTAACGGTATGCTTTTCCTAGCATGTTGTATGCCTATGTGCTCTTGTGTTCATGCCAAGTTACATAAAGAAATTATTTTTTGGCACATGTGTACATTTTGTGAAGTTACTATAGTTAACTTGTATAACTAGATAAATAGATAAGTTGTTAATAGCATCTTTGCATAGGGTTGTATATTTGACTATGAAATTCATAATATGATTACAACAATACTAATAACGACAAACAATCGGGATGAATCATTGTTGGTATATAGAATTGCTTCAAGCATATATCAATATAACCCGATGGTTAAAATTGCTTATATATATAGATATATGCATTGCCTTACGTGAATGAGCTCATGGCATGATAATATTTAAATTTTACACAAGAGGCTCCAAATTGAGAAAGCGTGTTTATGTGCTCTTGATTATTAAAGCTGATTTCGGATCGATACTTATGACTTTGTTCTTACAAAAGATTAGATTGGTTTGTTAATTTACATAGCTTACATCCTTAATTGCTATCAGTTATAGAACCTACCATTGAATAATAGTGCATCATTTTCCTTCATATAGATTGTTGCCCTTTGCTTCTATTGAATGCTTAAAGATTAGTCTTGAACTTGCGGGTTTACGGTCACGCCCTCCGGCCGCGTACTACAGCGACATCATAGAAGACATCTTGAGCAGCGCCGGCGGTGGTGGTAGCGCCCACAACTCCAACAACCCGAGGCATGAATTCCATTGTGAGCTCGATTGGTGTATATTGTTGGACTTTTGACTTGTTGTGATGGATCGTTATGAGCGACTTATTGTGATGGACTTATTTTAATGGAATGTGGATTGTATCTATTGCGGTTGTAATGTGTTATGCGTCATTGCGTAGTTTACAATTTCTTTGTTGGATGTGTGATTGATTATCTAAGGATGCTGCTAGAATGTCTCCTACGGTTTGATTATCTAAGGATGCTGCTAGAATGTCTCCTACGGTTTGAGAGATTGATATATATATTATAGCTGTAAATGTTTTTGTATGCTTTGAGTGGATGTCCTATTTACTAGAGGTCATGCGAAATTTTGTACATTCGGTGACTTAGTATGAGTATGGAATTTTGTATTTTTAGTGTTATGTGGCATGTCTTGTATTTTGGTTAATAATTCAAGAGACATTGTGGAAGGGAGGAGGACAAGCTTAAATGCGGGTAATTTCAATTTCAGTTTTCTTTGACAATATCTTGTTGTGGTAATGGGTGTGTGTGTGTTGGGGGTGTTCAAATTTGAACTCACTTGAAGCATATCTGTGATTCTTGCTTCTGAGGGCATTGGCATTACGCTAGATGGGCTCTTTGGAATGGAAATGGATCATCTGTATCGATGTAAGTGTCAGATTGGTACCACTTGGAATGCATCTTATTTCCATTTTGATCTGACCACTATTCTTTTTATGGAATACCTCTAGTTTCAATTATGACACAATCATTATTCTCCTTCTTTGTAGTGAAAATCGGGTTGCTAGCCTTAACTTGCGTGTTGGTAGCCGATGAGTAGTCTTGGATATCAATTTGGTTTCATGATATTCTTCTCTATTATGGGTAAGTTTTCTTCCCACAAATTTAGCGTTTGATTCTATACTAGGTCATGGGGATAGCATATTTAAGCAAAATTTGTACTAATTTAATTAACAATAAATGTATCTACTAAAACTCCAAATTAGTTTGCTTTTATGCGTGTTGCTTAAACTGTCATAATAATAGCACTTAGGGGCCTTCCTTACATTTTCTTGAGCTTGTTGTTTACTATTATGTGGATGTCTAAAGGCAAGAAAACATCAAAACTCTATTGAATTAGATCATTGGTGTTGTATAAATATATCGATTTTCTTCCTAGGAAATTCCAAGTCTACTTATGTTGGTACTTTTGTTGTCTACTTGGAATTGGGTTACACATTGGTGTTACGTACCCATCAAGAAATTGGTGTTGTATAAATAAAGCTTTGAAACATGCTCGGTCAAGTTTCAAGTGAAATTAAGTACCAACAAAAGTGTAACCCATCTTTGCAGCTCTCTCTTGTCTTCTTTGCATATGTTGGTAGGTGGAAAGCTTGGGCTACTTATGTTTTCGATTTTTATTTAAATTACAACTCTTGACATTATAAGAGATTTGTATTTGTGATGGAAGTTGTCTTATAATCATCCTTGAGTTCTCTTTGGGCTTGGTTTCCTTGATTCTGCAATCTCAATAGCTTTAGGACCAAGTTCATCCTTGGGTTCTCGGTTTTTATGGGCCTTTCGGTTCCTCGGTACTTCAGCAGTACACATCATTTCTGGTTATGGCCTGTCCACCGCGCATTCAAGATGGAGTGCGTATGACATAGCCATTCACACTTTTTATGTGAAGAGTTCTTGATCATTTGCTTCATCTACTTCTGAGTTCAATGACATAGTGAATGTAATATTCTCGTCAAAAGCGTTTGTTGCTGGCTTTGTAGCATATTTCTTTGGACAACACTTCTTGATTGCATTACTTCATTATGGTGGAGTTAAAGAAGAGTACTTTATGGAGCTTCTCTGAGAATGCAATTGAAGGTGAAGCGCTCATTGTGATTACGAAGATGCCCTAAAATGTTAGCTTGAAATATCGTGGTTGCATTCTTCATACCTTTGCCACGATACAATTTGGCATATATATTTGCTTCTTTATGCTCTAGAACTTGTCCTCTTGTGTTACAAGTTGAATAACTTTGCCATTTTAATTTATTTTTTCATTCAAGCGCTTGCGTTTGATCGACACCTTTTTCATCTGGTCATTACTGATTTGCATTTTGCTATCTTTGACTTGGAGGATTCGATGTCGGCATGAATGATTCTTCTGGGATTCCACTAGAAGAGGCATACTTGCAATCTAGGCTAGTTTTCATGGCTCCTTGAGGAAGAAAAAATTAAGCAAGGAAGGCTACCAATTGATGGTGCTTTTATTTGATGGGTACAATGACCCCACGGGAACTCTCCTACCTAATGAAGTTTGTGTGATCTTGTAAGTGACATCATACTCTTTTGAATCTGCATGCACTTGGAATGCTTTTTTGTATGTCTCAATGATCCAAAATTTAGTAGCCACCATTTAGTAGTTTACAAATCTTGCTATTACATCTGGACAATTTGGCATTAATAAGAATCCTCAAATGGAATCTTTCCATAGTAGCAAACTAGCAATGCACTAGCTTTCTTGTGTTGTCTAAGTCAAATTTCTTGTTTTAATTATGATTCTTGAGCTGTGAACTAGGTTGTTCTTCTCTTTTGGCAATCGGACTATGTTTATTGTTAAAAATGAATATCGAAGAACGAAGCAACATCATTGATCTCAATTCTTAAGTTAGTTGACAAATAATAATATGCCTTTATGATGACTAAAATCTACAATAAAGGCGATAACTTAAGATCATAAATCGTGTGGATATTTGGGGCTTCAAGATGTTAATTGCATTATTTTTACGGAGGGAATATATCGTGGCATTCTTCAATTGAGTTGGTCAAATTTAGGTGACGATATATGGCCTATAAGAGAAGAGCAAATTTGATTTTTAATTTGTTTGTAATTAGAAAAATCAGTAAAGATCTTTTGGATTATGATAAGGTTTTGATTTTGCGAGAAAATATTAAGAACCTTTGTTCTTTAGCATGTCTTAGCCTCCTTTAAAACATGAACTAATATGCTATATGCAGGTATTAGTTATTTGAGAATTATTGATGTTTCAAAGGCCCTTTTATTGTTTTTACTTACTTTGTCTTCTATTAAACAACGACAATGGGAGCTTTACGGAGGCGTGCTTGTATATAAACATCACAGGGTTACATTTTGGTGATATACATGTCTTGTGACAAGGTATATTAGCGGTCTAGAGGAGGTTGTGGGATATTCCAAATATGCTATACTTTTTCCTACTTCGGAAAGCGGTCTTTGGCGATGAGATGGCCAATAGTGATTTTGATGGTGACATGTCACTACTCTGAAATCGTAATCCAGACGGTTAATAGCGTCATCGAGAGCGGTTTTGTCAGCGTCGGTAACAATAAATCTGTGATGAAGGAGATCATCGAGCGGTTTCCACCGTGCGAGAAAATATATATCACGAGCGGTTCTATTAATAAACCGTCTGTGATATTTAGTTATCACGAGCGGTTTCAAATGAAACGTCTGTGATAACTAAATATCACGAGCGGTTTCAAATCATAACCGTCTATGATCGAACTTATCACATACGGTTTTAGATAAGAACGCGTCTGTGATGACCTTTTTCCACACCCAGTAGAACCTCCATTATTTATAGTGTTGTTGAAATTTCCATCAATATTTCTACAACAATATTTACAAAACTGTCAGTTATAGATGTTATAATTGAATATCTGCACTTCCTATATGCATTGTAGCAGATTTGTCGTCGGGATAGACTTAAAATATAAACATTTGTAGCGCTTTTCTCCCTTCTTATGATAATGTTGATGGAACTAAACTAATAAATCAACCAAGACCCATGAGCGGCATGGCGAGTCTTGGCAACCATAGTAATGCTTGATCGAACTGACACCTTTGGGTGTGTGATTTGCTTCATGCCATATGAAGTGGCCTTCTTGTGAAGTCACCGTCGTGCCGCGGTGCGAGTGCAGACGACATGCTCTTGCGTGATGTCACCATCGTGCCACAGTGGGAAAAATGGTACTTGAAAAAATTTGTAGATGTACTTGATAGATTACTCTAGGTAGGGTAATTAAAGATTGAACAAATGTGATTGCAAGTCGGGTCTTCCATGGACATGGAAGGCTGACTTCAATCTACTTCTGGCTTTCAATCTATAAATAAATCTAAAAATTTTCTCACCTAACGATACTCAATAACCTGAGAATACCTAAGTAGATGGAAATTTCAACAACAAACCATAAATAATGGAGGTTCTCACGAGGGTGTAGGAAAACATCTAGTTCAACAAGCAAGACATTGTTAGGTTGTTGCATTCAAGATGAGCAAATATGTATTAAGGATAATATCATGTGAGAATACAATGAATCGTATAAACAAGAATAACCGCAAGTTTTTGACATATTTTTGAATTAATGAATACCATTTGACAATTGTACAACTCGAAGTTATCGTTGCGTGGAGCATACCTTTTTATGTATTACTTGGTGAGCGAGGAAGAAACAAACTTTCCCTCTAATGTTGCTCAAATGGGCCTCGAACGCATGATTTTAAGCATCTTGCTATTTTTTTAGCTTACGATGGTTTGCATGTTGTAGCAAACATAAAATCCACATAGGTTATTTCCACGACCTTCTTTGGTGGCATCGCAAATAAAACCTACGGTTAGTTCTAGAGTCACTATTACGGGGTTTGATATAGAATTGTTGTGTATAGCGGATCGAAAAGTTCAAATCATCTTTGTAGTTTAGTCCAATCTTTCACGTGTTTGAGCGCTCTACAAGATTGCAAAAGGTTAGCCTAAGCCATTCCAATAGCAATATAAACACGAACAACTTACACGACCATGTACGTAGGAAGCGTGATTACGGTGAGTAATTTTGCGATAGGTGTCAAGTCGTGGTTTCCGCCACGTCAGGAATCAAGGTACTTAACCGGTTTGTGGCTTGTTCAATTACAATTAGAACCTAGTGAAACCTACGGGTATATCACAATGGACAATGAGCTAAAGCGAGTTGTGTGCGGTATAGACCAAAGTATAGCATGTGGTAGCACTTACGTACTCGGGTTATGGGGTATAAATATGAATTATTTATCTTTTGTGCTAGCAATGCCTCTATCACGTGTTCTCGACCATGTTTATATCCAGATCCATTGTTTGCTTTGAGACTATATGTGGGTCGAGAAACCGATCGATAGTTTCGCCGTGTAAGCTTCTAGTTGCATGTATCTATATATACAAAGGCTTAATTATATATATATTGGAGGACAATTATCACTATTAGGCGAATGTAGATCGTGATAGCACACACTTATAAGGTCCGACATCTTATGAGTGCGGCATCGAGGTTGTAGAGATGGAACAAGTCGGAAAATCGATCGCGAAGAAGCCCCATTGAGTCGTTGAATAGATGTTCATACTTGAACTTAATCGCCGATACTTGTTATGCGTTCACGCTCGGCTTTCCAGCTTCTTGGGTGTACCACTTATGCAATTGTTGGCAAGGTATACTAAGTGAAGTTCGCTGCCTTTCGTTAATAACGGCTCTCCTAGCTTGTATTGTTTAGCCAACTCGGCAGATGGATAGTCGACTTGTTCTTGCCTTTCTTTCTTCGCTTGCCCTTGCCTTTCTTTGTTTTGTATGAACCCTTCACGGAGAGGAATGGGCAGGAAAGAGGTCAACATTATGAACATCAAGTGGAGTCTGCCAGACGATCGCTGATTTGGTAGCCAATCGATCGACGGCGATACAATAGGCGAATCGGATCGTCGCGATTGTTGCATGACGAAGGGCGACAGGAGATGTCGTTGCTAGGCCATTGGATGAATATGCCAATGGCATCCCCAAGTTTCATGATCTCATCGTTTGGCGGCTTACGTAGATCGACAATTTTGAAACTATCAAATACCCGTCCACATTGACCTTGGTGAAACCCGGCGCTATCATGGTACAGGTGCACCATGGTCCCTTAGTGGATGGATCGCCATGCCCCAAGCAGCCGTCGGAGGAACGGTGCCATTGTTAATTCTCACTTGGAGATTGAATTGCGTGGCCACCTTAATGTCACATCTGAGGATAAGTCCGCTATGTTCATCTATGTCACTTGGAGGAGCGGATGCATTTGCTCTTACGGGCAGTGGGGCTGACTTGCGGACATACTTCTGGGGCTTGTACAATATTTCTTTCTTGATTGGTGAGCCTTTCCTCGAGGATTCTTATCCTTTCATAAAATTCTTCTCTCAGTTCTCCCCTCAACTCTTCTCTCAACTCTCCTCTCAACTTGTCCTCCAAATTCTTTATAAGATTTTACTCGCGCTCGGCTTTAGTTCTCTTCTTACTTGATATCGTGGAAGTCTTACGGGAATCCAGTTTTCCATGGAACAAAAACCCTATGCCTCTTATGCGACCGGGTGTTCCTTGTTTCCCAAGGCCATGGGCGGTGCATCTTTCTCCTGTCGGCAAAAAGAGCCATCGCCGATTGTGTACTCAACGCTACTGCAAGATCTAACAAGTTATTTCACTTATGAAGTCATGGACTAATTACGTAAAATTGGTAGTTCGATTTATATATTACCGGCGCTAGACTTCCTCGTCATGGGGTTTCTGAAGGAGGCGGTTGCGGAGGACGTGGCGAAGACCTCGCTCTTAGCCGATCTCGGCACGTGGATCTGTGATTCTTTGGAAATGGCGAGATACCCTCCTCGTCCTCCCTGTCCCATTGCGCTCTCTTCCCGTAGCTAGCGGTCTGCCGTGCGTGGGGGTGAGTGTTCCTTGCTGCAAGGCCTTGTTTGCTTCACTTTGGCCTTGCAATTAAATGCTCGTCTTCATCTCAACAAAAGCGCCGCCACGTGTCGCATCAATGAACCCATACTTAGAGTATGGATCTATATTCTTTTGGCGTAGTCTCTGGCGTATGCTTGAAGGTCTTCCATGCCTTTCTGCGCTAGCGCAATGCATACCGTCGCACTAGGGGAGCGAATTCTTCGGAATGTTGAGCGATGAAAGAACTTCCGTCGACAAGGCATTGCGAGCCTCAATAGTCACCAACCTCGAGGAAGATAGCGTGATCGGAACCCGTTCGTGCTACTATCCCTTTATACTCCAAATGCATTATTTGCCTTTTTTGGCTTTCTAGGGCCCCATCCTTTGGATCGATCTCGTAATGGTATATCGATGCATTGGCCTTTTGTTTGGTCCTCTTGCGTGTGGTCGGGTTCTTCTTTTGAGGGCATATCATGTCCTTGAGACGATGGATTAGAGGACGACATCTTCTTTGTAAGTTAAAATAGTTTCAGGCGAACTAAAAGAGAAGAACAAATAAAATCAAATTAGAGTGAATAAGTTTGTGGATACCATGGCTTGTTATTAGCCTTTTAAAAGAACTAGCCTAAATGGCTTGTTATTAGCCTTTTAAAAGAACTAGCCTAAATGGTGAGTTATTAGCCTTTTACCAAAAGAAGCGAACTAGGAGGTTGCCGAACTTAATAAAAATTTCGGCAGCACCTCCCCTAAAACTAGGACATCCACACAGCAGACAAGCAGAAGAATACATATGGATTGAACTTTGACAGTTAACAGAATAATAAAAGCGAAGCTCAGGATCTCACATATGAACATATACAATATTACGAATAAAGCAATTAGCATAAAGCTCATATTGATTGTTTGAATGTTCTCGAGATGTCGGGTTGCCTTAAAGGCCCTCCTCGCCACAATGGACAAGTAATAGACTAGATTGTGACAACTTTATCTCAATATGATTTAATACTTGACAAAGTTAAGTATAAATCTACTCAATTAGTTATCTTATATGCACAAGAATAGTGAATCACTCAATGCAAGCTTCTCGACAAGATAAATAACATGCTCTGAAGCAATGCTAAGGAAACAAGATAGTGAAATGTTGCGAGCACCGCAAGATAGATGACAATAGCGATGGCGTAAATATTCACTAACTAAGCATATAAGGACAGGTTTGCAATAGAGCTAATCAAATATATATATGAAAGTGAAATTGATTGCTAAGATTTGTTGTCACAATTAGTCTATTCCATCCCTAAATCATCATGAACATTAAGCCCACGCAAGGTCCCCAAGCGCATGATCGGTGGCCCCTTTGCAAGACCGAGAATAATCACGAAAGTGTCCCAGAACTCACTAACTAGCGAGCAACACCGAAAAATAGAGCAAATGGCCGACGGTGCCTCCGGATCGAGAAGCAGGCCCTAACTCGATGGCTAGTCCCCGAAATACTCAATCGGTTCAGCGATCCTCGGATCAACAGAGAGGGCACCGTATTTGCTTACGTAGCGTTGGATCCGAGCCAACAAAGCGAGGCAAAGCGAGAATCACGGTTGAAGCCGAGATGTACAAGAACACTGGTGGGGAGCACGCCGAGGGAGCAAGTCGCAGCAGGGAGGGACGAGGGGAGCACATCGATGCGGGGAGGACGCCAAGGGGAGGACGCCGAGGGAGGACGCCGGGAGACGACGCCGAGGGAGGACGCCGGGAGGGAGGACGCCGGGAGGGAGGAGCGCCCAGGGGGAGAACGCCAGGAGGGGGAGGACGCCAGGGGAGGCCGCCATGGGAGACAACGTCTCAAAGGGTTAGGGTTTGCCACACAGGAATGAGCCTCAAGGCCAAGGGAGAGATATATAGAGAGAGCACATCACAGACGGTTCTAAAATATAGCGATGCATGATGTATTATCCTGACGGTTCTATAATTGTAACACCCGGCACCCGTGCACTCAATATTACACCCTCTAGCACCAAGAACTACAAATCAATAAGAATAAATATTAGCAAAACAAGCGAACAACTAGGAGGTTGTCACAATTATTAAAAATTTCGCAAAACACCTCCCTAAAACTAGGACATCCACTCGTGAGGTAAATCAATTCCAGCTACTATATCATTCTAGTAGGTCCTTAGTTAATCCATCACACATCCACAGAATTGAAAAGAAAAAACTACACCACGACGGACGACATATTGCAACCATAAATAATACAACGGGCTTTATAGATCGATTAAAGGGTTTGATGAAACGCGTTTGTGCTACTACTTCCCCATGCATGCGGTTTCAAAGTACCGCAACAACACATCAAACAAGCGTGAGTCGATGACCCGACAAAAGTACACAAGGGTAACAATTCCAATTTACTATAAGTAGAACAAATGTTTGACCGGAAGAGCAAGTAATATAAATGAAACAACATCCAGGACAATATGCGTATAAGGTAATAACTTGACCATACAAGAACGTTACATAATCAAACCAAACAACTTGATAGCAAACCCATTCAACGCCAAAGAAGCATTACTTAACTCTAAGTCATAATGTCTCCCGACTCAACTACCCCTCGTTGCAACTCAAACCATTTTCATCTATTGCGTATCAGTTTATAACTCGACTTCACTCCACGATATTCATACAACATAATTCGCGGGGCAAAGAAATCGCTAATTCATCAAATTCAATTCGATCTCCCATTTTTGGGTTGAGTCCACAACTCAACCTTCAATTACCAAAATCACCATCCATATGACCGCCATTTACCGCAACACTCATTATTAAAGATGCAATGCACAGAATGCTCATTGCCATGCACATGAATGCTCATTGCCATGCTCGTGCAGATCGCTGAAAGTGCCCACCCGTCGGTGTGCACCCTCACGTCCCTTCCATCCGTAGATGGAAGGTGCCTACTCTTCTTGTCTCGCTCCCATTCACCTCGATGAATGGGACTACGAAATAGGACTTTCGTGTTCACTACGTGTGAACACAGAGGCCCTGTCGAATGGAGTCGCCTCTTCCATTATGAATGCACAAATGCAATTTTCATGAATGAAATGCAACTTTTCATTCAATGCCAACACTAACATACCATAACCATATACATACCCATAGCCAATTCTCACACTCATAAGTCACCAGCGATACTAGTAAAATCAGATTCAACCATAAGACATGGCAACTCATAACATTTCTGTCATGCAACTACATCCTCCGGCCCCGAGCCATGTTCACACAATACACTTGCAATTAGATGCTCACATATACTATCTTTATAAATGACTTAACCGTTGGAACCAAACTCATGTTAGCCCCAATCACTCAAACAACATACTCGCTATAATCAACCTTACTAAAAACTCGGTCTCAAATAGAGTTCATCTAATTAACAGAGCAACAATTAAATTAAGAAGCACCACATATGAACACACATCCACACTCAATAACACAGTGTACTTGCATCCCTTCCTTAACCTTTTAATCATCATAAACATTTTCATAAGATGAAGCACCTTCTAGCTATATTCATGCAAAACTTACCTCTTGCGTATTCATCGGCAATTACGTACGCTAAGAGCAAACAATTGATTAATCCTCCTAGCCACAATCTAGGGAATGCACTTGCCTTTTACCGACGAAGAATGGAGTGGCATACGGATGAGGCCACTCCCGACAAAACATTCTCTGCAATTAAACAATAATCATCCAACTCAACTTTATGCACACTCGAAACACGCGACAAAAGAAAACAACTCTTTTGCATGTGAACTAAAGTCAAAGAATAAGTATAAACTTTACATAACTAAATAATCTAGCATTCCATCAACTAAAGAATCCAGTAGCATTTGGTATTTCAAGCATGCATGTTCATTTAATCCACATCATCAAACACCTGGATAATCTTGCTAAGAATAGACGATTTAGTTCTATCAAAAGATTCTGATTGCTTGCCCTTGTGTTTCCCATATGACTTTCCAATAGTACCCTTTTCTTATTGCATGCTTTCTATTTGAGTAATCATAACCGATAGGGCAGAACCCAGTTATATTCAAATTGAGTTGAGTGAATCAAAAAGGTATGGAGGATCAGAGTATAGCGACAAGAAATCTTGAATATTTCTATCCTTTATTAAACAACATTGAATACATACATGGCTCCCTGAGTCTAAACTTCAAAAATAATAGCATGCATATCCTTAACCTAAATGTCAAGACATTAAGATCAATCATCTGGATCTTGCAACCCTAATTAGTAGTAGAACTAAAATTAATCTATCATCAATAGAAGGCAAAGTATTTGGATTTACGAAATATCGCATCAAGGATTTTTTCCCCAATTGTTTAAGTTAACCCAAAGCGGATGGGAATCTTGTAGCACTTCACTCGTAGCTTGTAAAGGGAATGAACACTCACGTGATTACAAGCTCCCCAATCAAATGTTTGACAAAGTGACATTACAAAATAATGGCATAGCACAGCCTAATTTCAGTTACCATACAATCTTGCTATGTACAAGCTGGAAACCGGTCACGACTTCTTATATTGATAAATAGACAACTAACTTTCAATAAAAATTGAATACACACCCAAAAAACCCAAACAACTTGCCAAGTTTTTCTGTTAGGATAGCCAAAAGTGATATTCCTTTATTTTATATATCTTTCATTGAAGCAATTGATCATGACGGGTAGAATTAAGTAACCACACGAGTTTATCATACTAGATCTTTGCTCATTTGTAGATAGCTCAACAAGTGAAAAAGGAACCCACTACTCACAAATCTCAGTTTTTGATAATCAAGCATTCCAAAATAAAGATCCTAAGCAACATTCATTCACCATGCACATAAACTCAAAACTTCATTAAAGCTTAAACTCAAGATCCCACTAGAACCTCATAGCCATTTCATCGAACACATGGCATGCAAAGAAAAATACCCAAGTATGACTACCTCCAAGCACATCCATGGAGGAAGGAAGGAGGTGGGGAAGTCTGGCAGAGGAGGGTCGTCGGCCGTGAGGACGGGAACCAGAGGCGACCTTGCCCGTGGGAGGCGACCCGCCGCCGACCGAGGCAGCCCAAGGGCCTACTGAGGCTGCTGCCGCTCCGACCCTTCTTGGCGTCGGCCGCTCTCTTTGAAATTTCTTCTTTGCTCTGTTGTCTCTGCTTGCTGCCGATCCAGTGGGAGGAACGAGGCGGCGCCGGCCATGGGAAGCAGGCGCCAGAGCGGAGCGCTTCGGCAGGCAGTATAGCGAGGGCACCGAGGGGAGCGCCGGCTGGTTGCTAGTCTTCTTCTGGCGATGCTTAAATGCCGCCCAAACAAGGGGAGGAAAGAGGCGCCGAGTCGGGAAGAGCATAGCCAGGAGGAGGAGAGTGCTCGGCAGGAGAGCTAGCTTGGGAAAATATCTGGCCAAGGAAAGAGTGACAACCACACATTGGAAAGAGAGAGAGTGAGGAGGTTAGGAAAAAGTAGGTTGAGAGGGGAAATTCCAAAAATACCCCCCAGAACATAAAACCTTAATCCTAACCCCTCCAGATGACCAACCTCCTCCGAGATCACCTGCCAGACGGGTCCAGCTCACCCGACTGATGGCACAAAAAAAATTGGGGCGAGATTTCGCAATATTACAATAATAGAACAGTCTGTGATGTTGAGATATCACAGACGGTTATATAATAGAACCGTCTGTGATGTTGTGATATCACGGACGGTTATATAATAGAACCGTCTCTGATGTTGAGATATCACAGACGGTTAGGTAACATAACCGTCTGTGACAAATAACATCACAGACTGTTATGTTAA
This sequence comes from Guadua angustifolia, assembly GCA_036346375.1. Classification (NCBI taxonomy): domain Eukaryota; kingdom Viridiplantae; phylum Streptophyta; class Magnoliopsida; order Poales; family Poaceae; genus Guadua; species Guadua angustifolia. The sequence continues at coordinate 23,709 of JAYEVE010000422.1, forward strand.
AGAACCGTCTGTGATATGTACTGTTCACTGACATTCACTTGTCGGTTCGATTCGATCGACTCTTATGCATGCCACTTTGTTGTATCTTACGGAAAAGTTGTCGTTAACGAATATAGGCATCTTGTGGTTGATGTGGAGACTCTAATCCTCAATTCAAACCCTAAAATTTGAGAGCAATCACATACAACTATTTCCATATTGCCAAAGTAGACATGATTACATTCTTGTTTGCCATAGTCTACATAATTTATTTCTTGTCATCAATTATGCGAATGGCCATCTTTGAATCATGTATTTGGAATCATATTGATATTAAGGAATAAATCGTGCTCTTATACTTGCATCTTTTCCATCAATCCAGATGCTTCTGAAGCTACTTACAAAGATCATCACAATCCTATATACATAATTGGATGCTTCACAAGTTACTTACAAAGATCATCACAATCATATGTACAAAGCATGATAGGTCATATCATCTTTACAATAGCATTAATGTAATATTATTACACATGAAAATTAGTAAGCATGATGACAATGCACCCTTCTCATAACTACGCCACCACATGCTTATTCTTTTGTATGAAAATTAGCCCTTCATGATGATCGACGCGTGTGTAGCTTGCTTCGTCATATTGTTCTTCTGGGACCAAGATGTTATTTCCGATAGGTGGCAACTCATCAAATTGATTGTACTCTTCCTCATCTACTACATTCTCAACTCCGACAATTCTCCTTTTTCCTGAAGAACTATGTGGCGCTTCTTGTTGGGAATGGTCGGTTTACATAGAAAACTTGAACAACTTGGTTAGCGAGTATGAATGGTTCATCTTGGTATCCGACACGTTCGAGGTCCACGATAGTGATGCCATTCTGTCAACTTTCACGTCTTTGGAGGTGGACCCAACGGCACGAAATAGGGAATCTTGAAAAGCACGTAGTCGAGCTCCCATATCTCCTCTATGAACCCATAGTAGGAGCTCCTCGTCAACCAGCGGTATTATTGAATGCATCTATCACGGACACCGCTGTTACGGTTTGTGCTTTTCATATCCTCGATCTCTCGTGTAAAATGTGTACCCATTTAAGTCATATCCTTTCCATGTGACAAGCGTAAAGTTGGTCCTTTTGCCAACCATGTCAGCGTGTCATCCGACGAGCTCCGGTGATAGGTCGCTCCTTCAACCATTTGTTGAGCGAAGGTTATCTTGTCTCGTGATCCAAGACTCTGCGCGTCTTTGGATTCTCTTGCCTTAGCCATTGCTTGTGCTCGGCGATATAGGCGGACACTACAGCCATGTGTTGCAAAACCGTGAAATGGGCTCGAGCATACGCAATCGAATCAGCGTGATTGCTTTCCTCCGATGGTCCCGATACTCGGAGCCTCCCTCATGGCGAGATCGAGGCACACCTATTGGTTCGACCTAGGCCATGTAATCGACGAGAACTCGACGGCCTCTTACATTGCATAACCTTCGACAATGCTACCCTCGGGACGAGATCGATTTCAGACGTAAGACTTGAGAATTCCCATGTACCTCTCGAGCGGTACATGCTACGTGGAACAACGGCCCGCATATCTTTATCTCGTCACAAGGTGAACAATGAGATGGACCATGATATCGAAAAATGATGGAGGGAAATACATCTCAAGATTACATAGAGTCATCACCACCTCACTTGCGAGCATCTAGTCCTTCGGGATCGATGACCTTCTCGGCGATTGTGTTAAAGAAATAACATGACCTAGTGATTGTCTCTGACCTTGACCGCAAAATACTTCTAATTGCGACAGGAGCATCGTGTCATCGAGACATGACAATCATGAGACTTCATGCCACTTAATGTCAAATCTTCCAACTAAACAAGTCTCTTCATGTTGGAGTAACCGGACGAACTTTCACACCATGCAAGCACCGCACGATTCAGTTCTTCGGCCTTTGATGAGTATAACAAGTGTTCCAAGTACATACGGCCTTTATCGGTCTCTTTCGGTGCTAACTCGGGTCTTATGCCCATATCGACCAAGTCAAGCCGCATGCTGATACCATCCTTTGTTTTACCCTTAATGTTGAGTAAGAGACCAATCACGGTGTCACAAACATTCTTCTCTACGTGCATGACATCGATGTAGTGGCGAACTTCTAGGTGCTCCCAGTAAGGTAGGTCCCAGAATATTGATCTCTTCTTCCACATGCTCTTTTCACGGGTACTTGATTTACGTCCCTTTCCATACGCAACATCCAAATCCTTAACAATGTCATGAACATCTCTCCCGCTCAAACGCCTTTGAGCTGAACCATTTTCGTTCCTTCCGTCGAAAGTTGCTTCATCTTGCGATATGGGTGATTCCTCGAAGGAACCTCTGAGGACGCATGTACACGGTTTTGCGGGAGTGATTCAGCCATAAACTCTCGGTATCATCTAAGCGGTGAGTGCGAGCTTTGGTTCCTTTTGTACTCGGCCCGACAGTTAGCAAAGCGTGGTAATCATTTATGGTGCGTAACAACAAGCGATTGCAAAGTAAAGTTCTCTCGCTTGTACGCATCCCATACGTGTATCCTGGTAACCCACGGTGTTTTAGATCTTCCACCAATGGAGCTAGGTACACATCAATATCGCTCCTGTGTTGTTTCGGTCCTTGGATAAGCATGCACAACATAATGTACTTCCGCTTCATACACAACCAAGGAGGAAGGTTGTAGATCAGAGATTTACTGCCAAGTGCTATCTTGTGTGCTCATGTTACCGAAAGGATTCATTCCATCTGTACTCAATCCAAACCTTATATTTCTCGGATCCGCACCGAATTCTTGAAAGCTCCTGTCGATGTTTCTCCATTGGATGGAATCAGGAGGGTGCCTTAGCATTCCATCATTCTTACGCTCCACAATGTGCCAACGCAACAGTTTTGCCTCCTTTGGGTTCGCAAACAAACGCTTCAAGGGGAATTACAGTGGATACCATGCCACCTTAGCAGGAGGACCTTTTTCACCTCAATGCTCTCGCCATCATCATCTGAATGACTCTTACGCTTGTCTTGGGATCGTTGCACACCGGATATATATGCAAGTTTGTGTACTCTTTGCGGTATAGGATCTGATCGCTTGGACATGCATGTATTCTTTCTACTTCCATTCCCAAGGGACAAAGAACTTGCTTGGCTTTGTAGGTGCTTTGTCAACTTCGCTTCCCTCTGGAAGCATGTCCGCCAATAGGCGAACAGTATTGTGAAACTCTTGTCAGACCAACCGTTGCTTGCCTTCAATTTGAGTGGTTGAAGCACGGATGATAACCTTGTGTATTTCAACTTGCACCCTGCGAACAAAGGTTTCTCCGAGTCCTCCATTAAGCCCAGGCTGTCCATATTCCACGTCATCAAGGTTTCATACGCATCGTAGCATCTGATCCAAATTGTCATCGTGCAACCTGTCCTCATCGAAGCACAATCGATATGATCATCCGACATATCATTGACATCATCGACGATATTAACACTACTTGTCGCTTCACGTATATTGTGCTCTTCGCCATGATCGCTCCAACATGTATAGCCCTTTTGAAACCCCTTGAATCAAGTGTGCTTCGATCTGCTACCGAGTTTGAAACATCTTGATTTTGCAATCAATGCACGGACATGACATGAATTGCACCCCTTATTAAACATATCCTCCTCTGCAGCTCTTTTGAAAGTGGAGACGCCATTAAGGTACTCAAGACAAATGCGGTTCTCGGCGTACATCCAACTTCGATCCATCTCGCTACACATGTAACACTTAGTGTTAAATATTATGCACTGTGTAGTGCGTATGCACACATTCTTAAACTAATTATGCAATTACATACCTTAATTACATCACAAAGAAATAATTAACACAATTCAAATTAATCTTCAATATAATAATGAAATTAGAACCCATTACTAACCTTAGATCACCAAAAGACTTGAATTGATCTATAAGCTAGATCTAAACAATCTTTAAATTCTATCCTTAACAAGCTAGCTAGCTACATCATGATCGAATATTATATTATGCAAATAGAACCATTACTAGCTAACCTTATACATCAAACAACCAACACATGGTTCTACAAGCTAGATCTAAAAATCATCAAATTCCTTCCTTATCAAGATAGATATTGAATATAATGCAATTAAAACACATTACAAACCAAATATCACAAACAACATATGGATCGGCTACAATTAAACTAGAGCTAATCAAACAATCTTTAAATTAATTTTGTCCTAACAAACCTAGATATTGAATTCGATGCGCATGCAATTAGAGAACTCATTACTAACCTTAGATCACCAAAATCAAATGAATCTAATATCACCCTTCGAAATCAATGGCTTTCTTTCAAAAAATCGCCTCACTTCCACAGCCGCCACTTAGGATAGAAACCGAAACCCTATAAACGAAGTGGATGGATCGAGGCTCTGTTTTTACGGGAGACAGTATTATCACAGACGGTTTTATATTACAGACGTCTGTGATACAAGAAATATCGCAGACGGTTTCTAAATATAACCGTCTGTAATGATTACTGTAGATATTACAGACGGTTGTGTTATATAACCGTCTGTGAAATCACAGACGGTTTTACTTCGAAACCGTCTATAATGAGTACTGTAGCCATCACAGACGGTTATATTTTGAAACGACCCCCATTTTTAGCACGGATGCCAAAAATGGAAATCTAATGTGCACACAGTACTAGTCCCTGGATCAGTAGCTAGTACGCACATTTACGACAATTGGAATCACAACCATACATTAAATTAATTAAGCGGAAACTAATAAATACAAAGAATTATTACAATTCGGAGAATATAGCGAGAAAAGAAGCAAAGCCTTGTAGTGTACCCATCCAATCCATGAACAAGCGACCTGCATAAATCCTTAGAAAAGATCACGATGAAGAATTTCCCGCAACCTGCGATGAACCAACCTCGAAGCTTCGCATTCTAAACCACCTACATAATAATTAGGCAAGGGTGAGTACTTTACGCACTCAGCAAGACTTGAGCAAAACCTACAATACATGCATGCCATTTCAAAGGAAAGGCTACTACAGTTAATTTGCATAAAGCGAAATTGAATTGTAAAACAAGTTATTTGCAAACGGAATTTATAAGAGCATTTGATTGATAACAAATAAGTAAAGCATAAATAACACTCACAGTCCTCCATGACGTGAGCGGCGAATCATGAATTCCTGAAATCCAACAATGTCAACCCTTCGACATAAAGCACAGTTGCAAAAACAAATGAAACCAACCCTTTTTAAATTAATAAAACATTTAACTCGCATCAGTTCACCAAGACACCCATGACCATGAGTACGGCTAATCGATTAGATTTAACTCTGCGAGGTGTACAAGCTGGACCCACAAGACATGACCTTTTCTTTTTGCCACACGCTCACATCCCATGGTAAGCGCTTGATGGCGAATATTCATGACGAAAACCTTTACATTACGGGTTAACTTTACACGGCCGGGCGTTAATCCATACTATGGAAAGAGAACTCAGAGCATAGAAATGTTGGAACTCTCCCATAGCATGGCGTACACCGTTGCATCGTAAGTAGAAACCCCTCCAAGCAGACCCAGAAGGGAATGCCTGTGCTAGCTCCCGCCTACCAAAAATGCAAAGTTAAACCAGGTAACTTAATCGGTTTAAGGCTGCCCCATCCCAACACTTGTGGTTTGTACGAGTTTTCTTGGATCATACAACACGATGTTCGGTCCTTAATCCGACACGGGCAATACTTCACCCTACACTACGTGCAAGACCCTTAATGCACTTTCGGCTATTGCCAATAATCGCCCGCATCAACACATAGTTTTATTTTGGGTTTTTAATCAAAATACCCACAACCAACAATGCCATTTCCAATGTTTTCAGGAAACAAATTTTGATCTGATCATCAACCTTGTTGATTCTAAAGCATGGCTAAGCATGATTATGTATTCGCATATACCCATGATGACATTAAGTAATATCTACCCTAATCATGGTTAACAAGGTTCACATGTTCATAATCATCAAAGGAGATTCACGTGACAACAGTATAACTACCAAATCCACAATATAGCAATTTACATAAAGTAAACGCATGCATGAAACAATTTGATGCACAAAAGGAATATAAAATACTGGGATCAATATGGTCAAAGGATGCTTGCCTTGCTTAATCCTTGCTTACGACGGAGACGAGGATTACGGCTGACGAAGATAGAGACGTCGAGTTCTACACGTCGATCAATGGAAATAAAGCAAATAACTAACTTCAATCAGAGCAAAAGAAAATAGATAGCAAAACGAATGAACTCTTCACAAGGAAATAGGGATTGCTCTTTTATGAATTTATTAATCTTATTTTACGAATTCAAGATGCAAAGATTGTTTGGATTAATAGAATTAATCATTAGATGCAAGCTTTCATTGATTTATTATTCATAATATGAGTTTCTGCCAATCCTTATTACTTACGGGTTTTGCTCTATTAGGATACAGATTCAAAACAAGACAAAATAGGAATATTTTCTTAGATTACTGCAGATCATATCTTAGAGATCAGTTCTAAGCTATTCTTTACTAAATTCAGGTTTAGGTGAGCTGCTTAGCGGGTTATTGAAAATGCTTAAACAATCATATTATATTATAAATGAATACTTCTTCGCCTTTGATTGATTTTGGATAGAATTAGCTTAACGCAGATTAGATCTATTGATTCAGGCTATTGATAACATTTCCATCATATTTGAGAAGGTTCTGGTGATAAAAATAACTTAACTATAGGTTTCCTTCATTATTACCTAAGGTGTGTTCATTCGCATTAAGGCCTAAAGTAATATGATTACTTAGCGTTGTTCGGCTATTAGGATTAATATGCAAAACATGATGAAGTATGGTTATTTCTTCATAATAATATGATTTATACTTTGTATGACAATCCTAAGCTAATTCCATAATTTTTAGGCTTTAGCTGATACATTATAATCATTATTGAAAAAGCTTAAGTGGCATTGCTAAATTGGCGTTATTCGGAATCGGCAGGAAAGCGAAGCAAAAGGTTAACACTTAAGGGTTTTGATCTGATGAGATTAATATGCAAACCTTAATCGAATATGATTCTTTTTACAGATCATGGTAGTATAAACTTTGTAGAATGTTACTAAACTGATTTTACTGATTTTAGTATTTGGATGAGTTATTTTATCTATCGTTGAAATAGACTAAATGATCACAATGAATGACGCTAGATCGGCTGACTTCATTTTATGTTTGCAACTACATTATACATGATCTTTAGTTCATTTTTCAGGTGTTAGCAGGTAGCAATCCTAGAAATGTTTTAAAGTTGGTTTGGCATTATTTTCACTTTAATTGCAATAGGTTGTCTATTTATTTACTGCTATAATTATCATTCTCTTCTATTAAAGGAATGCAAATTTAGTTTGATCCTAAGCATCTTGATATATCCAAGCTCCTACTGCTTTTAGGAATCTAATACAACTTACATTACCATCTTATGAGCTATCATGCTATTATTTTGCTAATGGCCATAACATGGTTAATTAATGATTTATGAAGCAATTATGTTAAACTTGGTTCTAAGATTAAATACTTTTTGCATGAGTAGTTTCATTACCATCCCGAAGCACATAATCATTTCTTATATGATTTTATGAACTATTATACACTCATTTCTTTTTAATGGCCATTTCAAGCATTATTAATGGTTGCTAAGCAAATAAATTAAACCTAGTTCAAAAATTAAATGTATTTGTATATTTGAATACACCCTGGTCCTAAAATCCCATTAATATTTAATTTACCATTTCATTACTTATTATACACAAATTCTTATTAGAAACCATATTAGTATCCTAAGCAAAGTTTAAATTAAATACTTATACAGCAGTTCAAAAATTAAATATTTTTATATATTTAGATTATTTCTGAGTTTAGATGAATTTACAACTTTGTTTCACTGGGATTGAATTAAAATTACAGAAGATATTCAAGTCTAAATTTTCAATTAGTGGAAATGGCTAGAAAAGGAAAATACGCTTTGAGCAATGAAAACGCCTTTTAGCTCGAGCTTCTTCTTCAGAGGCTCGGTTCATCGAGTGAAGACAGAAAGCAGAGAGCACGGCTAGGGCTTTTGGCGAGGGTGCTCGGTGGATCCCGGCAAATGCGAGGGCACTGAGTGTGAGTATCAAGACGGCAAAGCGAACTCGGAGGTGCGATCGATTCCGTCAGAGGAGGCCGGAGGCGAGGCGTGCAATGAGGTCCGGTGGCATGAAATGGCGGCTCGTGGAGGAATAAGACAAGGGCATTAGAGACTGAATCGGTAGCATTGTGAGCATCGGGAGGTGCTAGAGGTTCCGTTTGAGGTTCACTGAAGGAGAAAGGTGGAGGAGCTCACCACAGCGCCTAATTTGGGAAGAAGAAGCGTGGCGGCTCAATTTCGCATGGAAGAGACCAGGTTTTCTTGAGGGCTTTTGATCCTCCGCTTGCTAATGCTTTGGCTCGAAGCAATTTGGAAATGGTTGGCTCTATTGCTCGATTTGATCTCACTCCGAGCTTGAGGATTTCGCCATGGCGGAAATAGCGAGGAGCTTCAATGGCTTGAAGAGAAAGGAAATAGATGAGGAGGAGTTGAGCACTACCTCTGGTGTTTCTTGAGGTGCAAGGAATGGTGAGGATTGAGCGGATGGCCGGTTTGGTTGAGCTGGTCTCGGTTGTGAGTTTCACCAGACACGACAAGGCTTCGTGGCGGCAATCGGCGAAGGTATGGGCGGTGAAGCTTCGCGAGGTGCGTCGTGGTGAAGCGGCGCGGCGACTGACGTGACGCGACAATTCAAGAACGATGCATTGAACGAGCTCGGTCAAGTCGCTGGCTCGAAATGTCTCGCTCGGGGTCTTCCGTTCGATCGCAAGCACAGGAAGAAGAAGGAGCCGACGAGTGGGCACGGGACGGCGATCGATGAAGTGGCGCCAAAAGAAATGATTCCGGATTTTATTGGGCTGCCAAATGGGAGTGGAAAATATCCAAACTTTTTGACCATGGTCTTTAAATAGATTTTGATGCCTGATAAAATTTTGATGTTAAAATGGATTACCGAAAAATTATAAAAATTCTGACAACAGTGACTGCTCCTAATTTCTTGTTTCGGATTCTGATTTTTGATTGAGATCAATTGAAGTCTATTATTTTTAAAATTTTGTTTTTCAAACTTATTTGGTCTCATAATACTGCTATAAAATTTTCAACTCAAAATATGGTTCCATTATTTTATAAAAATTCTGACATGGCAATTTCTAGATTTTCAGAGTTTCTATTTTTAATTTTGGAAAAGTCTTAATGACATTATTAATTTATGATATTTTAACCAAAGGTATATATTGCATTGATATGTTCATGATAAGTTGTACAGCTTCATTTGTGACTCCAAAATATTTTATAAATTCTGACAATGAATTGTTTTGATTTAAAAGTTGTCTCTTTATTTCATTTCTTCATTATTCTATGTATAAATTTTCATTTGCTGGCTAAAATGATTTAATGGAATGATTAGGGTTCTCATGACAAATTTTCCAAATTTTTACTTTTTGTTTCATGGCCTTTTCTCCTTTACTTGATTTTACTTGCAACACAAAATCCAAGAAACTCCAAATTAAAAAATCAATAATGCCAAGGAAACTCAGAAATAATATTCACATTTAAAATTTGGTGTTTGCAATTTACTGTACAAAATTTAGGATGTTACATATTTAGAAACCGTCTGTGATATTTCTTGTATCACAGATGGCTGTAATATAAAACCGTCAGTGATATACGCCTTGACGGTTTGAGTACATAACCGTCTGTGATCGTGCATCTGATATAAGCCTCGCTGTAGTAGTGTGTACTGGGTCTCGAGAAACCCAAAGGTCAGTTGACTGCTAATTGACCTTTTACCATGAAATTTCTTTGGAAATTATTTTCTTGGATGAGCCCCTACTCTTCTCTTTATGCTTAATTATCTTTCATCGTCAACAAAATCCATAATAGAGTGATTGATTATCTAAGGATCTGCTAGAATGTCTTCTTTTGGTTTGTGAGATTGATATATATATTATAACTGCAAATGTTTTTTTGTCTGCTGAGTGGATGTCCTATTTACAAGAGAGGTCATGCCGAAATTTTGTACATTCGGTGACTTAGTTTAGAATCTTGCAAATATTTTCAGATTTAGTTTAGTACTCAGATTGTGCTATAAGAAATTGTCGTTTGAATTAGTTTAGTTTGAATTAGTTAAGTTTACTTCATTTGGTATGACAACCCACGAATGGCAATATTTTTAAGCTTTGTTAGATGTGTTGTCGTGTCCGACCCTGCAGATACTTCCACTGCTTGTTGTGAGATTCAGTAGAATATACTCCAAGTTAGTCATAATGATTATTATTATGGTCTTGTTACGATCTTGCGTAACTGATTTATGAGTCGAATAGTTTGTTGTTATCTGAGAAGTATCTTGCTAATCATCTACTTATGTTTACTGTACTATGTCAAGCAGATTTTGTAGTTTGCTGCATCAATAAGATTCACTCTCAGGTGGCTTCATATGTCATTTGATCCATGTGACTAGAGTTTGAGTCTTCAATTTCTCTGCGTGCACACAAGCCCTGCCTTACAGCATATTCGTAAGTTAGAAGTTACATATTTATAAGTTAGATGTTACAATTTGAACCATAGCATAATCATGTTCGTTTCATATACTTGAAACTGTAGGTCTAAAGATATAATTGATCATTGAAAGAATTATCATTTTCTTTTGTGTTGTTTGCATGTTTGTCATGTACTCATGTTTATCTGGTTCTCAACTCTTTTTCAATTTAAATTTTAATACCGTTATTTTGTGATTCTAAAATGAATTATCTTGAGCCCATGTATTCTTTGAGTATAAATGAATACACGTTATTTTTGATATGGATTTATATATATATTTTTTGTACAAATGCCGATTAAATTAGTGGGCCAATAAAACCCACGAATTTAACTGATTAAATTCGTGGGTTTTCTTTGGCCCACAATTTCTTCATAAATTCGAGGGTTTTTCTTGCCCACGAATTTAATGATTAAATTGTGGGTTTTTCATTACGAATTTATGATTAAATTGGTGTTTTTTCAAGAACCACAATTTAATTTAAATTCATGGGTACCACTTAATTAATTGATTAATTTCGTCGAGTTAAATTCGTGAACTAAATTCGACGGTTTGCTCACGAATTTAACTAAAATTCGTGGGTTTTGGCCTAAATTCGTGGGTTTTTGACCCACGAATTTTTCCCTGTTTCTTGTAGTGTCCTTTGACTTGGCCTGCATTTATGCATTTGCAAATACCACCTTAAGTCTTGCTGAGTACAAAAGTACTCACCCTTGCTTAATTTGTTGTTTTAGGTGATTAAGTTAGCGAAGTTTCGAAGGTTTGTTTTCGTCGCAGGATGCGAGATCTTCGTTGAAACGATCTTTTCTAGGGATTTATACCTCGTCAGTTGCTTGCGGGTTGCATGGGCACACTACAAGGTTTTGCTTCTTTTGCTGCTATATGCTCTGGATTGTAAGATTTCTTTGTATATTAGTTTCCGCTTTAATATTATGAGGTATGGTTGTAATTCCAATTGTTGTAAATGCACGTACTAGCTACTGATCCAGGGATTAGTACTGTAAGCACATTAGATTTCCATTTTTGTATTCTATGTAAAATTGGGGGCCGTTTCATCTTAGGTTCGAGTCACATGAATGGCAACTTTTTTGGCATTGTTCTGAGTATGCAAAAATTTTAAAATTTTTGTGGTTAGTTGTGAGCATCCCTAATGTTCTCATAAATTATTTACATCATGATCAAATCTAACAAATTTTCAAAAATTGTGACAGTGTTACTTCGAAGTTCTCGGACATTAGAGTGCATGCTTCTACAGTTTATAATTTTTGATGATTGAGCAGTCAAAACAGATTTAAATTTTTTAAAACTTTATAGAAGGGTTATAGGGAAATTTCTAATGTCTCCTAAAAATTTTAGATATGATCACACTCGAGAAAATTAATAAAATTCTGACAATGTTAGTGTCGATTATATTCAATCTGTTTTTTACTTTTTAAAGATAACAAATGAAGTTAAAATAATTTGAATTTTTTCTTTATGATCCTACAATTCTTTGAATGGTACCATAAATTTTTCACATCATGATAAAATATGTACAATTTTATAAAAATCCAACAGTGTTTCTGCAGTTTTCAAAAAAATTCTCAAAAATTCAGTTTTTCAACAAATTTCCATTCAATATGACACCATTAAGGGTTATTGATCAATTTCTAGTCAAATCCAGTCATCAAATATCAAAATCCAAGTTACAAAGCCGAGATTTCGGCGGTATTAACCGATATCTCGCTAAGATATAGCGAGATTACTGTAACATTTCAATTTTTTTTGCATTTTTCACTCTGGCTAGCATTTCAAAACTTGTCCACGTCCGAAAAGCGAGATCTCGTGAGAAATCGGCGAGATTTCAATCCATGTTTCACTATATTTATGGATAGATGTCACAGCATGCGTTGCCAACATATACTTGCATTCCAGCTAGTGAAACCTACTTGAATTACAGAACAATGCAGATTTCAGTTTCAGCTGGGTAGGAGGATTTTCTAAACAATGCAGATTTCTGGCACTAGAACTGCAAATGTGTAAGTTGCACCGCTAGTAGCTCGTTTACATGCCAGAAGTTCGGTTAACTTTGTTTATGCGAGGTGATTATGGTTTTCTTTCAAAAAAAGGTAAATTGTTGAGAGATGCATTTTTTCATCCAAATTACTGCAAATTGTTGGAAATCGGAAGAGCACACAATATGGACACACGCAGTTCTAGTGCACACCGCAGTTTTTTCTCTGTTCAACTCATGTGTAGCCGAGCACTACTCCCATGATCTGCATGCATACGTACGTGCTGTGTGAACCAAGCAACAGTAAGCCACTACTACTCTTGCATGCATGCACACGCATCCCACTGCACGAGATCCTGCATGCACGCAACTACTACTGACCCAGCCATACTTGACCAAGTATTCCTAATTACATGCTTTAATCAAAGAAACTAATTAATCTAGTCTAGCATGCACGTTTGGACGAGCACTCCACGCTAGCCTGGGCCTTCACAGTGCCGCACCTTCCGTCCTGAATCCGCAAGTCCATAGTGTACCGCTACTTGGATCGGTACATCTATACGATCCAATTCTCCTACTCTAGGAACACTCCATGCAACACTTGTTGGTACAACTAATGCACCTCGCCGATTGCACCATACACATGCAAATATGCTAAAGCAAAAACTAAGTCTAGATTATTTGCTAACATTCTCTCCCCTAATCTAGACTTAACTAAAGCAATGCTGGTTCATCTTCTTGTGCACACATGAGGTGACACAATGAGGTTCACCTGATCCCCACGTCCACGTTTTGGCTTCCGGCACTTGGATGCATAGTGCCCGTAGTCCTCACAGTTGAAGCACTTGATGTGGCTGGTCACGCTTCGGCTTAGAACCACGATCACCACCTTCTCGCCCCAATCGAGCTTCTCACTGGGCTTTGGTGAGAAGAAGATGCTCCCAATCTCCGTTGTCACGATGGCGTTGCTTGGCACGCTCCTCGTACGCCTTGAGGGACCCAACAACCTCCTTAAAGGTTATCTTGTTGACGTCACCAAAGTACTCAATCGTCGTTGCGATATGGATGAACTTGTCGAAGACAGCTCGCAGTAATCTCTTGACGATGTTCTTCACTTCTACTTTCTCTCCAAGTGCCTGCATCTGACCAACAAGCACTGTAACATTAGATGCGAAATCATCCACCGACTCCGCACCGCTCATCCTGAGATTTTCAAACCCCTAGCGTAGCGTCTGGACCTTTGCCTCCTTGACTTGATCAGCCCCGATGTGCATGGTGCGGAGGAGGCAGTGTTGTTGGCACGGAATCAACCTATTCTATTTCTAAATACTAAACGGCCGATTCTTTTTATATATACTGCATGCATAAAGTTTCTGAGTTTCCATATGCATCTTTTCTATTAAATATTTACTTGTATGTGTAGATAAGATCATATTTTCTTTTTATTTATTCACATATAGACTTGATTCCGACCGATCAACAGCATGTGCACGGCTATGCATGGCGTGACTAGATAAGTTTGTTATCCTATCTCTACTAATTCTAATTAGGAGTTGGTGGTGGTACGTCTATTCTCCACCCTCACCCCAACACGTGTGTGCACCCGCGTGGCTGAGTGAGAAGCGGGCAGTGGCCACCCCAGTAGATTGGATTGGATCATCCTGTCATGGGAAGTAAATGAATATGTATGACTCATTTATTGCTTTCCTTTCTCCCATTGATCTGGCATTTGAATTGGCGGCGATTGCTCCTGGTGCTTTTCGGATTGAATTGATTGATTCCCTTCCGAAGGAAGCAGAGCTCCGATTAATAGAGTTGGGTTTCTTCTCGCCTCTTTCCCTTTTATTGCCTTGAGCAGAGGTAATGGGCGACCTTCCTGATCTCGTCGATGCGGCACAGAGATAAGTCGCTGGTGGTGGGCGGTGAGATAGGTTGGCGGCGCTGCTAAAGCTTGCCACGATGGATGATGTCAATAGGTTGAGGGAGACACTCGTGAGGAGGCGAGGAGGCAGTGGAGCTGGTTGATGGGGACGGGCTATGGTATAGCCGGAGCAAGACGTACGAGCCATGCATGTTAATATATAGTTGTAGAGTATTTTTTTTAAGTACCCATGTGTGCGTTCCTGTTTAATAGTTGCATATGGCAGTAGGATCCATTAATAGCGCGAATTTCTGATCATAGGTAAGATCAACTGGAATCCTGTAGCAGCAACCATGCATGCACGTTCTACCTCTCTGCAACTTGTGTGGTCACCATCCCATGCCCATCATGTCCTTTAGAAGTCAAGTGGATATATTCATTCTGAGAAGGATGGTCGATCGTAAATCATGGTTCACAATGCATAAACTTCCGTACAATTGGCCGAGTTTAATTGTTTGAGAGGTGTTTCTAAACGTTTCTACTACCGTCAGATGTTAGCTCCTTTGTAAAAAAGAAAAACAAAAAGAGAGAGCCGTGTGCCTCTATGAGAATCATCCTAAGCGAGACAATTCTTCAACGTTTAAAATTGAAAGATGAAGATTTCACAGGCAGTATTCATTGAGTATTGATCGACGGACTAAAAGATGCTGTAGTTCCTAAGATTTACATCGAACATGTTAGGATGTGCGCCTTTGCAAAAATATTGTGCACTAAATATATATATATATATATATATATATATATATATATTTTAAAACAACAAGAAGCACTAAAATAATCATGCGTGCACTGTAAAAAACAAGGACACATAGGTATGACAAATATAGCAAAGTTGGTCCTAATTCCTAACACCTTATTTGACCGTTTAATCGAAGATTTGTCCTTGTGCTACTGTAGCGTGCATACTGTCATCTTTGTGCTACTGATAGCATACCGTACGTCCATTAAAAACGTAAGGACATTTTTGAAGTGCACATGCTGCACACTAAACGTGCTGCATGTGCCACTAGCTAGCTTCAAACAGGGGCAGACCCAAGTCCTGGATCTGTCACTGGGTTCAAACCTGATCTGCTTCCGAGAAGGCCGCCAGTTCCTTGGACTGTATTGCTAGTTGGGTCCTATAACAGCGCACATTTCTGATCATTTGAAGGATCACCTCGAATGCTGCAGCACCCATGGATACACACCCTGCCTCCCTGCTTCTTCTTCTCCTCGCTTTGATTCATCTGATTTTGCACATCCCTCTCGCCAGGCTCTTCTCTCTTAGTGGAGCGCAAATCCGATGTGCTCCTTTCACAAAATGGCATTTTCACCTGTGGCTTCTACAACATTTCCAGCAACGCCGCCACCTTCTCTATTTGGTTCTCCAACTCATCTGACAAAACTGTCGTTTGGAGTGCAAATCTTCTCCACCCTGTGTACACCTGGGGATCCAAAGTCAAGTTAAATGTCGATGGAAGCATGGTTTTACAGGACTACAATGGCCAGATTGTGTGGACCAACAACGTGAATTCTTCGAATACCGAGCAAGGTCAAGCTCAGCTCCAGGACACTGGAAACCTCATTGTGAAGGGCAAAGGTGATTTCATTCTGTGGCAAAGTTTCGATTCTCCTACTGACACCTTGTTACCCACTCAGAATATTACTGCAGCCACAAAACTGGTATCTACCAATAGGTTACTTGTTCCTGGCCGCTACAGCTTCCATTTTGATGATCAATACCTACTTTCACTGTTTTATCATGATGAGACGGATTTATCTCTTATCTATTGGCCAAATCCAACCAAGGATATCTGGGCAAAGAGAAGAAAACAGTTCAATAGCACCACCACTGGGGTTCTTGACAACTTGGGGCATTTCCTGGGAAGTGATAATCTAACCTTCACTGCTGCTGATTGGGGTTCTAGGATTATGAGGAGACTGACATTAGATTATGATGGCGGTCTGAGGCTGTACAGTCTGAATAAGGAGTATGGTAACTGGTCAGTCACATGGATGGCATTTCCTCAGGTCAGCAGAGAACCTGGAGTAGCTGGGTTGTGTGGCAGGAATGCAATATGTGTTCATACGCCAGAGCCTGCTTGTGTTTGTGCCCCAGGATATAAGATGATAGACCCAAGTGACTGGAGCAAAGGCTGCCGCCGAAAGATCAACATTACTTGTGATGAGAAGAAGGTGACATTTGTTAAGCTACCGAAAACAGATTTCAATGGGTTTGATCTAAGTGAACATCATTATGTTTCTCTTGATTTTTGCAAGAACTTATGCTTGCGTGACTGCAAGTGCAATGGGTTCGCATACTCACAAGGAACTGGTGGTTGCTATCCAAAGTCTGTTCTTCTAAATGGTGTAAGCCTACAACGTCTTGAATTTAGCATCTATCTCAAGCTTCCTAAGGGCGTATCAGTGTCGGGGTCCTCAATTCCACAATCACAATTTTTTGGTCCTAAATACAGCCTAAACTGTACAAAAAACATCTCCACAGTGCAATTCTTGGATAAGCTTAAGAGCGGTCGGAGTGAATTGAAGTACTTCTACGGCCTCTATGGATTCTTATCAGCAATATTTCTTGCAGAGGTAACATTCATTGTATTCGGATGGCTTATTTTGAGAAGGGAGGGCATGCAATTAAGAGGAGTATGGCCGGCTGAGGCTGGGTATGAAATGATAACCAACCATTTTCGCAGATACACCTACAGAGAGTTGGTTACAGCTACTAAAAAATTTCAGGATGAGCTTGGAAGGGGAGCATCAGGCATTGTATACAAGGGGATCTTGAAAGACAGTAGGGCAGTAGCAGTGAAAAAGTTGGCAGATATAAACAAAGGGAGAGAGGAATTCCAGCATGAACTAACTGTGATTGGCAGAATCTACCATATGAATCTAGCGAGGGTTTGGGGATTCTGTTCTGATGGTCCACACAGGATATTGGTCTTAGAATACGTGGAGAATGGCTCATTGGATAAAATATTGTTTGGTAGTGAGAGCTCACAGATTATACTTGGATGGAAGCAAAGATTTAACATTGCTCTAGGAGTGGCGAAAGGACTGGCGTATCTTCATCATGAGTGCTCGGAGTGGGTCATTCACTATGACATGAAGCCCGAAAATATACTGCTGGATGAGAACTTGGAGCCAAAGATAGCTGATTTTGGCCTTGCAAAGCTCCTGAACAGAGGTGGATCCAATATAAATGTATCACGGATCAAAGGAACACGAGGTTATTTAGCGCCCGAATGGATTTCTAGTCTCCCAATAACAGCTTCGGAGCGATGCTTCTGGAATTACTGAAGGGAGCTCGTGTTTCAGAATTGGAAAGGAATGATGAGGAGGAGGTAGAAATGGCCCTTGGAAGGGTAATTAGGATGCTCGCGGAGAAGTTGAAGTTAGATGGCAACGAACAGTCTTGGATCACCGACTTCATTGACACTAGATTGAATGGCCAATTCAACAACCTACAAGCAAGAATGATGATGAAGCTGGCTGTTTCATGCCTGGAGGAAGATAGAAGTAGAAGGCCTACCATGGAAAGTGTGGTGCAGATGCTTGTTTTAGTTGATGAAGCCATCAGCACAATTTAGGAATCTCCTCTCTAGTAAAGAGATTTGCCATTTGATATATACATGTCTTAATAATGTCCTGTTCGCCTTTATATACTTAGGAGGTACAACTTAAGGCTTGTCCTAGTAATATATTCTGTTGTAAAAATGCCAACTATAGCAGGGCAACTGTGCTCCAACATCAGAGTATAGATGCCATGTTCATGTGTGGTAGAAAGTATTTTATTGATGTTTGCATTGTATCTTACAATAAATTGTTCAAGGGAAAAATCTGAAAGCTCTAATGATATTAAAGTCACCTTGTCAAGCTTACTTCCATGGTAGATGTAAGGCAAATCTGTGTTCCTACATAACTAAATAGTGTAGAACTGGGTTAGGGCATTATACTGCTGCGATTCAACTTGAAGAGCGATGAGGAGCAGCATTTGTTGCCGGCATGGATAGAGCTGGAAGGTATCAAGAAGGCCGCATCTCGATTCCTTTTCTACTCATCATCGACTCAACAAGAAACTCATAGGAAGAGCTAGCTGTTGCTCATTATACCTGCACAGTGGAAAGGGAGCCTGGGAGCATGCACCGCAGTCGCTACTGGCTTTAAGCTTTAAAACAAAAGCCTAAGTCTAAACAAACAACAACTAAGGCTACGTTTGTTTTGGCTTTTTCTCTAACTAAAAAGAAAAAAAGCCCAAATTCAAAAATAGAGCTGGCTTTTTAACTGGATTTTTTTTAAAAGCTATAAGACTCCGTATAACTAATTGTTAGTAGCCACCAGAGAGGAGTTTTCCAGCTTATTGCGCGATTGTTTTTGCCAATGCCATTAAAATTAAGGTAAAATTACTTATCTCTACCATCTATAAAAGACACTAATCTCTTGACTGCTTTTAAGCTTCTTAAGCCAAAAGGTCTATGGCTCTGTTTGTTTATACTTAGGCATTTTAGCTTATAGCTTAAAGCTAACTTTTTGGCTTAAATAGTTTAAAATGGTTCATTTTTATATATACTAGACATGGATAATTTAACATAACTTCAATGATATTGGTCTAAAACAAACCCTCAATGAGCTAAAAAAAAACACTTTTCATTTGGCTTTTGGCTTTTAATTATATTAAGGCTCATAGATTTTTAAAAAGCCAGTTAAAAATCTACCTCTTTATTTATGTTTTAGTTTTTTAACTTTTAAACCGAAGAAAAAACACAAAGTAAAAGAGACTAATCCTACTCAAACAAGGCAATCACGCGAGAGAGGCAAACTTAACCTTGTAGAGAAGAACCTTAACATTCATTTCAGGCCCAATAATGGTCTAACAGTCCTAGTTCAGCAGAGTGGTAGACCAGGCACACACACTCGGCCCAACAAGGCAACATCCCAATTTGTTTTACAGCTTGGACTAGAAAGGCTCATGTTAATTCAAAAGTACACGATGAAATATTAGTTGTATGTTTAATTATCTACAATGTTAGGCCAGAGTAGTCTGGGCCAGAAAATTCGAATAGACTATATAAATAGCTGAATGGGTCGTTGCCTCCTGCGAAGTAGCAGTATTTTTTTCGAATGTATGTATACTATATATATTACACTGGAGAGGAGGAATAGAGAGCAATCAGTAACGCCATGTTATACTGGAGAGGAATGGAGAACAATCAGTGTCACTACATCATCTTCTTCGTGAAAAGGTCCTTCAAAAAATTTGAAATTATGTTTAGGTCTATCGGTCGGCTTTTAATAGAAAGGACCAGAAAAAAGAAATTACGTCTAGGTCACTCCATAGTTTACGTTTAGATCCTCCCGGCGGTTTTTAGCAGGATGAACCTGAGAAAACAAAATTATGTTTAGGTTCCAAGAAACCGGTTTTTAGTATATTGGACCCAAAGAAAAATGAAATTACATTTATGTCCCTCCGCGGTTTTCTCCCAAAAACACAGATTTGCCAACGGTTTATAGCAGTTCACAGATTTGCCAACGGGTTCTAGCGACCCTTTTATTAAAAAAAAGAAAAACGGAATTACGTAAAAAAACGAAAATACATTTGTTTTCTTCCAAAAACAAAGAAAAACAACCACATATTT
The DNA here is from genome assembly GCA_036346375.1 of Guadua angustifolia. Lineage (NCBI taxonomy): Eukaryota > Viridiplantae > Streptophyta > Magnoliopsida > Poales > Poaceae > Guadua > Guadua angustifolia. The sequence continues at coordinate 43,979 of JAYEVE010000422.1, forward strand.
ACCATGGTTTATAGCAGTCCACAGATTCGGCGACATGTCCTAATAGTTTAAAAAAACTGGAATTATGCAAAAAAACGAAAATACGTTTATGTCCCTCCACGTTTTCCTAAAAAAAACATCGATTCGTCGACGGTTCCTAACAATCCGCAGATTCGCCAATGGTTTCTACCAGCCTATTTTAAAAAAAACCAAGAAAACCGAAATCATGCAATTTTTTTTAGAAATATCCGTCGGACCAAATTTCGCGTAGCGCAGTGTTGCGTGACCGAATTTACCAAATTTCACATAGCGGAGTATTTCAAGAGATTCTATTTGCAGTGGTGTGTAATGAAACATCACCGACAGCATATCATGTAAGCAACACTGATAAGGAAAATGGTTTTATGGCTCGGAACATACAAAATCCTGGTGTAGCAGTACTCAGCTAAGATTTACTTTCCTCTCAAGCATAAGTAGAAAACCAGTCATACTGAACGTAAGAAATTTTTCATATTTGTGTGAAGAGTGATGTATGTGAAATTATGTGCTGAAAAATTAGCTTAGTAATGAAATTGGCATTGCAAAGATATTGTGATCATGGTATATGTGGTGTTTGTCTTTTTGGATGATTATTTGATATACTTGTGATAGCGTGGTAATGATTTTGCTTGATGCAATGTGCTCGTGTGAGTGGTTGTATGGACTAATCTTAAGTTAAGTCGTGGACTTGTGCTCGTACACAGTTTCGTGTTTGTTCATGTACAGGTATTGTTTGAGGGCGAACGTGGTTGGTGACGGAATTGGAACTAAGTTTATGGAGGAACTGAGGTTCGGAATTAAGTTCAAAGAGCAACCGAGATCTTAGTGGTCAAAGATGTCATACGAGACGTCCGGACTAAAGAACGATGTACGTGGAGGCGAGTGAGTCTCGCGAGAACGGCAGGTGGATCGTACACGTGCATACGTGAATTTTGGACTCTATGCATGTATTGGATATTGTATAATTAGATCAGGCGGATATGCATACATGTATTTAATTAGAGATAAGAAATCAGGGTTTTGAGTTGTAAAAAAAAAATACGGCTGCATGTAATCAGGGGACGTGCGGCTGGTTTGTTGGTGTCTTGCGGCTAATTAATTGATCTCCTGCGTGTGTGGATCGGCGGCTGTTGTACTGGGCGTTCTGATTTCCTTGCTCCTGGTGGCCAGCGGCTTACGACGTCATCACTTGCGCCTAGAAGTCCTTGGCGACTAGAAGCTGACGACTAGAAAAGGCATTGCGGCTGTAGAGAGCTTCTAGCGACCAGAATTTTTCTCGTGAACACATCTCAATAATAAAAGTCAAGATTTTTAAGTTGATGTATTAGTAATCTTGTTCTTTAGTAATATGCCTATTTTATTTTTAGATTAATTTGTTGTTTCACCATGATAATTTTGATTTGATCTATTCAAAATCTTTTTAGGGTATCAAGTGATTGATCTGAAAAGTTTGATTGGTTAATTTCTCGTAGATCCTGATTAATCTCGTAATTAGGGTTTAATCTTTTTCGTCATTATTAACTATAGTCATCTTGCGAAGATTATAACTTTAAATCTGTAGATCCGATTAAGCTGATTCTTGTTGAGTTAGTTTGAAATTGAATCTACCTTCTATAGTTAAATTTTCACGTCAATCTAATGGCGGAATCTTTGGAAATTAATATTGTAATGAACATATATCAATCTGTTTTCGTGAAAACCGAAGCAATTTGTCATAATTTGTTTATGGGTGTTTTGAGAATCACTAAAAAATTGGTTTTAGCTTCTACGCAATCATTCACCCCCCTCTAATTGCTATATTAGTGTATATCGATCCTACAAGTGGTAAAAGAGCTATGTTTTCTAATTAATCTTAACCGGTGATTAGAAATCGTAGCGATGGATAGGTATTAGACAAAACCTTGTGTTTTCGATGGTGTTGAATTTCAGTTTTGGAAAGTGAAGATGGAGACATTCAAGCTCAGGGCTGCAATTTGGGAGAAGGTGTACAAACCATATCAAGTACCTGAGAATGATGAAGTTGATGACACAAATCGAGCACATGTGGTGGCAAATAGCAAGGCAAGAAATCTGATCATCCAAGGATTAGGAAAGAGCGACTTCGACCGTGTGATTCATCTCAAGTTTGCATATGAGTTATGAAAATCTCTTTGTGATTACCATGAAGATTCAAACACGGTAAAAGCGGTACGTCAAGACATTTATAAGAAAGAATACATGCGCTTTGAAATGAAGTCTGGTGAATCATTAGATAATTTCTTTGCACACTTTAATAAAATTCTTAGCAATCTACGTGCTGTTGGAGTTAACTTCACTGAAGCTGTAAATGCTCGACAATCACTTTGGGAGATGAAAATAACTTCTATTAGAGAATCAATTATCATGAGTACACTTACATTAGATGTTCTTTTTTCTAAGCTGAAAACTCATGAATTAGATATTCTTGCTAGGAAGAATGATTATAAGTCAATTGCTTTGATCTCTCAACCTAACATGTCTCACAATAACTCTTCTTCGTCAAGTTTTGCTTTGCCTTCCTTATCTTCACTAACCGATGAATAGCTTGAGCAATTCCTAGAAGAAGACTTAGCGTTACTCTCTTCTCGATTTAACAAAGCTTTGCAGAATGTGAGAATGAGGAAATGAGGTGGTAGTAGTACTCCAAGATGCTATGAGTGTGGTGATCTCAACCATATTCGTCCAAATTGCCCTAAATTGTAGGTAAAGCATCAAAGAAAGAGAGGGACAAGAACAAAAGGAAAGAGAAGAATAAGTTTTCTCCAAGTGATAGCAAGAGAAGGAGCTTTGTGAATCGCAAGACAGTGTATCGTGTTCTCTCCGCACTTGAGCAAGTTGGTTTGAACGATGTTGATTTTGAGAGTAGCGAGGATGATGCAACTCCAAGCAAGCGTGATTTGACGGGATTGTGTCTCATGGCAAGCAGCAAGGATAGCTGCATCGAGGATGATTATGATAGTGACTTTAATGAGGTAGAACCTTGCTATGATGAATTAGCTATTGTTGTTGCTCTTATTGGAAAATTGCTTAATAAACGTGATAAGAAAATTAAGAAACATGATTTTATTATTGAATCATTGAATGTTGAAATTGCTAGACTTAAAACTTTGATTCCTGATGAAGATGCTTGCAAATCATGTGATTTAATTTATGATGAGCTTACTTCACTTAGAAAAAGAACATGCTTCCTCGATAGAGCAAGTTAAGGCTGAACATAAAAAAGTGATAAACTTGTTAAAAATGCTAGTTGTTCTACTGTTGATTTGTATAATCCAACTCTATGTTCTAAATATTCTATACTAGAATTGAAGTTACATGATGCTAATGCTAGAGTTTTTCAAATGACCAATGCTTTACTCACACATGAGGTTCTTTCATACTCTACTTGTTGTAAGCAAAAAGGAAAAGTGGATGCTTCATGTGATAATTATTCTATTATTTCTCAAAAGATTGATTACTTGCAAGAGTCGTTAGAATGTTTCACTAAAGGGGAAAAAACCTAAACTTGATTTTAAACCAATGTAGGGCTAGCATAAACAAGAGAGGTTTAGGTTTTGATCCTTATGCTTCATATAATTCTCAACCTCCCACTATTGTTAAGGTTCTTTGCAATGGCAATTTTGAGATTCTTGATGAGGGTTACAAGAAACCTTTTTTTAAGTCTACTGAAATTTTATTTTCTACTATGATGAATGCGAATGATGCTTCTACTTCTAAACCTAAATATCATGTTAAGTACACTTGCACTCACTATGGTAGAGATGAATATCTAGTAGATTTTTGCTTTAGACTAGCTAAATAACAAAAGAAAGAAAGAGCTAAGGCTAGGTCTAATTTTACACAGGCATGCTTCGCTTCTCATTATGTGCCTAGGGTGAAGCAAACACCTTTTGTTGCTAGAAATACGGGAAAGGGTAAATCTGATTTTATGCATAAGAGTACTCATGTTGTGCTTACTGTTGTGCATCGTGTGTCTCAGTATTGAATTCCTAAACATCTTATTTCTAACCCTAGTACCGAGGTCTTGACATTTTCTGCTTCTATGTAGGCTTCTTGCGCAAGGAAGGAGAACATATGGCTAGTGGATTCCGGATGCTCACGCCACATGTCCGGTGATAAGAATTGGTTCTCCTCCCTTACTCATGTATCTCGTGCTAAAAGTGTTACTTTTGGGGATGCTTCTTCCACTTCTATGATGGCAAAAGGTACAGTGAAGGTAAATGATAAGTTTATCTTAAGGATGTGGCTCTTGTTGAAAACTTGAAATATAACTAGATTTCTATCTCACAAATGATTGATGAAGATCTCGAAGTGTGTTTTAAGAAAAAGAATACGAAGTTTTAGATATTTCAGGTGATCTTGTTTTTAGGATTTCACATTTTGGAAGAGTATTTAAAGCTAATTTTGATGCATCACCTTCTTCATGCCATGCAAAAATCGTTAATAGTATTTTTGATTTCTAGTTATGCTTACTTTATATTGTTTATCTATAGATTTAAGGGTGTAAGTATTTTTGATAGCATGACTTTGTAGTGAAATTGTTACATTTGTGGATGACTTATAATGCTCAATACATAAAAAATGATAAACTTAAAACAAATCAAAAGATTTTGTTCTCTCTTTTGTATTCTTGATGAATTCATGGTCAAAGGGGGAGAATTTTGAGCATATATTGCACATTCACACACACATTTTCACACTTTCTTCTTCTTTTTAGGAGATTTTTTTTACTTTGCCTTTTGGTTTTAAAATTTCTTAAAAAATTTCTTGCGAGGTAAATGCTAATGTTCAGTTTAAGTGGTGTTGCCAATGTTTTCATCAAGGGGGAGATTGTGAAATCATGTGCTGCAAATTTAGTTTAGTAACGAAATTGGCATTTGCAAATTTGTTGTGATCATGGCACATGTGGTGCTTCTGCATGTGTTGTTTCAGATGATTATTTGATATGCTTATGTTAGCATGGTAATGATTTTGCTTGATGCAATGCTTTCGTGTAAGTGGTTACATGGACTAATTTTGAGTTAAGTCATGGACTTGTGTTCGTACAAGGTTTCGTGTTTGTTCATGTGCAAGTGTTGCTTGAGGAAAACGTGGTTGGTGACAGGACTGGAATTAAGTTCATGGAGGAACCGAGGTTCGAGACTAAGTTCAGAGGAGAACCGATGTCCTAATGGTCAAGGATGTCATGTGAGATGTTCGGACTAGAGAACGATGTACGTGGAGGCGAGTGAGTCATCTTGCGAATGGCGGTGGACCGCACCGTGCATGCGTGAATTTTAGATTGTATGCATGTATTGAACCTTGTATAATTAGAAGCGGATATGCATGTATGTATTTAATTAGAGATAAGAAGTTAGGGTTTTGAATTGTAAAAAAAAACAGCTGCATGTAATCAGGGACGTGCGGCTGGTTTGTTCTGGTATCTTGCGGCTAATTAATTGATCTCCTGCGTGTCTGGATCGGCGGCTGTTGCACTGGGCGTTTTGATTTCCTTGCCCCTGGCGGCCGGCGGCTTACGACGACATCGCTTTCGCCCTTATGTCACAAATAGGACAGACCAAACAGGTAGAGGAGAATTTGGAGAGACAACTATTTCTATTACTCCCTTATGTCACAAATAGTTATTGTTTTAGATACAGATACAGTCAAATTTTCAAAACTTTAACTGTCAATATCTTTTAAATATTTAAGTTAGATATATGAAAATCATATATATATATAGATTTGTTTCAAAAGTACTTTCATAATATTATAATTTTATTAGATTTTATAAATATATTATAATATACATTAGTGGTTAAAGATGTGTTTTAGAGACCGTGTCGACTTCCAAAACGATAGCTATTTGTGACCGGAAGAGTATTTTTTTTTCTTGGCTGGCCTTATTAAATGAACAGCCTTTCTTTTCGCCTACTCAATTTTGCACAACTCTCCCATTAAGAGGAAAATAGACTTGTACGTAGTGAAAACTACTCTGTTTAACCATACCCTTTCTACAGAGGCCAATGCATACGAACCAATCATGGTAGTCCACATTACAAACAGATAGACTACCAATCGCTTCTGCAAATTTCATTTCCAAACGTCTTCTTTACAGTAATTGCTGCAAGATCACATACAAAAGCTGGCAAAACTTGTTTCTACAGCAGTTAGCACGGCGGCATCCAGTGCTTCTAATGTACGAAACGATAGAAGACTTCGTACTCCCCGAGCTGCTACCGTCCTATATATTAAACTACTAGCCAAAGTGCTCATAGTTGCAACGGAACAACAACCGCTTATGCAGACGAATTAAAACAGTAAAAAAAATACTTGGCAGAAATCTAAAAGACTAAACCGTGATAATAAGAAAAGTTTTAAGGTGTAATTTGCAAATTTTCGTATGCAAAAGCTTTTGTACTTGCAACTATAAGTTACAGACGAATTAAAACAACAGAACAATAATTACTAGTTATTATATAAAGTCTACAAGAATAAACCATAATAATCAGAAAGATTTTAAGATTCTTGAAACTACTTATACGGTCTAAGTTGCAGTTTTCCTTTAGAAAAGACCTAAATTCAATAGATAACCATGTGCCCGTGTGTTGTAATGGAAGCTCAATTTGCGATAAAAAGTTTATTTGCAAAGAGCATTAATAGTGACAAAGGTGAGTAATTAAAGAGTAGTGGTAAATAGGGGTGGCAATGGGGAAAATCCCAGCGGGGAGAACCCTCACATCCCTGATCCCCGCTACTCCCCTGTCCCCACACGCAGGTCTAAATTTCCCCCGTTCCTGACCCCCGACGGGTTCGCGGGGCCCCGAAAATGCATGTGCCTTCCATTGGATATAGGAAGGAAGGCTTTGATTACAAGACGGTGAATATAGGAAGGAAGGCTTTGATTACATGACATGAATCGACAAATCAATGGTTGGAGAAGCTGCAGAGGTGCTAGTGAAGAAATTGTATTGTTTTTATCTGTTTAGACTTTAGAACTTACCAAATACCATCTATAAAAATGTAACCAACTAACCATATCAGAACTTTATTGAACTCTATCAACATTTAACAAATGGCTATTATTTAAGTGACAGAATAAAGATGCGATAACATGTAAAACTCAAGTACCTTCTTCAGTTCTTCCGGAAAAATTTGCAATACACATCAATACTAAGGCCCTGTTTGTTTCAGCTAGGGATTATGGAAAGCAACTTTTAAAAGCTGGAAGGGCAACAAACAGCAAACTTTTAATCTAGATTATAACAATCTGGAGGCCAGATTGTAGCAATCCCACAATCCACTCTTCCCTAGCTTTCCCTAGCTTTTTTTTGCAAAAGACCACAATGCCCATCCAACTTCAACCAAAATTACCCACCATTGCCCCCAGCTTTCCTCAACTTTCCCCAACTTCAACCAAAATTACCCACCATTGCCCCTAACTATAATCTGGGTTACCAAACAACCATGAGCTTTTAACCTCCAGCTTTTTAACAATCCATCTTTTACAATCTAGTTTTTAAAAGCTGCTTTCCACAATCCCTAGCTAAAACAAACAGGGTCTAAGTGTGCTTAGAGACACATGGCATACCTGATACTTCTTTTTGCAGAGTAACATCGCATATGTCAAAAGTACTTCTTCGTACTGTACAAAACTGTAAATAAGAGAGTTTCCTTGCTCAAAAAACCTAGTAAAATGCACAAAATTTATGATTCTGCCTATTCAATGAGTAAACCGAACCATCTAGAAGAAAGTAAACCGAACCAAACCCACTTGCATAGACCTGTTCATAGAGCATCTTATTGACCAGAAGCTGGAGAAAAGATGTAGTCAATTTTTTTTTTTTGATAAAGGAATATTTTATTAATTTCAAGAACATTACATCGAGAAGATACAAGTCCTTGAAACTTCTCCCGGCCTCTGCTTAACAAGAAGCACACAGCCCTTATGATGTAGTCAAATAGATGCAATCCTTATGATGGCATGTTTTTTACTTAATAATGAAGTTCAGATTAAACAAATAGTCCACACGGATATTTCTTGTACTTTTATCTTCTCTATTGAAAGAACTTACGAATGTAAATCAGGAAATCATGATTTTCTACTACTGACAACTTTAACAGGCTTTACCATTTATCAATGCATTATCTTTCTATATGTAAGTACTGATGAGTCAATACTAACTATATCCCTCACGCTTTGTAAATTGAATCAAATCAGTTTGTCCATATGAAAGTGCCAATATATTTCTGAATTTTAAATGATTATGTAAATGATTCACCTGGTATCTATCCCTGGTCTGTTTGTAGTCCAGCACCACACAGAACACAAGTATTGCTAGTGCAGTAATAGCAAATATATCAAGAAGAAAAGCTAACTTGCAGTACCATGGAAGAAACATAAGCAATATTACTTGTTTTGTTGATATAAAATTGAAATCCCTCAAATTAGTGATACAAATTACATACTTATGGAGATGAGGCTAAATTATCAAATTTGTAGTTGACGATATATGCCAACAACCCTATTACAGTAGCAATATCCAGCCTTACCTGTATTAAAGAACAATCTATAACAAACCATTTATAGTTATGACAACAAATTTAACTACCATTTATCATGTGAACATCTAACATCCCCAACCCATTGGGCATCAGCACAAAAATAAAAAAGGAAAGGGAGTTTATAAATCAATATGTTTATAAAACTCATCTACAAATCTTTAAAAGAACCAGACAGGCCTATATAGATTAATAAAGCAAACATGATGGAAAGAGTTTGCCAACCTCGAGCTTCATCAATATCCTATGGAAATTTGGTAACTGCCAGAACCATAACAATTTTCTGTTGACCATCTGCATTAGAAGTTGGTCTGCACTAGAAGTTCACACATGCAAACAAAAGAAAAACAAAATGGCTCAATAAAATCAACAGCGACAAGGACATGACCACTGCATTTCCTACTTTCTGTTACATTTGCCAAACGGCCAGACTGCTTATATACTCATAATCAACTCTTTCCCAGAAGCATATAAAATCCAACCAAGCAACATCAATTCAAACTAGAGGTCTAAACATTCGAAAATGCATAATGGTTCATGACAGTACAACACATTAATTGTTCACAAATTACAAATAGTGCTTTGGTCTTAAGCCACAAGTCCATAGCAAGAACATGATATCAAACCGCATTGGTATAAATTATACAGTGCTTATATTTACAAGGCGTCCAACATGATATCAAACTCTAGGAGACATGAATACACGCTGTAGCTTTCATTTGTTTTTATCAACTATACAATCAAACCGCATTGGTATAAATATTATAGTGCTTAGATGTTGCCGTATTGGTTTAGCACACAATGACACATGATATCAAAACAAATTTCACAGCACCACTCTCAGTGATATCCACATTCAGTACATCTAGATTCTAGAGTAGCCATTTGGTAACCCATTTCACAGCACCACTCTCAATGATATCCACATTCAGTACAAATTTCACAACATCTATTTCCCGAATCTTTTGAAACCCATTTGGTAACCTTGTCGATTTCAACATATCAGCAATATTTTGTGAGACCCCGTTCTGACGAACAGGAACCCCCATGTGATTACTGTGCTATTCCCTGGATCAGTAGCTAGCACTTACATGTTTACAACAATTGGAAATCACAACCATACAATTATAATAATTAAGCGGAAACGATTAATACATAAATATTACAACTCGAGAGAATAAAGCGACAAAGGAAGTAATATCTTGCGGTTTGCCCATCCAATCCCAAGCAGTGACCGAGCATAACTCCTTAGACGAGAACACGGCAAAAGGATCCGCAACTGCGATAAAGGAGACCAAGCTTCGCTAGCATACACCTACAATATAATTAGGCAAGGGTGAGTACTTTACGTACTCAGCAAGACTTGAGCAAAACCTACAATACATGCAGGCCATTTCAAAGGAAAGACTACTACAGTTAATTTGCATGAAGCAAATTGAATTGTAAAACAAGTTATTTGCAAACGGAATTTATAAGAGCATTTGATTGATAACAACTAAGTAAAGCATAATAACACTCACAGTCCTCCATGACGTGAGCGGTGAATCATGAATTCCTGAAATCCAACAATGTCAGCCCTTTGACATAAAACACAGTTGCCAAAATAGTTTCAAACCGAAACTCCAGTTTTCAGAAAATACCAAAATCTAACATTGGAATGACTTCACCAAGTGCCCTTGACCGCGGGCGCGGCTAATTAATTAGATTTAAACTCTGCAGAGGTGTACAACTTTACCCACAAGGAATGATCAACCTTTTTGCGAGAACATTTCGACACACGCCTCCAATAGGCGTGTGCTCGCCAGCGATCATACATAGTCGTTCATTACTGGACATGACTTTACACCACTGGGGCGTTAACCTCGCCACAGCAGAGACACTCACCCAAGCCGTGGATCCACATTTATCACACCCAACACCACGTCTCTGTCCATGGCAAGGCGTACTGTATTCGCCAGTAATTACCCATACGAATGCATGGAAGCCCCTCACAAGCAATCCGTATCGGAATGCCTCCGCTTAGCTCCGCCTACCAATGAGCAAAGCCATGTCCAAATAAGTTAATAGGCTATGGCTAACCCATACTCACCCTCGTGGTTGCACGGAATTCTTGGATCAATAGCGTCCCATTGCTCGGTCCTTAATGTGACACGGGCGATACTCCACCCTACACTACGTGCAATTCCTGTTGCACATTCGGCTATTGCCAATAATCGCCCGCATCAACACATAGTTTTATTTTGGGTTTTTAAATCAAAGTACCCACAACCACAGTGACATTTTCAATGTTTCCAGGAAAACAAATATTGATTTAATCATGTACATTGCTGATGCTAAGGCATGGCTAAGCAGGTTAATATGATCGTATATACCCAAGATGACATTAAGTAATGCCTAATCCGTAACCCATGGTTATCAAGGTTCACATGTTCATAATCATCAAAGGAGATTCATGTGACAACAGGTATATCTACCAAACCACAAGATAGCAATTTACATAAAGTAAACGCATGCATAAAACAATTTGATGCACAAAAGGAATATAAAATATTGGGAGCAATATGGTCAAAGGAAGCTTGCCTTGCTTAATCTTTGATTACGACGAAGGCGAGGATTGCGGTTGACGACGACGACGACGAAAGCAGCAACGTCGGGTTCTATACGTCGATCAACGGAAACAACGCAAAAACACTAACTTCAATAAGAGCGAAAGAAATAGATAGCGAAACAAATAAACTCTTTACAAGAAACAAGGATTGCTCTATTAGGGTTCAGATTCAAAGCAAGATGAAATAAGAGTATTTTCTAAGATGGCGGTAGATCATATCCTAAAGATCAATTCTAGATTATTCTTTACCAAATTCAGATTTAGATGAGCTGCTTTGCGAGTTAATGAATAGGCTTAAATGGTCATATTAGAGTATGAGTGATTAGCTCTTTATCTTTAATTGATTTTGCTTAGAATTAGCCTCATGCAAGCTGAATCTATTGATTTAGGCTACTGACTTAGCTTACATGATATTTGAGAAGGTTCTGGTGATAAAAACAACTTAACTACGGATTCCTTCATTATTACCTAAAGTTTATTCATTCACATTAAGGCCTAAAGCAATGTGATAACTTAGGGTTATTAGGCTATTAGGATTAATATGCAAAACATGATGAAATATGGTTATTTCTTCATAATGAGACGATTTATACTTTGCATAACAATCCTAAGTTGATTCCATAGATTTTAGGTTTTGACTGATACATTATATTCATTGTTGAAAAGGCTTAAGTGGCATTGTAAATTGACGTTATTCGAAATCGGCCAAAAAGTGAATCAAAAGGTTATCGCTTAAGGGTTTTGATCTGATGAGATTAATATGCAAACCTTAATGGAATAAGATTCTTTTTACAGATCATGGCAGTATAAACTTTGTATAGTATTTCTAAACTGGTTTTACTGATTTTAGTATTTAGACGAGTTATTTTATCGATCGTTGAAATAGCATAAATGATCCCATTGCAAATCTTAAATCGGCCAAGTTTAAATCTAAATTTCCAACTACACGATACATGATTCTGGATCCATTTTTCAAGTATTAGCAGAGGATCATCCTAGAAATGTTTTAAAGTTATTTTGACACTATTTTAGCTTCAATTGCAATAGATTATCTATTTATTTGCTGCTGTTGTTTGCACTTTCTTGCATTAAAGAATGCAAGATAAGTTTCACTTTAAATACTTTTGCATAATTGGTTCTCTATCGATTCCAGGAACATCATACAAATTATTTCATCCTTTTATGAGCTTTTATGCTTTTGTTTTCACTAATGGCCATACCAAGTTTTAATGATGATTGCAAAGTAAGTAAATTAAACATAGATCAAGAATTAAATATATTTCCATGATTGAGTTTATTATAATTCGAAGCATATTCATATTTATTTTATGACTTTAGGAGTTATATTTTTCATGTGTGCCATAATGTTCATAATAAAGTGTTTATTCTATTCTTGACTTTAATAATTATTTTATGATTCAAGAATTGAATATTTTAGTATATTTAAATCCATCTGATCTTAGCATCATTTAAAATTTATTTCAATATTTTATGAATTATCCTGCACAAACTTTTATTAAAGACCATAATGGAATTCTAGCAAAGTTAAATTCCAACAAATTGCTCTGAAGTTCAAATACTAAATATTTTGTATATTTAGATTCATTATGATTTTAGATGAATAATGAAATTTATTTTACTAAGATCTGTTTAAGCATTCACAAGATATCATCATTTGTATTGCTTCGGTTTGGGAAAATGAATGAATAAATCGAAATGCGTTTTCTGAGTTGGAAGGCGCATTTACCCTTTTAACTGGAGCTTTCTTGTGTCTCTGGCTTGGGGGTCCCGATCGCAGAGAGTCAAAGCAGAGCAAGCTAGGGCTCCACGGCGGACGAAGGAGTGGCGGAGGAGCTCGACCAAGGGCTGGAGGAGCACCAGCTCGTCACGGCGCATCCAAAGGTGGGCTCGGTGGTCACCAGAGATGACAGGAGTGGGCTGCCACCGAGAGGGGGCGGCGGCAATGGCGGGAGCTCGCCAGAGAAGAAGAATGAGTGAGGCTCGGTTGAATGGGTAACCTTGTGAGCATCGGTGAGGTATGGGAATCCATTTCACTGAGTCTTGTGTGGGAGAAAAGCGAAGCGGCCGCCCTCGGCGCTTTGGTGAAGAAGATGATGGTAGAAATCGTTGAAGCAAAAAGAAGGATTCCAAATTGAGGCTTGATTAGCACGGGAATGCAGCGATGCTTGGTGGAATTGATTCCAAGGTTTACCGGTGCTCGGCTCAATTGACGATTTCCCCTTTCTCGCCTCCTGCGGATAATGGCGAAGAAGAGAGCTAGGAGCCAAAAGCCACCCGTGAAATGGCGAAGAAAGGGAAGGAATGCTAGTGGCTCTGAGATGGTTTTGTAGTGGGTCATGCCTTATTGTTGAGTGGGGCGCGTTAGCAATCGCCATAACTTAGTTCGGAAGGACGAGGGAGCAAAGGGAGAAGGTAATGGCGGCTGGGTGCGAAACGACTCGTGGCTTGTCCGTGCGATGCTTAGGGAAGATGAGCGAGAGGAACGCGGCGAGAGGCGAATGGATTCGATGAATCAACTCTTGCGTTCAACCGGCCGGAGAGTTCGCCTCCTGCTCTCGATGGCTCGAGCGAGATCGAGGAAGACAAGTCTGGCGGTGGGCCGGGACCACTGTCGAGACTGGAGGATTTCACCGTCGCCAACATAACGGAGAAGAGAATGGTCGGCCCATTGTCAGCGACTGGCAAAAGAGAAACAGGGTGGTTGGGTGTCAATTCTCCTTCTCTCTCTGATTTTTGATGGTGGTCAAATGGAGGTAAAAAGTGATGTAATTTTTTTTACTGAGGTCTCCAACTAGTATTTACCCCCTGGTAAAAATTTGGGATTAATTCAAGTTACTGAGAATTTTTAAATATTCTTTCAATAGTGGCTATTTAAATCTCTAGTCTCTGTCTTCGATTTTTATTTGAATTCAAATGAATTCTATTATTTTTAAAATTTTGTTTTTCAACAGTATTTGATATGAGAATGCTTCTGTAAAATTTTCAAGCCTAAATATGGTTCCATTATTTTATAAAAATTCTGACATTGCAATTTCTAGATTTTTAGGGTTTCTGTTTTTAAATTTGGGAAAGTACTAAATCACATTATTAATTTGTAATATTTTTACCAGAGGTAGATATTGCATTGAGGGTTTCATGATAATTTTTGCAGATCCAGATAAGATTTATAAGTATTTTATAAATTCTGACAATGCCTTGTTTTGATTTCAAAGTTGTCTTTTCGTTTTGTCTCTTCATTTCTTTATGCATAAAATTTTATTTGCTGGCTAAAATGATTTACTTGCATGACCAGGGTTCTCATGGCAAATTTTATAAATTTTTACTTTTTACATTTTGCCTTTTCTCCTTTTCATTATTTATTTCCATTTGTTGAATTTTTCTTGCAACATGAAAATCCAAGAACTCCAAATAAAAATCAATAATGCCAAGAAAACTCAGAAAGATTAATATTCAAATTCAAAATATTGATTTTTATTTTATTAAAATTTTGGGATGTTACATATTTCAACAGATTAGAGTTGACAAATTAGAGTAAGATCACAGAAAAACAAAGGCCTTGGGATTTTATATGCCGTGGGGACTGGGAAGATCTACTCGGCGGCGCGGCGTCGAGGAGGCTGCGGCGGCAACGGGTGATGGGCGACGTCTGGCGGCGTCAAGGCGGCGGCGTGGAAGATCTGCTCGGCGGTGGACGGGCGGTGTCTGGCGAAAGCAAAGCGACGTCTAGGCGGCGGCGACGGACGGTGTCGGGAGGAGGCGGCGTGGAAGATCTGCTCGGTGGTGGGCGATGGGTGGGCGGCGTCTGGGCGGGCGACGGCCGGCGTCTGAGCTACTGCCGGAGGACGCGAGCTGCTAGCTGGGACTGGGTGGGAGGACGGGAGGACCGGAGGAGAGGTCTCGATCTGGATCTGGAGGATATGAGGAGAGGAGGTCTCTGTTGGATCTGGAGGCGAGACTGCGAGTGGGAGTGGCGACTGGCGATTCGATGACTTGGTGAGGGTCTAAGGGAGAAAAATTGGAATTTTGGATCTGGGCTCTAGGGTTTAACTGTATAGAAGTTAAAGGCCCACTTGTCAGATCTAAACGGGGACGGGGACGGGGAGGAACGGAACGTCTCCAGCCCCGCCATACCCGACGGGGCAATAATTCCCCCCAACAAGCCCCCCGCAGGGAGTATATTTCCCCATCCCCGTCCCCTAATAGACGAATTCCCTACGGGGAAACGGGGATCAGGGCCCCATTGCCATCTCTAGTGGTAAAGGTGGGTAATTTTGATGAAGTAACAGTGGTAAAGATGGGTAATTAAAGAGCAGTGGCAAATGTGGGTAATAAAAGAATAGTGACAAAGATGGGTAATTTTGATGAAGTGACGTGGAAAGAAACTCTCACTTTATATAGTAGGGATTTATATTTTATTCTATGAAACAGTAAGCCATACCGCTATACTTGCGGCGCAAAATCAGATCTTTGCGACAAACCCTTTTGCTATACTCTTCATTGCCATGCGATACTGATCCATCGTCTATTTATGATTTTGCTTGTTTGCTTCCTCTCTACACGAATACCTGCGACCAGGGTTAACAAAATCGGTATGGAAAAAATCGCACGAAATACGAAATTTGTAGATCGAAAATATAGAGCCAAAAATTGTAGAGTTTCAAAATCTGATTTTTTTTTCAAAAATCAACCATTTTCCTGGAAAATCGGTCAATTTGCATGGAAAATCGATGCGCTAGTTGAACTTTTTTTACGTCAATTTTTTGAATGATTTTTATCGATTTTCAGCCAATTTACATTGGAATTTTTTTTTCAAATTTCAGATTATGATCAAACTTGTGCAACTTAGGGTGTGTTTGGCGAGGATTCACTTCTCGATTCGTGAATCTGGTGAAGCTGAAAATTCTAACTTCATGATTCGTGAAGTCAAGTCGAAAGTACATTAAGAGTGTTTAGATATATCATTTTGTTTACATTTTAGACTAAAAATATAAACTTAATTCACTTTATTTTAGCCTACAAATTTCAAATTTCAGGTGAAGCTGGAATCTAGAACTCTATCAAACAGGCCCTTACCATAAAAATTTCAGATTATGACCAAACTTGTGCAATTTTAAAAAAATCTGAGAATGGTGCTAATGCATTTAAAGAAAATTCACTGATTTAATTGAGCTGTTAAAGCATGTTGGAAAATTTTGAAAATTTTCAAGGAGGTTCCTCAGAGCATGCCTAAACTATCATAAAAATTTCAAAGCATGATCAAACTTGTGCGATTTTTTAAAATTCTAACAATGCTACTGATGCATTTAAATTTCACTGATTACCTGGAAACTCACCTTCGCAGTGTTGCAGCACAAGTACACATCATTGTGACATAAGTGTGTACCGTATTGCTACGTGTACACATCTACTTAATCCTAAATATGATGGCAAAGATAGTTTCTTACCGTAACAATTGTTGTATTTCCTATGCTGTCGTTTTTCTCGCCTTAGTACTACTAGCAATAATAGCGCGCTACGCTGCACCGTTCTGTAGAGTCGATAGAACCCGTCGGCAAATCCATGGGGGTCGTATTTTCGGTTTTCATATTTGTTTAAAAAAATAGGTCGTTAGCTATAAACCTTCGACGAATCTACGTTTTTTTAGAAAACCGCGGTTACAATCCGTCGTTTGATAAAATTTGTCGAATTTTCGATTTCCGTAATTTTTAAATAAAATGGGTCAGTAGGACCCGCTGGCAAATCCATAGGATATTACAAACCTTCGATGAATCCACGTTTAATCTACGGGTTACTATAAACCTTCGACGAATCTGTCTTTTTTTTAGAAACCCGTGGTTGTTTTTTTACGTATTTCGGGATATCTGATCATTTTTTTGTTTTTTGTGTTTGTTAAAAAAAATGGGTCGTTAGGACGCACCGGCGAATCTATGGGTCGCTATAAATCTTTAGACGAATCTACGATTTTTTTTTTAAAAAAAACCACGGTTATGACCCGTTGGCAAATCCATAAGTTGTTATAAACCTTCGACGAATCCGTATTTTTTTTGTTGATGCGAGTTTTATTTAGAAAATTGCGGTTGAATCTGCGTTTTTTCTTTTTTTGTTTTTTGTTTTTGTTAAAAAAAATGGGTCGTTAGGATCCGCCGGCGAATCTATGGGTCGCTATAAATCTTTGGGCGAATCTACTTTTTTTTAAAAAAAACCCACGGTTATGGCCCGTTGGCAAATCCGCAAGTTGTTATAAACCTTCGACGAATCCGTGGTTTTTTTATTGATACGTGTTTTATTTAGAAAATTGCGGTTGAATCTGTGTTTTTTTGTTTTTTAAAAGAAAAGTGCGGCCGTTTTTTTTATGCATTTCCTTTTTTAAAAGGCTGCTTGGACCGTGGGCGAATCCATGAACCGCTATAAACCTTTGATGAATCTGGTTTCTTCGTTTTTTGGTTTTTTGTGTTTATTAAAAAATGGGTCGTTAGGACCCGCCGGCGAATCTATGGGTCGCTATAAATCTTTGGACGAATCTATGTTTTTTTTTAAAAAAAACCTCGGTTATGACCCGTTGGCAAATCCATATGTTACTATAAACCTTCGACGAATCTGGGGGTTTTTGGTGACGAAAACATTTTTTTCGGGTTTTTTTGGTGACGAAAACATTTTTTTCAGGAAAAACGGAGAAAGGACCTAGACGTAAAAAGCAGGGGCCTGTTTGTTATTTTTTTGGACCTGTTCACTATCTTGAAAAATTAGAAAAGGGCTTGTTCGCGATTTGAACTTAACGGGAAGTTTTTTCGTAAAATACCGCGCCAGGGACCCAAACGTGATGAAAAAAAATTATCTTCGTCTCACAAAAAATCGCGAAGGACCTATTTGTAATCCGGAAGGATCTATTCGTAATTTAAAGGAACGGAGGGGCTTTTTCGCAAAACGCGCAAGATGACACGTGGGATGGCCAGTTGGGGCTGAAATCCTTCGGCTATAAAGGGTGCAACCATTAGGTACAATAGTAGCTGCAGTATTTCCACAGTGTTTTAACAGTGCTCAAAAGATTATTGTCCTTCGATTTTGATCTAAAGGTTGGTAGAACAACCGATAAAGTTGTAGTTATACCACCAACTGCACAGGAACCATTTCCATTTACCTACACGTTATGCAATCTATTAAGTGGTATTACTCACTATATTGGTTCTTATCTCCCTTGTGAATTCTTGATTGATCTATATGCGCCGCGCATGAGCTCTGCTCAGGCTTCCTGCCAAAAGGCCTTTGTCGGTGTATTCCACCTGACAGGCCCGAGTCTACATACCGGGTTTTGTTCGATAGGAGGGCGTCTTCGTGACTGGCAAACCCTGACGAGGGGAAACCCTAGAGACTCCCGCACGACGGAGTTTGGCGCCTATGAACTAAGTTGACACAGTGATTTTACCCAGGTTCAGGCCCCCTGTTTGCCCAGGGTAACAACCTTACTTTCCTGCTGGATTTTATATAGAGTGTTTTAAGCAAGTACAGAGCTTGGGGATTACAAGTTCTTCCTTAGACTCTATTGCTTGAACTCTTGATTCTCCGTCTCTCCACCACCTTTCCCTAGGCGCCCGAGTGCCCTTATATAGGCCAGGCTAACGGGGGTAGGTAAAAGGGGGGTCATCATGCTGATCCATACACATTTATTACTCCTTCCCGCGCTGTCCCGTTCCTCCAGCCTCATTAAATGCCGACGCATGGCTTTGCCCGGTTCACCCAGGATGGGACCTCTCTGCGATGGGTAGGTGACAGACGCCAGAGGATTGGGCCTGCAGCAGAATTCCTCGCAACCAACGAACCTGACATAGCATGCGCCTGGCACGCATGCGATAGGGAAGGAGGCCGAGGTGAAGGAACCTCGCACCACCTTTTTGCCTTGCGGCGGGCGAAAGCAGGCGTTTCGCCACCGCTGCCCGCGACACCACGTGGATCGGGCGCCGAGCGAGCAGGCGCCTCGCCCACTGCCGCTCAACGCCACGTGGATCTGGCGCCGGCGCAGGGCGCTCGCCCACCGCCGCCCGAACGCCACGTGGCGGCTCTGGCGGTGGGGCGTCTTCGCCGCTCGCTGCCATGCCGCCACGTGAGTGGCGCCGGCGGCAGCGTATGCCTCGCCACTGCCGCCCGAACGCCACGGGCGGCCGGCCGGCGGGCGGGCTCGCTTCGCCGCTGTTAGGCCGCCACATGAGCTGGCGCTGGCGGCAGGCGCCTCGCCACCGCCGCTTTCGAACGCCACGCGGGCGGCACTGACCGGCGGGCGTGTTTCGCCGCTTGCTGCTGCCGCCACGTGAGCCGGGCGCGGGCGAGCAGGTGTCTCGCCACTGCCGCCTCGAACGCCACGTGGGCTAACGCTTAGCGGGCAGGGCGTTTCGCCACTGCCGCCAGTCGCCACGTACACGACGCTTTGTGCGGCGAGAGGTACCTGGCGTAAAGTACTGCCGGCGATCTTTATACCCTAGACACTATTTAGCTGGCGATCGACAAATCACTTCACTAGAGGATTGAAATCTTGTTTTCTCTTGAAATCTCAAAGGAGGTCGGAGAACAAAATTTTGGCGAGATTTCAAAATTTTGGACAAAACACAAGAACAGATTTTTAAATCTGTTTTTTTTTCAACCGGTTGAACCGAGATTTCGGCCGACTTTGCTGAGATCTCGACAAAATTGGTCAGAGCGAAATCCAGTCTAAATGAAGTAAAAAAATTTTGAAATTTTTTCTGGAGTTTTCTGACACATTGATGATATTTCCATAAAACTTTTAGTTAATTATGAATCCTGTGAATTGTTTTGAAAATTCAAACATTGCTACTATTCTAATAAAACGCTTACCGACAATTTTGAACCATATGAAAAATAGGACAAACCACGTTAAAAATATTTGAAATTATTTTTGCATGATTTTGATATATCACTAATCTTTTCATAAAATTTTCAGATGACAGTGAAGCTCGAGGGATTTTTAAAAATTTGGACAGTGGTGATGTCCTGATGGAAAATGCTTGAAAGTACATTAGAAAATTTTGAAATTTTGATTGGATAGTCGTGATGTATCATAAATCTTGTCATAAAATTTTTAGATGATTATCAATCCATGAAGTTTGAAATTTCGGTAGCATTTTGACTAAAATTCGGATTATGATAATCATAATTAGAAACAATCATTGTATATTTGCATATAATAGGCATGAAATAAAATTGATATGTATGACCATTTACCACATATTTGTGTCACAATAAAATCAGTGTATATTTGCATCACGTACCTACAAGTAGTAGTACGCATGTGGTGCAAACTCCATCTCCTCGTTATCGACAATGATCTCGTGATACCTCCTATCATGTTGTTGCTTGTATTCTTCCCAGATCATGTCTCGCAGTAGGTAGGCAGACTTCCAATATTCGTAATAGGCCATCCAACTGTTTTAATTCTCCGACTGGTGAAGGTGCCTGACACTGACAGATGAGTATCGTGAGTACGGAGATGGTCAGAATATGGCCGAAGATGACCGGAAGGGAAGAGGATAGTGAAGTAGAGTTCTTTCTTCAGGAGGAGCTGGTGAGCTGTGAGAGACAGAGAGTAAAGTGAGTATGCAGTGTAGTGAATGATGGTGGTAGCATAAAAATAAGTGAGAATGGTATAAATAAATGGAATAATTACTCAATACCCTTACTCATCATTGACTCTAGCCTAGTTGGTAAAATCTATATTATGCAAGCCGTAGGTCTTGGGTTCGAGTCACAAGAATGGCAACTTTTTTAGCATTGTTTTGAACACGAAAAAATTTTAAAATTTTTTGTGGTTAGTCATGAAGCATCCCTAATATTCCCATAAATGTTTTACATCATGATCAAATCTAACGAATTTTCAAAAATTGTGATAGTGTTACTTCGAAGTTCTCAGACTTTAGAGTACATGCTTCTACAGTTTGTAATTTTTGATTGAGCAAAAAAATAGATTTAAATTTTCTAAAACTTTTACAGAAGGTTTATAGGGAAATTTCTAATGTCTCCTAAAAATTTTAGATCATGATCACAATCAAGAAAATTTATAAAATTCTGGCAATGTTAGTGTCTCAATTATATTCAATTTGTTTTTTATTTTTTAAAGATAACAAATGAAGTTAAAATAATTTGAAATTTTTCTTTATGATCCTACAGTTCTTTGGATGGTACCATAAATTTTTCACATCATGATAAAATATGTACAATTTTATAAAAATCCAACAATGTTTCTACAGTTTTAAAAAAATTCTCAAAAATTCAGTTTTCCACAAATTTTCTTTGAATATGACATCATTAAAGGTTATTGATCAATTTTTGATAAATCCGGTCAAGAAATATCAAAATCCAAGTTACAAAGCCAAGATTTCGGTGGTATTAACCGATATCTTCTTTGAGATATAGCGAGATTACTGTAACATTTCAATTTTTTTTTTGAATTTTTTCACTCCGCTGGCATTTCAAAACTTGTCCACGTCCGAAAGCGAGATCTCGCGAGAAATCGGCGAGATTTCAATCCATGATAGTGGTTTTGATTGCAACCATTGGGCTCTTCCTTGATAGTTGACAACTGACTCAATCATTCTAGTTGTCTCAATATATTTTTCGGTCTCCAGATGATGCAAGGCTTGATGATGTCCACGCCAGTCTGAATTCACTTAACAGATTGGAACCAGCCGGCCAGTTCTGAAGTTGGTCGCGCTTTCAGTTTCAGCTGGGTGGGAGGATTTTCTAAACAATGCAGATTTCTGGCACTAGAACTGCAAATATGTAAGTTGCACCGCTAGTAGCTCGTTTACATGCCAGCAAGTTCGGTTAACTTTGTTTATGCGAGGTGATTATGGTTTTCTTTCAAAAAAAGGTAAATTGAGAGATGAGTTTTTTCATCCAAATTACTGCAAAGCAGTAGTTTATTTGCGTTATGTTGCCTTTTCAGCATCTAAATATCACATATGCAGCCACATGACAAATATCCGCTACAATGAATTACATTACATTAAGCAACCCTGAAATATCACAACATGCAGCCACATGACAAGTGCTGGTGACAGCTGTGCGATGCGGGCTCTTAAGCAGCGAAGTGGTATTAATGGAAGGCATCGCAGCATTTTGAAGGTTCAAAAAATTGAGCTAAGACGCCTCTGCAGCCTCGTGGCTTGTCCAAGTCACTAATGGCGGATAATACCTGTGTATCACTTATGCATGGAGATAGGACAAAATATTGATAGGTGTTTCTGAAAGAAGACAAGTTGTATATAGTGTGCATGATTTGAACATAACTTACAAAAGAAGAATGTCTCCAAAAACATCACGTATAAAAGAATGGGAGGATAGCCAATTTGATCCTCAAATTTTCACTTGTGGCTACCTTTTGTTTTTGTTGAAAGAAACCACTTGAGGCTACTTTCATCCCTCGATTTTGAAAATGGCGAAGTCCTCAATTGCTGAAATATCACATGACAAGTGCCGGTGATTGCTGTGCGATGCGGGCTCTTAATCAGCGAAGTGGGGTTAATGGAAGGCATCGCAGCATTTTGAAGGATCAAAAAATTGAGCTAAGACGCTTCTGCAGCCTCGTGGCTTGTCCAAGTCACTAATGGCGGATAATACCTGCGTATCAGTTTTGCTACTTGCAAGATGCCTGGCTCTCATGTTGAAGAAACTGCAATAATGGATGAGGGGCGACTGATACGCATGGAGATAGGACAAACTATTGGTATCCTCGCTGTACAGCCTCGCGACGGCCGTGCTGTGATCGCTCCTCCCCAAGGCACAGAGCTGGTCGTCCATGGAGGCAGCGACCATGCGGATATCCTGCTGGATGTATCGACTGGGTCTCTTGCCTAAGGCCCTTCTGCTTGTTGTACTCCTCCAGCACCCCGAAGAGCCTCCCCATGACGCTGTTCAAGAAGGCGCCCGCCTCAGCGGACTGCCAATCTGCTTCCAGCGCTCGCTTGGTCACCGCGCTCCACCGATTGACCTTAATGAAATTCGTGGATCAGCAAGCAGGGATAAAAGGCATCTCCATACTTCAAGCACATAATAACATACTCCCTGCGGTCCCAAAAGCATGACGCGCTAGAATACATACAGACTTACAGTCAAACCTTATTAATTTGAGATGTGTTCCTATGCTTTTCTTTTTAAAAGTTATACAAATATTAAAGTATAGATAAAAAGTAGATGATGATTATTTACCCCTTCGTTTGCTTCAAGATTTATGTAATTTGTATTGGGAGGGAAAGTATAAAAGTACTACTCAATTAATTTTGATCAAAGATATTATTTAGAACATGTGGTTTAGATATACGAAAGTGATATGGATGGATTTATCATAAAAATACTCTCATAATATTGCTTTAACAGACTAGTCCAAGTGCTTTGTCACGTTGGTTGAACACAACAGTACGCTTAGTCCAGATGGGAACATGGTATTTCCTGTTTATGCTGTCCAGATGGTAACATGAAGGCTCCGATCCCTGCCTTAGGAGGCACCGTGTTTAAACTTCCCGTGAAGCTATTTTTTTAATGATTTTGTCCATAAATATAACACGTATTTCATATTCAATACAAAATTAGTGTGCTGTTCTCTATATACCTCTAATAATATCCATCTTTACTTCATATACTCTACATGCATGTAGTGAATATAGTGTTTAGTGATTATAATTTGTTAAACATAATTTATGCAGAGATAGATTCCACATAAATTATGTTTAACAAATATAAATTAGGTTATTTGCTTTCACAGACAAGTCCAAGTGCTTTGTCACGATGATTGAAAACAACAGTACGCTTAGTCCAGATGGTAACATGGTATTTCCTGTTTATGCTGGAGAAAGCTAGCTGGCCTAGAGAGAGACCCAATTGGTAGTATTTATGTTCTCTTTAAGGCGTGAGGGTGACTAAATAAGCGACAAGTGATGACCCAGAGTTGATTCCAATGCCTGTCTCCATACGAGTCACTGTTAGGCAGTTCAATGACTATTGTTCGACGGACTAAAAGATGCTGTAGTTCTCTAAGGAACATGTTAGGATGTGTGCCCTGTCACTGGCCTCAAACCTGACCTGCTTGCGACAAGGCCACCAGTTCCTTGGACTGTATTGCTAGTTGGGTCCTATAACAGCGCACATTTCTGATCATTTGAAGGATCACCTCGAATGCTGCAGCACCCATGGATACACACCCTGCCTCCCTGCTTCTTCTCCTCACTTTGATTCATCTGATTTTGCACATCTCAGCTCGTGATTCCCTCTCGCCAGGCTCTTCTCTCTTAGTGGAGCGCAAATCCGATGTGCTGCTTTCACAAAATGGCATTTTCACTTGTGGCTTCTACAACATTTCCAGCAATGCCGCCACCTTCTCTATTTGGTTCTCCAACTCATCTGACAAAACTGTCGTTTGGAGTGCAAATCTTCTCCACCCTGTATACACCTGGGGATCCAAAGTCAAGTTAAATGTTGATGGAAGCATAGTTTTACAGGACTACAATGGCCAGATTGTGTGGACCAACAACGTGAGTTCTCTGAATACCGAGCAAGGTCAAGCTCAGCTCCTGAACACTGGAAACCTCATTGTGAAGGGCAAAGGTGATTTCATTCTATGGCAAAGCTTCGATTCTCCTACTGACACATTGTTACCCACTCAGAATATTACTGCAGCCACAAAGCTGGTATCTACTAATGGGTCACTGGTTCCTGGCCGCTACAGCTTCCATTTTGATGATCAATACATACTTTCACTGTTTTATTATTATGAGAAGGATTTATCTCTTATCTATTGGCCAAATCCAAGAAAGGATATCTGGGCAAAGGGAAGAATACAGTTCAGCAGCACCACCACTGGGGTTCTTGACAGCTTGGGGCATTTCCTGGGAAGTGATAATGTAACCTTCATTGCTGCTGATTGGGGCTCTAGGATTATGAGGAGACTAACATTAGATTATGATGGCGGTCTCAGGCTGTACAGTCTGAATAAGGAGTATGGTGACTGGTCTGTCACATGGATGGCATTTCCTCTGGTCTGCGGAGATGAAACTGGAGTACGTGGGTTGTGTGGCATGAATGGAATATGTGTTTATACGCCAGAGCCTGCTTGTGTTTGTGCCCCAGGATATAAGATGATAGACCCAAGTGACTGGAGCAAAGGCTGTCGCCGAAAGATCAACATTACTTGTGATGAGAAGAAGGTGAAATTTGTTGAGCTACCGAAAACTGATTTCTATGGGTTTGATCTAAGTGAACATCATTTGGTTTCTCTTGGTTTTTGCAAGAAGTTATGCTCGCGTGACTGCAAGTGCAATGGGTTCGCATATTGGCAAGAAATTGGTGATTGCTATCCGAAGTCTGTTCTTCTTAGTGGTGTAAGCCTACAGCATCTTGGTGCTAGCATCTATCTCAAGCTTCCTAAGGGTGTACCAATGTCGGGGTCGTCAATTCCACACTCACAATTTTTTGGTCCTAAATACAGCCTAAACTGTACAAAAAACATCTCCACAGTGACTTTCTCGGATAAGCCAAACAGCGGTCGGAGTGAATTGAAGTTCTTCTACCTCTATGGATTCTTATCAGCAATATTTCTTGCAGAGGTAACATTCATTGTATTCGGATGGCTTATTTTGAGAAGGGAGGGCATGCAATTAAGAGGAGTATGGCCGGCTGAGGCTGGGTATGAAATGATAACCAACCATTTTCGCAGATACACCTACAGAGAGTTGGTCATAGCTACTCGAAAGTTTCAGGATGAGCTTGGAAGGGGAGCATCAGGCATTGTATACAAGGGGATCTTGAAAGATAGTAGGGCAATAGCAGTGAAAAAGTTGGCAGACATAAACAAAGGCAGAGAGGAATTCCAGCATGAACTAACTGTGATTGGCAGGATCTACCATATGAATCTAGCGAGGGTTTGGGGATTCTGTTCTGATGGTCCACGCAGGATATTGGTTTTAGAATACGTGGAGAATGGCTCGTTGGATAAAATATTGTTTGGTAGTGAGAGCTCACATATTATACTTGCATGGAAGCAAAGATTTAACATTGCTCTAGGAGTGGCGAAAGGACTGGCGTATCTTCATCATGAGTGCTCAGAGTGGGTCATTCACTGTGACATGAAGCCCGAAAATATACTGCTGGATGAGAACTTGGAGCCAAAGATAGCTGATTTTGGCCTTGCAAAGCTCCTGAACAGAGGTGGATCCAATATAAATGTATCGCGGATCCAAGGAACACGAGGTTATTTAGCACCCGAATGGATTTCTAGTCTCCCAATAACAGCAAAGGTTGATGTCTACAGCTTTGGAGCGGTGCTTCTGGAATTACTGAAGGGAGCTCGTGTTTCAGAATTGGAAAGGAATGATGATGAGGAGGTAGAAATGGCCCTTGGAAGGGTAATTAGGATGCTCGCGGAGAAGTTGAAGTCAGATGGCAATGAGTCTTGGATCACCGACTTCATTGACACCAGATTGAATGGCCAATTCAACAACTTGCAAGCAAGAATGATGATGAAGCTGGCTGTTTCATGCCTGGAGGAAGATAGAAGCAGAAGGCCTACCATGGAAAGTGTGGTGCAGATGCTTGTTTCAGTTGATGAAGCCAATAGCACAATTTAGGAATCTCCTCTCTAGTAAAGAGGTTTGCCATTTGATATATACTACATGTCTAAATAATGTCCTGTCCGCCTTTATGTAGTTAGGAGGAACAACTTAAGGCTGATCCTTGTAATATATTCTGTTGTAAAAATGCCAACTATAGCAGGGCGAGTGTGCTCCGACATCAGAGTATACATGCCATGTTCATGGGTGGTAGAAAGTATTTTATTGATGTTTGTGTTGTATCTTACAATAAATTGTTCAAGGGAAAACTAATTGTTAGTAGCCACCAGAGAGGTGTTTTACAGCTTATTGCGGGATAGTTTTATGCCAATGCCATTAAAGTTAAGGTAAAATTACTTATCTCTATTATGTATAAAAGACACTAATCTCTTGACTGCTTCTAAGCTGCTTAAGCTAAAAGGCTTGGCTTAAGTTTAAGCCAAAAGGTCTAAGGCTCTGTTAGTTTATACTTAGCCATTTTAGCTTATACCTTAAAGCCAACTTTTTGGCTTAAACATTTTAAAACAGTTCATTTTTATATATAGTAGACATGGATAATTTAGCATAACTTCAATGATATTAGTCTAAAACAAACCCTCAATAAGCAAAAAAAAAAACACTTTTCATGTGGCTTTTAATTATATTAAGGCTTATAGCTTTTAAAAAAAGCCAGTTCAAAATCTTCCACTTTATTTACGTTTTAGTTTTTTAACTTTTAAAAAGAAGAAAAAACACAAAGTAAAAGAGACTAATCCTACCCAAACTAGGCATAAGAATCACGCGTGAGAGGCAAAACTTAACCTTGTGGAGAAGAACCTTGACATTCTTTTCAAGCCCAATAATGGTCTAACTGTCCTAGTTCAGCAGCGGGGTGGTAGACCAGGCACACACACTCGGCCCAACAGGCAACATCCCAATTTCTGAACGGAGTATATTGTATTGTTCACACAATAATCAATATGTTAATAGATAAATCAAACAGATCCTTAGCCCTAAAAAATTATGCTATTTGTATAATCAAATTGCCTGAATGCATCAAGGTTTCCATTTTGTGCGGTAATCATGCCATCTACGAACCAGAAAATTATGCTATTACGGCAGGTATTGTGTGGGTGTGTCACTTAAGTTTGGGAAATTAATTCAGATTTTTATGTAAGACTTAGCTACTGTGCTACGCAAATTTGGGGTTTTAGGTTGTGTTGGTTAACGCAATTGATGCGGGTATTTTACGAGCGAAAGATTCAAGAAGTATGTGCAGCATTCAAATTCCCTCATAAAATCCAGGTAAAGCATTCCCCTTCCAGTAGTGTCTTTGCTAGCACAATGATTATGTGCTAACAGTCGCTTGTTGCTGCTTGCAGACTACCGAGTAATATATTTCAAGAGATTCTATTTGCAGTGGTCTGTAATGAAACATCACCGAGAGCATATCATGTAAGCAACTCTGATAAGGAAAATGGTTTTCTGGCTCGGAACATACAAGATCCTCGTGTAGTAGTACTCAGCTAAGATTTACTTTCCTCTAAAGCATAAGTAGAAAACCAGTCATACTGAACGTATAAAATCATTCATACTTGTGTGAAGAGTGATGTATGTGAAATTATGTGCTGAAAAATTGACTTAGTAATGAAATTGACATTTGTAAAGATATTGTGATCATAGCATATGTGGTGCTTGTGCATATGCTATTTCAGGTGATTATTTGATATTCTTGTGATAGCATGGTAATATTTTTGCTTGATACAATGCGCTCGTGTGAGTGGTTGCATAGACTGATCTTGAGTCAAGTCGTGGACTTGTGCTTGTACACGGTTTCGTGTTTGTTCATATGCAGGTGTTATTTGAGGGCGAACGTGGTTGGTGACAGGACTGGAACTAAGTTCATGATGGAACTGAGATTCGGGACTAAGTTCAGGGAGGAACCGAGGTCCTAGTGGTCAAATATGTCATGCGAGACGTTCGGACTAGAGAACGATGCACGTTGAGGCGAGTGAGTCATGCGAGAATGTCAGGTGGGCTGTACACACGCGTGCGTGAATTTTGGATTGTATTCATGTATTGGATCTTGTATAATCGGGTCAGACAGATATGCAATGTGTTTAATTAGAGATAAGAAGATAGGATTTTAAGTAGTACAAAAAAAAATGCGGCTGCATGTAATCAGGGGATGTGCGGCTGGTTTGTTCTGGTGTCTTGCGGCTAATTAATTGATCTCCTGCGTGTGTGGATCGGCGGCTAGCGACCGGAAATTTTTTTTAACACGTCTCAGTAATAAAAATCAAGATTTTTAAGTTGATGTATTGGTAATCTCGTTCTTCATTTGTATGTCTATTTTATTTTTAGATTAATTCATTGTTTCATCATGACAATTTTGATTTGATCCATTCAAAATCTTTCTAGGGCATTAAGTGATTGATCTGAAAAGTTTGATTGGTTAATTTGTCGAGATCCTGATTAATCTCGTAATTAGCGTTTGATCTTTTCGTCATTATTAGCTACAGTCATCATGCGAAGGTCATTTGATCTGTAGATCCGATTGAGCTGATTCTTATTGAGTTAGTTTCGAATACAGTTAAATTTTCACGTCAATCAACGGTGGAATCTTTGGAAATTAATATTTTAGTGAATGTATATCAATCTGTTTTCGTGAAAACCGAAACAATTTGTCATAATTTGTTTAGGAGTGTTTTGAGAATCACTAAAAAATTGGTTTTACCTTCCGCGCAATCATTCACCCCCCTCTGATTGCTATATTAGACCTTGTGTGTTTTTATGGTGTTGATTTTCGTTTTGGAAAGCGAAGATGGAGACATTCAAGCTCGGGGCTTTACAATTTGGGAGAAGGTGTACAAGCTATATCAAGTACCCAAAAATGATGAAGTTGATGACACAAATCGAGCACATGTGGAGGCAAATAGCAAGGCATGAAATCTGATCATCCAAAGATTAGGAATGAGCGACTTCGACCGTGTGATTCATCTCAAGTTTGCATATGAGGTATGAAAATCTCTTTGTGATTACCATGAAAGTTCAAACATGGTAAAAGAGGTACATCAAGACATTTATAAGAAAGAATACATGCGCTTTTAGATGAAGTCTAGTGAATCATTAGATGATTACTTTGCACATTTTAATAAAATTCTTACCAATCTACGTGCTGTTGGAGTTAAATTCACTGAAGCTGCAAATGCTCGACAATTACTCGGTGCTTTATACATGTCAATTTGAGAGATAAAAGTGACATCTATTAAAGAATTAACTGTCATGAGTACACTTACATTAGATGTTCTTTTTTCTAAGCTGAAAACTCATGAATTAGATGTTCTTGCTAGGAAGAATGATTATAAGTCAATTGCTTTGATCTCTCAACCTAACATGTCTCACAATAACTCTTTTTCATTAAGTTTTGCTTTGTCTTCCTTGTTTTCACTAACCGTTGAACAGCTTGAGCAATTCCGAGAAGAAGACTTGGCGCTACTCTCTTCTCGGTTTAACAAAGCTTTGCAGAATGTGAGAATGAGGAAGAGAAGTGGTAGTGGTACTCCAAGATGCTAGGAGTGTGGTGATCTCAACCATATTCGTCCAAATTGTCCTAAACTTGTAGGTAAAGCATCAAAGGAGGAGAAAGACAAGAACAAAAGGAAAGAGAAGAAGAAGTTTTCTCCAAGTGATAGCAAGAAGAGGAGCTTTGTGAATCGCAAGACAGTGCATCATGTTCTCTCTGCACTTGAGCAAGTTGGTTTGAGCAATGTTGATTCTGAGAGTAGTAAGGATGATGCAACTCCAAGCAATTGGAATCATAATCAAACATCATAATATTAATGCGGAAGCTAATTATACAATGTATTCATACAAATCAGAGTAAATATTCTTAGAACAGGAGAAGCAAAGTCTTGTGTTGTACCCATCCAACCCTCAGGCAACTGACAAGGCATAAATCCCCAGAAAGATCGCTTCACTTGAAATTCCCTTAACCAGTGATGAAAAGATATTCTTCGAAGCCTCGTTGTCCTATCCACCTAAAACAACATAATAAGCAAGGTTGAGTACTTTCGTACTCAGCAAGGCTGAAGATGGTATTTGCAAATGCATAAATGCAAGTCATGTCAAAAGAAGCTTCTACGGTTAATTTGCATAAAGCAACATTTGATTTGTAAGACAAGTTGCAATTGAGAAACGGAATTTGTAAAAGCATGTTTGATTGATATAAAAGTAACAGTAGAGCATAAGTAACAACTCACAATCCTCCATGACGTGAGCGTCGAGATGTCCAATCTCCTGCCAACCCGTGGTACAACCATAATCTTTGCCAAAATAAGGCACATTAGGTGAAAATCATCCCATTTTCAAAATAATAAAATATATAGCTATGTGATGATATTACCAAGTGCCTTTGACCATAGACGCGGCTAATTAATTATATTTACACTCTGTAGAGGTATACAACTTTATCCACAAGAAATGATTAGCTCTTTGTGCAAGCTATTAGCACACTTCTTTAGGTGTATCGTAGAGAGATTATAACATAACTGTCGACGTTTGGAAAATAGGTTCCTTGCCGAGCTTCCTTGTTGATTGAAGAATCAACCAAAGCCCCTTTCCTGTGAAGGGTTTACGTCCGAAAAATGCTATTAGGATGCGATGCTCGAAAGGATAGTGGACAAGAAAGTTTTATACTGGTTCGGACCTCTCACGATCGAGATAACAACCCTACGTCCAGTGATCTTATTATTGCTTGAACTCTTACAGGGAAGCTTATGTGTAATGTTTCTGTGTGTTTCTGTTTATCTCCCTCTTTGTACTCCGATCTATCGCAGGAGTATTTATAGGTGATTGAAGTAACTACAACCAAATAACGCGCCATTACTACGTTTGAACGTGCTGTAACTGCACCCTTGATTTCCGCCATGCTGTGTCGTGGATATGATGGACTTAGATCGTGGCGTAATGGTCTTAAACCGCAGCGTAATTATCGCCACGTCGTCTTTATGGGCCGGGCACGTCCTGCTGGTCATGCTCAAGATTTTCACTCAACTCTGACCAACCATTGTGCACATCCGAGCAAGCATGCTCGGGGAATTATGGCACATGCTCGGGGACGAGCCTAAGCATGGTCAGGACGAGAAAATTGAATATATGCCACCGCAAAGATGAGCCCTTGTCCAAATGCCATCATGGTCCTGGATCACTTTAAAAAGCCCCTTGAAACGAGGCCTTCTCACCCACGATGCCATTCCGGCCACTTATTCCCATTTTGCCCCTCAGTGATTATAAAGCAATGATTTAAACCGAGATCAAAATTAAATATTTAAACTGAGATTAAAATTAAATATTTTTGCATATTTGAGTTTCCATGGTTTGAAGCCCATAAAAAATTATTTTATGATTTTAGGAACTATATTTTTATAGTAAATTTAATTTTATTAATTAAATTTCGTTTGATGAATATTTAAATTGAGATCAAAATTAAATATTTTTGCATATTAGAGTTTCCATGGTTTCAGAAGCCCATAAAAAAATATTTTATGATTTTAGGAAATATATTTTTATATTAAATTTCGTTTTATTAATTAAATTTCTATCTTTGTCAGCTACTTATTCCCATTTTGCCTCACCAAACAAAATTTAATTAATAAAATTAAATTTAATATAAAAATATAATTCCTAAAATCATAAAATATTTTTATGGGCTTGAAACCATGGGAAACTCAAATATGCAAAAAATATTTAATTTTGATCTCAATTTAAATATTCAATAAACTAAATTTAATTAATAAAATTAAATTTAATATCAAAATATAATTCCTAAAATCATAAAATAATTTTTATGGGCTTCAAACCATGGGAAACTCAAATATGCAAAAATATTTAATTTAATCTCAGTTTAAATATTTAATTTTGATCTCGCTTAAATAGTTGCTTTATAATCACCGAGGGCAAATGGGAATAAGTATTTAATGGCATCGTATAGAAGGCCTGCTTCGAGGTGCTTTTTAAAGTGATCCAGGACCATGATGGCATTTGGACAAGGGCTCATCTTTGCGGTGGCATATATTCAATTTTCTCGGTCAGGGCGGACCCACCAGCTAGTCCATCCGATGATCCTCCTTGGAAACACCATCCAAAGGCATGCATGGTCGGCCGAAAACCGGCTGTTGGGTATAATGGTCTTTATGAAAGTTATCCAATCCCCGACAATAACCATTACATTGCCTAAACCCGACTTCGCACCGGCCTAGTGACGTTACCCTTGCTATAGAGAAGAAACAAGAATGGTAGTAATTCCCTGATATTTGAAATGGTACATGAGCAGTAAATCCCTACGATAAAGGTTTCTTCCCATAACAAGGCGTACACAGTTGTACTGATATGCATTTACTCACACCGAGGTGTGGAAGCCCCTCACAAGCAAACCTAACCAGAATGCTCCTACTATCTCCCGTCTACCAATATGCAAAGCTAGATCTAAGTAACTTAATAGGTTAAGATGAGTCATTATATTCATTGTCGAAATGGCTTATATGGTATTGTAAGGTTTACGTTACATGGAATCGGACTAGCGAGATGAAGTTACAATTATCGATCACTTAGGGGTATTAAGTTAGCAGGATATATATGAATAGCAAGTTGTAAATAAGATATTCTTTTAGAATACAGTAGTCCATATATTGAATAATGTTTCTAAGCTGGTCCTACCAAGATTTGCATTTAGACGAGTTATTCTATAGGCTGCTGAAATTGCTTAGTTGGCTTAGTTTTCCACGCGACTATTCCACGAAGGGTGTTTGTAGAAGCGAGATTTATATACAAAGCAAGTTCTAAATAAAATATCTTTCTAGATTATAGTATTAAATATTATGAAGAGTGTTTTTGGATTAATTTCCTTAATAATGGCATTTAGACGAGAAGTCTTACGGGTTGTCGAAAAGGCTTAAATGATTGCAACACTGACATTGTCGGGAATCGGATTTCATTTTAAGTTTGTGACTACACTAAACATGATTATTAATTCATTTTTTTGGCATTAGCAGGGGATGATCCTAGAAGTTTTTCAGAACCATTTTTGCATTAGTTTGCTTTTAGCCGCGATAGTTTATTAGCATATGAAGATTAAAGTCTTTTATAGTCTTCATTCCGAATTCGATCTTTTGCCGGTTAACATGACCATATCCTTAACAATACACTGGAATTAACTTGATATGATTTTATGCTTCAGTTTATGATATTTTATTTAATTATTTAATGTTCTTATGTTCACTCATAATATATGAAAATGTATTTAGACTAATGGGTTAGGTGTTAATTATGATCTTACTATAATGATTTTTACTGAATTGAATGGTCTGATTACCTAAAATATTTCGGGTCTGGTTTCCCATGAGTCATGACTTCACTTTTTATTACACTTGTTTATAGATGAGCATATTCTTTTGTATGGACAAAGCTTATGGTCTTTGTGCCAATTAAACTTGTGCATAAGCAAACTACTTTTGTTGTATTCAAAACATTTTATCAGTAGCCCATTAGTTCCTTGGTCAATTTGAGCTACATGCATGCATCTGCATACTAGTGTTACAAATGTATCTTATATACATATATCTCTTATATTGGTGTCATATTCCATTCACAAAGCAAATTCAAGTCAAGTTCAATTTTTAAATATTTTGGCATATTTGAGAGTTCTAGTGTCATAATAGTGTATAGAAAACTACTTAATTCATAATAGTGTATAGAAAACAACTTAGTTCATTTTAGATTTCTTTTGTACAAATTATATCCTTTCGAATATTTAGTGCATTGATATTAACCTTTAAAAGAAAATGATATAATCAAAGTTGAAATTCAAATATTTTTACATATATGGCTTCCTGGAAGTATACGGATTCCATCAAAATTGGTTCCACTCCATTCTCAGTTCATTTGCATAATTTTTGTGTATAGCATATATTTAGGCCTTTTCTTTAAATTTGGATTTCAAATTCATCCAGTGATCTTTTTCAAAATATCTTTACATATTCTGGAAGCACTTGATTTTATATGAATTTATAAATTTGTTTCATCTTATTTGAATTAAAAATGCAAAAGATATTCACAAGTGAAGTTAGCTCGGGTTGGAAAAAGGAAATAAAAAGAAAAATGCACTTCTGGAAGTGGAAGGTGCCTTTTGGCAACTGCGCTTCTCCCACCTGGAGCCGAACGGCTGATAGATGGGTCCCAGCGCTCAGTGACCGAAAACAGGGGAAGGAAGTAGGGCTCACCGTCGGCGCTACTCCGGTGGGTCTCAGGTCCGGAAGAGGGCAAGGTGAGATGTATCATGACGAGGCGGATCTACTGGTACGATTGATTGTGGTCAATGCTTGATGGAACGCCCTGCCATCGAGAGCTCAGAGGCGGCTCAAATGGCGGCACGGCGAAGGAAAGATCAGTTCGGTTTGAGTCAAATTGATGAGGGATTGAGCATAAAGGGCTCTTGGGGATTCCATTTTGCCATTTATCTTAGTTGGAGACCAATTGTTTCAGGCTACCACTGGTGACCGGTTTTGAGGAAGAAGCACCTCGGTGGCGGTGGGTTTCCAGGCGAAATGGTCCGGAAATTTTTGAGGTTTTTTGATGGTTAGTGTCCCATGAAGCTCCAAGCAAGGTTAATTTAAGAATGGTCAAGTGTATCAGCTAGAATTGCGTTTGTTCCGAGCTCAAAGCTCATGCGGTCATGGCAGAAATGGAGGAGAGTAGCATGTTTCAGCTAGAGGGCGGTATGGAGAAGAAGGGGGAAATGAAGCTCATACATTTACGCACACGGGGATGGCTTTTATAGGCGAAGGGAAGGACCGGACGACCCTGCACAGGGAGGAGCATGGGCTGGGTAGCGGGAGACACGGAGGCGGTGGACGCGTGGCGAAGATTGTCGTGGCCGAACGACGCAATTGGCAAAGGGTGATGCTAGCTACGATGGCTTGCGAGTCTGAGGCAGCGATCTTTTCTTGAGAGCTGCAAGTCGAGGTTGAAGATGAGCAGAGCAGTGGCTGCCGTGTGGTCCCAACAGTGGTTCGGTCCCGCGTGCCAGTGAGGTGAAGTGAGAATCATGAGCTCGGCTAAGAACAGATCAAGTTCAGGGCACTGATTCAAATTTGCCCAAAACTTTTACTAATCCTACGAGGCTATGCAGAGTTTCATTTCGAATGTTGGTAGGATCTTGATAAGTATTTTCCATGCAAGGTGGGTGCAAAGGAAAAGAGCGATACATGGTGCTAAGGTTAGGAAAATGTGGCAAAAGCGAATGGTTGCTATGTATGCGGTCTTTTTCATGGAAGCTTTGCTTAATTTTGGCAAAAGAGACTGGGAAAAGAACTAGCAAAATTTTTCTTTGTGATAAGTAAGAAGATAAGATGGCTCTGGCTTGAATAGTGAGATTTCTTGACTGTTATTGAGAAGATGAGTCTTTATGTTTGTAGGCTCAAGTATAACTAGGAATGGTAACGGAGGGCTAAGAATTTTAAAAGAATATGTAGGCAAGAAATTCTATAGAAAAGAAAGATAAGCTTGATGGAAATTATATGGAAAGAAGAGAAACAATTCTATAGATTTTCACTTTTAACTTATGGGTTGAGGTTTCTTGATTCATACATAAGGGCAATTCATCATGAAACTTTGACCTAAAGGTTAAGTTTGCACGTAAATCAGCCCGGACAAGAAAATAAAAACTGTTGACGATCGGAATCGCCAACCGCAGAAATGAAACGGGGGTTAGTGAGACTTGGGACCCGAGCAGAGCTTGGCTCAACGGAGGAAAGAGTTCGTCGTGCTGAAGGTCGGAGCTAGGCGACAGCGAGCGTGAGACGAGGGTTTATACTGGTTCGAGCCCCTGTGAAGGTAATAGCTCTACTCCAATTGCCTTGCGGCGGTGATCTTTACTATTCTTGAGTACAATGGTGTGTTACAGCTCAGGCTTAACAATGGCGATGTCTGGCGCTCGAGCTCTGATGTCTTGCCCTTCAGGCTGCGCATCCTTAGCCTTATATCTTCCCTGCTTGTAACCGACGGGAGATATTCCCAGGTAGTGGTCTTCATGCGCATTGAGGGCCTACAGTAACCGCTCCGGACTTGTCACACTCGCCTGCTTCATCCCCATGATCCCACGTCTTGGTAACCGCCGAGTACACGCACCCTCCGGGATCCAAGGGGATGCCGGCACGGACGAGGGCCGACCCGAGCTCAAGGTCGTACGGATGCCGTGCTTTGGGTCACACGCGCTCTAGGTCGCGTGCCTCGACATACGCCCAGGTCGTGGTCGGGGCTCCCCCGAGCTTGGGAGCCCGTTGACTGTGCGCTGACCGGCCAAGGGGCCCCCAGTCCTCTTCAGCCAGCCCCCGAGGCTCAAGGTCGGAGAAAAACATCTGGAACGACCTCGAGCCTTATTTTGAGGATAAACGGAGGAAGCCTCCGCAAGTCTTGGGTCCTTGGCCGAGGTCTGGCGGAGATCACAAGGTGAGACCCTTGGCTTCGACACCTGGCGTCCTTCGGTCTTCACGACGCTGGTACGGATGCGAACGATCGGTGGACACCTGTGCGCCTCGAACCCACAGCCCAAGCCTTAATTGCACCTGTCAAATCGTGGCCGGCACGCCTCTTGAGGCACCGCAGACTGGATTCGGCAGCGGCGCGGCCTATAGGTATATTCTTGTCGCAGTTTTTCAGTAAAGAAGCGGTGACGGCAACTTGAAGCGGAGAAATATACGGCTTTCGAGTGGTGTGTTTATTCACGGAGCATCAGAGATGGGAGGATACACGTTGGGTTCCTGATGTCAGCAGGCTCAAGGGCATAGGGCGACGACAAATAAGATGTATAAGGAACGACATGGACGCTGCAGAAAGCGGGCATCGTACGAAGAAATGCTCCATTTGTAAAGAGATGGGACACTCTTTCAAGTATTACCCAACAGTTCAAAGGCCGTGAAATTGTTATACGGGCTCGGCGTATGTAAATGTTAGGTCGCATGTCAATGTGATATGTCGAATTCCTATTTGTAATGCATTTGTGGTCATATGATGTGTAATGCATGTATGGACGTTGGGTGTATTATTACCGAATTCTATTTGGTTCAACTTTGTATGTTCGTTGGATGTGTCATTATCGCATTCTAGTTGTTAGCGTTTTTGGACTATAAAGTGTAGTAGCTTGTATTCAAATTCTATTTGTAATCAATGCATCAGTTTAATTGTTCATTTAATTTTGTACTAATGTTATTTTATTCAATTGTAGGTATGGCGATGGACAGGGAGTACGAGTTGCTGGACCCAGTGATCGACGCGACTTATCGGAGTCGCTTGGCCACCTTGCCACCTCTAGAGGGGGAGGCACCGTTCGATCTTAGTGCCCTTCACTTGCGGACCCCGATGAGGAAATGGCGGGTCGACCCTCGATGGGTTCCCAGGTTCGTGCACTTTTCCCAGACTTCCCTTACTAAATCTTATTCATTTGAACTAATAGTTGTGAAAATGTCTTCCTACAGGCTGAGAGCGGCAGGGCTACTACCCATAGCACGGATGGTGGAGGCGACTGCGGCCAATGCGCAGGACGGGCGTGGTGCCTCTAGGAGGTTCCCGTACGACAGGAGCTTGCTTACCGCTTTGGCAGATCGCTGGCGCCCGGAGACGCACACCTTTCACCTCCCGTGCGGTGAGATGGCACCCACACTGGAGGACGTGAGCTACCTGCTTGGCTTACCTTGCACCGGACGCAGTCTTGCTGAAGATGTCCACCAGTGGCGGGAGAGCTCCTAGCTCGTTCAGCGGACATCTTGCCGGTGACAAAGGACTACACACCTTTCGCTTCTAAGCACGGTCCGACGCAGAAGTGGCTGATACAGTTTTACGTAAGTGACATTAACTTTATGTAAATTTTAGTTCATTATGTCTTAAAGTTGTGAAACTGACCATTATATTTTTTGTAGCCTGAGAAGATGGCAGCCGGAGTAGGGGAGTACATTGTCAGTCACCACTTCGAGGCGCCCCTGGGGATGACATCGACCGTCCTACCATGGGGACGTTGTGGTGCCGCCGACGGGTTAGTAAAATAATCTTTATCATGAGTTATGCAATAATTTCAATTTTTTTCAAATTGATTTCTCTAACTTTACCATTACTTTTTTTTGTAGCCGATGTACGCGCCTGTGATGTCACACGCTTCGTACCCTAGGTACGTGGCGATGTTTGACCAGCTGACA
The DNA here is from genome assembly GCA_036346375.1 of Guadua angustifolia. Classification (NCBI taxonomy): domain Eukaryota; kingdom Viridiplantae; phylum Streptophyta; class Magnoliopsida; order Poales; family Poaceae; genus Guadua; species Guadua angustifolia. The sequence goes on from JAYEVE010000422.1 coordinate 83,014, forward strand.
GATGATCGCGTCATCTGGAGTCCTTACCTCCCTGAGCTGGTAGCGGCGCGAGCACCTCACGGCCTCTCCTTGCAGTGCACCCGTGACGCCGCCTTTTGGTTCACACGGCGCCACCTTGTTTTCGACGTGTACGTCGAGATGTACGCCGTGCACCGCGTCATGAGGCAGTTCGGCCTTCGCCAGGTCTTCCTCGTCCCCACTGGTGAGGTGGTCCCACCTGACGTGCACATGTAAGTGCTCTTCCATATCTATTTCAGTTGCATTTTTTTATGTTTGCGCTACTAACGTCATTGCTCATGTTCTCATGCAGGGTCACGCAAGAGGTACGTTGGTGCCGCTAGTTGGGCGGCTCCTATGATCCCTCATGCTCAGCAGTGGGCGCAGGCGTTGGCGGACGTTCACGAGGAGGATGCCCTGTATGACCCCGGCACGTATGAGAGTACATCCGGTGGTTCGCACCACGCACACGCGTTCGGGTTATGCACGTCGTTGACTCACCTCCGAGGCACGAGCCTTCCGTAGCGGACACCTATCCCACCCAGCCGAACTCAACATTTCACCAATCGGTCAGTACTTCTTCCACATGCCTTGCAATGTATCGTTACTTTAATTGTATGAACTAAGTAGCATTTCAATTCGTGTGCAGAGCGACCTTGCTAGGAAGACCATAGATGAGGTGGACGCACTGTTGGCACGAGTAGGCCATGGGGACAGGCTCGAGGTTGCGATGGACTACCTGAGAGGGACGTTGCAGCGTGTATGCCAGAGGGCCGCCCGCATCGTCCAGCTTACGTCGTGCAGAAGGCCTAGGGACGACGACGTCGTACCGGTTCACGGACGTGCCTCCGCTGTACGGGGTCGACACGCGCCACAGGCCACAGCTGCCACACCACGCACGCAGGCAGCCCCCCTCCTCACGTCCCAGGGGGATCTAGTTGGCAGCCCTCCGCACCGTACGCCCCTATGACTGCAGGTATACCGCGCTGTCTCTTTTCATCTTTTATGATCTTAATGTTATGTGATGTACTAACATGAAAACTTTATCAACAACAGCCTATCCAGCACCAGAGCAGAGCGCGAGCACCTTTACTGAGTTCTCTCCACTCGGCGATGTTGACTTGGACTTCTTCGTAGATCCTTACAGTAGCCGACGGGTGTGGTCCTTGGCCCCTCAGACTCGCCGATCGCCGGTCCAAGCCACCGTCGACGACGTCTTGCTTCTCCTCCGGCAAGATCGGCTGCTAGGAGTACTCGTGGACAGGCCCCTGACTAGCTGACGTACCCCTCTTAGCATGTGCAGCGCCGTAGGAGGCCTGGGACCACACGAGGAGTAGCACCGCGTAGGAGTCGTAGTTAGGTGTTTTCCTTCGTACTAGATGTATTGTACATAATTTTTTTCTCAGATTATGTAGCAAATTCAGGTATGGTATTTTATTTCCCTACGTTATGTTCTATTACGATATCAATTCATCCAATTTGTCCGTTCGAAATCTATGGTTCTTGGTTGCTGCTACATGATTATATGGTGATTCTTGTGTTGCAAGTACCTTCGTTAAAGCTTGTAAACTCAAATATTCATATAATACGACCCCAGCAACATTATCGTTTAGGGTGCTTGCGCTATCGGTTTTTACATGATAAGCAAGTTGTAATTTGGATACTTTTCTATAACTTAGTTGTCCATATACTAAAGTGTGTTTCTGAATCAATTCCTCAAAATTTGCTTTCACACGAGTTGTTATCTGAGTTCTTAAAAGCTTGAGTGATATAGATTTAGTACGACTTGTGATCACTTAGGTTTTTATTGTGATTGCATTCGTATGCAAAGCAAGTTATAAATAATATATTTTTATAGATTATGGTAGTATACATTACGGAGGGTGTCACTGGGCTATTCTTTATAATTTTTGAATTTGTCTGAGGTATTTTACAGACTGCCGAAAACGCTTCAGTGGTTCAAGTTGTACGCGTTTTGCGTCCTGTTTTTGCTTCTAGTTTGCGACTGCACTTCGCGGGATATTTTAACCATTCTTTATGCATTAGTTGGGGATGGCTCTATGAGTGTTTTCAAGCTATTCCCGTGATATTTGGCTTTCGTTCGAGATATTTTCTATATAATTGATTGTTACTGCCTTGTATTAAAATATCCAGCACTAGACCTTAGAGCGAAGTGACAACACTCTGCGGCCGCTTCTTCGGGCCTAATTACAGAAACAGTACCATCAGCTTTGTCATGTCAATTGGACGACGCAGACAATAGCTTTCTCAATGCGATGTGATAGCACGCTGCTATCAGCTTTTGGCAGTGCGATGTGACATCACACTACTATCAGCTTTGTCAGACTGATGTGACAGCACGCTGCTATCACCTTTGTCAGTGCGATGTGACAACACGCTGCTATCGGCTTAGCGGTGATGATAATGACCGCTGGTATCACCTTTTTCAGACTGATGTGACAGCACACACGTTACATTATAACTCGGTTGTTGGTGGACGACAGATGCAGCACGCTCAACCCTATATAAGGGTGATACCTGCCCTTTATACCACCTTTGCCTTCCTTGTCTTGAGCGAGACCAAGAGTAAACGATATAAGCGAGAAGAGAGAAAATAAGAGAGAAGGGAAGGAGAAGAGAAAAAAGAGAGGGACAAAAGAATGCCGAGGCGTGCAAGTGCTAAGGGGAAGGGGAAAGCAAAGGAAGAGGGAGGTGTTTCGGCCTGGCCACGCAACATCGCGTACCAGGACCTCTTCGTACCTCACGGGGCCGTCCCACCGATGTGTTTGTGCGGAGATCCTTGCAGGCTTGTCCGCTCTTGGGAAATCACAACTTGGAAGAGGAGGTATTGGATGTGTCACAACTACGCCTTCGACCCGCCGGAGAAGAGCTTGAGAATTCGCCAGCTGGTAACAATCATACGTGTTTTGTAATATTTCTACATGAAACTTTGCTAATATATGTTTCGTGCAGTCGCCTCCACCACTTTGTGAATTTGAGCAGTGGTTTGACGTGGAGATCGATCTCGAAGACCAAAGGCTCCTCGATCAAGCCAACCGGGATGAGGAGTTCAGGCGGCAGCTTCAAGAGCAGCGTGACGCCGCAAGCGAGGAGGCACCTAGGAAGGATGCGGAGGAGAAGGAAGCCGAGAGAGAGAGGAAGCGAGAGAGGGCACGTCGTGCCAGAGAAGCCTCACCAGAGGCATGGGCGAAGGGGAAGTGGCCTCGATGCACTCAGTAGACGTGAAGTTATGCTCCTTCTAGTTTTACGTTGTAATAAAGAGTGTGTCCTACCTTATTTTCCTTAGTAACTTCTTATTTTAGAATTGTCTTCTCTGTAATCTCCATCTCCCACCCTCGTTTTGTGACATCCGAGCGGCAATCAAATATCGTCACTTCACATAGAACATGGAAACTTTGACTGCAATGCTCATAATAACAACCAAGGGCTTAGAATGTTGAATCATAATAACTGCAATGCTCATAATGTCAACTGGATTGCAGTCATAACAACTTCGACTGCAATCATAATAACTTTCACTGCAATGCTCGTAAGGGCTTATAATAACAACCAAGGGTAACGTTTTGTGAGTCCAAGTTTGTAATCCTATCACTCTCGTACCATACTCTTGGAGCCCTTCACAAAAAATTAGTAGGGAGAAAAAAAAGATCGTATCAACATAAACAAATGGGACATCATCGTCACATCTTAAATCTACATTGAAAATTGTATGATGGTAAATCTCAAATATGTAAAATAAATATATAGAGTTAAACATTGTGTCTAATGAAACTTACCACTCCAGACATTTCTTATGTACATACATTATATTTGATAGGTTGCCCTCGTCACTGGACACAAGCCTTCCATTTAGGTAAAGTACCATCGGACCATGAAACTGAAATAGTAAATTAAAAATATTTTAATGCCACTGTGAACTGCGTCAACAGATCACCTCAGCCTTAAAAGATGCAAATGATTTGATTGTATTTACCTCACTGGTTCTAACTGAATGCCAGAAAAAATACTCATCTTCAAATAAGTAGATTGGTGTTTGCAGCATCTTCAATTCAGTAGCACTTTCATTGTCTTACGACATGCCGCATTTTCTAGAAACATTGCTTTCTATATAGGAATGCTGATGCAGTCAAGTGTTACTTACGTTAACACTAGGCGTATTGCTTTTCATTTCATATATAAAACAGGTATCCACTCAGAACATTGAATATACATCTAATCCCTGGCAAAAGAAAAATAATACACATCTAATTGCCCTCGTCTCAGAAGCGTTACACGTCTAATATCTTATAATATTTATTGAGGATTAAATATATTTTTGCAAATTCTAAATAAATGAATTAGTAAAAAATCATTTAACTGAATTATTAAAAAAATTTAAAAAATTCAATTCATTTAAGTTGATATTCCAATTTGCGACAGAGGGAACTGTGATTAAGTTTCTGTCGCAAATTGGAATTGCGACTGGGTTTCTGTCGCAATTTGGAATTACGAGATGTATTTGTCGCAATTCTAAATTGCGATAGAGACGTGTCTCAATTTGGAATTGCAACTATTGGGTATTTCTGTAATTTTTTTTCGACATATTATTTCTGTATTTTTTTTAAATATATATTATTAAAAAAAAATCATCTCCTGCGTGTGTGGATCGGCGGCTGTTGTACTGGAAACTAGGAAGAAAATATTTTTTTGTTTTGGGATTCCTTGTTTTATAAGTATCATATCAGTTTTTTCAGCCAATAAAATACGAATGCTCGCATAAACGCACAGTGAAAATAATAAAAAATAATAATATGATAGTTTATCGAATGCTGGTTGGACAAAAGACAAGTTGCATTCTAACTGTTAATCCACGGTCGGCCTTGTTTCGGTATTTTTGTTTTGCGTCAGAGATGCTCCGTTCTAATCCTATTGCCGATGAAGGCGCTTTCTTGCACCATTCTACGTACCACAAGAAATCTTTTTTTTCTTGTCATAAGGTTTTTGTATTGACAAAGATTGTTTTTGGTGATACCATTTAAATACAACGTTAATTAATCATGGATGAAGCAGCAACTGACATATAGGACAGACCAAACAGGTAGAGGAGAATTTGGAGAGACAACTATTTCTATTAGGCCATCTCCAACAGTATTTCCTAAATTTGATTCCCTATATCCCCATATACAGAATTCCCTAAAAAGATTCCTTTCCTATATCTCTTTCCTCTCCAACAGCATTCCCTAAATCCCGCTATCTATTTTCTCCCTCCTATATTATAATGATATTTCATAACTGCCATATGAGTCACATTTATTTTTTACTGAGAAAAATTCGAACGGCTATTTTTTATTACGGGAATTTAAAATTCAAAATCTATTATAACGGCCAGGCGTAACGGCGGCATCTCAAGCATACCAGATGAACATCGTCATCCTCAACAAGAATCTATATGCCCCTTTGTTCTAAAAGATTATTGATGTTTTACTTAAAATGCGGGAATTTAAACTTGGTTGACTTCCAACAATTTACACCTACAACTTACATAGCATCCAAACAGAGGAGGCCTGACATCAAATGTAAGGCCAGCATAAATATTGTGAAATCACATTTCCTAAGAAAATGGACACACACTGCGAAATGAAGTAATTAAAAAGATGACAACTAGTTACCAGGTGATTTTTTTGAAACAGATCACCGTTAGGCTAGGAAGTTGAGGGATCAAGGTTCTTCACAGTAACAATGCCCCCAAGTTTGTCAAGGTCTGAGCACAAATGCAAGAACAAGACAAAGTTTCAGAAATTCTGAGAAAAATTCACATGCATGGAGAATCTCACTAAATCAGAACAAATCTAAAACAATGGTTATGATAAAGCCCTACATTATTTCAGTGGCCTAAATTATAAAAGGCTAAAAGTTAGATGTTTCGGTTCCATAGTTAGAAGCAGGTATTTTGGGTAATTTGTAAAGCAGTGAGCAACTAGCATTTGGATGGACTAATAAAAGAAAGAACTAATTTACCATTAGCATTGTCAATGGGCTCAACAAGAACTAAAAGCTCCTGCAATGCACGCTGGTGATCCTCCACTAAAATGGAAGAATTATTTAAGTCTGACATCAATTATCTCCCAACGAATCAACCGTATCATGCCATGCAGGTATATCAAACAAACAACGGATGAAAAATGAATTAATGAAAAATTAATATCACCCTCCTCAGTCAATGTCTAGATGAGCCTAGTACAGAAGGGAAGAACTTGCACAGATGGGGCTAAATTTCTACCTCTCGGCAAGCAACTCAGCCAAATATCTGCTAAACAAAAATCTCATCAGTATGTTGGCTCTCGCTCTCCTTCCTTTCGCCTCTCCACAAGACCACATCACACCCACAGGAGGACTCCGGGTCGAAGTAGCTCGGCACAGGCGGTGGCGGGGACCGCGAGGGTTCCACCTCCATGGATGGTGCGCAAATCCGCGACAGCGCTGGTGTCCAGCTAGGGCTTTGATCCCTCCCTCCCGCCCGCCCAAACCACGGCTCCAATGGCTATGCGCCAGATCGAGGACGAAGAGGCGTCGCAGACGGAGCGATGCAGACCGGGTCAACGACAAAGAGGACGAAGCGGTGCTAGCCTCCTGCGGTGTCCTCGCAGGCGCGGGACGCACCGGTCGTTGCCCTCCAAGCCGACGCAGAGCGGGATGGGGAAGGGATTCTCTCTCCTATCCTCAAAGATAGGGAAGCTGCTCAGCCATCTGTTGGAGGAGGTGTTTCGGGAATCGGGATACAGTGATGCTTCGTTCCTTATTTTCTCAGATAGGGAAGAGGATAGGTAATCTCTTGGAGATGACCTTACTCCTTTATGTCACAAATAGTTATTGTTTTAGATACAGTCAGATCAAAATTTTAAAACTTTGATGTCAATATCTTTTAAATATTTAAATTAGATATATAAAAATCTTATATGTAGATTTGTCTCCAAAAGTACTTTCATAATATTATAATTTTATTAGATTTTATTAATATATTATAATATAAATTAGTGGTTAAAGATGTGTTTTAGAGATGCATGGATTTCCAAAACGATAACTATTTGTGACCGGAGGAGTATTTTTTTTTTCTTGGCTGGCCTTATTAAATGAACACCTTTTTTTTTCGGCTACTCAATTTTCTCATTCTCTCTCAACTTAAAAGTGGAGTTAGGAGACAGAGAATTTTGCACAACTCTCCCATTAAGAGGAAAATAGACTTGTACGTAGTGAAAACTATATGAAACAACCCGTGTCAATCAAGCAAACTAGATCATTAACACAATTGATAACACACCTCAACAAGGTAATCAACAAAGTATAATCACTAACTTTATTATTAACAAAGTATCATACATTTACATAATTACAAGGTACATGAATAATAAAAGTACATCAAAAAGAAAGACTATGTACAAAGATATTTCAAAATTCCTAGAAACCTAAGGACCTGTTTGTTTTTACTTAAATGTAATACCTACCACCTATTACCCGTTACTAGTCTGTTTAACCATACCCTTTGTAGACAGGCCAATGCATACCACCAAAAGATTCAGACCTACGAGACAGCTCTTCCCTGACGCCAAAAATGATAACCAATCCAAGGTACACAGCAATGTATACGAACCAATCATGGTAGTCCATATTGAAAAAAATCAAGCCGAAAATCGGTATAAAAAAATCGCACGAAATTCGAAATTCGTAAATTGAAAATATCAAACCGAAAATCATAGAGTTTAAAAATCAAAATTTTGAATTCTTTTTCAAAAATCGACCGTTTTCCTGGAAAATCGGTCAATTTGCATGGAAAATCGATGCGTAGTTGAACTTTTATTGCGGTCGATTTTTTGAACAATTTTTATCGATTTTCAGCTGGTTTACGTCGGACAAATTTTTTCAAATTTCAGATTATGATCAAACTTGTGAAATTTACCATAAAATTTCAGATTATGATCAAACTTGTGCAATTTTAAAAAAATTGACAATGGTGCTAGTACATTTAAACCGAATTCACTGATTTAATTGAGCTATTAAAGCATGCTGGAAAATTTTGAAACTTTTCAAGGAGGTTCCTGAGAGCATGTCTAAACTACCATAAAAATTTCAAAGTATGACCAAACTTGTCCAATTTTTAAAAATTCTAACAATGCTACTGATGTATTTAAATTTCACTGATTACCTAGAAACTCACCTTCGCACGGTGTCACGGCACAAGTACACAGCATTGTGACTTAAGTGTGTAGCGTATTGCCGCGCGTACACATCTAGTTAATCCTAAATATGATGGCAAAGATAGTTTCTTACCGCAACGGTTGTTCTATTTCCTGTGCTGTCGTTTTTCTCGCCTTAGTACTATTAGCTACAATAGTAGCTGCAGTATTTCCACAGTTTTTTAACAGTGCTCAAAAGATTCTTGTCCTTCGATTTTGATCTAAAGGTTGGTAGAACAACCGATAAAGTTGTAGTTATACCACGAACTGCACAGGAACCATTTCCATTTACCTATACGTCATGCAATCTATTAAGTGGCATTACTCACTATATTGGCCCTTATCTCCCTTGTGAATTCTTGATTGATCTATATGCACCGCACATGAGCTCTGCTCAGGTTTCCTGCCAAAAGGCCTTCATACCCCTAGACACTATTTAGCTGTTGATCGACAAATCACTACACTATAAGGATTGAAATCTCATTTTCTCTCGAAATCTCAAAGGAGGCCGGAGAATAAAATTTCGGTGAGATTTCAAATTTTCGGAAAACAAAACGGATTTTTAAATCCGGTTTTTTTCAACCGGTAGAACCAAGATCTCGGCAAAATTGGTCAGACCAAAATCCCATCTAAATGAAGTCAAAAAATTTTGAAATTTTTTCTAGAGATTTCTGACACATTTATGATATTTCCATAAAGATTTCAGATAATTATGAATCCTATGAATTTTTTGAAAATTTAAACATTGCTACTGTTCTGATAAAACGCTTACTGACAATTTTGAACCGTATGAAAAATAGGACAAACCACGTTAGAAATATTTGAAATTTTTTTTGCATGATTCTGACATATCACTAATCTTTTCATAAAATTTTCAGTTGACGGTGAAGCTCGAGGGATTTTTAAAAATTTGGACAGTGGTGATGTCCTGATGGAAAATGCTTAAAAGTACATTAGAAAATTTTGAAATTTTGATTGGATAGTCGTGATGCATCAAAAATCTTGCCATAAAATTTTTAGATGATTATCAATCCGTGAAGTTAGAAATTTCGGCAGCATTTCGACTAAAATTCGGATATTATTTAGAACATGTGGTTTAGATATACAAAAGTGATATGGATGGATTTATCATAAAAATACTCTCATAATATTGCTTTAACAGACAAGTCCAAGTGCTTTGTCACGATGGTTGAAAACAACAGTACGCTTAGTCCAGATGGTAATTTGGTATTTCCTGATTATCCTGGAGAAAGCTAGCTAGCTGTCCTAGAGAGAGACCCAATTGGTAGTACTTATGTTCTTTTAAGGCATGAGGGTGGCTAAATAATCGACAAGTGATGACCCAAAGTTGATTTCAATGCCTGTCTCCATACGAGTCATCATTGTTAGATGTATACTGAAAACCGAAGAAGCCCAAAGGCCCCCAAAGAAAGAAAAGGATCATGGAGAGAAGGGAATGAAGCAGACGGAAAGAAGTCTCCTACCACCTCAGTTGCTCGGAAAGGTAGTTCATGCTATTTTGATGCCCTGAACTAGTAGAGGAAACCACTCTCTTTCTGTATGTACGTTTTGTATCTCTTCCTGTTTAATGGTTGCTTATGGCAGTAGGATCCAAAAATGGCGCGAATTTCTGATCATAGGTAGCATCAACTGGAATCCTCCAGCAATGCATGCATGTACGTTCTACCTCTCTGCAACTTGTGTGGTCACCATCCCATGCTCATCATGTCCTTTAGAAGTCAAGTGGATAGATTCATTCAGAGAAGGATGGTCGATCCTAAATCATGGTTCACAATGCATAAACTGCCATAAAATTGGCCGAGTTTAAATGTTTGAGAGGTGTTTTGTCAGGTTCGACGGTACGCATTATATGTGCCGCACTAGAACCTGACAATAGATGGCCTAAGGCCAGCGATTGAATTAATGGAAATGGCAATGGAGGAATTGGAAGTTTATCTTTTAGCTATTATTACTTTATAAGGTTTCTGTATTAGCGTCAAGTAACTACTATGTTTAGAAGCTTTCCATGTTTCTGGTTGACTATAATAGTTGAGATTAGAAGAAGCAATAAAGTAAGAAAGGAACAGAACTATTACTGTTCTTTCCCCGAAAACCCCATCCTTCCATTCATTCTGTCATTCTTGCGTGCTCGGTAGTGCTCCTGCTGCCAGGCGCCTCCGTCATCTCCAGCGACGGCGCCAGTTCGGCGTCAACCGAGACAACCCATCCGATGCCCCGTTCATCACTATGGGCTTCGCAGTCGCGCACATAACATGTTTCTACGCGTTTCTACTATCGTCAGATGTTAGCTTATTTGTAAAAAAGAAAAAGAAAAAGAGAGCCGTGTGCCACCATGGAGAATAATCCTAAGCGAGACAATTCTACAACGTTTAAAATTCAAAGAAGACGACTTCACAGGCAGTATTCATTGACTATTGATCGACGGAGTAAAAGATGCTGTAGTTCTCTAAGAAAACGGTGTACATCGAACATGTTAGGATGTTAGCCTTTGCAAAAATATTGTGCGCTAAAATAATCTTGCGTGCACTGTAAAAAACAAGTAGGAGACATACGTATGACAAATATAGCAAAGTTGGTCCTAATTCCTAACACCTTATTTGACCTTTTTAATCGAAAATTTGTCCTTCTAGCTAGCGTGCATATTGTCATCTTAGTGCTACTGATAGCATACCGTACGTCCATAAAAAACGTAAGGACATTTTTTAAGCACACATGTCTGCACACTAAACGTGCTGCATGTGCCACTAGGTTCAAACCTGCACACATGTCTGCAGACCCAAGTCCTGGATCTGTCACTGGGTTCAAACCTGATCTGCTTCCGAGAAGGCCGCCAGTTCCTTGGACTGTACATTGCTAGTTGGGTCCTATATATAACAGCGCACATTTCTGACCATTTGAAGGATCACCTGGAATGCTGCAGCACCCATGGATACACACCCTGCCTCCCTGCTTCTTCTTCTCCTCACTTTGATTCATCTGATTTTGCACATCTCAGCTCGTGATTCCCTCTCGCCAGGCTCTTCTCTCTCAGTGGAGCACAAATCCGATGTGCTCCTTTCACAAAATGGCATTTTCACTTGTGGCTTCTACAACATTTCCAGCAACGCCGCCACCTTCTCTATTTGGTTCTCTAACACATCTGACAAAACTATCGTTTGGAGTGCAAATCTTCTCCGCCCTGTGTACACCTGGGGATCCAAAGTCAAGTTAAATGTCGATGGAAGCATGGTTTTACAGGACTACAATGGCCAGATTGTGTGGACCAACAACGTGAATTCTTCGAATACCGAGCAAGGTCAAGCTCAGCTCCTGAACACTGGAAACCTCATTGTGAAGGGCAAAGGTGATTTCATTCTGTGGCAAAGCTTCGATTCTCCTACTGACACCTTGTTACCCACTCAGAATATTACTGCAGCCACAAAGCTGGTATCTATCAATAGGTTACTTGTTCTTGGCCGCTACAGCTTCCATTTTGATGATCAATACCTACTCTCACTGTTTTATTATTATGAGAAGGAGTTATCTCTTATCTATTGGCCAAATCCAACCAAGGATATCTGGGCAAAGAGAAGAAAACAGTTCAACAGCACCACCACTGGGGTTCTTGACAGCTTGGGGCATTTCCTGGGAAGTGATAATCTAACCTTCACTACTGCTGATTGGGGCTCTAGGATTATGAGGAGACTAACATTAGATTATGATGGCGGTCTGAGGCTGTACAGTCTGAATAAGGAGTATGGTAACTGGTCAATCACATGGATGGCATTTACTCATGTCTGCAGAGAACCTGGAGTAGCTGGGTTGTGTGGCAGGAATGGAATATGTGTTCATACACCAGAGCCTGCTTGTGTTTGTGCCCCAGGATATAAGATGATAGACCCAAGTGACTGGAGCAAAGGCTGCCGCCGAAAGATCAACATTACTTGTGATGAGAAGAAGGTGACATTTGTTAAGCTACCGAAAACAGATTTCAATGGGTTTGATCTAAGTGAACATGGTTATGTTTCTCTTGATTTTTGCAAGAACTTATGCTTGCGTGACTGCAAGTGCAATGGGTTCGCATACTCACAAGGAACTGGTGGTTGCTATCCAAAGTCTGTTCTTCTAAATGGTATAAGCCTACAGCATCTTGATCTTAGCATCTATCTCAAGCTTCCTAAGGGCGTACTAGTGTCGGGGTCCTCAATTCCACAGTCACAATTTTTTGGTCCTAAATACAGCCTAAACTGTACAAAAAACATCTCCATAGTGCAATTGGATAAGCTTAAGAGCAGTCGGAGTGAATTGAAGTACTTCTACAGCCTCTACGGATTCTTATCGGCAATATTTCTTGCAGAGGTAACATTCATTGTATTTGGATGGCTTATTTTGAGAAGGGAGGGCTTGCAATTAAGAGGAGTATGGCCGGCTGAGGCTGGGTATGAAATGATAACCAACCATTTTCGAAGATACACCTACAGAGAGTTGGTCACAGCTACTCGAAAGTTTCAGGATGAGCTTGGAAGGGGAGCATCAGGCATTGTATACAAGGGGATCTTGAAAGACAGTAGGGCAGTAGCAGTGAAAAAGTTGGCGGACATAAACAAAGGCAGAGAGGAATTCCAGCATGAACTAACTGTGATTGGCAGGATCTACCATATGAATCTAGCGAGGGTTTGGGGATTCTGTTCTGATGGTCCACACAGGATATTGGTTTTAGAATACGTGGAGAATGGCTCGTTGGATAAAATATTGTTTGGTAGCGAGAGCTCACAGATTATACTTGCATGGAAGCAAAGATTTAACATTGCTCTAGGAGTGGCGAAAGGACTAGCATATCTTCATCATGAGTGCTCGGAGTGGGTCATTCACTGTGACATGAAGCCTGAAAATATACTGCTGGATGAGAACTTGGAGCCAAAGATAGCTGATTTTGGCCTTGCAAAGCTCCTGAACAGAGGTGGATCCAATATAAATGTATCACGGATCCAAGGAACACGAGGTTATTTAGCGCCCGAATGGATTTCTAGTCTCCCAATAACAGCAAAGGTTGATGTCTACAGCTTCGGAGCGGTGCTTCTGGAATTATTGAAGGGAGCTCGTGTTTCAGAATTGGAAAGGAATGATGAGGAGGAGGTAGAAATAGCCCTTGGAAGGGTAATTAGGATGCTCGCGGAGAAGTTGAAGTCAGATGGCAATGAACAGTCTTGGATCACCAACTTCATTGACACCAGATTGAATGGCCAATTCAACAACTTGCAAGCAAGAATGATGATGAAGCTGGCTGTTTCATGCCTGGAGGAAGATAGAAGCAGAAGGCCTACCATGGAAAGTGTGGTGCAGATGCTTGTTTCAGTTGATGAAGCCAATAGCACAATTTAGGAATCTCTTCTCTAGTAAAGAGGTTTGCAATTTGATATATACATGTCTAAATAATGTCCTGTCCGCCTTTATGTACTTAGGAGGAACAACTTAAGGCTTATCGTAGTAATATATTATGTTGTAAAAATGCCAACTATAGCAGGGCGAGTGTGCTCCAACATTAGAGTATACATGCCATGTTCATGGATGGTAGAAAGTATTTTATTGATGTTTGTGTTGTATCTTACAATAAATTGTTCAAGGGAAAAATCCAAAAGCTCTAATGATATTGAAGTCGCCTTGTCAAGCTTACTTCCATGGCAGATGTAAGGCAAATCTGTGTCCCTACATTACTAAACAGTGTAGAACTGGGTCAGGGCATTATACTGCTGCGATTCAACTTGAAGAGCGATGAGCAGCAGCATTTGTTACCGACATGGATAGATTTGGAAGGTATCAAGAAGGCCACATCTTGATTCCTTTTCTATCCATCATCAACTCAACAAGAAATAAACTCACAGAAAGAGGTAGATGTTGCTCATCATACCTGCGTAGTGGAAGAGGAGCCTGGCGGCATGCACCGCAACCGACACAAAGCTCGGCGAGGTGGAGCAGCGGCCATCGTGTCCCCCTACGTGTCGTGGGAGGCCAGGAGGGCGTGCGGTGACGTTCGTGGTGAAGCCGCTAATACAGGCGGTGGTCGTCTCGTCATAGAGCCATTAGATCTTGAACTTGGGAGCGCTGATACGGGCATCCAGGTGGTGCTTGGCGGGCTAAATGCTTGGGCCTTGTGGCTGGCCTTTTTCGATCAATGATGGGCTCATATAACATCTTGTACAGCTTTTCTTGTCAAAAAAAAACATCTTGTACAGCTTTGAAAGTGTGATGCGATGAATGTGAAGAACAACCGAGACCCATCCATCTATCAGTCGTATGCTGTTCCCAGAGAGCCGCTATTCAACGGTCGTCTACTGGCACCAAGTGGCAACCAAGCCAGCTGATCGACAACCTAAGAGCCAAACTCAGCTTCAAGCTTCCGACACAAAACTTTCAATTCGAAAAACCACCCTAAGATTCAACATTGAACTCACAACAAAAACTTAACTTGTAAATTGAAGCTTTCGAAACTTTCTAATCGGGATCGATTTCCAAAAACCCAACAGCTTAGATGAATGAACTCAAGTTTTCGACTCGAGAAATCAAGAATTCCTACTCGGGATCCAAGCGGCAGCGGGTAGGCGAATGGCGCGTGCAAAAAAGGCCTCGGATTAAGGGATTGCTAGAAGCAGCAACTGGACATTGCAATCGGACTCAACGACCGTATTCGCTATGATGCACGGCCAGTGCAGGCGCGACATGCATGCTCAGGTTGGAGCGGGGCCAAGACTCTGGATAGGAAATGCAACGCATGCATCTTTCGTTCAGGCGCTGCTTCCATGGTTGTGTGCAGCTGTCGGGGTGGCAGGCGCCGATCTAGGACAGAACATTATTGGGTTGTTGGGGTTAATATAAACTGGCAATACTAACATGTAACTTGTAATATGATAATTATATGCTTAAATGTTAAAGAAACTACGTAGACTTAGTTAGAGGACGTCGATATTACTTAACCTCGATCTATATACACTGTACATCTGCACCTGCGGGGCGGAGCCTCCACCTACCATTACACGCACAGCTACCACCATTCTGGAATCAATGTTCTCGGCAGCTTCGTGGCTTCGGCCTCTCTGCTTAAAGTCTTCACGCGTTTTGCTGGGTGAGGGAGGCGATCAGCTGTCTCATGACTGTCATCGCCCATTTTCGCAGTAGTAATGACGCTACTGGTTTGCTAAGGACGTGCGCAGCGGTTCTGCACCCCTTTCAGAGGACCAACCGACACATCTGTCGTTGTATCCTCGCAAACTCGAGTAGTGCATGCCTTCCGATCACCTTCTCTCTCGCACCCTCCCCTGTCGACCTTTTTCCTGGGAAGCTGCTTGCAAATTTGGCCGTTTGACAAGTTCACAGACACAAGCGATTGCGGAGGCGATGCATGGATGCTCAGTTGTGGAAAAGGGGTACGTAGCCACGCTGGCTTGTGGGCACTCTAGGTTAGAGGTGGGTGCCGTGCCATAATGGACCGGCCGAGCACAAGTTTATCGTGCTTTGTATCTGGATCATGCTGGGCCGTGATGGCCCGTCGTGTCCCCCGTGCCGTGCCAGCTCAGCTAGTCTTTGGCGAGCCCAACATGGTCTATTTGCGCTTCGTACTTGCTTCGTACCATAGAGTTGAGGCAGTGGACACAAATATTATGGGAAAAAGAACTAAAATTTATTTATTCTTGAACAGTTACAGAGAGCGAGGGAGATATATTAAACACGGATGAGAGAGGGGGTAATGGACGAGAAAGAGAGTGAGGGAGACATGCGAGAGAGATTGAGAGAGACGGATGAGTGGAAGAGATTGAGAGAAACGGGTGAGAGAGCAGTTTCTTGCATCATCTCTTAATCTTTCTCAGCTCTCTCTACCTTTTTGCCCGTCTCTGTCAGGTGTTGGCGGCGAGGGTAGCGTCCATGCTACTTAGATGCGTCCACGGCACTCATACTCTGCGGGTTCGTGACCATCATACTGGGCTTTTTCCTTATGTCCTGGGTCATCGGGCCTAACACGGCCCGTGCTACAGTATTGTGCCGGGCCGTACCACCCATCGTCTTTGGTTCTCGGGCCTAGTACGGCTCATGGTACAATGTCATGTCGACACGACATAGCCCACTTCTTGCCGGGCTAAGTTTTGGATTGAGCCATGCCCGTCGTGCCTCAGGCCGATCCAAAAAAGGCTCGGCCTAAGTGCCCACCACCTCTACTCTGTGTTATACAACTAGTAGATGTCATGCAGTGTTCCTTACACGTAGGCGTGTGTTAGCGCTCACGTACTTATAGGAACGAGTTGTGTGGGAACCTTCCACAACACTTTGCTCCGGAGTGTCGGGCAATGGTTGACTGCTGGCGCTCGGAGGAGCCTCCACCTACCATTTCACGCGTTGCTACCACCGTTATTTCAAATTTCGTCGAAAACTACTCGGATTTCACGAATTTCACACGTACCACGCCGGTTCGGAAAAGCATACCGTTCGGTTTACCGCTCAAGTTCAAATTCAAATTTAAAAATTTTGAGAAATTTTAAAAAAAATATTCAAAAGTTCCCTAAAATTAGTATTATTAGCTTTATGATATCTGGTGTGATTTTTTTGGAAAACAAAGTTTGAAAAAAGTTCTCTAAAAGAATTTTGTACCTTTTTTATTTTTCCAACCTATCACCGATTTTCGAGAAAACTGCTTGAAACTCGCCATTTTTCAAACTTTTCGTTCGAATTTCACTCTGCTATTGGACTAGATTTTAAATTCATTTGACTTTCAAAAATATTCGATTTTTTGCAAATTTCGGTATCACTAGTTGGTCAAAAATCAAGATAGAAACGGTATTATTAACCTGACTACCAACGTTAGCTCACGAGTCATAAAGATCCGTAATGGAAGGATAAAAGGTTTGTTTAAACGTGTGTGGAAAGATAATCTTTTCAAATCATAAAACGCGTGTGGAAAGATAAACGCGTTTATGACCCGACGATTTGAAAAGACTTCCGATTTAAAAACACGAGTATATCTTCCGATTTAAAACAAACCTTTTACCTTTCCACACGCGTTTTGCTGGATAAGGGAGGCCCTTTATCGATCAGCCGGCTGACGACTGTCGTCGCCCATTTTCGCAGTACTGACGAGGCTACCGGTTTACCAACGCCGCGTGCAGCGGTTCTGCGCGCCACATTCAGAGGAGCAACCAAATCAACCCAACATCTGTTGTTGAATCCTCGCAAACTCAAGCAGTGCATGTCTTTCCCGGCAGTTTCTGGCACCTAAGAGCATCTTCAATGGTGCCACCTCACCAATTTATAAGAGTCATGCCATCTCAAAGATTTTGCTTAGGTGGAAGAGAAAATGAGAGAGAGATATAAATTTGAGTTTGTTTAAATTTGAGTTTGAGCTTTTTTTGGTGAAAGTGGAAGAAATTTCTTTGAGTGGAAAAATCGCTAGAAATTTGGATAAGAATGGCAATTTTAAGTAAATAATAGTTAAGTTGTAAGGTTATCGGGAAGTGAAATTTTAAAAACTCCACCATCCCGAGAAGCATCGTTTTCCGCTTTCTCGCAGTCTGCAAATTGGGCTAGAAGCTTTTTCTCTCGTCTAATTTGGAAAAATCTTGTTTTGTTTTGGCATGATTTATAGAGGTGTAGAAGTCAAATAGTTCAAGCTCAAGCCTAAACAAAATGAGCCATAGGTAATTACTAATGTATAGTCGGCTATAACCGATTCCAAAGCACTTATTATCTATTACATATGGACCAATATTTAATTTTATAGATAATGCTATAGCTAATCTATTGAAGAGGTTGTCTATATGCTATCTATAAATGACATAAATATTTTTTATAGTTAGTATATTAAAGATGCTCTAATAGGCCTATCCGGCCACTGGCGGTGAAAAAAATATGGATTTGAAGTCCGAATCACTCCCTCGTTCTGTGACTTATGTCGGGCTTATCCACTCCAACGTACGCGCTCCACCGCGCAGGCGGGGGAGGAGAAGAAACGCGGAAGCAGACAGACGGCACTCCTGGGAAAACACGCGACATATCGAGAGAGGTGTACGATACTAGCTTAGGTGGGCCGTGGCCCGTGGGTGTCCGCCCAGCACCTCTCTCACACTGTCACGCACACACACGCGCGGCTTAATTCTTCTCTCGCAGATCGACCGTGGTTCTTCGTTGCTATCCTTTCTGCCGCGCCATTAGCGTGTTCTTCAAGGTCTCTTCCAGGTCTTTCCGAACCGAAGATTTTTTATGGTTACTTTTGGAACCAAAATTTTATACTTGAAACATTTTCGAACTAAAAATTTTAAAGTAAAATATTTTTAAATCAAAAAATTTTTAAGTTGAAAGTTTTCAACCGAAAGTTTTCTATATTGATAGTTTTTTTTCATCAAAACTTTTCATCTGAATATTTCGTACTGAAATTTTTTATATTAGATGATGAAGGATCGAAATAACGATCAGAGAGTTGTGAATAATCACAATTAAATTTTTCCACCACTCAATAGATCTAACCAAAACCTCATTAAAAACACTCAAGCGCAAAGGAGTAAAGCAGAGAAAATCTGCTTTGATTGGTTTCTTGAGAATATCTTAATAAATAAGAGAGAACTTGCCTAGATGATTGGAATGTGATCTGCAGATGATACATCTATCAATCACTTATCCTTAGCAACACAAGAAAGAGAAGAAAAAACCAAACAAGAAAGATTAAAACTCAAGAAGAGAAAAGATCAAAACAAGAGGCGAGCACAAATTTTGCTTTTATTTCAAATTATGAGGATGGATTATCAAGCCTTTCACCTGAGAGCAAATTTTCTAAGGAGCACTCACACACCCACAAGAAAAACAAAATCTTTTGAAAACCCTAATCCTTCACCTAAGTTTAGTGGCTTAGAGTCTCGTCTCTTATTACATTTCCTTATACAGTGAAAGCAACCCTAATCCTAAAATCTGAACATACATTAGGACACTATTCACATTTACATGAGCAAATTCGTTAACCCAACACAATACCGGGTTTTATACTCACACAAGCACGTTTCTCAAAACGGCTTTCACCTTGATGCCAAATTCGCTCAACGAGCTTGAATTTACGTCCATGTCTACTTTGGCTACTGCCACGGTTTACCAACGCCGCGTGCAACGGTTCTGCGCCACATTCAGAGGAGCAACCAACCCAGCATCTGTTGTCGCATCCTCGCTAACTCGAGCAGTGCATATCTTTCCCCGCAGTTTCCTGGCACCTAAGCCTATCCGGCCGGCCACTAGCGGTGGAAAAAATATCCTAATGACTTGTGTCCGGACGTCCGAAAATTTCAGATGCATTGCAACATTTCTTTTCTACACATGCAACATTTCTTACCAACACGTGTAACATTTTCCTTCAACAAACAGTAAAAATCGCTACAGTAAACGGATGTTGTAAGTGTTCAAAAAAATGTTGCATATGGAGAAAAAAATGTTGTAAAAACATCTGATGGAATAAACAGTAATCAGACGTCCGAGCGCTAGTTTCACCCTTATATATGCATTTGAAGTCCGAGTCCCTCGTTCTGTCGGGCTTATCCACTCCAACGTACGCGCTCCACCGCGCTGGGCAGGAGAAGAAACGCGGAAGCAGACACACAGCATGCATGCCTGGGAACACACGCGACATATCGTGAGAGTAGTACGATAGTAGCTAAGTAGCTAGTCTGTAACTAGAGGGAACTAGTATAATGCCCGTGCTAACGCTACGGCGATATATTTAGTAATACAATTCAAATAAGCAAAAGATGTTATATGTTTTGGTAATCACTCCGTTTGTATTCGGTGTTTACGCGTATTATTCGAAAAATATCCGTTCCGATGATTATCCGAACTTATTTTATCCGTATTCATTCGAATATTATCCATATTCGTATCCGGCACTATCCGTGTCCGAATCCGTATCCGATACTATCCGTATCCGAATCCGATTCGATAAAATTTAGGGGTGAAAACGGAGCGGATAATATCCGGACCGTATCCGTATCCGGTATCCGTTTTTAGGGAAATGGCAAAAGAATATGATATCCGGCGGATACGGATACGGATAATTATCCGGATTGGGGCAAACGGATACGGAGCGGATATGGGGGAGATGATATCCGACGGATACGGAGCGGATACGGATATCCGGTATCCAGATATCCGTATAGTCAGCAGATCTCCAGTCTCCAGGCGGGCCTTCAGGGGCGGAGCTGGGGTGGGCCCGAGGCCCAACACTTCTAGCGAGTGCAACAAGAAACCCTAGTGGCTGCCCTTCGCGGCTGCACCCGATTCCCCAATCCGAGTCCCGACTCCCGACCTCCGCTGCTCCGCCAAGAAACGCGCTCCTTTGTTAAGATTTCGTTACCTTATGTTTGTTTTGAACACTATTCTATAAGTTTTGTTATGTTTGTGGATTATGTACTCTAAATCCTAATATTCTGTGTTGAAAATTGTGTTTTCGCGTTTGCATATTATCCGACTAAATATTCGGTTTCGTTTCCGTTTTCGATCCGACTCCGATTACTATCCGTTTTATTATTATCCGATACCGATTTAATATCCGATCCGTTTTTAAATTATCCGTATCCGCATCCGGGTGAAAAAAATGTGAGCGGATATGAAAATGTCACTATCCAACCGAATCCGCTCCGTTTTCATCCCTAATAAAATTATATGGATCAAATACAATATAAGTGGTTTTCGATCTATATCCGATCCATTTCACCCCTAACGCCAGGACTCCAACAAATGTTGTAGTAGGGCAGAGCAATGCGGCGGAACAATCAACAGAGAAATGAGGTCGCGGAATTTCTCCATTGTTCATATCATATAGAAGTCATATGAAAGGATTGCAAGAAGCAGAAGTTATGGTAAAAGGTGCTAGTAGTGGAAGAAAAGTCACATTACTCGCCATTGCTAGAAGTGTACAATTAAGTTGTATACATGGTGTAACATCTATGCTTGTAAAAATAGATGCCGCATAATAGTTGTCAACCTCTAAAAATACATGTCTGTAAAAGAATTAAACCGATTCAATGGTCAAATAATATAAGAGGCTGATTAAGTTGTATACAAGATGTAACATATATACCACATAAGAAATGTCAAACTCCTAAAAAGAGATGTCTGTATAAGAATTAAACCGATTCAATGATCAAGTAATATAGAGGTCGATTAAATTGAGTTCCTGCATAACAGACAACACAGTAATTAAACTTGATCACAGAGCTTAAATCAAGTTTCTTCGGAAGCAAGAGAACATCCCAACACAGATAGTTGCTGCTATTTCATTTTCATCTAGTTATAATTCTATCATATGTGTACGTGTTTTTCACCATGAGGTTTGGTTCTATGAGATTTGATCCCAGAGACCCCAATTCAAGCATAACATTTGACAAAATACTGCTGCAAAAGCAACCAACAATCTTATTGAAACACATTGATTTGAAATGAATTTTCTGAGTTGTGGACAGAAGAGCCTTGAATACTGTAATAACTTATGAGAAATTACACAAACACACTCAAATCTTTACAGAGGACATCGAACAATGAGATGGACACACGAGTAGAGGGATCACTTTAGTACCAAAGCTGGTGGTTCTCATTGTTGAACACTTGGGCAGGATAATTGTTCCTAGGATTACAGGCCATATCATCCGCCAACATAAGTATTATCCGCTCGTCAGGTATTCCTAATCTCTTAACGGTCCTGGGAAACACAAATGGTGTGTTTGCTAATAAGGAATATGCTCTAAATAGGATATGGATTAACAATTGCACATGAATAAAATTTAGCACGATACCTGTACAAAGATAGAGTATTGGCCATATGTCTATAAATGAACCTGAAGAACATTAGGAATAATAAGTCAGAATTGAGTAAATGACCATAGGGATACGTAGCAGAACCCAACATTTGCCACTACCAACAATTTAAAAGCATCAGCCACCTAGTCAAATGCTGTTGGAAGATGGCAGCCAAACATGCATCTGAAATGGCAAACTTTTTCTGAAGAAGCCTGCCATTAACACAGCTAAAGAAATGTGCATATGTTTAGACCGAAATGCTTGTCCAAAAAGACACTTCTTATAAGTTCTAACTGAACTTACATCAGTATAATTCAAACATTCTTATCCTGCCACCACAAGAGAGAGAAAGGAAGTACTCGAATCAAATTACAGCCACTGAGACCCCAAGCCATAACGACAAGATTAAAGTACGTATGAGGTATTGATAACAGCCACTGCAGCCAAACAAGTAAAGCACTAATATAAAAGCTTCATAACCTCGTAATCTACTGCCCGCGCACATTAGCATGACTAATTCCGATTCGATCGAATCAACTAAGCAAACAACCCATCACCGCTGCATACCCTGACATTGATGCACTATTTAGCAAACAGAGATTTTAGACGACATGATTTACATGGCATTTTTATCTATTAGATTTTTGTGTATCAAAAATAAGTGGGAAAAGATAGTTGAAAGCAAGAGATGTACAATACCCCACCTATGCTTCTCCTTCATTTGCTTTACTGCATCTGCTAAATCGTGGCTCTGAAGTTCTTCAGAATCTTGGAACTTCGAAAATTCATCCCCACCATGTCCTTCATGTATAAAAGAATATGGCTTCCTTCATCACTTAAAAGACGCTTTAATGTGTGCATTATGTTGGTGACTATTCTTGCTGCTGGTTCATTTGCCGGAGTTGTGGGCTGAACAATGCACATGCAACGTGAAAGAAGTGTTGCCAGCAATGGGATACCACTGTCTCGTATAAGCTCTTCCCCATTTAATGAAAATGATGCACATCTAACAGAGCATGACAAGAATATGAGATAATGGATGTTCAATCAAATTAAACAGTTGTTAAGGAAAGACATAAACATCGTTAAAGTTTGTCTTAGCTTACGTCAACCAAATTACCTGCAATCGCTCGTTAATGGTGCCTCCAATTTAATCAAAAACTACAACAAATCAAGCATGCAAAGGTGGTATGGTATCAACGGCCATATGAAAAATGTACCTGCAATCGCTCGTAAGCCTTTTGCACAGCAACAAACTTTTCTCTTCCCTCAGGGTTCTTGTCTGGATGGTATTTTATTGCCAGCTTCCGGTATTGGCGCTTCAGCTTCTCTTCGTCAATGTTTTCAATATTGTTTGCCATATTGGCGAACTTAACTCGGATGACTGCCTGTTACTGCCATTCTCACCAAGCACAAGATCATCAAGAGAAATCTCCAGTATCTTACAGGTTTCTTCTTCAGACAAATCCATTGGACGACGAGTTAACTCTTCACGCCACATTGCCAACAACGACTGCAAAAACTCTACGTGTTCAACAATAGGCCAGTTAGGAAACCTAATCTCATCACATAGGTTCGAAGGTAGTAGCGATGGCACCACATCTCATCTTTCAGATTCGGTAGGTCACAGGTGGCATAGGAGCATAATCATACAATGAATGGCAATGTTGAGCCAATTTCTGAGGAAAATCACCGAGATGCTGCAGAACCTGAGAAAACAAATAGGATGCACAAAAGAATTTGACAATAAGATTAAAAACTTGAAATTGCAAAGCAAATGTTTTAGCAAATAACACAATTAAAATACCTGACGTATAAGATTTTCTGCCCTCATCTTGTGGGTCCATATAATTTCTGGTGTGTCAGAATCAGAGACCATGGCGGCAGCAAAAGCAGAAGAACCACTGCGTTCTAATACATACAACAATGATTCTGGGAGCAGTCCACCTAGTCAATTAAAGTGGAAGAGTAAAAAGGGTACATCTAAACAAACTGGGACTGCCAGAAAGGCCTTTCACGGTGAAGCTTAGAAACAGAACACTAAACTAAAAGTGCCGGGAATAAACAAAATATTAAGCCAAAAATTCTATTGAACAAAACTCCATACACACAATACTTAAAACCAACAGTACAGAAACCTGTTCGATCTCTCCTGGGTCAATGGGGTTTGACAGCTAGATTTGCTATTACTACTGTTCACATGCCAAGGGTGCAAGCGGTTAGCTGAAAGTGGTTGCTTTGGACAGTCTACTTCATCCACTATTATCCACTGCTGCAATAAAATTATAAGAATTTCCCACTGATGAAACGGAAGTCTAAGTTTAAAGTCACTTTTTCTTAACTTTAGTATTTTCATAAATTAGTATTTGTATAAATATTCAAGAACATCAATCAATCTGTACTATATATTAAAAATAAATTAGTTACTGGTTGGAATAAGGTATAATAAAATGAAAACTCTGGGTAGATTGGCCAACAGATATGGATTCAATTGATGAAGCACAGTGTGTAAAGCCTTAGATTAATGAAGAGTTACCACGGGTCTGCTCTCTAGATTACTAAAAGTAAAGGCTTAACCAAATAAACCAAGTGCAACAGACAAAATCAGAATGCAGAAAATACTTACAATCATTCCAGCATGTGCACACATGTAAAAATCGTAATTCTTTGGATGGCAGACTACGTTGTCGACAACAGTGCCTAAAGAGTTGCATCTATTTATATTAGTGGAAAACAATTTGATTATGGGATTGTAACACTAAAGATGATTGACACATGTTGCCAGGGGGGACATTATCTGGAGAATTAGGCTGGAAAAATTTGGTATGGTGATTTTTCTGTGCAACAATCAGAGTGAACTTCGGAGACCAATTTTCATCAAGAATTTGCATGCCTGCAACAATTATAAATAAATTAATATGGTTGTGCACTGGAGGATACACACATGTAAAAATGTAACGAATTAGAACCAGATGAATACAAAAATGTCAAACTTTGTACAGCAACATTAATGTTCACATCGTGAAACCTGTAGGAGAAACAGATGATATACATCACATTCTGAGTAATAAAAATGAAGCTCCCAGTTCTAGTGATCCATATCCATATCTTACTGGCGAATAAAATCATTCATCCATGAGCTGTTACACTCAGGAACCTTACGAAGCGCCAATGCTGCAGCCTGCATATTGAACAACAATCAATTCAAACCTATAGTGTGGAGACACAGAAGCAACTGAGAATTGCATGAAGAATACAAGAGAAACTTATTCAGATAACACTCCATACCACTAAAGCAAACTATTGAGCGCAATGCCTTCTAAAAAATACAGTTTATTTGAACAGGAAATAAATTACACAAGCACCAGCCAAGTCTACACTTGACTACTTCAAGGATAATAAGTAATCAGAAACAACCATACATCAAAACTTACCTTAATAACAAGATCATTTATGGATATCTTCTTCCCACCAGAGGACTCCTTAATAACACGATCATTTATGGATATCAAAACATATCAGCAACAGAAACTATGAACAAGTTTAGATTTTGCAACTGAATTGTCCCAGTTATCCTCCAATGTTGTGACTTGTGACAGGAAATGTTCTCCGTAAAGTTAATAGCTCATGTTTGAGAAGCACCAATCATCCACATTCCTTCCTTTTCTGGGCCTGTAAAATAAACAAGCCATCCGTTAGTTTCATCCATTCCATACATTTTATGTTACACATTAATGCAAAACTACCATGTACAAGAAGATAGATAACAATCTAATTTGGATTCTTAATTGTTCATCAGCGACACCCATAAATATATATGTAACTAACAGACACTAAAAAATGTAAACCTAAAGCAAACTCAATCCTTCTCAACAAAAATGTTGGTGTTGAAACCTGAAGTCATGTATAACTATTAGTTACCCTTGAAGTTTTCGAATACCGGCGCTTCCAAATCACTGAATCCAGTTCCATCTATATTGCTTGTCCTTCGTTCAGGTGTTTGAGTTGATCTTGCTGGTAAACCGCCCGATTCTTGAACAGGAGCAACAGTTAATGGGACCAAAGAAACATTGTACACAGAATGATTTTCTAATGCCGATTGCTGACAAAAGAGCAACAAGCATTGGTTAGAGGCATCATGAAATGGAACATTATATACAATTTCAAGACAGGAAACACAGCTTGGCAAAGATCCTAAAGATGGTGCGAAAATGAATCAAATGACATCAATTTTGAACCATAAAGAAACAAAGCAACTAACCACCCATGCACAAAAAACACAGGCATGCGCACCTTGTAAAAATCGCTATGAACTCATATCTTGCTGTAAATTAAAAAGATAACTCATTTTCCCATGATAGTTTAACATCTATTATTTGCCCCTACTGCTTGACAAATAAAGAATTAGATAGGACACTAAGATGAAAATTGAGATTTCATGATTGGCAGATGCATGCCAAAAACCACTCAAGGTCAACTTTGAAAAACTATTCAAAACTACAAAAGTACAGAAACAGGACATACTGCTGCCTCTTTGGAGGCCATAACAACAATTGCTGAACCCCTACTCCTTGATTTCCTTGTCTTGATCACAATGTCTTCAACTTTGCCAAATTGCTTGAAGATCTCCTCCAGCTTTGCTGCAGTATAGTAATCTGCACCACCTTCCCATGAAACCTTCAAGATTTTACCCTTGTCCGTTTTTGCTCCTTGTGGAGTTCCACTCTTCTTATCTCCATGTGCCTAGAAAGAAAAATAACCAAGTTGTATTCACTACCAACAGAAAAGGTAACTACTAATTTCTAACAACACATGGATCGACCAATCTCTTGCATAATCTTAAATTTACTTTGACCATAAAGGAGAATAAATGAGAAATCTACACAATGCCCCCTTTTCTTCAGTATTAGACAAAGCTAGGTGTGTGAAAGAACAATGTTTGGTGCTGAATAATACAGACATGTCTAGTTTAGATGACAGAATACTTTCGCTGGTCTTGTTTTTTTATGCTAACCTACAAATGCAGCAATATATACTGGATGCTACAAGCAATCAATTCAATACTGTTCCACCTTCATTTGTTGGATACAATTACAGACACTATCCCCTCTGATCAATGATCGCTCTTCAGCAATAACCTAAAAGCTAAAGAATACCACATAATTTAGTAATTTACAAAATTTCCAAACATTCATGACCCCCCAAAGACAACAATTGTAATTGCAACCAGAATAGCGTGCACAACGCTACGAATCATATCAAAAGAACCATTAAAAAAAATCCTACCCGACGAAACAACCTAATTGAATAGATTTCATAGAATAGTTAGATATCAGATCGAGAAAGAGAGGCCCAAACCCTTACCGAAGTGGAAGCGGCGTCTGAGATGGCGGACTGCTTGGCGGCGAAGAACTCCTCAAGCTCACGCTTGACGTCGGCGGCCTTCCGCTTGTCCTCGCGTCTGGCGTCCTCGGCGGGGTCGACGGCCGGGCCCGCGGCGGCGGAGCGCTCGCGCTCCTCTAGGTCGGAGACGGCCTTCCGTCGCTTGACGCCTGCGGCGGCGGCGCGGGCAACGGCCTCGCGGCGGGCGCGGAGGCGCGCGTCGAACTGTCGGCAGAGTGATTCGTCTCGGAGGAATTTGTAGGAGCTGGAAGTTGGCGATGACGTTGGGGTCGTCGAGGCGTTTGTCGGGATGACGAAGCCGTGATTGGGTTCGGTAAGCTTTCTCGATCTGCTCGATAGACAACGCCGCGCCTTCCTCGCCGGATGGGAGGCAAAGCACCTCGTACGGGCGAGCGGCGGCCGGCCGGAGGATTTGGATTGCAGCGCGATTGGGCGGGGAGAGGAGGCGGCGCGGCGCGATTGGGCGGGGAGGGGAGAGGAGCAGTTCTGCGACGGCACGAATGGGGAAGGGAACGGGGTCAAGCGGCGTGATTGGGGGGTGCGGGGCGGTGGAACAGTTACGCGATTTTTAGATTAGATTAGTGGATGAACCAAATGATTAGACCATCAGATTTGATGAAATCTTCAGAAAACATCTTAACGCTTAATTTTGAGGAAGGGATTTTTGAGTGTACATATTAGGGTGGATCTGGGAAAAGTATTCTCTATAGAAAAGATCGTGTGAATCTGAGTGTGGATGTAGAAAAGAATCATTGGTGAATTATAAAGGGACTAGCATAATGCCCGTGACAACCTAAGAGCCAAACTCAGCTTCAAGCTTCCGACACAAAACTTTCAATTCGAAAAACCACCCTAAGATTCAACATTGAACTCACAACAAAAACTTAACTTGTAAATTGAAGCTTTCGAAACTTTCTAATCGGGATCGATTTCCAAAAACCCAACAGCTTAGATGAATGAACTCAAGTTTTCGACTCGAGAAATCAAGAATTCCTACTCAGGATCCAAGCGGCAGCGGGTAGGCGAATGGCGCGTGCAAAAAAGGCCTCGGATTAAGGGATTGCTAGAAGCAGCAACTGGACATTGCAATCGGACTCAACGACCGTATTCGCTATGATGCACGGCCAGTGCAGGCGCGACGTGCATGCTCAGGTTGGAGCGGGGCCAAGACTCTGGATAGGAAATGCAACGCATGCATCTTTCGTTCAGGCGCTGCTTCCATGGTTGTGTGCAGCTGTCGGGGTGGCAGGCGCCGATCTAGGACAGAACATTATTGGGTTATTGGGGTTAATATAAACTTGCAATACTAACATGTAACTTGTAATAAGATAATTATATACTTAAATGTTAAAGAAACTACGTAGACTTAGTTAGAGGACGTCGATATTACTTAACCTCGATCTATATACATTGTACATCGATCTGCACCTGCGGGGCGGAGCCTCCACCTACCATTACACACACAGCTACCACCATTCTGGAATCAATGTTCTCGGCGGCTTCGGCCTCTCTGCTTAAAGTCTTCACGCGTTTTGCTGGGTGAGGGAGGCGATCAGCCGTCTCATGACTGTCATCGCCCATTTTCGCAGTAGTAATGACGCTACTGGTTTGCTAAGGACGTGCGCAGCGGTTCTGCACCACCTTTCAGAGGACCAACCGACACATCTATCGTTGTATCCTCGCAAACTCGAGTAGTGCATGCCTTCCGATCACCTTCTCTCTCGCACCCTCCCCTGTCGACCTTTTTCCTGGGAAGCTGCTTGCAAATTTGGTCGTTTGACAAGTTCACAGACACAAGCGATTGCCGAGGCGATGCATGGATGCTCAGTTGTGGAAAAGGGGTACGTAGCCACACTGGCTTGTGGGCACTCTAGGTTAGAGATGGGTGCCGTGCCATAATGGACCGGCCGAGCACAAGTTTATCGTGCTTTGTATCTAGATCATGCTGGGCCGTGATGGCTCGTCGTGTCCCCCGTGCCGTGCCAGCTCAGCTAGTCTTTGGCGAGCCCAACAAGGTCTATTTGCGCTTCGTACTTGCTTCGTACCATAGAGTTGAGGCAGTGGACACAAATATTATGGGAAAAAAAACTAAAATTTATTTATTCTTGAACAGTTACAGAGAGCGAGAGAGATATATTAAACACGAACGAGAGAGGGGGTAATGGGCGAGAAAGAGAGTAAGGGAGACATGCGAGAGAGATTGAGAGAGACGGATGAGAGGAAGAGATTGAGAGAGACGGGTGAGAGAGCAATTTCTTGCATCATCTCTTAATCTTTCTCAGTTCTCTCTTCCTTTTTGCCCGTCTCTGTCAGGTGTTGGCGGCGAGGGTAACGTCCATGCTACTTAGATGCGTCCACGGCGCTCATACTCTGCGGGTTCGTGACCATCATACTGGGCTTTTTCCTTATGCCCCAGGTCATCGGGCCTAGCACGGCCAGTGCTACAGTATTATGCCGGGCCGTACCACCCATCGCCTTTGGTTCTCGGGCCTAGTACGGCTCATGCCGGGCCAAGTTTTGGATTGGGCCATGCCCGTCGTGCCTCAGACCGATCCAAAAAAGACTCGGCCTAAGTGCCCACCACCTCTACTCTGTGTTATACAACTAGTAGATGTCATGCAATGTTCCTTACACGTAGGCGTGTGTTAGCGCTCATGTTCTTATAGGAACGAGTTGTGTGGGAACCTTTCACAACACTTTGCTCCGGAGTGTCGGGCAATGGTTGACTGCTGGCGCTCGGAGGAGCCTCCACCTACCATTTCACACGTTGCTACCACCGTTATTTCAAATTTCGTCGAAAACTACTCGGATTTCATGAATTTCACACGTACCACGCCGGTTCGGAAAAGCATACCGTTCGGTTTACCGCTCAAGTTCAAATTCAAATTTAAATTTTTTGAGAAATTTAAAAAAAAATTATTCAAAAGTTCCCTAAAATTAGTATTATTAGCTTTATGATATCTGGTGTGATTTTTTTGGAAAACAAAGTTTGAAAAAAGTTCTCTAAAAGAATTTTTTACCTTTTTTATTTTTCCAACCTATCACCGATTTTCGAGAAAACTGCTAGAAACTCGCCATTTTTCAAACTTTTTGTTCGAATTTCACTCTGCTATTGGACTAGATTTTAAATTCATTTGACTTTCAAAAATATTCGAGCTTTTGCAAATTTCGGTATCACTAGTTGGTCAAAAATCAAGATAGAAACGGTATTATTAACCTGACTACCAACGTTAGCTCACGAATCATAAAGATCCGTAATGGAAGGATAAAAGGTTTGTTTAAACGTGTGTGGAAAGATAATCTTTTCAAATCATAAAACGCGTGTGGAAAGATAAACGCGTTTATGACCCGACGATTTGAAAAGACTTCCGATTTAAAAACACGAGTATATCTTCCGATTTAAAACAAACCTTTTACCTTTCCACACGCGTTTTGCTGGATAAGGGAGGCCCTTTGTCGATCGGCCGGCTGACGACTGTCGTCGCCCATTTTCGCAGTACTGACGAGGCTACCGGTTTACCAACGCCGCGTGCAGCGGTTCTGCGCGCCACATTCAGAGGAGCAACCAAATCAACCCAACATCTGTTGTTGCATCGTCGCAAACTCGAGCAGTGCATGTCTTTCCCCGCAGTTTCCTGGCACCTAAGCCTATCCGGCGACTGGCGGTGAAAAAAATATGCATTTGAAGTCCGAGTCACTCCCTCGTTCTGTCGGGCTTATCCACTCCAACGTACGCGCTCCACCGCGCGGGCGGGGGAGGAGAAGAAACGCGGAAGCAGACACGCGACATATCGAGAGAGGTGTAGCTAGTCTATAAAACTAGGCGGGCCGTGGGTGTCCGGCCAGCTCCTCTGTCTCTCTCTCTCTCTCTCACACACACACACGCGGCTTAATTCTTCTCTCGCAGATCGACCGTGCTTCTTCGTTGCTATCCTTTCTCTCGCAGATCGACCGTGCTTCTTCGTTGCTATCCTTTCTCCCGCGCCATTAGCGTGTTCTTCAAGGTCTCTTCCAGGTCTTTCCGAACCAAAGATTTTTTATGGTTACTTTTGGAACCAAAATTTTATACTCGAAACTTTTTCGAACTAAAAATTTTAAAGTAAAATATTTTTAAATCAAAAAAATTTTAAGTTGAAAGTTTTCAACTGAAAGTTTTCTATATTGACAGTTTTTTTTAATCGAAACTTTTCATCTGAATGTTTCGTACTGAAATTTTTTGTATTAGATGATGAAGGATCGAAATAATGACAAGAGTTGTGAATAATCACAATTAAATTTTTCCACCACTCAATAGATCTAAGCAAAACCTCATTAAAAACACTCAAGCGCAAAGGAGTAAAGCAAAGAAAATCTACTTTGACTGGTTTCTTGAGAATATCTTAATAAATAAGAGAGAACTAGCCTAGATGATTGGAATGTGATCTTCAGATGATACATCTATCAATCACTTATCCTTAGCAACACAAGAAAGAGAAGAAAAAACCAAACAAGAAGGATTAAAACTCAAGAAAAGAAAAGATCAAAACAAGAGGCGAGCACAAATTTTGCTTTTATTTCAAATTATAAGGATGGATTACCAAGCCTCTCACCTGAAGGCAAAATTTCCAAAGAGCACTCACACACCCACACAAGAAAAACAAAATCTTTTAAAAACCCTAATCCTTCACCTAGGTTTAGTGGCTTAGAGTCTCATCTCTTACTACATTTCCTTATACAGTGAAAGCAACCCTAATCCTAAAATCTGAACATACATTGGGACACTATACACATTTACATGAGCTAATTCGTTAACCCAACAAAATACCGGGTTTTATACTCACACAAGCACGTTTCTCAAAACGGCTTTCATCTTGATGCCAAATTCGCTCAACGAGCTTGAATTTATGTCCATGTCTACTTTGGCTTGAACTAAACTGCAGAGGCTACTGCCACGGTTTTTCAAACCGCTTCAGCCGCCGGTATTAGATAAATTACTAATTTGCCCAAATGATCAGTTTTCCTTCTCCTCGAAGCATCA
This sequence comes from Guadua angustifolia, assembly GCA_036346375.1. Classification (NCBI taxonomy): domain Eukaryota; kingdom Viridiplantae; phylum Streptophyta; class Magnoliopsida; order Poales; family Poaceae; genus Guadua; species Guadua angustifolia. The sequence continues at coordinate 115,474 of JAYEVE010000422.1, forward strand.
CCCATACTTCATCGCTTTTCACATGACTCCAATAACTTGCCGCCAAGCCACTCAATCATCTGGACTCCCCTGAACTGCCCTCGCTTACAAACGGGCCTAAGTCACTTAACGCGTCACATGTCTTTGTCCGCTTCAACATGACACCGCTGGCTTCCTTGAATGTTCTGCATCTCGACTCCTCCCTGAGTCTAGTCTCGATCTATACCATTGAGCGCCATATCTATCACCAGTGCTTCACGCTTCGGCTCCTTGTTTTCCCAGTTTGCAACTATTTCTCGATCTCAATCATCTACCAATGTCCCTTTGACCTTTCTGGACCTAATCTCTCCTAGTCTAGTCCCGATCTCATACGCCTCACCATAACCGAACTTTGAAGTCCTGCAACTAACATAGACAAGAAAACACGTCATATAGTACCGTTCACAAAGATATGTAATTAAGCAATTACATAACTAAAATAAACATCACAATTTGTTGGAAAGTCGGTATTATAGCCACCTAGGGTCGGTAGTACCGCAAGTCTGGTACTACAGCTCCTGACTGGCTAGGAGTACAGCTTAGTCCATAGTAGCTCCCACTACTACAAAACTGGCATTCAGTACCGGTTGAAAACGACCCTTAGTACCGGTTTTTGAACCGGTACAAGCTATCCGGGCCCGATGCTCAAGGACATCGATCCGGTTCCCTCACCGTCTTGATAGAGTATCGATCTGGGTTCGAAGTCACACGTGGCAGCGTCGTGAACCCTGTGGACCTCATCGGTCTGGGTTGGTGTCTCCAGCCGTCTTGATGATGTCTCATCGATCGGTTGGTTTCTCCAACCGGCACTGATGTTTTGTGTATATATATATATGTCTGTTTGTGTGTGTGTCCAGTAGCTATTATATATTGAGGCACCTGTCGTTAAGTCATTAACTAATCAATACTTCAATTTGTACAAGATATAAGGAGTACCTATACATCATTAAAGCTAGTAATTATATTTACTCACCCCCTTGTTGCCTTTTAGCATGCGATTGGCGACTCCGGTTTGGGTGTGCATAAACTCACATACATAGTAGCCGCATAAATTGTTACCCGGCGGCTGACTCAAGATCTGCGGTGGAAAAAGTTGAAAGCGTGAAATGGATGCAAGGAAATTAAGTTAACTAACTAAAAAGCTAGCATTATGATTGTCAGTGTACTCTGCGCTAGGGTACCCTCTCCGCCGCAAAAGCGATCAACATGGCGATCAGCGTGGCGGCCCCGTGGCATCCGGCGGCGAGTGGCGAACGCCGCCGCTCACCGGCGGTCGATCCACGTGGCGCCCGGCAGCAGTGAGCCATCACGCCCGCTTCGCCCGTGATCTGTCGCGTGGCCGGCGAAAGTGGCGAAAGCACGCCTTTCGCGCCGGCGATCGATCCACGTGGCCCGGCGGCGGTGGGCAGCACGCCTGCTTTCGCCCGTGATCGATCGCGTGGCCCGGCGGCGGTGGGCGAGCACGCTCTGCTCACCCGGTCGATCCCACGTGGCCGGCGAGCAAGTGGCGAACGCGCCCGCTTTCGCCCGTGATCGATCCACATCGCGCCCAGCGGCGGTGGCGAGCACGCCTGCTTTCGTTTGGCGTCGATCCACGTGGCGTCCGGCGGCGGTGGGCGCGACACCTGCTCGCCCACCGCAAGACAAAAAGGTGGTGCGAGGTGGCTTCGCCTTGAAGTCTCCTTCCCTATCGTGCTGCTTACAGGCGGCGAACTGCGGTGTCGATCTATCAAGCTGCGAGATTTACGCTACAAGCCCATTTCTCGCGCGCCTCACCAACTTTGTCAAAAGAGGTCACATCTCGGGCGGACCGGGCGAAGCCATGCATCGACATTTAATGAGGCTGGAGGAACGGGACAGCACGGGAAAGGGTAATAAATGTATGAAGATCAGCATGATGACCCTCCTTGGTACCTACTCCGGCTGGCCTGGCCTATATAAGGACCCTCTGGTGCATGGGGAAGGGGGGTCGGAGATGGAGCAATCAAGAAATCTGTAGTAGAGCATAAGGAAGAACTGGTAACACAAAAGCTCTGTATTGCACTAGTTCAGAAACACTCTATAAACAATCTAGCAGGAAGTAAGGCTATTACCCAAGGCGAAGGGTGCCTGAACCTGGGTAAAATCTCTGTGTCATCCCTAGTTCATAGGCAGGAATCCTTGGCGTGGGGTCTCTAGGGTTTTCACCCTCTAGGGTTAGCCTACCGCGAACGCGCCTCCTCCGAACCAAACCCGGTCAGAGACTCGGACTGTCGAGCGAATCGCCGGCAGGCGCGCAGTAGGGGGCTAGTGGTTGGTTTTTCCGGCTAACTCCCCAGCGGACTTCGGCGTTCGTGATTTGGAAGTAAGCCCGTGCATCTGAAGAAGGCGGATTCTTCGCACCAGGATGTGGTGGGGGCGAGCGACGCTCAAGGCGCTTCCCGACGGTCGCGCCGGTCGAGGGACCGTCTCACCCCGCCCCTGCAGGGTGGCGCCATTGCTCCTTTGGAGGCGGTGGAGCAGCCCGTGCGTCGCAGGCTGGCCATGGAGGCGGCCACTCCCGCCCAGAACTTGCACGCAGCTCGTGCCCTTCTGGACCACCCTCCGGTGGAGTTCGCGGGAGACTCCCCGGCCACTCCGTGGCTACGGAGCATCGTCGGTCTCGTGGATGCGGCCCAACTTCGGGTAGGGCTCCCCAGCCGGTCAGGTACCGTTGGTACCTTGTCGCCTAAGGCGCATGCAGAGCGCACTCAGGCATCCAGCCGCCCTAACGAGAAAGGCTCTGGCCAGGCGGGCCGGGGTCGAAGGAAGGGCGCGCGCAGTACTGGTCCCGGTTCCACGAGGGACCGTGGGGACCTCCGCTCTCATTTGGATGAGAGTCGCCGGCGGCGCGGTGATGACCTCATGATGCGCTGCCGCGCCACTGGACTAGAAGCTGCTGCCATGATAGCGAGTAGCATCGGCGGTGAGAGTTGTGAGACCCGATTACGTGACAGGAACCTCCATGTGATTCTTGTGCTATTCCTGGATCGATAGCTAGCACTCACATGTTTACAACAATTGGAAATCACAACCATACAAAAACATTAATTAAGCGGAAGCGATTATATAAATAATATTACAACTCAGAGAAATATAGCAGCAAAAGAAGCGAAGCCTTGTAGTGTACCCATCCATTCCCGCAGGCAACTGACCAGGCATAAACTCTAGATACAACACGACGAAGAAAATCCCGCAACCTGCGACGAAAAGAGACTCGAAGCCGCGCTACCTCAACCACCTACATATAATTAGGCAAGGGTGAGTACTTTACGTACTCAGCAAGACTTGAGCAAAACCTATCATATATGCAGGCCATTTCAAAGGAAAGGCTACCCAGTTAATTTGCATAAAAGCGAAATTGAGTTTGTAAATCAAGTTATTTGCAAAGCGGAATTTATAAAACAAGATTAATTGATAACAAATAAGTAAAGCATAATAACACTCACGGTCCTCCATGGCGTGGCGGCGAATCATAATTCACGAAATCCAACAATGTCACCCCTCGGCATAAAGCACGATTGCCAAAACAAATGAAACCAACCCTTTTGAAAATAATAAAACATTTAACTTCAAGCAGAGTTCACCAAGACACCCATGACCGAGTGCGGCTAATCAATTAGATTTAAACTCTGAGGTGTACAACTTTACCCACAAGGAATGACCCACCTTTTGCAAGATCACACATGCCTCCAATAGGACATTGTGCTTGCCAGCGATCATACACATTGTTCATTACGGACATGACTTTACACCGGCCGGGCGTTAACCCTCGCCACAAGCAGAGACACTCACCCAAGCCGTGGATCCACTTTCGATACACCAACCAACGTCTCTGTCCATGGCAAAGCGTACACCGTTGCCCGGTTATGCATTTACCCACACGATGTGTGAAAGCCCCTAACAAGCAAATCCATAACGGAATGCCTCTGCAAGCTCCCGCCTACCAATGAGCAAAGCCATGTCCAAATAAGTTAATAGGCTATGGCTAACCCATACTCACCCTCGTGGTTTGTACGGATTTTCTCGGATCAAGCTACACGACGTTCGGTCCTTAGTTGTGATCTGGCGACACTTCACCCTACACTACGTGCAATTCTGTCGCACTTTGTCAAGCTATTGCCAATAATCGCCCGCATCAAAGCATAGTTTTATTTTGGGTTTTTAATCAAAGTACCCACAACCAACAGTGCTATTTCCAAGGTTTTCAGGAAACAAATGTTGCTTTGATCATGTATATCATTGATTCTAAAGCATGGCTAAGCATGAATAATATGAACGCATATACCCATGATGACATTAAGTAACGCCTAACCTTAATCTAAGGTTATCAAGGTTCACATGTTCATAATCATCAAAGGAGATTCACGAGACAACAGGTATAACTACCCAATCCACAAAATAGCAAATTTACATAAAGTAAACGCATGCATAAAATTATTTGATGCACAAAAGGAATATAAAATATTGGGAGCAATATGGTCAAAGGAAGCTTGCCTTGCTTAATCATTGCTTACGGTGAAGACGAGGATGCGGCTGATGAAGGCGATGACGAAGCTAGACGTCGGGTTCTACACGTCGATCAACGGAAATAAAGCAAAATACTAACTTCAATAAGGGCAAAAAGAAAATTGATAGAAAGACAAATAAAACTCTTCACGAGGAACAGGGATTGCTCTTTATGAATTTATTAATCTTATTTTACGAATTCAAGATGCAAAAATAGTTTAGATTAAATAGAATTAATCATTAGTTGCAAGCTTTCATTGATTCACTATTCACAATATGAGTTTCGCAACTTTATTACTTATGGGTTTTGCTCTATTAGGATTCAGATTCAAAGCAAGTTAAAATAAGAATATTTTCTTACAGTATTGCAGACCATATTCTAAAGATCATTTCTAGACTATTCTTTTGAAATTCAGATTTAGATGAGCTGCCTTGCGAGTTAATGAAAAGGCTTAAACGATCATATTATATTATAAATGAATACTTCTTCACCTTAGGTTGACTTCAAGTAGAATTAGTTTTATACAAGTTGAGTCTATTGATTAGAACTCTTGGGATTATTTTCAAGATATTTGAGAAGGTTACGGTGATAAAATAACTTAACTACTGATTCCTTCATTATTACCTAAAGTTTATTCCTTTACATTAAGGCCTAAAAGCGATGTGATAACTTAGGGTTATTTGGCTATTAAGATTATCATGCAAAACATGACGAAGTATGGTTATTTCTTCATAATGAGATGATTTATACTTTGTATAACAATTCTAAGCTAATTCCATAAATTTCAGGACTTTGGTCGATACATTATTTTCATTCTTTGAAAAAGGCTTAAGTGGCATTGCAAAGTTGACACTATTAGGAATCGGCCAAAAGGTGATTCAAAAGGGTTAACACTACGGTTTTTTGATCTAATGAGATTAATAGGCAAACTTTAATGGAATATGATTCTTTTTATAGAATATGATAGTATGAACTTTGTACAATGTTACTAAACTGATTTTTCTGATTTTAGTATTTGGATGAGTTATTTTATCGATCATTGAAATGGACTAAATGATCACATCGCAACCCTTAAATCGGCCAAGTTTCGTTTTGAGTTTGCGATTACAATATACATGATCTTTAATTCATTTTTCGGTATTAACGAATACCATCCTAGAAATGTTTTAAACCTATTTTTACATTATTTTGGCCTTAACCTTGGTAGATTAACTATTTATTAGTTCTTGATGATTGCACTTTCTTGCATCAAAGAGTGCAAGATAAGTTTCACTTTAAATATTTTTACATACATGGGTCCTTAGCATTTTCAGGAGATTAATACAAATTATTTCCTCATTTTATGAGCTTTTATACTTTCATTTTCATTAGTAGCCATATTAAGGTTTACTAGTAATCATAAAGCAAATAAATTAAGCTGAGTTTAATATTTAAATGCTTTTGTACATTTGAGTTTATTTATGGTTCCAGAGCACATAATAATTTATTTTATGATTTTAAAATTATATTTTTCCATATCTTAATAATGTCCATAATAATGTGTTTATGTTATTTCAAATTTCAGTAATTGTTCTATAACTCAAAAATCAAATATTTTTACAGATTGTAATTCATCCTGGTCTTAACATCATATAAAATTTATATTATTATTTATTGCCTTATTGTTCACTAATTTAACATAAAGACCATATTAAGACTATTAACAAAGTTTAATTTAAATAATTCTCCTGTAGTTCAAAAATTACATATTTTTATATATTTAGATTCTTCGGATTTTAAATGAATATACAAATTTGTCCCACTGAAATTTGATTAAAATTGCACAAGATAATCAAAATTGAATATTATCCGATTTAGAAATTCATATGAAGAAATGGATTACGCTTTTGAACTTGAAGGCGCCTTTACGGTTGCTGAGTCTTCACCTTGCGCCCTTGTTGGAGGGCCCGTCGTGAGAGGGAAAGCAGAGGATGGCCTAGGGCACGCGGCGAACGCTCTCCGTGGTTTTCCTGACGGCGGCAACACCGGAGATGGAGCTCGGCGAGGAGTCTGGGGTAGTGTCAATTCGGCGGAAGAGTTAGCGGAAGGGCGCATCAAGCTTGGCGGCGGCCATGGCGGGTCGGTGAGGAGCAGAATCAATGCATTAGAGCCGGATGAATAAGTGATTGAGCATCGGGAGTCTAGTGGATTCTATTTTGGGTTTACCTTGCCGGAGAATCACAGAGAGCTCATACGGTGGCAAGCCATGGAGAAGAAGGGGCTCTGCGGCGGCTCGATTTAGCATGAAGGAGACCAGATTTTCTTGAGGGCTTTTGATCGATGGGGCTTAGTGATGCTATGAGCTGAAGGAATTTGAAGATGGGAAGTTCTATCGCTTGAATTGCTCTCGGTTTGGAGCTCTGAAGGTTGGCAATGGCGGCAAGGAATGAGGAGCTCTGCGTGCGAGCTAGGAGAGCAAAGGAAGAAGTGAGAGAGTAGCAAGAGGTTCATTGCGGTCAATGGGCGCAATATATAGCCGAGGATCACGAGTGGATGAACCGGCTGGCTGAGTTGGTCTCGGTTGGGATTGCCTCGGACGGAAGCTTCACGAGGCGACAAAAGGAAGAACGAGGCGGTATGGGCGAGAGGCTTCGTGGCGATGATCGCTTGTTGTGATGAAAGTGAGGTGTATGATGGAGACGACCAATCGAAGGCGATTCATTGAGCTGAAGCTGGTCAAGCTGCTTATTGGAGTGTCTCGCTTCGAGAGGTTCGTTCGATGCATAAGCACAGGAGAAGAAACAACTGACAATGGGGCGGGGTCCATGATCGGTGAGGTTGGCGCCAAAAGCGAAATGGTCCCAGCTCAGATGGTTCTAGACTCTGATTTTGTTGTGCTACCAAATCATGGTAGAAATTGATCAAACTTTTTGACCATGGTTTTATGGCAGTTACAAACCTTTGGTAGAATTTTCGGACTAAAATACATTATGGATAAATAATGAAAATTCTGACAGTGAGCACTGCCCAGATTTCTCAATTCGGATTTCAATTTAATTAAGGGTCTAAATGATATTATTTATGTTTGAAACTTTGTTTTTATAAATTATTTGGTCTCAGAATGCCTCTATAAAATTTTCAAGTCAAAATGTTGCACCATTATTTTATAAAAATTCTGACATTGCAATTTCCAGATTTTCAGAGTTTCAGTTTTTGAATTTGGAAAAATCTTAAATTATATTATTAATTTATGAAATTTTAACCAAAGGTATAAATTACATTGAGGTTTTCATGATAAAAATTTCAGCTCCATTTGAGTTTTATAAATATTTTATAAATTCTGACAATTCATTGTTTTGATTTAAAAGTTGACTCTTTATTTTATTCCTTTATTTCTTCATGTATAAAATTTCATTTTATGGCCAAAATGATTTACTTATATGCTCAGGGTTCTCATGGTAAATTTTATAAATTTTACTTTTTACATTTTTGCCTTTTCTCCTTTTCATTCTTTAATTCTATTTCTTGAACTTTTCTTGCAACACAAAATCCAAGAAATCCAAATAAAAATCAATAATGCCAAGAAAACTCGGAAAGAATAATATTCAATTTCAAATATTGATTTTTATTTTATTAAAATTTTGGGATGTTACAAGAGTCCCCCATGGCTCTCACTCTCGGACCAGGAGGAGGTTCACTCCTCCAGGCTCTATAGGAGGCCGGACCTCGACTCCTAAGGCAGTCTCGGACCGGGCCCCGATGATGGCTGGGCTCCCTCTCTGGCGTCGGGTGCAGGCCTTCTCCGGTGGCTGCTGCGGCGTGGCGTGGCCGAGACGAGTTCGCCCGTGACCATAGAAAAATATGACGGCACCACCACTTGGGAGGAGTTCCTCCAAATCTATCTGACGATGGTGCGGGCGGTGGCGGATCTGAAAAGGTCATGGCCAACTACCTCCCAACAGCCTTGGCGGGCTCTGCACTCTGCCTGTTAAATCTCCGAGGATCGGTGCACTCGTGGGGGAAGTTGTGCGACCTTTTCGTTGCCAACTTTTAGGGCTCCTTTGCGCTGCCCGGCGTGGAGGACGACCTCCACGCTCTGGAGCAAGAGAAGGGGGAGTCGCTTCGCGACTTCATTCGGCGGTTTTGCCTGCTCGCCGCAATACAATCCCCACATCTTCGAGCAATCGGTCGTCGCCATCGCCTTGAAGCGTCTGCGACCGCATAAGATGAAGGAGAAGATGGCCACCGTACCATCGGCTCCACCTCAGAGCTTTTCTCCCTCGCACATAAGTGTCGCGCAGCGCATGAGCGCGAAGGGCCTTTGGCCCCAAAGGGTGGCTAAGGCAAGGGCAAGCAGGACCTCGAAGGGTTTAGGCCGTGCGAGCAAGAAAGCTGAAGCGAAGCCCGAGGAGAGACCAGGCGGGTCTTGGCATGACAGCGACAACGAAGAGGACCAGCGCCCAGCGCAAGCTAAGTGGCGGTGTGGCGGCAAATCATGACCGGGCGTAACGATCGCCGCGATCGGCCCGATGGCGCCTTGTGATCGTGGGAGCGACCGCCGCGACCAAAAGGAGGCGAGCCCTACTTCCCAATACATCGAACCAATACCCATGACCTGGGCAATTTGTCGGGTCGTGGACAAAATAGTGGAGAAGCGGCTCAAGGAGCGCCGCCCGACGGCGATCAAGATGAAGATCACGCCCGCCGCCTTCCGGCGAGCCGATCCTGTGATGGCCTACATCCATGGTGGTTAGTCACCTTCCCCTCAACGCCGCTTACAAGCGGTGAAGAGAAGTGTCGCCACCGCATCAAGCTCGGGCGGGTCGGATCTTGAAGTGGTGCGAGCAGGCGCTCATCTTTAGTTAGGCCGACCACCCTGAGGGCGCCACCGGCCTGGGGCATCTCCCGGTCGTGGTGTCGCCCACCATTCGAACGTCGCGGTTAGGCGCGTCTTTGGTGGGCGAAGGAGCTCTATCAACCTCCTGTCCTCTTGGCATTCTGGCGCTCCGAGATCATGGCGAGATTTGCGCCCGGCTACGCCCATCTTTAGGGTAGCCGGGAGGCTAAGCTTAATGCCCATAGGTCGGTGTGCCTCCCGTCACCTTCGAGGATGAAAACAACTACTGCCTTGAGATGGTGGATTCGAGGTCACAAACTTGACCTCCCTATAATGCCTGCTTGGCCGACCGGCGTTGGCCAAGTTCATGTGACAACCCACTATGCTTACATGGTGGTGAAGATCTGGGGCCCGCTGGCCCCATTGCGATCGTGGTGGATAAGGCCGAGGCCTTGCTTTGTCTAAATCGCCTTGGACATGGCGGTGCCACTGCGTCGGGCGCCCAGGCGCCACTTCCTCGGGAGCCCCTCGAGGCCGGACCCGCGCCTCACTGGCTCGCCGATGAGGTCAAGGTGGTCGCATGACGACTGGCGAGCCCGAAGATCCGTCAACATTGGCGCCGACCTCGGCGCCAAATAGAAAAACGCGCTCGTCACCTTCCTCGATCCAACTCCGGCGTGTTAAGCAGCAACCGTCCGATATAATTTGGGGTCCCTAGGAGGTGATCGAGCACCGATTGACAACGTTCCTGAAGCGCCGATCCGTGAGAAGGTCGGGAGGCGGTAGGCCAGCTGCAAGACGCCATTCGGGAGGAGGTAGAAAAGCTGCTGGCCTTGAGGGATCGTCGAAGTCTCTCATCTGAGTGGCTTGCCAACCCGGTGCTCGTCAAGAAGTCCAGCGGGAGGTGGCGCATGTGTGTCGACTTCACCAACCTCAACAAGGCACGCGAAGGACCCTTACCCCTGTGGTGAGTCGATCTCATTGTTGAATCCATGGCACGGTGTGAGCTCTTTGCTTCTTGGATCGTACTCGGTACCACCAGTTAGCATGGCACTTGAAGATGAAGAAGACGCTTTTGTAACCCCTACGGTGTTTCTTTGTTATGTAAGAATGGCTTTTGATTTAAGAATCTTTGGTTCCACTTACCAACGTGCCATGCACATTACCTTCCGCCCCGAGATAGGGCGAAATCTTGAGGTTTACGTTGATGATTTAGTCGTGAAGATCAAAAAAAGAAGCGATCCGAGACACGGGAAACCTTTGCTAACCTCCGGAAGAAGCTATGCGAAGCTCAACAGGAAAAATCGTGTTGGTGTGCCCTCGGCAAATTGTTGGGCTTCTGGTGTCGGTAGGACATTGAAGCCAATCGACAAGATATCGGCCATCGAACACATGAAGCCGCTTGTAGCGACTCAAACAAGTCCAATGCACGGCCGTCGCTGGCCTCCACTGGGGCGGTTCATTGCTCGGTTGGGAGAAAAAAAGCTTGCCTCTGTTCAAGGCTGTTAAGAAGACAAACCACTTGAGTGGTGAAGAAGCCGAGCGTTTGAAGATTTGAGCGGTACCTCTCCTCTCCCGGTCTTTGGTCTCTCCCGGCGGGTGAGCCCTTGCTCCTGTACATAGCTGCCACCCCTGAGGTGGTGAGCACGGTGCTAATTGCGGAGAGGGAAGGCGTCGAGGCGGTGTACTACATCAACAAGGTCTTTGCCTGAAGCGGAGACCCGATACCATAAGCTCGAAGATGTTGTACAGATCTGGTGGCGTCGAAGGCTGCGACATTATTTTCAAGGGTGGGAAATTACTGTAGTCACGGCCTACCCTCTGCGAAATTCTCCTGGCAAAGCGAGGGCGAATTGCTAAATGGTCGGTGGAGTGGGGAATTCAACCTGAAATTCATACCCCTTACCGCCATTAAAAGTCGGTGGTGGAGTTCATCGCCGAGTGGACTCCGCCGCTCTTGAAGCTGAAAAGCTCCCGCCCTCTCCTTGGACCTTATTCTTCGATGGCTCCTTGGGTTGGAGGCACGGGGCTGGAGTTATCTGGTCTCTCCGGCGCGACATCCTCCAATATGTGGTCACCCTCGATTTCAAGGCCACGAACAACATAGGCGATACGAGGGCTGTTGGCGAGGATTGCGCATCGCTTGGCGTTGGGCATTGGCGTCTCAAGTCAGGAAGACTCCTGCTGGTCATCAATCAAGCGCGGAAGGAGTTCGGTCTCGACCCCACCATGGCGTGCTTGGCGGTCAGAAAGATGGGCGTCACTTTGAAGGTTTGGGGTATATCCATGTCCTCGGCACGACAATCACCTTGCGGACGGGCTTTGCGACTTGCGTCCTCAAGGGCTTACGTTACGGTGAGTCTTGAAGAAAGGCTATCGCGACCGTCCATTGCGGCCCCGATTCAGTGGGGGCGATGGTGTATTGTCGCGGCCCCAGTTGAGCGGGGCGGCAGCAAGGCCGTTCGCGACCCTCGGCTCGGCGGGGAAAGCGACGCCATACCATGGCCCCAGATTAGAGGCGGCGTGCCGCCTCGGCCCCAGTCGAGGAGGGAAAGGCGGCGGTCTTTGCGGCGGCACCGAAAAGCTTGGCGGCGAAGTACCGGCGAGCACCGAGTGCTCGCCACGCTTGGCCAGGAAGATCGGTGGATGGATCCTATCCTAGCCTTCCTGTGTGACCAAGTGATCCCCGATGATGATACCTCAGCTCAGAAGATTGCACGTAAGGCCAAGTACTATACTCGGTAGGTAGGGACCTATATCGCCGAGCGAAATGGAGTTCTCTTGAAGTGCATCACTTGGGAAGAGGAGCAACTGCTCTCGATATCCGCGGAGGCATGTCGGGAGCCATATGTCGACGAGCAGCTAGTCGGTAAAGCATTTCACCAAGGATTTTATTGGCCTCGCCTCCGAGGATGCTTGCGGTGGTGAGGACATCTGGCTTGTCGGTTCTTCGCCGAGCAAATCCGCAAACCAGCCAGAGCTCGCAAACCATCCGCTCTCCGGCCTTTTGCGGTGCAGGGGCTGGATATCTGAGCCCGTTCATGACCACGGGGGCTTCACCCACCTCTTCGTGCGCCATCGACAAGTTCACGAAGTGGGTTGAGGCGGCGGTGCGGCGCCATCACGGCATTGCCGCCGTCAAGTTTATCGCTGGGATCTTCACCGCTTTGGGTCATATTGCATCATCACCGACAACGGGACTCAATTCACCGGTAGCGGCTTTCACGGAATTTCTGCGATGAAATGGGCACCAAGGTATGTTTTGCCGGTGGTCCATCCATGAGCAATGGGCAAGCGAAGCGTGCTGTATTTGGTCTTTGAAGAACCTCAAGACAAGAGCGTTTGATCGGCTTCTGGGCGGTAGCGGTGGGACGGAGGAAGAGCTCCGCGGATCTTGTGGTCGCTCCGTACTACACCTAAGCAAGACCCACAGGCGAACGCCTTTCTTCTGGTATCTGGCGGAAATTTGTTCTCCCCCTTGTTTGTCGCTCGGTTCCCCGTCTCGGCGTTCAACGAAGAAGACCAAGAATATCTCCGTGAGAAGGCGTCAACCTTTTGGAGGAGGTGCGGGATCGCTTGCTGCTCTCGCGCCGCCACTTCTGACAAAGTCTCGAGCGATACCATGCCACCGGGTCTCTGAAGAACACTGGCGATGGCGACTGGTCTTCTTGAATTCGAGCATCTTAGAGTTACAAACTGTCTCCCGATGGGAGGGCCTCTTTAAGGTGGTTTGGTATCTCGGCAGAAGGCGATCGGTTAGCCACTAAGGACGGACAAGGCCCGGCAATTCCTATAACATAGAGTTATTGGAAGTTCTATCCTTGAAGGAGTTATAAGTACCAATGACTCATACTGTCGACCATGAGGTAAGTCTCTCCCTTGGTGGTCGTGACTTCTGGCGGTTAGTAAAGTTGTTGCCTAGAAGGCTTTTACTTTACCATTGTTGTCCCTTCGTGCCCTTAGCGGCAAGTTTTTTGCATGAATGTCATTTGGTTCCATTATGTTTGCTAATTCCTTGGTGATCTATAGAGTCACAGGTGCTGTGTTAAACAAGGGCGAGGCGACCGGGAAGCGAGCTAGATCTGCGGTGCTCAAGCAGCGGCTCGCACACCTTAGGTTGGCTCCTTGAAGCACCACTTGGTTGTCACCTTGAGCATCGTTAGTCTAGTACCCCTCCTGGAAGCCCGCGGCCTTGACACCGATCCAGTGGTTCGATCTCGAAAAAATCACAAGGACTTAGGAATCAAAAAGCGGACCGGGCACTTCATCTTGAGGGGCCTATATCATTTGATTCTATCTTGCATATACCTTTGTAAAAGCCTACTCATCTGTTGGTAGCTATATGCGCGCCTGAGCCAAGACATAGAGCGCCGACTCATTGCATGAAGTCCTAAGCCTTCCGTGGTCGCCAGACGCTCGGGTGGTCGCCCAAGCCTCTTCGTAGTCGCCCGGGGCAGCTCGGTTTGTGCGCCCCAAACCTCTTCGTGGTCGCCCAAGTGCTTGGGGGCTGCCCCAAGTCCTCCATGGTCGCCAGATGCTTGAAATTTGGTAAGCTCAATGGTATATAAAGCAAGATAAGTGCCGTCGCATTTTGACCATTTCCTTACGTGCATGCGCTAAGAAGGGTCAAGATTCAGCGTGATTGTCACGAGTGTTAAAATCAACGGCCCCTCTTGATAAAAGGAAGTGTGCTAAAGCGTTAACGTTCGGTGCGGCCAAGCAGCCAGTGGTGCAAGTTAAGTAGCGGTACTCAAACACGGCTCATGCGCCTTGGGTTGGCTCCTGAAGCACCGTTGGTTGTCACCGTCGAGTACCTTGGTCTAAAAACACTTCAGAAAACTTGTTGCCTCGCCACGCTATCTTTGTGTACGTTTTGAGCAATCATCATGGTCCAAGTTCGGAGAGTTTGAACCAATTGACAATCCAGCGCAAAAACGGGACGCTAAGACCAAGCTCGTCTTGCGTCTCTGTCCGGACTCAAGGTCGTTTTTGCCTAAGTCTCGTATGACTTGTGTGATCCATACTTATGTATGCAACGTAGCGTGTCATTTGGCGAGAAACTCGGGAATCTGCCCTAACCTAAGCGTTCCTCGGCGTTCGGCCAAGTTAAAAAGTGGCCGCCCTAACGATTTAATCTAGCGAACTTCGATCATACAAAGCGAACAAGCATCGAGATAGCATTAACCGGAAATATCTGTTCTACTAAATCTTGCCTTAGTGTTCATACATGCGAGCGGATCAACAAAAGGAAGCAAAACAAAAAGAAAAAAAGTTGCCGGCCCTTCACTCTTAAATCGCCGGCGTCGATGTCGCCGCCCTCGTCGTCTTCCACGGCCGGTGAGGTGGAGACATCCATGACCGCTGCTCCACTTCCGACATCGACCACGTGTTGGTAATTGCGCGCAGCGCCTCACTTCTTGTAGTGTCTCCCTCGATGTCGTAGTCACCACCGCCATGGGATCGAAAGCGGTGTCGCGGCGGCAACCCAGCGAGCTAAGCGTATAGGTCGCGGTCATGATCGTGACCTCTCGTCCTTCTCTGGCGGCGGCGGCGAGGCTTGAGCGATCCGGAGTGCTTCGCGGCTTTGGTTGGTCGCGTGGAGCAAAGCTGAAGCGGAGTCCTCGGCCGGCGTTGATACCACCCCAAGAGCTCTAAGCACCTCTTCGTGTCTTTGAAGACCTTATTGAGCATAGCGGAGTTGCGCGCTGCGGAAGGACTCGAGCTCCGGGGTCTTGGCGCCGTCTCGGCCCTCTCACTTGTTCTTTGGCCCTCTCTGCCCGCGTCGCATAGCGACGTCGTCGCTCTCTCGGCGTCAATACCGCCTCCGCGTCCACCCTCACCGCTCACATGCGGCTTCGCCCTCACGCGTCAGCTTCTTTGGTTGTCTCGGCCCCGTGCTGGCGGTGCTGGCCGGCGGTGCCAACGAGCATGCATATCCCCAAGCGGTGAAAAACTCGGCGTGGTGTTGATGAAAGCAATGGCGGCACGAGCGAGCATCCGGGAAGCTGGCGCTAAGATCATCCGTCTCGACCCTCTCTGCGATAGCGGCGGACACACAGGCGAGGTGCCGCCGTCCCAGTGAGGCCCAGGGGCGTTGGCGCCCTTGGCGCGTCTGAGCCACCTTTGGCGGTATCCTCAAGCTAAGAACCGGCCGCCGGGTGTGAGAGCCACCTTGTTGGGCGGTGGCACAGGCTCGAGGCGAAGCGTTAGCCTTGGCCCGTTAGGGCGCTGCCGGAGGAAGTGTCGGCGAAGGTGTCGGGTGGCGGCTAGAAAAAGCGGAGGAGAAAACGTCGAGCGAGTCATGCGAAGCAGCGCCCGGCGCAATCGAGATCGAAGCGGCTGTATTACCGCCCTGCGAAGGTGCCGCCTGGCGAGGCTCGTGGCGGTAGAGGTTTAGCCCGCAGCGCGAGCCCTCTTGGATCCGGACCGTGGCGTCGAGGCGATTAATCGCTTGCGCGTGGCCCGATCCTTTGGCGGGGCGTGTCCGATCACTAGCAGACGCGGGCGGCTTCCTGGCGAGCCGTGGAGTCCATCGGCGGGGCGACCTCACGACCGTAAGCGCTCCGTGTGCTCCAATCGGCGGTGAGCCGCCTCCGGAAAAGGTGTGCGGTGAACATTCGCATCGGCTCTGACGACCCATCGCCCTGGACCGGCTCCTCCAAGTTTCCGCGCTGGCAATGGACAAAAATAGGCTGCTTTGGTTGGTAGAAGCCACAAAAAAAGCATGTCTTGCGAGAAAAAGCCAAGAGGAGCGAGACTCACGTCCAAGACCACGTCTTGCGTTAGGTAAATGCGTCGCCGAGTGTCTTTGCCATCACGGGGCCGGGCCAGCGTCAGCGAAGAGGCGATCCTCCGGACCCCGAAGTCGGGCTACTGACCCTAGTCAATCCGGCTTCCCTTGATCGGTGAATGCGGGTCGCCATCCTGTGAACTCCGTTGTCTCCTCGGCCGGTGAGTTCGATCCTCGAGGCCTCCGCTGCTCCGTGAGTCATCATCAAGCGTCGGTTCATTGTCATCTTTGATGTCTGACCATTATTCACGCCATGACTTCCAAGTGGACTGGTGAAAAGCGATGTGGCGGGAGAGCCATCCCATCGGCGAAAGCATGACTCCCACTATCTCGTTGTCGTGGGAGGCGCGAGGAAGAAAGTGGCGAAAAGTGGAAGATTCGGCATCACCCCATGAACATTTCACGAGGTGTGCGAAGATGGAAAGGAAGACAATGGAGTTGGGGTGAGGTGAAGGTGGTGGATCCCATAGAAATGGAGGGCGGTGAGGAAGAATTAGGAAAATGGCGGGACCGGGCCGCCATCATAATAAGTGTGGATGAGGATCTCGTCGGAAAAGGCACCATGATGTGGCGGTCCCTTGGGAAGCGGAAGGTGCCCTCCGGCGCTAGGATAACCATCCTATTCACCGTGGCGGCGTCATGGTGGAAGCGAGATGGGGCGCCATGGAGATGAAGAAGGCAAAGGCTTTTTGAGAAAGGAAGTTGAAGAAGCGAAAGTTGTGGTGCGCAAGAAAGAAGGCGTAAATTCCTTGATACGGATAAACCTATATATGCATTCTGCGGCGGTTGCGAAGAGACAAGATCGTCGTCGCCTCGGGTCGAGAAAAATCTCTGGATCTGGGAAGGACGGCGGTCGTATCCTCATGAGTGTAGTGGCCTTAAAACACGCTAAGCATTTAATGAAGGTTTAAAAAAGCTTTGTACGCGCTCTAGGGCGGGCGAAATCTTGTCGGCGTACTACTGCTATTTGAGTACCCTCTCACCGCCTAAGCGATCAACATGGCGATCAGCGTGGCGGCCCCACGTGGCATTCGGCGGCGGTGGGCGAAACACGCCCTTCGCCCGTGATCGATCCCGTGGCGCCCGGCGAGCGAGTGAGCCGCATAGCCCGGCGAAGGTGGCGAAAACGCCTGCTACTGGCGATCTGTCGCGTGGCGCCCGGCAGCGGTGGCGGCACTCCCCTTTCGCCGTGGCGGTCGATCCGCGGCGCCCGGCAGTAGTGGCGGCACGCGGCGATCGATCCACGGGCCCGGCGGCGGTGGCGAACATGCCTTTCGCTTCGGCGGTCGATCCACGTGGCGCCCGTGAACACGCCTGCTTCGCCCGAGCAGTCGATCTGCGTGGCGCCCGTGGCGGTGGCGGCACGCTTTTCGCCGGCGGTCGATCCGTGGCGGCGGCGAGTTGGCGAACGCCGCCACTGCGCCAGCCGGTTAGTCCGCGTGGCGCCCGCGAGTAGGTGGCGAAACGCATACTTTCGCTGGCGTCGATCTCGTGGTGTCCGTGACGGCGGTGGCGCGGACACCACCTCGCCCGCCTCAAGACAAAAAAGGTGGTGCGAGGTGGCCGCCTCGAAGTCTCCTTCCCTATCGTCTGGTTCTGGCGGCGAGCTGCGGTGTCGAATCTATCAAGCTGCGAAATTTACGCTACAAGCCCATTCCTCGGCGTCTCTCACCAACTTTGTCAAGGGTCACATCCGGTAGAAGGCGAAGCCATCGCGTCGGCATTTAATGGTGGAGGAGCAGGACATGACCGCAGGAAGGGGTAATAAATGTATGAAGATCGGTATGATGACCCTCCTTGGTACCTACTCCGGTGGCTTTGGCCTATATAAGGACACTCGGTGCATGGGGAAGGGGGTCGGAGATGGAGCAATCAAGAAATCGTAGTAGAGCCTAAGGAAGAGCCGGTAACACAAAAGCTACATGTGCACTAGTTAGAAACACTCTATAAACAATCTAGCGAGAAGTAAGGCTATTACCCATGGCGAAGGGGCTGAACACAGGTAAAATCTCATGTCATCCCTAGTTCATAAGTAGGAATCCTTGGCGTGGGGGTCTCTAGGGTTTTCACCCTCTAGGGTTAGCCCGGCCTTGAGCGCCCTCCTTCGAGCGAAACCGGTCTGTAGACTACTGGGCACATTAGGCGGAATCTGCCGACAATGATATCACGTACATGAGAGGCAATTGTAATGCCAAATTTCTCCTTGAATACGCCCACGTTTTTAGCACGGAACTGTGCGAATGCACAACACATGTGATTACGAATTGTACATGATTAGAATTTGTTTCAAATTGAAGTAAATAGAACTAGTACGATAATGAAAGGAACAAGAATTAATACCGGTCAAGCATGTCGATAAAGTTTTGATACTTTTTAACTGGTCTCCTTTGCGAGTCCATAATTGTGATCGAGCTACGATCTAGCTCGATCATAAGAAGAATCCAGTGAAAACTATACATAGATATGTCAACAAATTAGTTCTAACATCGTATTATGAAAAAGGAGTAGAACGAGGTGGTACGAAAACACGTACTCAAATGCGTAGGCTAGATATATCTTTGACTTATATTTTTGACCCATTAGCACATTGAATACATTAGTCTCTGTATCGCTTGGGTGGTCTCTAACGGTTGTCTCGTTGATAACTACTGGGTCCATGAAGCCTATATCGAAAATCGTTCCTTGGCATCTTTGTATCTCCATGCTATATAAGAAATTAGTTAGGCTTGCAAGTTAGTATAGTACAAGGGAGTGCACGATAGTTTTTTGTAAATAATTAAGACACTTACAGAGTCCAGCAACCCATCAAGGGCACGCTGAGGGCATCTGTCTGGTATAGATCATATATGTAGTCCCATTCGACAAAAAATTCACCTTCACCATGAAAAAAACATTGTTGCTTGTACTTGACAGCGAACAAATGTAGACCATGCTTGGTCGCGTCCAAGTACCATTCATGAAATTGCCACATCTTTGTCGTTTGCTGGGGCAGCTCCTCACGCCTGACCAATGATCCGCCCACTTTAAATGGCCATCTTACTTAGGCAAACTCAATCTTTGCCGTGCCTAATATTTGATTTGCGTCAAGGCCAGTTTCATCGAAGAATTGTTGCATCTCCTTACCCTTCCCCTCAGCTGACATCTTCTTCTTGGGGCATTCCTTACTCTCAATGTGCGCTCGTAGTTTGATTGGCGAGGTATTTCTTTTTGATCCTTCAAATTTTTAATAGTCATCAAGCCTTTTGTGAAATTCTTCTGTGCTAGGTTGAACCTTCTTCTCTGGTGACTTGGGTCTAAGAAATTTAGTTACCTCACCTTTTACTATCTTCTTAGTCTCCTCATCGGTCATATCATATGGCAACTTCGGAAGTGGACCCAGCTTCTTGGATTGGGTGGAGGACCCCGTCTTCTTGGGGCTGTTGGCGGTGGCTTGTTTCCTTGGTCGGCGCCTTCTTGGGAGGCAGGCTTCTTCGGCGCTTAGGTCGCGGGAGGTGGTGTAGGTCGGCGCCTTCTTGGGAGGAGAGGGCTTCTTCCGGCTTATATCTGTGAGGAGATGGTGTTAGAGACGGGCTTCTTGTTGGGCTTATATGCACAGGAGGTGGTGTAGGAGACGGGTTTCTTCTCGGACTTCTTCGCGGAGAGGACACATCCATGTTATCTCGAAAAATTATGTACCGTTTGTGCCACAGGATGAAATTGTGTCTTGCCTCTCCTAGCCGTAGTCCGTCACCTCCGAGAATTTGAGGTCAAGGTCCTCGTACCCTAAGCGAACCTCCTCCACTGAGACCTTGGGTATCTGACGGTATCTGTTGGCCATGGATAAGCTGCCCGGCTCCAATGGGTGAGCCATGCCATCGGCCGCCTTGAAGGAAAGGTTCAGCGCTTGGGCGTCAGCTCACAAGGTGTCCATTGCGATGTCGTCTATGGGATACTTGTCCAAGTTAAACCATGCCCCCCAAAGCACAACGACTTGCCGTTGCTGGAGGGTTGATGATGTTAGGATTACTTGGAGGTTCTTGGCCCGTCTCGTCTTTGTTGGCTCAAGGCTAATTGCACCTCTCTTCGGATCTCTTCTTGCATTCTCTCTGTGTTTGATTGAGTGTTCTTCAAGTGCACTAAGTTGTTGTGTCTGTCGAGCCTTGCTCCTCGCAAGACTCTAGAGGTCTCGGCGTCTGAGGGAAACCAACATTCCACGGGACAACGCCAGCGCCTGCGTGTACGTCCAGGTGCTCTGGATTTTGCAAGGCCCTTGTTAGCTCGTCATTCTCCTGTTTGTACGAAGCTACCACAGGAAGACTCCTCGATGGGTGTACAAGCCTTACGGCCACATCTCTTAGCACCTCCCAAACACACGGCATTGCCGTTATCATCAAGAAGCGCCGTGAGCATAGAACCAATGCTTTGCTCTGTCGGGCCAATCCATTGTTGCGAGTGCAACACCCTTCACTAGCAGGTCCTATTCCCTCTTCTCACATTTGGGTATTGCATGGTGGTAACCTTCTCCAACGGCCAGCACCTAATGTCGCCGTTGGAGAAGGTCCTGGGCGGCTTGACCAGCCCCTGCAAGTTCAAAAAGCATGGCTGCCAGGAGAGCGTCCGGTACACTGAGAGGCGGAGCCATGAGGTGACGTGCTTGGTTGACATGGAATGATCGCTTTGCTTTCTTTTGATGTAATAGACTACTAACATTCTAGTTGTGGATTTATAACCTTATTTTATTTTTTGAAAATCATATTAGTGTGGAATAAAAATGATTCATTATTTTTTATTGAGCAAATAAGCAATAATAATTTTTCTCAAGTTATTAGCTGCTTGCCTCCTTGGGCGCCTGCCCCTGCTAACGACACTGCAGTTTAGACATATACTTGTTATTATCGACTATTGAACTCATTTCTTCACTAATGGTCATTGTGAGTAGGTATATCAGAAGAGAACAACATACAAGTGCAGGTGCTAAAATTCTACATGGTAAGAGAAGCAAAGTAGTCACCATAATCATGCAAACACAACAATTCGACAAGCAATGTGAGAAAAAAGACAACTTAGTGATTGCCTCTACCACAGACTAGATAATATCAGTGAACAAAACACTAGCAATTGAATCAACACCCAGTATGTATAGATTTTGGAACAATTCAGAAACTAAGTACAGATACAGACAGGAGATAAATAATCACTGAATCCTTGATTAAGTCGAATATGAGATAAACAAGATTATTGATTGAACTACTAATCTTTGAGTAATAAAGTTTATCTATTCTACAGAACACAACAGTGGCAACAACACTGACAAAAGCAAGTCGACTAGCCAACAAAAACAACTACTGATCAGTTATCAAGCAATAAATTAAACAACCCTTTCTAGCATGTAGTTCTATCAGTTCAAGGCCCAAATCCCAGAATAATGAGCAGTGCAAAGAATAAAGCACTTGCTACATGGTGATAAAAGCACAAAAAGGCTCTTTCAGCTACTCAATTTGTTAAGATGAGTCAATATGGATCGAGCGGGAGATAATTTGTAATGGAACCGTGTGTAAGAAAACACAAGTGATGACACAGAAGTAGGTAAATGGACAATATGCAAGGGCAGAGCTCATCTCCTTGCCACTAGTCATCCAAAATGTCATCCCAGCATCCTAAGTTCCTAACCCATACCTGATATCATTGCATCTATAACAAATTCCCAACACATCAGAGAGAGCTAAGAATCTTTACATACAATGTATTGTTATGAATATCTTAAACACCTCCAATCTTCTGACCTCCATGCCTTTCAAATATGGCTCTAGAATTTGGCATTTCTTAACACTTTACAGCATTTATTTATCTACTAAACAATAAGAATCTCAATGGATGAATGGTAAATGTTAAGGCAATATAGCTAGGCACGTTAAACCTAGAAATGGAACAACACGTTCTAGGAAACTAGTACTTGATTCATAGGCTAATACAATTGCTATGTGAGATTTCCTATAACCTAGTTTAGGATTAGTTAACCCTCGTGTGGAATTCATTTCCATATCCCAGTGAGGATGGCAAAACCGAATCAATCCGCAAGGTGAACATACATTGTATCGTCGGACGCGAGCGGGGCAGCTGACAAGGTCGTCGGCGGTGAGATGGCTAGAAAACCAATGGTGGCGGCAGATGATCGTTGGGCGAGGCAGCAGATGGCTTCGCGCGAGGCGAGGACGGTGGCGGTGGGGTCGTCGGAGGCGAGGAGGTCGTCGGAGGTCTTGGCAAACGAGCGGGAGGAGGAGGAGATTGGGGAACAATGGCGGGAGTAGCAAAAATTGGGGAAGACGAGGCGGCGGGAGGGATTTATAGGTGCACCATCAATCTCGGTTGGTGTATTCCAACCGATACTGATGGCTCAGCTTTTGCGCGCCCTAGATTTCTTATTTTTTATTTACTGTGGGAGCCCTAGGCACTATCAATCCCGGTTCGTGTGTTCAATGGGCCGATGTCTCCACGATGCTTGATCGTTTCGTCTTCCTAGTGCATCATCGGCGAAGCAGGCGTTTCATTTCCCAATACAAATTAGTGCCTATAAAACAGAGAGGCTTTTTCGCGCCATCATTAGTTGAAAAACACTCCAACGCCATAAACTCCACCCCAAGCAGTTCCTCCTCTAATGGCTCCTCCAAGCAGCTCCTCAGATAGCTCCACCCACCGATAGCGCCACCTCCGCCCAAACCAGCAAGCATGCCCATGCGCCAATAGGCTGCGGCTCTGTTGGCGCCATCTCCTGGTTGCTCGCTTCTTCGGCCGCGCCTCGCCTCCACGCGCCCCTCCGATCGACTCCACCTCCACCCCTGCCCCTCGGCGCCTCGCCTCCACCCTCGCCGGGAAGAAGCGCCCCGCGCCGTCCTCCTCCTACTCCAACGACGATGACAAAATCGACTCATCGGAGGATATCGCGACTGGCGGGAGGCTGGAGGATGACCAGGCCGGCCGGCTCGGCGAGACCAGATGGCCCACAGCGAGACTCGGCCGACTCAAGCGACCCTCGGCCTCCTCCTCCAACGACGACGAGTAGCTAGTCTTTTGTAGTTAAAGTATTTTTGTAATGCTTCTTATAATACTTTTGTAATTATCTTCTTATATATATAATGCAATCTACTACTTCTCATGCAATCCAGTAGTCTTTTTTGTATGGCGCGCATTTGCTGATTTCAATTGATCATCACAGACGGTTCCGTGTTCAAACCGTCTGTGCTAATCAGACATCGCATCACTACCGGTTGGATACACCAGCAGGCCCGATGACTCACATCGATCCGGTTGGAGACACCTGTCGATGCTGGTTAGAACACACAACCGGTACTAATGTAAAGTTGCTAAAACTCAAAATAATTTTGGTGCCCTTACTGGTTGATAATAAATCTTCCTCCCCCTTGGCTAGCGCCGGGTGCTTGAGTTCTTGAGTCGCCTCGCCTGTGAGATCTCGGGTTGAGCCGCTCGCCCCTAGCCTTTCTTTTTCTTTATTTTTTTATTTACTGTTTAACGACTTCTTTTTTTTATTTTTTTATTTGATGTTTAATGATTGTTTCATTAAATAATTTGTAAAAATGCTTTTACCACTTTAGATTCATTTAGCCTTTCTTTTGTTTTTTTTAGATTTCTTTTTTTTATGTACTGTTTAACAATTGTTTCATCAAATAATTTATAAAAATGCTTTTACCACTTTAGATTCATTTAGCCTTTTTTTAAAGATTTTTTATTTCTTGTTTAACTATTGTTTCATTAAATAATTTTTAAAAATACTTTTACCACTTTAGATTCATTTAGCAATCTAATATAAATTAAAAAATATTTTCCGACAATCTAATATAAATTAAAATTCAGATAGTCTTTTTAATATTATTTTCCAACCATCTAATATAAATTAAAATTATAGAAAATTGTAAGAAATAAAGTAATTTTGCACTCTTATAATTCCATTGCAAATTGTCACCTTGTTATATAAATTCACCTTTTATAGTTTCTACGATCCAAAGAATCTAACATTAGTGCAGAGGGACTTTGAACAATATTGTTAGTCAAATATTAGTACAATTTGAGCGGAAAATCACGAACCAACAGGAGAACCACTAGAGGAATGAGAAACTAGTATGTTAGTAGTCTATTACAACAAAAGAAAGCAAAGCAATCCTTATTTACTAACACACTTTGCTTTTACAAGTGATCCTTCATTATGATCGCGGCGTGCGTAGTAAGATTCCTCTGTATCATTAGGACACTAATGTCTCGATCCACAAGTGAAAGGAGGCTGACTCGTCGGCTGATTATACTCTTCTTCATCCCTAACGCCCTCAACTCAGAGCAATCCTTCTTTTACCTAGAAGAACCATGTGGCGCCTTGGGCGATCGCCCTTTGCTAGTCTTCTCATACCTTTTTGGTTTCTTGTCCATGTCCATCACATAGAATACATGTGTCACATCATTAGCGAAAGCACGAGCAGTTCGTCCCTATAGGCCACTTGCTTGAGGTCCACAGTTGTCATACCATACTTATCAATATCCACGGCTGTCAGTTTGACCCATTGGCACCGAAACAGAGAGACTTTTAATGGCCCATACTCGAGCTCCCAGATCTCCTCTATGAAACCATAGTAGGTGTCCATCTTTCCATTTTTGTCTAAGGCATCTATACGGACGCCTTTGTTTTGGTTGGTGCTCTTTCTATCTGAGGTTTGTCGTGTAAAATGTGTACCCATTTATATCATACCCTTGGAATGAAATGATTGTTGTGGGCGGTCCCCAAGCCAAGAGTTTCAACGTCTTGTTCATCGTCATCGGTTTCCCACAGATTGCTTTTGTAACCAAGCTGAAATGATCCATTTGCTCATTGCGATCCACTTATCGACTTCTCTCGGGTATTGGTAGCGTAGACTCATCTCGTGATCATAGATATCACGGAGCCACTACGTTGCTTGTTTCAATACCGTGAAATGTGCTTGTTTAAATGAAAGTAGATCGTCGCTATAGGATTCTTTTCTCCCTAAAGTCCTTTTCCCCATAGCCTCCCCTCATGGCGTGATGAGGGGCCTAATCGGATTCAGATCATCAATGTAACTAACACAAAACTCGATCACCTCCTCTGTGCTAACACCACACTGTGCAGCCTTACCAGGCGAAACCGGTTACAAACATACTTCTTTAGGATACCCATGTACCTCTCGAAAGGGAACATATTGTGGAGGAACACCGGTCCGAGAATTTCTATCTCTTTAACAATGTAGACCATGAGATGGACCATAATATCAAAGAAGGATGGAGAGAAGATCATCTCAAGGCTAACGGACTATTGACCATGTCATCATGCAGATTAGATACCTTATTCGCTCGATGACCTTCTGCGACACAGCGTTGAAGAACGAACACGACTTTATGATTGTCCCTCATACCCAATCATCCGAATACCTCGCCGCCATCTTGAGAACAAGCTGTGTCATCAACATGTGACAATCATGGGATTTTATGTGTGCGATTTTATTCTCTTTCGTGTTTATGAGTCTCCTTATGTTTGAGGAGTATCCGAAGGGACCTTCACCTGTTCAAGAACTTAATCATGTTTTTTTTCTTCCTTGCTCGAGTGTAGCTTGCGGGGTGGAGGTAATGTTGTCATTTCTCTCTCTTTTCCAGATGTAGGTCGTTCCTGATTCCCAGTAGCTCTAGGTCTTTTCGTGCTTGAAGTGTATCTTTTGATTTGTCGTACATATCTAGGAAACCTAGCAGGTTCACGCAAACATTCTTCGTGATATGCATGAAGTCCAATGAGTAGCGGACCTCTAAGTCTTTCCATGTCGGGACCCGGATATGCAAATCCGAAACCCTCTGTGTATTCTGCACTAGTCCAGGATCACGCTAGTGCACATAGTGGCAACACAGATGACATATCATTCCATACATCGAAATAACTAAGAAGAAGCAAATTATTATTAAATAAAGCAAACGACCTTATGGTCAAGGTTCATACACCAATGAACAAATAAAACTGTTGCAACGGAAATAAGATAACTTGGGCCATTCGACATGCCACAGGCAATCATCTGGGGAAACGCCTTCCTAGTTGACGTAGTCTTCATAGTATTCCTCCTCATGATACTCATTATCGGTCCTTCCTCAAACAATCCGAACAACAAGGCGTAAAGTCGTGAGTACAAAGCGTACTCGACAAGCCGTAGAAATGATGCAATATATTCATGCGGCTTGACAAAGGATAGTCATATGGTTCATTTGCAGAAAGTAATAACTTGAATTTAAATACAATAAATAGATTGAAGGCAGATTGATAAAACAATAATAATTAACTGGTAAATCTATGGTAGACAACATGAACAGAATGACGAGGCATCACCCTACATCATTCGAAACAAGTATCAACCACACAATTCCATAGTATAGCTTGAGACAACAAAACAACAGTGAATTCCCCGTTCACATGTCAATAATTCCACATTTCAAGAAACACTCTATACCCGTGTGAAATCCGGGCTTGTCCATGGCCCGCGGACATGGCTATTGAATAGTTTTACACTCTGCGAGAGGTTATGCAGACTTTACCCATAAGACATGATCATCCCTTAATGCCAAGCGCTCTGAACACACTTCCTTTGGTGTCTCGGCAGAGAGATCACTACAAAGCCTTTACAATGCATGTCTAACCTCAGTACTGCCCTCTAAGGTTTCGCCCCTTGGGGCCCCTCTTGAGCCATGTGAGTCTACCCGTCCATCCCGGAACCCACACCAACAATTGGCAATACTCAAGACTAGACATTGCAAATTAATCAGCTAGGTCTGTTCCATACCAGACTTGTGGTTGCACGGTTAGGCTCAGTTCAATGGCGCACAAGATTAAGTCCTTAAGTTATCTCAGGCAAGACAGCGACATCCCAATGTGCTAGAACGGCACCCCTTTCTTGCCACGATCACTTGCCCGAGGGAAAACATTTTGTTCAACCAAGACCAATGGCATCCCTGCCATGGTACAACAAGTTTTACAACGATGGTCAATGACCACAATTCAATATCTCATTAAGTCAAGATTAACATTAATTCACAAGTGATATGAATCCCATCGGATAACTAAGCATGGCTAAGCATAACTACGATAACCCCATGTTGGTACTATGATTATGTCCAACTAATAATGTCCCAATCCTAGGGTTAACATTGGGTATATGGCATTCCAATACTCAAGGTGGCATAATGTCAATCAGGTGAATATAGCTACTCCCGTAAACTAGCATTGATACACAAATAGCATGCAATTGTACAAAACAAAGTAACTTTGCAAGCATAGATTCAACATGATCAAAGGTTACGACTTGCCTTGCTGTTCAAGCGCTGAGTCTTAGTCTTCGAAGTCTCCGTTCGCTCCTTCGGAATTCGCGTCTACCGAAAAAGAAAGCAACGAAACCAAATAAATACAAAACAGGGAAGCAAGCAAGCTCAAAACTGAAAATAAATGGCTCTGGAATGTAGAGCTCAATTTTACAAAAATTTAGAAATTTGAATCGCTTCAATCGAAGTTCGGACAAAGGAGAACGGGCCTCCGGAAGATTTAATTCAAAGAAAAAGGCTGAAAAAGAATAAACCCGAATTTCCCGATTTATTTTTATACACAAAAATCAAATTATTACGCAACGCTGACGTCAGTAATGAATTTCCCAAATAAAAATAAACCTGAAAATTCCTATTAGGCTGACATGTGGGCCATCGGTCCATGGACCGGTCCACGGCCTCGCTCGGTCCACGTTGGGCCAAGTTCTGCAGCATAAGGTGAAGTGGCAGCAGACCTTGCCGAGGTGGCTTCCACGCGGCGATTAGGGCTAAGGTGTAGCTGATGGGGCGCTAACGTGGTGCGGCTGACGGGGCATGGCGCGAGATGGCCACGCGGCAAGCATCCGGTGACAGAGATCAGATCGACGGCGACAGAGCAAGGGAGCGGCAGCAGGGACGTGGCTCAATCTGGTGCCTCGGTTGTGATCGGGTGGTCGAGGTTGAGCGATCGAATCGGCGGTGGTCGACGGCGCACTCCGACCACAAAAGAAGACGACGAGGATCGATGAATGGGCGGCGGATCGGCCGGAAGACCAGCGGATCCGGAAGAGGGCTTGAGGTGAGTTCAAGCGTCGCTTGTTGGTGGCGGCGGAGGAGGACAGCGGCGAAGAAGCTGCTGGCGGAAGTCTTGGACGGTGGGCGAACGGCGAGAGATCTCGGTGTTGGCGGCGGCGGCGATGACACCTAGGGCGGCGTGTGCGGCGGAGCAGGAAACTTCGGAAGAGTTTGGCGGCGCTTTATGGCCTTGGGAGGCGGGCAGCGGAAAACACGAAGGCGATGTCTGCGCGAGGTCTCCGTGGCTAGGGTTTCTAGGCGGCGCAGCTGACTTCGTCGATCGGCAAATCCATGTGACACCGATCCGACGGCGAGTGAGGCTACTCTGTGAACAGCGGCACCGTTGGATCGGATCCAGGGACGGGTTCTAGGGTTTCATGATTTGGTAGGGCGGTCTGGAATAAAAGTGGGCGAGTGGGAATAGTGGCCAGTCGATGGAGCATGATGGGCATGGGGAGATTTGGCCCAAAAGGAAAAAGAATTTTAAAAACGTTTTCCGAATTTAGAAAAAATCCCAGAAATTCAAATAAAAGCAAATAAATTCAAATAAATAGCAAATAAATTCAGAAAAATCTCCAAAAATACAGAAAAAAATCCTTGATGCATAGATTAATCAAATTAAATCTTTTCATTCTTAGAAAATTTAAATTAAGCTTCGGTTAATTCCAAGAAAATGCAAATGGTTCATTTTTTTACTTAAACATTCTAAAACTCCAAATTTTAGGATGTTATATTCCAGTAAGGTAAGTCCCAAAATATTGACTTCTTCTTCCAAATGGCCTTCGTGTGACCTTGTTCAGCCGGGACAGGTTTGCTACTAGGACCTTTTCCAAATACTACTTTCAGATCATTTACCAAAGAAAATACAAGCGTCCCATTGCGATGCATGGGCTTCTAACGTTTCTCTTCTATCCCATCAAAATTCTCACCCTTCCTCCGTGACAGGTCCTTCATATGGAGGAACCTACGGTGGCCAATTTACACAACCTTCGAGAGTTTTTAGGTACTTGCTATCCGTATCCTCTAAGCGGTGGATCGCGGCTTTATATCCTCTCGATAGATAGGCGATGGGTTACCAAGTGCAGGCCGATCGTTGATGGTTACGAATAGCAATGCACGAGAGTGAAGTGCTCTCTTTTGTACTCATCCCATACACGTACACCATCGTTCCACAGTGTTAGTGATCTTCAACCAACGGTTTGAGGTACACATCGATGTCGTTCTGAGGTTGCCGGGTCTTGGATAAGCAATGGCATCATAATGTACTTCCGCTTCATACACAACCAAGGAGGAAGGTTGTAAATACATAGAGTCACGGGCCAAGTGCTATATTCTTTGCTCATATCGCCGAACGGGTTCATCCCATCCGTACTCAACCCAAACCTTATGTTCCTTGCATCCTCAGCAAAGTCCGGGTATGTTCTATCGACTTTCCTCCACTGGGAGCCATCAACAGGGTGCCTTAGCCTTCCGTCGTCCTTACGGTCTTCTTTGTGCCAACGCATCATCTGGGCATGCGCTTTGTTCGCAAATAAATGCTTCAACTGGGGGATTACTGGGAAATACCACACCATCTTAGCAGGAGGTCTCTTCTTCTTACGCTGCCTGATGAGGATCGGACCTCGCAAGAGATCAAATCTGTAGGTCGCTCGATCTTTCGCGGTGTTACAATAGGAAGCGCAACAAGATAACAAACCGTTTTGCTTTCTGATATACAGATGCAACTCCGGCCTTGATAATCTTCCGATGTGTGAACAAGGTATGTTGTGCTCACGATACAGAAGGGTGAATCATTTAGATTCAGCGGGCAGCCCAAGAACCACTTGTTCTTGATTCTACAACGCTAACACAAACCCTAGACGGGAAACACTTATACGATAACTCAGGGATCCACCCTAGCGGCACATAGCCGGAGACACACTTGTGTTCTTAATTCATACTCATTTTCTTCTCCCCTTTTCAAATGATAGGATTACATAGGTATTTATACTAGGAACATCCCTCCTAGTTTAGGTGTGAAACCAAATAAGAAGCTAAAGGGTGGTGTGAAACCAAATAAGAAGCTAAAGGGTTTTCTTGGGTAGATAAAATGGTTTAAAGCCTTGGAAGTTGAATAGCAGATCCATGTTTCGCGCAGCTCTTGACAGCCCATGCAGCTTCCACTAAAGTAGTCATTACTCCCAACTCGGAAGTCCAAAAGACGCACGGTTTGTTG
Source organism: Guadua angustifolia (assembly GCA_036346375.1). Taxonomy (NCBI): domain Eukaryota; kingdom Viridiplantae; phylum Streptophyta; class Magnoliopsida; order Poales; family Poaceae; genus Guadua; species Guadua angustifolia. Next base: position 145,964 of record JAYEVE010000422.1, read on the forward strand.
CATGTGAAACTGGACTTCAATATCTTTCCATTCATATGGCCCATGACCATGTTTATTGTCAAGAGTAGCACCAGAATCATGAGCAAAATGACAAACAGATTTTAGTGGGTCATCCTTGCACATGCATTTCTCTTTCCATGCTAACGGATCAATGCCAATAATGCTAACAAATATGGATCCAATAAGAATTCCCTCCTGAGGTGGCATATCTCCAAATGAAATGGAATTTACTCCTTGGGAATGCATAGCTATTTCACCTTTGTTCTTTTTAACATTCGCATTGCAATTCTCAGCCCGTAGCACATCATGGACATAATTTGTGCCGGCCTTGTGACTCCCTTGTACTATAGCAGTAGCAAAATAAGTATTTTGATTAGATGGAGAGTTGGGGTCATGATATGATGTAACAACAGAGGATTTATCCACATCATTCCCTCTCCCTTTAAGCGAAACCGTCCTCGGTTTCGAGTTGTTCTTCAAAACACTCTTTGGCTTATTGAGGATGTCACAATGAATTTCATCCACATCACCTTGTTCTTTACTTCCTTCAAGAGAAACTGTCCTCGGTTTCGTATTCATTGCTAAAAATGCTTCTTTTCGTTGGAACAACTTGGCTTGATAATTCTCTTCTAGTAAATCAACATGTATAGAAGAAAAATGGAGTGATGTACCTTCGTATGGAATATCATAGCCATAATCCCACCAATTCTGTTTTGTGGTTGAAACACCATGATCATCACACCATGATCCTCCGAGCAAAATGTCACAAGAAACCAATGACAGGAAGAACATCACAAGTCACTTTGCAAGAATAATCTTTCATTGATAATAGCACATGCACTTGCTCTGAAATTTTGAGAACACCATCATACCAATCCAATAGGTATGGTTGCGGATGCGGCATCTTCTCTAACTGGAGTCCCTCAATGATTTCAGCACTCAAAGCATTGATAGAACTATCAGGATCGATTGTTAAGATACAAGTCTTCTCACCAATAGTGCAATGGGAATGAAAAGTCCAATCTAAACCTTCACCTTCCTCCTCATGTAGGACATTGGAACTAAGCATCCTGAAGCTCTTCTTCGAAGGCTTGATAGTAGTAGCAAGATCATCACCGCGAACAACCTGGCTCTGATACCAAATGATGAGGATCGGACCTCGCAAAAGATCAAATCCGTAGGTCGCTCGATCTTTCGCGGTGTTACAATAGGAACGCAGTAAGATAACTAACCGTTTTGCTTTCTGATATACAGATGCAACTCCGGCCTTGATAATCTTCTGATGCGTGAACAAGGTATGTTGTGCTCATGATACAGAAGGGTGAATTATTTAGATTCAGCGGGCAGCCCAAGAACCACTTGTTCTTGATTCTACAACGCTAACACAAACCCTAGACGGGAAACACTCATACGATAACTCAAGGATCCACCCTAGCGGCACATAACCGGAGACACACTTGTGTTCTCAATTCATACTCATGTTCTTCTCCCCTTTTCAAATGATAGGATTACATAGGTATTTATACTAGGAACATCCCTCCTAGTTTAGGTGTGAAAACAAATAAGAAGCTAAAGGGTAGTGTGAAACCAAATAAGAAGCTAAAGGGTAGTGTGAAACCAAATAAGAAACTAAAGGGTTTTCTTGGGTAGATAAAATGGTTTAAAGCCTTGGAAGTTGAATAGCAGATCCATGTTTCGCGCAGCTCTTGACAGCCCGTGCAGCTTCCACTAAAGTAGTCATTACTCCCAACTCGGAAGTCCAAAAGACGCACGGTTTGTTGCATGTGAAACTAGACTTCAATATCTTTCCATTCATATGGCCCATGACCATGTTTATTGTCAAGAGTAGCACCAGAATTACGAGCAAAATGACAGACAAATTTTAGTGGGTCATCCTTGCACATGCATTTCTCTTTCCATGCTAACAATCAATGCCAATAATGCTAACAAATATGGATCCAATAAGAATTCCCTCCTGAGGTGGCATATCTCCAAATGAAATGGAATTTACTCTTTGGGAATGCATAGCCATTTCACCTTTGTTCTCTTTAACATTCGCATTGCAATTCTCAGCCCGTAGCACATCATGGACATAATTTGTGTCGGCCTTGTGACTCCCTTGTACTATAGCAGCAGCAAAATAAGAATTTTGATTAGATGGAGAGTTGGGGTCATGAGATGATGTAACAACAGAGGATTTATCCGCATCACTGCCCCTCTACCTCACATGGGTCATCACATCTGGTCTTATACCGCGAAGTTTTGCACACCAGACAAGCTTCCAAATCCTCATATTCATTGCGATAAAGGATACAATCATTACGACATGCATGTATCTTCTGTACCTCCAACCCCAAAGGGCAGACAACTTGTTTGGCGTCGTACGTAGTTTCGGGCAATGTGTTCCCCTCTGGAAGTAACTTCCTTATGAGGCATAACAACTCGTCGAATCCATTATCAGACAATCCATTGATCGCCTTCCATTGCATCGGTTCTAGTGTGGTACACAACTTTTATAGCCCATCGACGGTTTGGGTACAACAGTGTTTCGTGGTCCTCCATAAGCGCTTTGGAACTTTTAAGTAATGTCTTTCATCGATGTATTCTCCTCTCCATCACATGACATATAGTCTAGGTCATCATCACCAAACTCCCCAATGTATCTTGAAAGAACCGTGTTGCCAGACATCCGGATATTGTTGTCCACCTCTTCTTCTTCACCGTCTTCTGTATAATATCTTCTTCACCGTGCTTGGTCCAACAGGTATAGTTTGACATGAAACCTCTTGTGGGCAAATGGAAGTGGAGGTGGCTAGATTTTGGCCACTCCTTCTCATTCTTGCAGTCTATGCATGGATAGCATATGTAGCCTGACGTCGTGTATGCATTGGCCGCACGAAGAAAATCTTGCAAACCCTGCAAGAACTCCGGGGAGCATCGGTCCATGTACATCCATCGCCGGTCCATCTACATTATGTTACATCAAGGTAACTGTTAGCTCATTTTCCAATAATGAATTGTTGAACCAAAACCTAAATATAAGTTAGATCCACACCTTCAATTTGAGCTAAATAATAATCGAAGCAAAATCTAAACTCACACAACAAGTTTTTACAATTTATAAAAAGAATTGGTCGATCAGAGTCTGGATTCAAAATTCTGAATAAAATTCACGACAACTTTGTTTGCAAATTATGTTGAAATTGTAACACCCTAAAAATTATAACAACCGCTACAGTCATGTTGAAATTGTAACACCCTAAAAATTTCCAAATTATTATTCAATCATTTATTTTTATTTATTTTTTCTAAATCTCTAGCACTTAATTAATGATGTTTTCAAAAATAATTTGCTGATGGAAATTAAAACCAAAATTATACTAGAAATAATTTTTCTATGTTTAAAATATTCCAAAGTATTTTTGAAAACTTTTCTCAAATTTTTAACTCATTTTATATTTTCTATAAAGCCATTCATATTTCTGATATTAGTTTAATTCGCAAATGAATTTAAATTTCTTCTTTTCCACATAACTATTGCCATTTGAAGATCCCAACTACGCGCAACCAAACCTCATCCTTCATCGATCAATGGAACTAAAACCTAAATTGAAGCTAGATCCACACATTAAATGCGAGCTACATTATAATCCAAGCAAATTCTAAGCTTACACAACAAGTTTTTGTATCCTATTTGAAAAGATCAAGCTAGATCTCTACATTCATAATCTTTCATTAATCATGGGAAAGGATTAAATTTTTTTTCATAATTCAACCAAAAAAGAAGCTCCATTTAACACCAAATGATGTGAGGAATGATGTTACTAACCTTAGTTACCTTGGTTGGGAGTAAAATGACCAAAATTTTGAAATTTGGGCAGCACCTCCCTCTACATTCATAATCTTTCATCAATCATGGGAAAAGATCAAATATTCTTCATAATTCAAGCAAAAAAGAGGCTCCATTTAACACCAAATGAAGTGAGGAATGATGTTACTAACCTTAGTTACCTTGGTTGCGAGTAAAATGATCAAAATTTTGAAATTTGGGCAGCACCTCCCCTCCCTTGAAACTCTTGGCCGAAACTCCAATGTTCTTTTCACGCACTGAAATGATCTTGGTCCAGCAGAGAGCGGAGGCGGAAGAAGTTTAAATTGGAACCTAGTAGACATAGTAGCGGTTGGAAACACGAACCAGCATCGATGATCTAACATCGATCACGGTTAGTGTCACGAACCGTACTAATGAGACTGCTAAATAGTAACGGTTCGTAACACGAACCGACATCTTTGTTATATCATCGATGCAGTCGGTGCTTTGAACCGTCTTGAGCCCCCGCCAGAGCCTGTTGCTTGGTTGAGGCACCGATGTTGTAACTTCTCGATCCGGGTTGTGCCCAACCGCAGCGATGGGCAGTATTAAAGGTCAGTTCTGTAGTAGTGGCCCCCATGGCCAATAGTACCACTCTTGCCCAACCTAGAGAATCACCTTTCATTAAAAAGACTACCGCTCACATGCTCGATAGCTCCACAAGGCCGACACTACCGCCAACCCAGGACAGTAGTGCCGCCCTGATCTGACAACCTTCAAATTATTTCAAATTTAAAATAAAATTCAAAATAAACTCAAACTTGAGCATCACATGCTAAAACGCTATCAAGAACTCATCACAAATATGAATAGATCTCCACATGTTCGTTTAGTCACGCATGATTACCCTCGTCGCTTACTCTACCCATAGCCAGTATGCTTCTTGTGGCCAGCAACACTACCGCCACCCGCCGCACCGCCGCCTCTGACACCCACTATCGGGCCTCCTCCACCTAGCTAATTCTAGTGTTAGGGGCCAATGAACCCCGAACACTAATCCAATGAACTATAACCTTAAAGCTCACTCGAGAAGAAGCAAAAGCCCACACCAGAGAAGACGTCGCCAACACTAGAAGCGCGAATCCCAACACGGATCTGAAGGTTAGAAATTTGGATTTTTTTTTTGAAGAAAACATCCTGGTGATGATTATCCAAACCCTAGAAAAAATAATAAATTTTGTAAAACCACATTTATTCTTATAAATTTATCAAAAAAACTGTACCTTTAAAACTAGTTTCATAAAACCGTATTTATTTTTACCGATCGTTTCAAATAATCACGTTTTGTGACCTGTAACGGCTCTGATAAGGTTGACCTACACATCTTTTAAGAATCCAACACCTAGACCCTTATGTCTTTGAGAATCCAACACCTAACGCTGCTACGCCGACGGGGAGGGTGTTGCTGTATGGCCAACGAACGAAGCAGCTCATAACATTCCACCCATTGAAACTGCTAAAAACATTTTTTTTAGGAAAAAAACGCTCTTGCTGGAAACATCTGGATAGGACAGTCCTATGTATCCCAAAAAATCAGCAAGCGGTTTTTCTCATTTTGTCTAATTGCCCACATCCATCATGCGGACATGAGCCCTAGGATGGTCTCTTCAAACACGAGAAGGTCCTTTTCAAATCTTTCAAATGCGATTAAGTTTAATCTTCAAATTTTGCCGGATTGTAGAAGCTCACCTCCCCTACATATGGTAATTTTTTAAGAATTTTTCAAAACTTTAACGGTGGTTTTCACAGTAAGATAGTTTGCACCACATATGCAATATATATATGGCGAAATAATTGGTGAAAACCACCAATTCCATGAAAACTCCGTGGAAACCACCTGTAGAAGTTTTGAAAAATTCTCAAAAAAATTACCATATGTAGGGGAGGTGAACCTCTACAATCCTGCAAAATTTGAAGTTGAAACTCAATCACATTTGAAAGATATAAAAAAGACAAACAGCAAAAGAATAGTGCCAAAACAGTAAAATTACTATTTATGCTGACTTTGTCTTTTCATATCTTTGAAATGCGATTGAGTTTCAACTTCAAATTTTGCAGGATTTGAGGTTCACCTCCCTACATGTGATAATTTTTGAGAATTTTCAAAACTTCTACAGGTGGTTTCAATGGAGTTTTCATGGAATTAGTGGTTTTCACCAAATATTTCGCCTATATATATATATATATATATATATATATATATATATATATATATATAGGAAAATGGTTTCATACTCCTGGGAGTACGTACTCCCACCTCTAGTATACCACTTAAATGATATTATTATACCTCTTTATCCAATTGAATATACTCTAATACCGATTGTAAGATACTCCAAAGTGAATTTCACGAAAAATTTCATCGAAGTCCACTCTGGATAGCATAATTTGTTTATATATTACTTTCACATATGTAAAAGGGTATATAGCAAAAAATAAAGGGCTACGATGATTTTTTCCAATCATGTCGCATTAGAGTATCTTAAAATTATTATTGGAGTATATCCAAAGTGATAAAAAAGTATAATACTTTCATTTAAATGGTATATTAGAGGTGGGAGTATGTACTCCCGAGAGTATAGAAAAGGCTTCCTATATATATATATATATATATGGCTTATCAAAGTAATGGCTATGCATATAAGCATAAAGCAAGGGTTATGTTAAAGAATAGCCACCCTACCAAGTTCTTTTGCATAAAGCGGATTTAGTCGATACTAACAAATAGTACATTGCAAACGTAATTTATAAAAAGCAATCAACAAGTACGTAAACAACATGTACATAATATAGATAAGAGCAACTCACAATCCTCCATAATTATGATCAATGGTTCATTTTCTGCCATCTTAGCATAACATCTGAAACAAAGGCTACCAACCATTTTTCCCACACAAGTTTTAGTATAAAAAATTGAGATTAGCATAGTGTCAACGCACCAGAGCCGCTCTTGACTGTGAGCGCAGATTTTCAAAAAGATTTAACTCGGAGGCGTACAACCTTACTCATAAGATATGACCAATTCTTGTTACCGTTATTTTGATGCTTTCTTTGGTGTGTGGCAGAGAGATCGTGACAAGAACCACCACAGATACATAACTATTTTAAATGGGCCAAAAACCGACGAAAATACTGGAAAACCGAAAATAGCTATTTTAAATCGGTTTATAACTAAAATAGTAGAGAAATTATGTTGACGAAAATACAAGTATTTTTAAATGGGTTCTACATTTTATTTTAAATGCGCCGAGTAGTGAAACGAAAATAGTGGCCGTCCCGCTCCTGGCGGCTGGCGACTCAATTTCGTCGGCCTTGGCGATTTAAAATATCTGCTACATCAGCGAATCTGTTTAAATCGGTAATTTTTCTATTTTAAATGCCACTGGATAATATCTTAAATTTAAAAAAATATGAAAATGCTATTTTCGTCGGCCTGGGCCGACGAAAATAATATTTTAAATTTAAAAAAAAATATGAAAATGCTATTTTCGGTATTTTAAATAAAAAAATGAAAATCCTATTTTCGTTAAAAAAATTATATAAATCCCTGAAAATTTATAGAAATTCACCGAATGCATATAATGCTACAGTTGCATATATAACTTCAATGTAACACAGGAAAAGACAATCATCCACTACAGGAAAACGTGATTGATTAAGTTGGCCACCTCCCAATTTCGTCGGCCTTCTAGAAGCCGTCAAAAATATGTTTATAAATTCGTCGGCCCAATCAAGCCGTCGAAAATATGCAGATAATTTCGTCGGTTTAGCTCTGGCCGTCGAAAATAGGCATATAGTTTCGGTCTTAATATGGCCGTCGAAAATAATAATTAAATTAAATTGGTCCGAGGCCGTCGAAAATCGTTCAGGAACCTAAACCCTGGCCACCAAAAATTGGCTCACTTGCGCAGCAAAAAATATCTCGGCCGCCGCCGCCGACCCGACCCGTCGCCCACGCCGCCCGCCGCCTAGCACGCGCCGCCGCCGACCACAGCGCCTGGCAAATCCCGCCCCAAGAGCCACGCCGCCGCCGACCGCAAGGCCGCGCCGCCAGACAGTTCACGGAGGAGGCCCTAGCCGGAGGATAACTCTTTGTATTCTTCACGGCGAGCAAAAACTTCTAGTCGGGAGACAACAGCATGGGTGGGCGCTCGGCGGCCGGGAAAGCGCGGCTCAAGCATCGGGCCGGGCGGCGGGGCGCCAGCGCGACAGGATCGAAAGCGCTGGCGGCGTCGCGAAGACCGCGAAGACGAAGTCGGCGGTTGATGGCGGTCCGCGCGACGCCAAGAATCTGTAGCGGAAAGGGCGACGACGCCAAGAACTGCCCATGAAGCGCCGGAGCGAAAGCGCGATGTAGATCGGGCGGCGGCGCATCCGGATCCAGTGCGTGCTTGCGGCTCGATGAAGGCGAAGCAGCGGCGGCGGCAGATTGAAATCCCAATATTTTTATGCTTTCGTGAAATTCCTAATAACTATAGTTTTGCCATTTGTGGTGTTGTATGATTCTCGTTGTAGGTTGTCTGCGTTGCAATTTTTCGAAGTTACTTTAAACATGTTCTTACTGTATAGCACCACATTTGATCACACACTTCTGGAACTATGCAGCTTTCTGACGAACAATGGCTATCCTTGCTATTGGAGCATCGTCTGCCTTAGGAATGTGGTTACTAGTCCAACCAACCGTTCTCCTTCTGTAATCAAGGCTAATTACTTAGCAAAGGTAGTAATGGATTGACCCCTTCAAAAAAAAAAGTTCAGTTTAGATGTTATTCATTTAATTTCTGTTTTGTAATCTTGTATGGGAACTGGCATTATTACTACTAGGGCTAAGGCATGCCATTTTTGGCGACCCCTTGCTTCCAAGGTCCTCAATAATTCCATTATTCACTATATTCTATATTTGTGGAGAATATGCCTTCTCCATGAGGAGCTTTGCTACTAGTCTTCTACATCGAAACTACAACAGCAAGAACCTATAACTCTGTGGTGTGTCTCTGTTGCAGCAGCCATGCTCCGGCTAGGGCCTCCTCCAGACCTGTGCATCCTCGCCACCCCGCTGTGGTGTGTCTCTTTGTATTCTACATCGAAACTACAACAGCAAGAACCTATAACTCTGTGGTGTGTCTCTTTGTATTCAGCCTTTTTCTTCTTTTCGAAATTTTCCCTATGCAGCTTACTGTTTAGGCATCTAGATAGCAGGGGGATGCAGCCCCCTATAGATTTATTTGAAATATTCTGAGCTATATCTTAATTTTAGGTTTAGTGACATCACTCATACTCATCATGTATCTTATTTTTTGGTTTCATTGCTTTGAAATTCACTGTAAATCTGGTGTTCAACATCCATTGATTTACATACAGCTTTCTTGAGAGATAAAACACATTCATTTGTTTACCACCTGACCAGCATTTTGACGATGGATTTGGCTGCCTCGCCAGTATTGTCTCCATATTGGTAAGCTATTGGGTAGGTTTTTGAAACTATCTGATCAGTTTATCTCATTCTATGAATTAGCATCAACATTTGGAGCTGTGTTGGACATGGTAACAGATAGGTACTCCTTGAATAAATCATTAAACTCTGTATTTGCAGGGTGAATACATTCTGCAGCATGAAATAATTTCACTTCTCATATTGCTCTTCTTCAGGGTTAGCACTGCTTGTTTACTGGCACTTCTCTCCCAGTTGTACAGGTAAATGAAAGCAGTTAGCAGAGCCTTCTGTTGTTGTGTCTTGAATCTCAATACCTTCCTTACTTTTCTTTGCATATCACATTGTATCTTGAAAGCAATCTGTTTGCAACTTGCTTTGCAGACCTGGCTTAGTTTTCTTGATGTTGCTTGGGTTGGATATTACAAGCCACTGGTTTCAAATGTACAGGTTTGTTTTCTCTACCATTTTTGTTCAAATCATGCCAGTTTTCTGTTTGTTTCCCCCAGTATGCTGTTTGGGATGGTATTTGGTTGGGTGAGCTGAATCATGAGGCATAGGATGAGTAGATGGGCATTAAAACAAGTGATCAATGTCATCCAGGTATGCAAAAACGATGTTAGAACTTTTCCTGCAGCTAATTGCTATTTGCACATCTGCATGTATTGAGGTTGAGCTTGAACCGTGCCATTACTAGACTATGAGATGTAGGGCAAAAGAAAAAAAAGACTGTTGATGCGGTAACTGGTCTAGACTGTCAGATAAATAGTTGTGGATTGTCGTCATTTTCAAGTTTTAGGTCTATGTATGTTGCTTGAACAATTGCTTATTCAACATGATTCTGACAGTACTAATGGACACACTTCAATATCCTGATTGCCATCTCTAATCCTCTAATGAAGTTTGTACGCTGCTCATGCTTTTCTCCTTGTTTTGTTTGGTGCATGCACTTTGCTGTCAAATTAATTATTTATTATTCCATGGTATTGCGTATTCTTAGGAAGCGTGTGGATTCAGTTTGTTGAGCTGATCTGGGAGGCTATACACGATATTATCATGTGTTCATAATCCTTACGTTCTACAATTGACTCCACAAGCTTATTCTAAAATGCTACCTTACACTAATCGCTCCACCAAGCTTATGCTAAAATGCTATTTATGTCGAGATGACCAAGTGGCCATTATTCCTATCTTTATTATATTGGAGACTCTTTTCTTGAGGAAGAAACTAGCTATCTTTATTGTAGTGATTTACGGGCTATTAAATCAATATAAGAAACTAGCTATCTTTATTGTAGTGATTTCATTACGTAGTACATTAGGAGATATTTCTTTTAGAGAAATGAGAGGAACACATGTCACATGCAAAATCTGTGATAATGTCCCCAAGAATATTAGACAACAATAGATTGATTGGATTATCTCTTGTTCTAAATCTTCCTCTATATCCGCCTCCAACTCATCCGAATTTGTAGCTCCTCGGTGAAAGCTGCGTTCTCGTCTGATACCACCTTACAACAACAAGATCTCAATAAGATAAAGTTTATGGTATTGTCATCTGAATTTTGTTCTTTCTCCTTGTTGTTTTGAAATCAGCATCATTGTACTTATATTTATACCAGGAAATAAATTGTATATGCTACATAATCTGCTTACCCAACACCGAAACAACGTAACTAGTGTTGTAACATAACGTTGCTGCTTGGTTTAGGCAGATGGCGAAGAATACATGACAAGAGGAAGAGAGGAAGGAAAATATCAAATTCTTGAAAAAGCGAGAGAAGTAATTAGAAGATTCATGGGATTATTTACGATGTATGGTTGTGCAATCAAATAACTTTTTAGTATGGAATTATTTACGATGTATTATTTCTTATGTATGGTTGTGCAATTGGTTCATTCCACTCCCAAGAGATCGATTTATTTCATTTTTAGAACATGAGATATTGTTCTTTGCTTATTCTTTAAATCTCCTAATTACGAGGAAAATAGAGCAATCAATAAAAGATGAATGCCGTGAAGTTTTTGGTCTCTGGATCAAGCTTGTATGTCTTTTCTCGACCGGAGATCATATTACTACAAATGCTATTTACATTTCAATTTCTCAGACCGATTATCTTGTGGATATTTGGTTGCATGCATCTTATTATTGTGGTGAATGCAAAAGGGCGATCAATTCTTTTGACTTGGACCTTCTTTGTGAGGCTTAGTGTTCGATGATGATTTTGGGACGCAATAGACTAATTGTGACAACAAATCTTGTCGGTCTGTTAAATATTGGTGTATACTTGATTAGCTCAATTGATATCTTGCGTTATATGCTTAGATAGTGAACATTTTGCTTCTTGCTACGTCTTCATGCCTGCGATTGCTCGATATCTTGATCATCGATTATAGCGACTTTGATTAATTGATCTCGATAGAATCACCAAAGCATTCATCTTAGAGATGTTACATTCGATAAGCTTTGTTAGCTTGATTCACTACTCTTGTGCATATATAACAATCAATTGAGTAGATTAGTTTTATTCATCAAGTAATAAATCGTAATTGAGGTAAGGTTGTCACAATTTGTCTATTTCTCGTTCCCGTGGCGAGGAAGGCCTTTTAAACAACCCGACATCCGAGAACACTCGAAATAAACAACTTGAGTCTTATGCTAGTTGATTTGTTAATGATCATGCCATTGTTGATATCTCTCGATTGTGGCGCATTCAATTGATACACTCTGTTATTACAAGTCGATTATGATATCTTGTGCTATTTTAATCATTACCTTCATGGTTAATCTTGGTGCTTGGAATTATTGGATTGACTCGCGTTGCGATATTTATCTTTTCGACCTTTTTAACATGTTCATCTCATTGCACATGATCGTGCATCATAGCCTTCACTATAATGCATGCCTTTTCATTACCATGACATCAAATTATCAAAATAAAATTGTGAACTTTTATTAGCGGCTTTGGATTCGGTGAATTTACGTAAATTTTAGGGATTTATATATTTTTTAAAATTTAAAATATTATTTTAAATCGGCCTAGGTAAGCGAAAATAAGATTTATATTTTTTAAATTTAAAATACTATTTTAAATGCGGCTTGATTAGCGAAAATAGCATTTTCATATTTTTTAAATTTAAAATACCGAAAATAGCATTTTCATTTTTTTACAATTTAAAATACTATTTTAAATCGGCCTTGGCGAGCGAAAATAACATTTTCATATTTTTTAAATTTAAAATACCGAAAATAGCTTTTTCATATTTTTTAAAATTTAAAATATTATTTTCGTCGGCCTCGTAAACAATCTATATCTCTGTCGTCGACGAGCGGTTCGGTGCATCGACTAATAATTTCGACGACCCGTAGTAGTCGAAAATAACTTTATTTTAAATGGGTTGCTTAAGCGAAATTAAACTATATTTTCGTGTTTTTATTCCGTCGGCCAAAAGTCGACGAAAATCTTGGGAAAAGCGAAAATAGCTATTTTAAATCGGCTTTTCAATATTTTCGTCGGTTTTAACCCGACAAATATCTTGATTCTGTAGTGATCTGGATATTTGTTCGGGTTATTTCAGACCTTGCACTTCTACTTTTCAGCAATTGCTCAATATCTAAAAGGTACTAGGGATTGGAGAAACACTACTGCACTTCAGAAGCGCTTGACAAAACTTCATCAATGGGGAAAAGAATATTTGAACCATGGAATCCTATCCAGCATTATTGAGCAATATACATTGGTTGCCCGAGATTTGATAAGCTAAATGCACGAAATATATGGTTGTGGTGTTACACCAAAATTGGTGAGAAGAATGTACCGTGAAAGGAGTGGTTGTGCGTCGTAATTGCAGCTTTCTTCGTTCTTGAATAATTCAACCTCGCCAAGAATTGGCGGTGACTCTGAAATAGAAATATGAGAAAGTATGAAGTTAGGAGAACATTTTTATCTGATTTGCGATTCGAATACTAAGGTCTACATAAGTTATCTCACGCATTAGTAGTAGTAATGGGCGAAGGTAATATAAAACTAATAGAAACATATGCCCACATATCGTGCCATGTTTAGAAGAAATATTTCCAATAAAAAATAGTGTAATACAACCATGGTCCACTCACTCACAAGTCACAAAGCATAAAACTATGCATAAGGAGCGACCTTCGACTCTTGATTTCATGAAAAAAAAACTAAAGCGAGGTATTTTGAAATATGTGACTTTAATCATTACTAAGGAGGAAGTTTCATAAAGTAGACTTCCCTCTATAATGTTGAATAGTAAAGTAGAAAACTGTTAAGAAAACCAATGTAATCATCCAGCCAATAACCGTGTTACTCGGACACTTGTGTTCAAAATTTTTTTTTTGTCAAACGGACACCTCGAATCCGAGTCGGATTCTGATACCCGTGTCAGATCCCGAGTAGCATTTCCCGTGTCAAATGTTTTTGCGAATCGGACACGAATCCAAGTCGGATTCCGACACCCGAGTCCGTGTCAAGTAACGATGGTTACAAGCGCTAACTAGGCAAGACAACCAATGAAAATTAACATGATTTACGGTTTGAGCTACCACTAAGCGATCCCAAATATATCAAGAGAAAATATACACTTCTATTGGCTGTTATTCCCCTTAATATCCATTTGCTTGTTTTCATACATGCACACAAAGCAGTTTTTTATTTGGCATGTTACCTAGATAATAATCACAGGTCTTGTTTGTAAATGCGAAGTGGAGCTCTTCGTGCATCCATCCCAAGTAAAGTTGATTGAATTATAACAGCTGAAGCGAAAAGCTCATTATATGCTTTTCGGGCATTATGCATACGGTAGCAAGTCGTATCTTGAGAAAGCGGCTTCTCTGCGGAGGCTATGGTAAACTCTTCTTGCAAGCTCCTTCAAATATTAAACCAAAGCAATGTCGGAAAATCATCGCATGAATAAAATTTAAATCAAGTAGAGACAAAGACTACAATTTGGAGCAACAAAAAAAAAGCGCGACAAAGCTGTCACGAATCATCGGTGATCTTGGCATGGTGCAATGAAACCCTTCCGTGCCAAAAATGAGCGAACTTTCCTCTAAATCATGCTATTGAGCGTCCTAACACTTCATTTCTATGAGCATCAAGTTCAGCCATTTGACGAGCGAAGAAATACTTTTGTCTTGCCAATCTAAAAATGCCATTTGCAAAGGGATACAATTTAGTCCACAAATCAAGAGCGAAAAAAATAGCATTATACTAGATAAAAAAGAGGTCCATTTTGAAGGAAATATCTATCTTATGTGATTCACCAAATCACTTACAATATTAACTTGCGGTGCGTATGTTGTCCTTTGTTCTAAACATCTTGACTATCTGAGACTACACAACTAGATATTTATATAGGAGAGAAGAAATCTTTCTTGCACATCCAAACATATTTCTATCATATATTTTATGAATTATAAAATGGCGCAGATGGTAATTTCTCTTAACTAGGATCATGCCAATATGTCGCTCCAATGTACAAACGTAAATTTCTCCTTAATATCCATTACGATAACCTTGCGGATGTACTTTCTCTAATGACCTCCTTCGGCGGTAATCTCATCGAGAACTAGAAACAATAAATACAAAACCGGATCAATAAATAAGCCATGAGAAACTTCGTAAGCATCACAACAAATCCTCTGAGGATGGCGATTCCAACAAGCTAGAACAACATTTCTTTTTAGCACTCAATTCCGGTCTTCCATATTACGCCATTGATTGAGAGCATTCTAACCAAGCAAGCAATGTACGGGAATGCTAAAAGGAGCGAGGGAACGGATCGAGTATTTGGAAGAAAGATTGATATAGCAGCATTGAAAAAAAACTATTAGGTTAGAGACTATGAACTTATACATATCATAGTGAAATTTGGTAACACATGGCACTACAAAAGTATCCAAAACCAATATGACTATGTGTTGCCGAGAAAAAGTAGAATGAGCGAGTCCGGTAGTCCGAGAAAGCAGGAGACACCACACTTTGGTGCAGTAGGTGAATTTTGGAAAATATGAACACCCATTCGGGCATCCACGGCACCGATGGAACACATACTAAATTATCATTTGGAATACATCCACAGATGCGACAAAGAAAAACTTACAGTTGAATTACCATTTGAGCTCCGGTGAACACAAACACTATTGGGTAAATTTATGATGGCAGTCCAAGTGTTGCTATCTCTTCACCATGGCAACAAGCGCAGCCTTGGCTACAGCAAGAAGGATACATATAAGGTGCTCCCATGAAATAAATGGGGTGGAGTACCCAAGACTCAAATATCCTGAAAATGCAAAGAAAAAAACATAAGCGGCTTTGAATAATTAATAACACCAAACATAGACTTCTATAATCAAGCTATACGAACTAACACTACATATCTACACTACCTTGAAAAAAGGTCATCGATGGCGGTTGAAGCGCCGCCGATGGCGGTTTTGAACCGCCCAGATTTAGTGCCGCGATAATCCGAGGATTATCGGTGGCGGTTCTAGAACCGCCACGAGATAACATTATTTGTGGCGGTTTTGGCTAGAACCGTCGCGATACTAATATCGATGACGGTTCGAGCCAAAAACGCCGCGATACTAATACTATCGATGGCGGTTTTGGCTAGAACCGTCGCGATACTATGATATCGATGGCGGTTCTGCCAAAACCGTCGCGATAGTACTAATATCGATGGCGGTTTTTGCTCGAACCGTCCTTGATAATCATTCTGAGAAAATAAAAAGCGGCATTTGTGGCTAGCCTCGGCGATGCTAGCCATGCCCTCTGTGCGAGAAAATAATTACGAGATAATAGTGACAAGATTGGTAATTTGTATTGGCTACAATACATAGAGCAACTTTAGAATATATATAAGAGAATTGATAGAAATATCATACGAGAAGCGATAGACTAGCGAGAATATATATAAGAGAATTGACCAACTATAAAGCTCTCCAAGTCACAACAAACAAAGGCTTAAGCTTATTGGAAGGTCAAATGTGGAATGATTGAAGGCCAATCGTTTTTGGATTACACAAATATTAATACATAGGCATGCAAATATCAAATATGTGTGTATTACAGTACTAAGTCACAATAATTCTTGCAGTTGGTGCAAGAATTAGCGAAATTAATCAACTACATAAACATTGGTGTTGCCACTTGCTAACTTTCCGTAGGACACTAGCAATGTTAGCTAACCATGACCAAATGGAAAATAATCTTCCATGCACAAATACATGATTTTGATCAAGAGTTTATGATTTTAATCAAGAGTTTATATTCTCTCATTTTAGGAGAACTTGCGAAGCTGCATCACATAATCCCTCCAAAGGTTTGTATAGGGAGGTGAGTGGGTTCGATTCGCTATTAAATCTGTCCTCCTGTAGCTCGGTTTTGTGCAACATGCGAGAATAGATCGAGGACTAAACAAATAGCAGATCGGCTTGTCTAGAGGGCTTCTGGTCTACCAACAAGCTGAACTTCTAAGTTTTCTTCGACTAATACTGACTAGTGGTCGTGACTGACTACACTAAGGACATAAAGCGAATGAAGAAAAATCAAACTGAATATATTCATGATGAGTTATGTTTCCTAAGCGTAGAGTTGAGTTGAACCACGCAATTCATAGATGCATCGACAAAAGATACAATTCCATGAGTGCAATATAATTTTTGCTAACACTGCTGTAATGAGATCCTATAAAGTCGCGAGATCATAATATAGACCAAAACTTGTACAAATTATAGCTTGTACAAAGAAACAAGAAAACTATCGAGCAAGAAATGAAAAGGTGAGATGGGCATCACCAAACACTTAAATATGTCAGCAGTATATGAAGATACCCCACAAGTAAAACATGATCGAGAAAGACACGAGAAAACAAAAGACCCAATAATCGGGAACAACATACGATGTCTCTGGATGTGTGAGAGGTTCTACTTATTTCATAAGAATACAATTGTATATAATCACTAAAGTACAAAATAACCTTGCAATATTAATTAATTTACTCTCCTTTTTTTTACCAAATTTCATTTAGATGAGTAACAGGACCTCTAGGTTCACAAAGCAAAAAAGAGTTAGTGTGTTCATAAGCAAGAGAAAATCTGATTGCTTCAAGCTGATTTTCAGACCAAGAAGGGCATATCTCAAAATGCATATAAAATAACCAATAGTCAAATTTTGATCGATTGAAAAGCTTTCTCGAGGCCTCGGCTAGAAAAATTTTAGCAGGATTGAAAATCTTTCTCCGCTAGTCCATGAGTAATCGAGAAAGGAGGCGACAACTATTCACTTCAAATATAACTTATCATGCAGTTCTCCATTTTTGAGATGGAAAACAATTATTGTTTTCAATGAAGTATGTCTGAAGGTAAGCTCGTGCCATAACCTTAAAAAGGACCGTCAGCGATAGTCCGACAGCGAAAATAAAAAATCGGCATTTGCGGCTAGCCTCGGCGATGCTAGCCGTGCCCTCTGTCTGAAAATAATCACGAGACAATAGTGTACGAGATACAAGAATTATTCATTGCGTCCATAATATGAATACCTAAGAAAATGTAACATTAGAAGGAGGAAAATTTCTTACGTCTCAAAAGTCATGCTCTAGGGGGCATGTGCACAAAGTGAGCAACTAAGAAAACATGGGGATAAGATACATAACATGAAACATCTGAGCTTATTCCCATTTTTTCTTCTACCTATAAATCAACATGGCAAGTGAAAATTTGAAATATGTGAGGATCTCCTAACATGGTGCAACTCAATGTAAGTTAGCAGGAATCTGGCTACTATCACATGGATTTTCATGTCTAGAGTTTATTGTGCCCATTGTACAAAGAAAACATGTCTAAATAGACGTAAAAACATTCAACTATTGCGAAGTCTTAGAAGTTGTCAAATGACAAAAGTAAGGATTGCTACTGGAAAGTGCTTCTCCGTACCAATGGATAAAGTATTGCCATCACAGCATAACTTGCAAGACGATAGAAGAAGAAATATGGAAGTACACATGGACTACCTGTGTAAGCAATATGGCACCAAAAAATGTGTCAGAATAGCTGAAATACGAGCTAACGACATATAGGATCTTCAAGAATATGAAGAAACAACAAGGCAGGTGGGAAGCCATCTATAGAAGTAAGCTAAAACAAAATAGCAACACCCGTTACAAGTGGTTTTTGTGTTACATAACAGTTTGACAAACAGCTCACCAAGAATTCTCATAGGATGCAAGTTCTTTAAATTACACAAGGCATATGTGCCTTGGGAATGGCTGAGAACCTATCGGAGATGTGGTTGCCCATTTAAAGTTGTAGATTATAACGAAATGGTTTCAACTTGGTGCGAGGAATCGGGATTGATGCCCATAGTAGACTTAATGTGTTAAGCATCTTTGAACAAAGTTGAAAAATAATTAAGATTCGTAATCACTAAAACTTTCCCATGGGAAGCTGGAAGTATGGATTTGTGAGGTTCTTACCAAGAAAATATGCACCACAGATGCAAAAGAGCTTGAATTTTTCACACTAGCGATCGGGGTTAACAATATCGATTTGGAGAAAATTGTTAGAAAAACAAATTGAAAATTGCTCGAAATGTTAAAAAGGGTATGTTGAAATACCTCTACATTCTCAATTTTGGCAAAAATCTGGGTTTGGTGAGATCACCCAACCGAGAGGAATTCCGTGCTGTGCGGGAAAAATACTAGCTTATTGACAACTTTCTTCCCGGTACAAAATGCAAAAGCAGGTGGTACTATATTGAATATAGCAATGCAATATTTGTAGCAAAACACCCAAAAAGGAAGTTTGAAGAAACTCAAAATGCATTCATAATGTAATTAGTTACTTGCTGCGAGAACATCTTCTGCGTGTCTTGTATAAAAGAGAGAGAGAGAATCAATCGGTTTGGAGCACCCCATTTTACGATAACTTTGAAAACAGCACATGCTCAAAATTCTTAAGATGAGTTAGAGCAAGGGCTCCAACTTAGCAAAAAAACTACGGTTTTTACTTGTAACAACGATACAAAGTGAAGTTACGGCGAGATAGAGGAAAGATATCAAAACAACAATCACACAAGTATATATAAATCACTAGTGCAGGAGGAATTCCTTACATCCATGTCCTCAACAAGCGAGAATCCTACTAAGAGCCATACAAAATATCAAACATGCGAGAATGTTTAAGTGCGACATGCCAAAGACTTTACCTCCAACCAAACTGAAGTAGTCTCCTTTTTGTGAACAAATATTGCCCAACAAATATTGTAGAACACGGTTTCACTGACTGCAAAGAACAAAGGAGAGTTTGTCATAACGACAAAACAAAAAATTCTATAGAAGGTAGACACGGGCGATCTACTTGATCTTTGCTTGCGTACAAGTAAATCTGACATAATAATACACATAAATTACACTAAACTAAGTTACCTTGGCAAGTCGAGAGAAGTTGATGGGTAGCAAGTTGGAAGCGACTTCACCTTACGATCGAAGTCGATGTAACAAAACCATTCTCTTCAAGGAGATTAAACTTCACTCTTGTTCACCATAGCCTTTCTAGTTTGAAGGGGGCTAGAAATCTTAAATCTTAAAGTTAAAAGCTGAAGCATCTTAATCGATTCATAAACATCACAGGAGAAAAATCCAACCAAGTAACCAAGTAATTTTTTCACTTGGTTAGTTTATCAAACTATTACAAACACATGAAATAACTTCATATGAAAAAATAACCATGTAAGGCAAACACATGAAATATTTAGAAGTGCCACTCGCATGTGTGTACATGTGTTCCTCAAGAAGACAAACATACATGCTCTGATGGCAGAACCCGACAAGAGAAGTGGCATTGAGGAAAGAAGGGCTCCCATTTCAAAGGTACAAAGAGTTATTTACACTTTGTAATGAAATAAAATTGAAGTAACAAAAGCCTAAACTAGTTTTCTAAACTAGAAGCCTATGGGTCTTGAGCTTGGAGACCGCGATGTGAGACATGAGTATGGAGGAGTGGATCGTTGTTATCTTAGTCATAAAACTCGCCTTTTTGTTGAGTATTTCCTTCATGATGAAGTAAGCGAGTGTACTGAGCGGCTTGGATTTGAGCAAGCGATCCTAGTGAAGCGACTTGGTATTTGTAGGTATGAAAAGCAAATTAAGAGAGCATATAGAAATCGAGTGGCGAATCGATGTGTCATGTCGGCATGGTGACCTCCACGTCATTGTCTTTTATTGTGCAACTTAAGATTTCCGCATGTCTTGGCACACGAAGTACCCACATAGATTTGTTCCTTATACGCTTGTGACAACTGCGAAAATCGAATGAACTAAGATGTCGTCGAAGGAGCTATTTACTATGAAATCGATATAAGAATATTCCTTGCGTGCGTCTGGAAATTTAGTACGGATTGTAAGGGTTTTTACGGTATGGGCGGTGTCTCGTGCTCTTGACAATATCTTTTGAGCGCGCGTTGATTAAACTTGTCATCACTTCATAGTGCTTTAGGTTTATCCATTGGATCCATGATCGACATCTTGCTCTTATGCGGATGAATTACTACGAGAATCGATGGAATCTGGATGCCATAGCCATTAGTCGTGACGTCGAGTAAATAACGAAACCAACGAGTAATTTAACTTCGCTAGTGAGGAACTTACTTAAAATTGTATGGTACAAGTATAAACTCCTTGTCTTGTAGTTTAAGCAAAGCTTTATATCGTACTCCTCGACCTCCTTTGGTACTCTCACGATTTCGGTTTGGCAAACCGTTCGGTCGAGAATCCCAGCCCCTTGGTTCTTCGTAGTTCTTGAATCTCGTATCTATATAACAAAATAGTTAGACATGACATTTATCGGTATTACGTGAATGTAGACCAAGATTGATATATTAGACACTTACAGTGTCCAGCATCTCAAAAACATATGTCGAGGCGTCATGATAGAACAAGTTGTGCATGTTATCGAATTCTATTAAGTAGCCATAGCCCTCGTGGTGAAAATGTTCCTCACGGAACAACTGCGGTGATCACCTTGAGTCGTCTTGGTTGGATCGCTCCATGTACCATGCATGTAGTCATTGCATCATGGGTGTTAGGCTATTTAACCGAATCGGTGACTAAGGGCTTCCCAACCTCGAATTGCAATCTTGGTTGATTTTCTTGTTCATCAGACTTCCCTTGCCCTTACTTTTTCACAGACGACATCATACTCGGTCTGGCTTCCCTGATCTAGGCGTCTGGCTGTCTAATGTGCCATTTTTGGGATCGGGGTTGTAGGTTTGTCCTTTGAAGTACCGGTGTTCTTGGTTTCTGCGTTGGAGTACTAACGAGGGCCATATTTATGGGGCCCTCAATGGATTCTTTTCTACCTCATGTTGCTTCTTCACCATTTCACTCTCGGTCTTTGGTGGTGATCTGTGGATTACCTTCTGAGGAGGCGGCGATGCATGATCCAAAACGATGTCGAGGAGAGGTGCCCTTGCATGGTCCAAGATGATGTCACGCTTGCGCCCTTTGGATGAATGAGTGGGCGGCACCTCCCGAGTTGTTATCTCGTCATTGGCGGGTTTTCTAGCTTGATATCGACAAAGCGTGCAACTCTGGTGTCCACGGACCTTTGCATAACTGGCGCTATCGGGGCATTGTGCGAGACACCCCTTGTTGCACGGATAAGCTACCCCATGGCGACTGTAGAAAGATGTTCATCACGGGCACGTTGGTGACGGTGTGGGGTCATGTATGTAAATCCACAGGATAATTGTTTAGGTCGCTTGTCTTTGGCGTGGACCCATAGCTAACTGCGACGACACTGTAGAAATTTGGAGAGGCGTTTTCGACTGCGTCGGCTCAAGGCTTCTTGTACTTGTCGTTGAACTTGTTCGTGAATGGTGGGTTGTAATTCTCGCGAACCCTTTCCTTCATACTTTCCATTTCTGCTTGACTGCTCTTCTTTAGCTCTTTTCCGACTCCTATAAGAGTCTTCGTGCTCGAGAATCCCATCTTCCATGGAACCTTGACCCGGCGCCTCGTGTTCGGCCAGGGGTGCTCTTTGTTCGAGGGCGATAGCTCGTCTTTCTCCTGTTTGGGTGGAAGGATCCTTGGGTGGGTGGGCGTACAAGCGATGAACTCTTTGCGCCCTTTGCCGTCTTCGCCGCTCTTGAATGATAAACTCGATGAACAAGAGATCGCCCTCGCTAGCGTAGTGCTTCACTCGTCAGTAGTCAGACCAAGGGACTTGAGCGATCTGTTGGATCACTTGTAATTCTGCTGTCCCATTGAGCAATTTTACAGTGTACCCACTCGTGCCAAGTGCGTGGGGTGAGTATTCCTTCTTGCGATGCTAATGTGGTCCTCACTAGACTTCCTTCTTTGCCAGATTGCTTCGCCATACGAACTCATCCGTATGGTTTGTAATCTTGGGTAGTCTCCGACGGTGACCGTTTTGCTTCACATAATTTCGTTCAGCCTCGCCTTGAAGTTTCTCCACGCGCATCCATGGTCATCAATGCATCGCGGCCTTACGAGTTCTTCGACTCCTTGAGAATCACGAAGGTTCCTTTGAGCTCGTCCACAGATCCTCTTTGGTGGCAGGGCACTTTATGCCAATCAAATAGGTGATTGGCACTTTCTCCCTTCGATGTACCCGCATGTTGACTGTATTTTCTTTCTTTGCCTTTTTGATGCAATTGGGGACCCGATATCTGAGACCTCCGTGATGGTGTACCGGCCTTGAGCTTCTTATTCTTCCCTCGTCCTCGGCGTGTTGCAGCAAGTGGAGGCCTCGGGAACAGCGGTCGAGCCGGGAGCAGCGGTGGAGGCCTCGGGAGCAATGGGACGAGGCCGGGAGCAGCGGTGGAGGCCTCGGCAACCGGTGGTTGGGTGGAGGTAAGGTACCTCGGGCTCTCCTCCATTATAGGCTCGATTTGGGCTCCATTAGAACTACTCAATAGAAAGGAGATATTTGAGAGAGGAAAGAAAATATGTACTAGCGATAGAATAACTAAGTGTGTCATATTGAATTAGCACCTTGAGGAAAATATGTACTAAGCGAGGAGTAAGATAGAAGATGTACTAGCGAGGACTATATTAGATCCTTAAAGTAATACATCCATGGCTCATTTGAGTCACAAATGGAATAATCCACTAATAACAAGAATGACATAGATAAGATAGAACTTAGCAATTACAAAGACAATTAACCTCGTATTTGTTTACTATTTTCTATAGTATTAGGAACAAGAAAAGACAAGTACTATGGTTCCTACATGGCGAGTCTTGAACACTAAGGTTGGAGTATTTGGTTTTATTCTACTTAAAGGTGGATATTTCTCTCTCCATATCATATTGAATTAGCACACAATCGGAGATATCAACATAGACAAAATAATGCTTACCAACATAGAGAGGAGATATGAATGATTTGCTCTCAGATTTAGGGTTTGGATGAAAATAAAATTTTCACCACAATCACAAATGGGCTAACAAATTATTTAGTGACTAGGGCCTTGAACCCTTACCACCTTAGCATGCACAATTAAAGAGTTGTTGAGAATTTCCTTTGTTAAATATCTATGATCAGATTGATATGACATAGTTCAACAATTACTTCTACCACGGACAAGTGAATTACCGGTGAACAATTATCTCTAACTATTGAATCAAAGCGGATACTAAATATCAGCAGATTACGAGATTAACGACAAGCCGACTAACCACAAGAAAGTATCATCCTTTGATATGCGAGAAAGAAATTAACTACTTAGATGCCATATGGATATGAGAAAACAATTTGAAGCATGTTGTTCTACGGTTCAAGGCCCAAGACACATAATAATTGTTCTTATCATTCTTAACCCAATATCATCATAGAGCAACACCCAAACCTTGACCAACAACAACAAGTGCAGAACCACCCGGAAGATGAGCTCAACTAACATCGACCAACAAGAACAAGTCCATCTCGATCATTTTACAATTTCTATTTGCGTTACATAACCACGAGGAAAATTTGCATAAAAGCAACAAATATAAATGATTCATGTAATGCAAGGTAACAAATTACGGTGAGACACAATGTACCCATCAAATACCAATAAAATTCACGACCATTAAAATCGAGAAAATTCATGATAGCACATGGCGTACGGGGAAGAATCTTGAGGAGGAACCTTTTAAATTGTCGGGGCATTTTTATGTTAGGTCGAGACACCTATGTCATCACTTCACCCAAGATCTAAAAAATCTAGAACAACCAATGATTATGTGCTTTACTTACTGTATTAAACTTGGTGGACATAATTTAATTCCCAAAACAAGAATGACAAGCAACATTACGAAACAACATGTGTAGCACTTGGAGTAGCAGTTTAGACTTCAATAGGAATAAGCATAACCAAATTTTGCCTCAATTCATGAAATAAGCGCATAGTAAATTCAGTACCATCACGAATTTATGAATTAAGCGCATTGTAAACTTGGAGTTTATGAATGAAGCGCATAGTAAAATCAGTACCATCACAGAATTTTGCCTCATATCACCATCTATTATCAACGGTTTATGCGGTTCACGAGCCTACGGATCTAATTTGTGTCGATCAAGCTTCATCGGTTCGGTTCTAAAACTTCTTTTAGAGCAATAGGACATGATCAAACCCGATGTCGATTTCAATTAAGAAACTACCACAATTGTATCCAACGTTATTACATTGTAAAGCCCATTAATACTACGGACTCAAAACCCAAAAACCACCCGGTAGCATCAAACTGACACAACTCTATGACCAAAAGCGGCTATGACCAAACTCCAAAAGCAGTCTTAACGGCATTCATCTGCTATACTTGCCTATTTTGGATCACCATGAAAACGCATAGACATGTAGCAACATCACCAGACCTAACCGGGTTTTGTCAAAACCATGAATAGGTTCTTGAACTTCTCACATTTGCACGAGCCAATTAATCGGCTTACAGGTAGGGTTGGAGGCGCCGCCGATGGGGAGGCGTTGGAGGGCGTCATTTGGAGCGGCGCCGGAGAAGCAGCAGCGGCAGCGTCATTGGAAAGCGGCGCGCCGGTGGGGAAGCGCGGAGAGCGGCGTCGGCTGGAGAGGCGGCGCCCGGTGGGGAAAGCGGGAGGAGCCTTCGTCTGCTGGCGCTGCGGTGCGGGAGCTAGAACGCAGGAGTGGAGGAAGCGATCGAAATTTGCGAAGTGTGCTGAAGAAGCGCGTGGCTGTGGTATATGTGGGAGGAGTATCTGTGGCGGTTAAGAACAATAGCAAATCACGAGATAAGCGTTATCTGTGGCGGTTAAGAAAAATAACAAATCACGAGATAAGCGTTTATCTGTGGCGGTTATTTTCTTAACCGCCACAGATCTGCGTTATCTGTGGCGGTTATTGTTCTTAACATACAGATACTCCCTCCCACCATACATCTGAATGACAATCATATTAAACTCGAGGAAGCATGCATATCACAATACATGATTTTTTTCTTCCATACATTAATACATATGAAGCATGTATAACATAAGTCCTACAAGCATTTAAATGTTTATATCCTAGAGCACATAAAAAATGAGTAAATAGAATTATTCAAGCTACTACATTTCATAGAAGCCATAGAAACACGAATTCAATTGAACTGAATTCCACGAAATGTACATTTCTTACATCACATTTCCATTACTCCATACAAATGGCGACATGTTGCCGATACTCTAACTAATTATTTTCTTTCACAATTTGGCCTTCGTTGTGATCATCGCGATGATAGGTAACTTCTTGAGTGGTTTCTTCCTCGGGCCTAATCTTTATCGCTGCGAAAGGAGGCAACTCATCAAAGCTGGTTGTACTCTTCCTCATCACGACATTCTCAACTCCAACGATCCTTCTTTTCCTTGCGAGAACTACGTGGCGCTTCTTATCTCTTAAGGTCGATTATGTAGAATACTTGTGCTACTTGATTACATGAAATCGAATGGTTAAATCTCTGTATCCGACATGTTCGATGTCCATGATAGTAAAGCCGTACTTGTCCACCTTGACACCATTAGGAGTCGTACCCAATGACATCGAAACAGGGATCTTGAAAATCACGATAGTCCGGCTCCCAAATCTCCTCTATGAACCCGTAGTAGATGCTCTTACGTCTTTGCTGTGTTGTCGTGAGCATCTATCACGGACACCCTTATTTTGGTAAGTGCTCTTGCTATCACGAGCTCTCGTGTAAAATGTATATCCATTGATGTCATATCCTTGCCATGTCGTGATTGTACACGAAGGCCCTTTTGCCAACCACCTCAATGTAACACTCGTTTCTTCACGGACATGTGCTCCACTGAACCAATGGTGAACAAAGCGATTTTGCTCTTTTGTTATCCAAATCTCGACTTTCCCGGTTTTCCCTCCTTAGCTTACCCTTGTGTATGTCCATATCTGGGCACACCTCAAGTATTTGTTGCAATCTTGTGAAATGGGCTTGTTGAACAAAATATTATCGTAGAATTTGTAGATTTCTTTCCTATTACACCTTTCCCACCTAGCCTACCCTCATGGCGAGATCTGGCACTCCTACGGTTCGACCTCCTCCATGTAATCGACCACGAACTCAATAACCTCCTCGGTTGCATAACCTTCTACAATTGAGCCTTCGGTAGAGATCGATTACGTACATATTTCTTGAACACCCATATACCTTTCAAATGGGTACATCGATCTGCGAGAATCTGGGGCCACAAATATTTATCTCATTGACAAGGTGAACAATGAGATGAACCATGATATCAAAAATGATGGGGAAAATACATCTCCGGTGGCACGAGTCTTTACCACATCGGCTGAAGTTCATAAAGTCCAGCGGGATCGATGACCTTCGTGAAATCGTGTTGAAGAAGAACACAACCTCGTGATTGCCTCTCGGACCTTATCGGGCAAAATACCTCTAATTACAGCGAGGAGCATTTGTGTCATCATCACATGACAATCATGAGACTTCATGCGATTAACTTCAAATCTTTCATCGATACGGTTTCTTGATGTTTGCGAATGTAGGGACGGAACTTTCACACCATGCGAGCACTTGCGAGTTACATTTTCTCTTTCTTACTCAAAGTGTAGCAAGGTGGGGAAGGTAAAGCCGGCCTTTCAGTGTCTTGAGGATGTAGCTCGGCTCGATCTTCATGTCTTCGAGATCCTTCGTGCCTTGATCCATCCTTTGTTTTGCTAGGAATATTTAGTAAAAGACCAACCACGTTGTCACATACATTCTTCTCTACATGCATGGCGTCGATCACGATGTCGAACTTCAAGTCCTTCGGTAGGGTAAGTCCCAAAGATGGATCTCTTCTTCCACGTGGTCTTCTCGATGCGGGACGCGATGTATTACCGATACTCCCTTTCCAAGTACAACATTAAGATCCCTAACCATATCATACACCTCTTCCCCACGAAGGCGCCTTGGAGCTAAACCGTCCTCCTTTGTCCCGTCGAATTGTTTCTTCATATTGCAGTGCGGATGATTCTCTGAAGGAACCTCCGGTGGCGCATGTACCTATTTTCCTCGAGTTGTTGAGCCACACACTAGCGGTTTCATCCATGCCTTTGGGGCATGCTTTGGCTCCTTTTATAATGCGGTAGGACGAGGTTACCAAGCCGAGGAAAATCATTGATGGTGCGAGAACAACAATGCGGCGTAGAGTGAAGTACTCTCGTTTGTACTCGTCCCATACTGTACACCTTCGTTCCACAATATCACAAGATCTTCCACCAATGGTTGTAGGTATACATCAATATCGTTGCCGGTTGTCTCGGCCCTTGGATAAGCAAGGACATCATAATGTACTTTCGCTTCATACACAACCGGTGGAAGGTTGTATATACACGAGTCACGGGCCAAGTGCTATGAATCTTGCTCATGTTCCGAAAGGATTCATTCCATCCGTACTCAAGCCAAACCTTACATTCCTCGGTTCATTTCGAAGTTCTCCTGAAGAGTCTATCGATGGTTCTCCTTTGGCGAGAATCGGTAGGGTGTCTCGATTTTCCATCCCTCTTACGGTCTTAGAGTGCCATCGCATCAATTTGGCATGCTTTTTGTTTCCAAATAAGCGCTTCAAGCGAGGTATTCTTGGCAAATACCACACCACTTTTGCGGGAGCTCCTTTCTTCACCTCGATACCCATTTGTCATCGCCCTTACGCTTGTATCGCGGCGCTTTGCACCGGACAAACATGAATATCGCATAGTCTTTGCGATAGAGTATCTGATCGTTTGGACAAGCATGTATTCTTTCTACTTCCAATCCCAAGGGACATACAACCTTCTTAGCTAGATCGTGGTTTTAGGCAACACGTTTCCTTGAGCGATATGTCCGCTAAGAGATGTAACAACGCCGTGAAACTCTTGTCGGACCAACCATTGGCTGCCTTCAATTTCGATGGCGAAAGCACCGTGTGCAACTTTGTGTATTCCTCCTTACAACCGGGAACAAAGGTTTCTCCGAATCCTCCATCAAACCCGTGAATTGATTAAACTCTCTCGACTAGTGTAGTTCTCTTACGCATCGCGCAACATTTGAGCAGTTAATGTCGTCATCGACGACCAACCTATCCTCATCGGATCCATAGCGATGTCATTTGCCACATTGCGGCTCCGTCGTAAATCGGCGTTATCACGTTCAAGTATGATCTCCTCTTCACCGTGCCTTGTCCAACTTGTATAGCGGTACAAAACCCTCCGGATCAAGTGCAAATGGATATGGTTTTTGTTGAAAACATCTTCTCATTCTTGCAATCAATGCATGGACGGTGTATGTACTCCGTCTTCTTTTGCAAAATTGTTCTCCTCGGTTGCCCTTAGAAAAACAGATACCGTCGATATATTCTTGGCTACAGCGGTTCGCATCGTACATCCATCTCGGTTCATCTCGAGTTCATTAATTTAAGCAATTTATTAATATCCAAAAATCTTAATTAAATAAATTGTTATTCGAATATTCAACAATATGCACTAACGGGACAACATTAATACTAAGTAAATGTTGCAAACTTAATTAATTAATTTTAATATATACTCATACGTAACCAAAAATTATATATATATATCCTCCGGAAGATCAACATAATAAATTCCTCACCTCAAAATTTCATGATCACCCGACTACCATATTAAGTAAAATTTATTTATCATTCACATACAACAATCTTAATTACATAAATTGGGTTTATATGCTTCATAAAAATTCACTAACAATACCCACTAATGAAGCAAGATGTATATACGCTCTAACGAAAAAAATTAATTAATGGTAACTAAGAAAAAATATTAACTACGTAATTTTTATACATATCCTTCGGAAGAGCAATATAATAAATTTCCTCATCTCAAAATGCATAGCAATTAACATCATGATCACCCATCTATCATATTAACTATAATTTATTTTTCATTAATATCCAATAATCGTAAATACATAAATTTGATATATGCTTGACAAAACATTCATCATCTAAACAAGGTAGACAACTTAATCTAATACAACAAGGTAATAAATTCATCATCTACAAATTGCTAGGTAAATAAAAAACAAACTAAATGTAGACCTTGCATCTAAACCTTAATTAAGCTAGGAATAAACCATTAATGGCAATTTTAAAGTACAAATGAAGAGAGAGACATATTTTACACACCTTGGAACAATTCTAGGAAGTAGAAGCACAAGATCTTGCCCAAACAAAATCTGAAATGAAAAAGCTAACTTTTCTTCTCAAGGCGTGAGAGGAGGAAGATGACCGGCAACGATGGCGGCGGTGGCTTTATATAGAAAACATTATTTGTGGCGGTTTTAAATTAAAACCGCCACGAGATAATATATTAGTGGCGGTTGTAAACCAAACCGCCACGAATAATTATTATCTGTGGCGGTTCCATCTACCAACCGCCACAAATAGTCCTGGCGTTATCGATGGCGGTTTCAAATATAAACCGTCACAGATAATGTATTATCGATGGCGGTTTTGGATGAAACATACAAATGGTCCTCCGCCAATTTCCACAAGAACGCCAGCGATACATGTATTTGTGGCGGTTCGAAATAATTTCCGTCGTGAGGAAAAAATACAAATAGGCGTCACCTATGTCTTAATAATTTTGTAGTAGTGCCATGAATTAGATATTTGTGCCAATTGCGGTGTATCTTGCAATTTTGTTAGGAATAATAAGCATGCAGGCTAATTACAACCCTAGGCATGGAAACATTGAAACCATACACGGAGTAACAAAGTCATTTACAGTTTATCATTATCAGTAGTACTTTAAGAATCAGTGGGTTCTTTTAATGAAACATGGCAGGAGAATGAATCAATAGGTTTAAGCTTCCAAATGATCATAGCACAAACACAGCAAGGCTTACTGTATTCATCTCAGAGCAACCATACGAACATCATATATTTGCTGGTCAAGAAATATCATTTATCTATTGAGATTCCAGTGAACTTCCAAGAAAAACACTAAACTTGAAATAACATAGGTGAAAAGATCAAACCAAAGTAGCACATGTCTTTCTTGTATAAAGAGCTCCTGCAATAGACGGCACAAATATGAGCTAGACTGATAAACAACGTAAATGGATATGAAGCACGGGAAAAATGTGGAAATGAGCGCGAGAATGACATACCAGGGAAACGAAATTAGCTGTGTAGGAAAAGAACCAAACCAAAAGTCTGAAATTTCCATTCATGCAAAGTATCTGAAGGAAAAGAATATTCAGGGCAATCAAAGTGAATCGATTCTACGCATCTGAAGAAGGACTATACTAATAATTTCTGGTTTTATTGCCACACGCAAACAACCAATTGGAAGCATAGTGCTAATTCCACTTTCTATCACTTCCGCATGTTACAACTATAACAAAGTATTTCTATTACATGGAAAAGGAAATATGATTTTGTTTCCCTACCTTTAAAATTTGACAGGTGGCTCCAACAACCCTTATATGATTTATTGAATTAGATCAGTCTACAGAAAGGTCCTAAAGCACACAAGAGAGAACCCTAGATTATTATGTAATATTGCCTTTGGATGTATGCCAGTAAGCTACGAAAAGTCACCGATAGATCCAACTTGATTGGAATTGAAATATAATACAATTGGCAAAACCATGTTAATATAGTAAATCTAAGATAAAATAGATGATTCTGTAGTTCTTCAGTGCACACAGCTCAAATCTAAATACGGGTATTATTGTTTAGCTCCACCATTATATTGACTGAAAGGATTAGTGACTAAAACATCATTAACGGATGAGAAATGCAAACCAGACTTCCTTCTAATGAGCTTGGCGGTGGGGAAAAGGATTTGAATGAAGGCCATCATACTATACTGCGATGATGAATCGGCGAGCTAGGGTTCGGTGCTGGGCATCAGGGAGTAGATGATGGTGTGGAAGGAGGGAGGAGGAATGCATCATCCACTAAATTAGAGAGTTCTCTTGTGGAATAGAGTAGAAGAAGAACCTAGATTTTTATGTATTGCCTTTGGATGTATGCGATAAGTTAATCTAGTTGTATCGGGCATACATCCATCTCGTCGTATCTGCAAATTCATCTCATATCGATTGGTAGCCTTACAGGGAATGGCAATACATAATAATCTAGGCTGTATTGGGAAGGAAAAAGCGGGACCTTTGTTCTTGATGAGGACCTCACGGCACATGGAACTTGTCCATCGTGGCGGCCGGGCTTCGATCTGAGAACTCCTTCAACGTGAGTGGCCGGTTGGGCTTCGAACAACTGCGACCGACCACAGCTTGGCCCGTCGGCCGAAATGGCGGCGGGGCGCGATCTTGAGGGAAGCGAGAGGCGAGTGCTTGGCGAGCAGCTCTGGATGCCTGCAGCCTTGATCTTGAGGGCAGCGCCTTGGCCGTGTACAGCGGCATGGCGGCGGAGTTCGGCGTGGGCGGTGAGTTCGGGCGTGGAGGAGTTTGGCGTGGCGGCGGAGTTCGACTGGAGGTGGTGCTAGGTTTTTTGGCGCTTTTGGAGTGGTTCGTTAGTTCCGTCGGCCCGGCCGATGAAAATGCAAATTTTTTGGCCGACGAAACTAAATCTCTGCTGCCACGTGGAATATTTTCGTCGGTCAACATCCAGGCTTCTATTTTCATCGGCCTAGACCGACGAAAATAGTTTTAAAAAAATTCAGATTACCAGGGCGCGGGGATTTATCTATTCTCGTCGGCTTTGGCGAGAAAATCGACGAAAATAATTTTAATTTAAATCGGTTTTACTGACCAAGCGAAAGTGTCGATTATTTATGTCGGTCTTTTTTTAGCCGATGAAAATAATTTAAGCCGACGAAAATAGTTGCGATTCTGTAGTGAACTATTACATCACCTAGACTTAACTTTACACTAATCCGATGATGTTTGACCATAGCTATGGTGGCGAAAAATATTTGTACACACAATACCAATGATAGTTTTGTGCCCTATCGTGACCATTGTCCCCATAGCAAGGTATGCACTGTTGTATCCTCAAGCGTTATTTCTAACACATCAGCGAGCACTACAGGAATCGCAACTATTTTCATCGGCCAAAAACCGACGAAAATACGAGGAAAACCGATGGAAATAGATGAAGCGGCAAGCGAAGATAATATTTTAAATTTAAAAAATATGAAAATGCTATTTTAAATCGGTCAAGACAAAAGACGAAAATAGTATTTTAAATTTAAAAAATATGAAAATCCTATTTTAAATCGGCCTAGGCCAACGAAAATAATATTTTAAATTTAAAAAAATAAATCCTGAAAATTTACAAAAATTCACGAATGCATATAATGCTAGAGTTGCATATATAACTTCAATGTAACACGGAAAAGAATTTCTGATTACAGCGAATTCTGACTTTGTAGTATGACACGAGCGGCAATGTATGAAATCACGGACCCAAGTGACCTCGCATTCAATAGTTTATTTGTGTGAACCAAAAGAAAATTCAATTTCACTAGGCAAAATCTTACTAGTTTTTCTCTCAAACCAGTACATGTCTCAAAGCTTTTACAACGAGAAAGAGCAAAGCAACAATTCTATTTCTGTGAAAATACCATTTGGAAGAGCAAAAACCTTCTATTGTTGGCCAAGGGCATAATGTGTTACATTACATAGGGATAGAAGCTCGGCTTGGATAGTTTCCATTTTGTCTAATATTTAGTGAAACTATCCATTCAGAATATCCTCCCTCACCAAAAAACAACTAATGGTGGCGAGGAATAGCTGAACTTCTCCTAAGAAGTTCTTGATTTGTTCGATGTAAGAGAAAAGCAGAAATTGAGAAAAGTATTTGAACATAATATTTAATGCATACCAATGGATATGCTTGTGAAGTTCTCACAGACTACTAACACTAACACTAACCACTGTTGAATCACTTTTTATTTTCATTCTTGATTATATTTAACATGGTATAGGATACTCATAACTCTTTATGCGGAAGTATATTCACTAAATAAATAAAACAAAAGAGTAACATATCTTTGAAACAACTAAGTCCATACACAGCCAAATGTGGATCGAGAAATATAAGTCTCTAGTGTGATCTTGCCAAGCCAACTATAAAAAGGATCAACAAACTCAACCAAATTTAGAACCTTATTTTTAACCCTCAAAAACTCTTGAAAAATACCAAATCGAAGTCGGTATACAATAAACACCAATGACCAACTTCATTAGGGATATTATCCTATTTTCAAGATTTCAGCCCACTTCAAGCAAACCATATTGGTCTATGATAATACAAATATTGGTAAATTACTCTAATTGCAGCAAAATAAATGCTAATAGTTGTTTGCAACTTCTATTATCTTTAGAAGCGTAATTTGGCTGTAAATTACTTCCATTCTTGGATGCAATTTCCTTAATACTAGAATGAGAAGAAAGAAAGGCAAAGTCAGCAAGTATATATCGTTATGCATAACCTGGAACAGTGGTAGTGTATCTCACCCTGCAATATACTCGGCAAGATACACAATATTAGCTCAACTATCTAGGTGCTGAAATACTCAGAATGATAAATACGTGCAGTGTAGTTGAACTAGAATCACTTGCCATCTTTGTCTTGACCTTTAACTTTGGCTTCAAGGACTCGATTGCAGCCGTCGTTGCTGTTTGCAGCTTGCTAAAGCAAAGCATCGAAAAAAAAGCAGAGAAAAAAGTTCTTTTATGCGTACCATATATAGCGATGTGAAGGCGAGATATTCATTTCTAGATTAGAAGGATTGTGTACCTTGCCAAGGACCCGGTCTGCGGAATCAAACCTTTCTCGGTGAAGGTCAATGAGAAAGGTAGTAAGAGATATACTCCTTTGCCTAACATCTGAAACACGAGCAAAAGAAATTAATCAAATATCGAGAATTGAGAAAGGTTAAGCCCAAAGTTCAACAATTCATGACTATGTCAAAACAATGCATGCAGACAAAGCCACAGTGTTTCAAGAAGACAAAGTTGAAATGAAATAATCAAATAAATTAGCTGCCTTGATAACTTTCTATATTGCTAACTTGTGCAAAGCAACTTAGTTACAAGATTACAGACAAAAACGAGAACATCTAAATCACAACATTCAGTTCTAAATATGTGCTCTATTTTCATTGTCATTCATCTAGGATTTTTTATCTCTTGGTTTCTTGAGCACAAAGGTGGGGTAGTCAATTAGCCATAGATGGAAAAACACACTAATGATAGAAATGTCAGTATACTTGATTGCGAGCATAAACATAATACCGTTACACTAGCAAACCTAATGCGAGCTTATCCACAAGAGCTTCCATTTGTTTGTCCTGAGATCACAAATAGAATTGGATATAGTTCTTGACAAGTAAAAGTCAAATACACTAATGTTCTAAAAAAGGAAGCGCTCTTGACCAGCGAAAACAACATACAAAAATCCTATACTACTTGCTTGCGATGTCTGACATATCACATCGAGATACAAGCTGGATCTCGGACATCTTATGATAACATGTAACTTTAATCTGAGAGACTAATGGAACCAAATATTAAGAAAATACAGAAGCACGGATTGCACTAAAAACCTTTTGTAGCAACGTCAGGTTTCTATAGAGTTTTGAGAGAAATGGTCCACATTCCACAATGTCCAATAAGGTTCTTTCCAGAAGAACAGGAAACAATCTCCCTTTCTGCCTTGTCAGCAAGAGACTCTATTGCAATATCTATTGATGCACCAAGTCCCTACTCAGCATTTATGCCTTGTGCCTGCTAGCACCACACAATAAAGAATAGCCAGTTCAAGTCACATGAAACAATGACAAGCCAAAATTGAAAGGTTTATATGCGGAGCATCACATCATTTATATGCGTTTGAAGTGCCACACATATTTCCTCACCCTAAAAAGATAAACCCCAGATGGTTATTTTAAGAGCTTTATATGATACAACAAGATAGCATACATGATATATATAGAAAGGCCACCTCATTAACTTGCAGTTCACCAAAGTTAATTGACAAAGTGAATAGTTCGCCTGAGTAGATCATTTTAGCACTTGGCTATTTTAGCACTTGGCTATGCTAAAATTATCATATGTCAATTAACACACTAAAAATATGCATGTTTTAATGCTATCCAAATCAGTCCAATGTCCACAAATCATTGCCATGGTTCGCGGTTATGAGAACACATTCTGATGAGCTGCATATTAGATGTTCTGTTCAAACCCGTCAAATTCCACCTACCCCCTAAAACCTCACATTAGAGAAGCCTCAGCAACTACCATGCCACTACAAACCGAATGAAGTAATACTAATAATGGAAGACTACTAAAGGAAAAATTTTGCATAACAACATGTTCATATGATCGACAAGATATATGTACCACTTGTAAAATAACAAACTGACATGGCTTTGAACTAAGAACACATCAACAATTTAGACTAAACACTATGTCGCAGTGCAGTAACCATACGCACATAACAAGATCTAAACAGAGGCCAGTTTAAAGAAAGCATTTTCTCACCGAATCAAACCAATGACACAAACCTATCTGTGATGTCTAACACAACACACAATGGATGATAAGATTTTCGTGGCCTTGAGGGGATTCGACTGATACCGTCAGCGCGGTGCTTGAAGCCGTAGTGCTCCATCTGGAAGTCGTGGTTCTTGGTGTCGAGGTGGACGTCGGCGGCGAGCATCATCTGGAATCTTGCTCCCGCTGGGACAGCTCCCGAGGCCACCGCCTGCCATCACCATCGTCGCTGTCGGAGGTTAGGGTTTTGGGCACGTGCGCCTTGCGCGAGGTAGAGGAGGAGGAAGAGGGCGGATACATTACTCATTCATCGGTAATTCAATCGGAAGATCTGGCCGAATAAACAATGCTCGGTGGTACTATCTTGATTTGATTATAGAGTGAGAGGAGACCTAGGCGACATCCTCGTGCGATCGTTGCAGTGATGCCCTTGGGCTGCCGGTTGTCGCCCTCGGCAAACCCCTGAGCTCTCGCCTCGTCACTGCCTCTCCTCGCTTATCCTCCTCTTACCACCACTTTTCTCGGGCGCGAGGGCGGCATGGGGCAACGCTGCAGGCGAGGAGGCGTGGCCGCGAGGGCGGCGTGGGGACGGGCGGTGGCGCCAGAGCGTGTGGAGGCGGAGACACTAGGGCTATTTCGATTGGTAGCGGGGATGATGTACAAGCGAGCCAGCAACTGGCCTTTTGGGGCCGGAACGATTTTGGTGAGGACATCTGGCGTAGCTTGACTATTTTTAAATCATTGGGGCCGACAAAAATTGGTAGTGTCATATTTTTGTCAGTTCAGACCGACAAAACTAGTCCAAAAAAATTTTGAATAACGCGGGTGCGATGTTTCAACTATTTTCGTCGGCCTGGTCAATATCTGAAAGCGAAAATAAAAGGTAATTTTAATCGGTTTCTATTAGCAAGCGAAAAAAATCAGTTATTTTCATCGGTCAAAAATTGGCTGACGAAAATATTTTGGGCCGACGAAAATAGTGTCGATTCCTGTAGTGGAGGGCACCTTTGCGAGTAATCCTTCCCAGAATACTCGTACTACTCTAGCTTTCCAATATGCAAAACTAGTCTTAGACAACTTAGTAGATTAATACCACCCCAAATAGCACTTGTGCTTACATGGATGTCTTGGATTTTGTGGTACTATGTTTGGTCCTTAATCGATTCAAGCGAGGGCTCCCCTACATTACGTGTAAGTCCATACACTTCACAAATTATATAAATAACTCATCTGCATCAAAACTTTAGTTTTTTTAGTTTTGATTTTTTTACCAAATTAATTGAAGTAATTCCTCAACATGTAAACATTTCCATCCTCTAAGCAAATGTTGCACCCAATCATTTATTCTCTCAATTCTAAAGCATGGCTAAGCAATAGTATATATAATCGAATATACCTAAGATGAAATTAGGTATTGCCTAACCTTTACCTTATGGTTTTCAAGTCTAAACTGTATGTATTTATTAAGAAAGTTCCATGCAACAAGTAGGAATATATAATCTTGTAAAGATAGGGTTTGAGGTCGATGAGGTATGTTTCCGGAGCGTTAGTATCTTCACATAGTATAAAATAAAGCAATAATAAGAGGCAAATGAATCCAAACAGAGACTAAATTCAAATATTTTTGCAGATTTAGAAAGATTAAGATTTTGAAAAAAAAATAGAAACTAGTTTCACTCAATTTGGTCTTTATTTGCAAAAGTTAGGAGCGTTGGAATTTAAATCAAATGAAAATTTCCTAAAATGAAAAAGAAGGCGACGTTGAAGACGTTTGTTGGAAATTACTTCTTCCTACAGAGAAGACGTATTCACCATTGAACTAAAAGTGAATTTCTCTTTTTTTGAAGTTTTTAAACCTATTTTACAGAGACTGACAGGTGGAGTCCATATGTTAGAGCTTTATTATTTTCAGAAATGACTGATATGTGGCATCTATCTGCTAGTAACTCATGTTTTAATATTGGTTTAAATTATGAATAAATTATTATTTTCATTTGGACCCACGTATACTCAGTTTTTAATTATAGTTTTAATTAAAAGAGCGGATAGGAGGGCTGTCCTATGAACAAGGTGGCAGCTCGAGCAAGGCCACTAGTAGTGAATGGCGGCGAGTTGCAAGGTGTGGGTGGTCAGGTTAGCGAGAGGTGAATGAGGGGAGTCTAGGGAACCATCAACAGTAATCGGAGATGGTTGGTGGCAGGGGTGGGGTTGGGCCTTGGGCCACTGGGGCCTGGGCCTGAGGCCCAGCAAAAATGACATAGCCCTCACCCCTCAACTAACCCTTGCGACCTCGCCCAATCCTAGCCGCCAGGCAAACTGCTGACCCGACGTGCTCGGCGATCCCAGCTCCGGCCTCCCGCGTCCCGCCCGACAACCCTGTTGGTGATATGCCCTTGAGGCAATAATAGAGATGATTGCATCACATCTTATGTTTATGAAATAATATATATGATTGTCCTTTGAATAAATATTGATTGGATTAATCAACAAGTAAGTAACTTGTTCGTGAAACTTTTTCCATATATTGATATTATTCAAGTTATCTCTAGTCGGTAATCATATGAGGACACATATGAATAGACTAGCATATATATTGGTTGATGGCCACGTTTCACAGGTCATAGATATAGAGATATCAAACCAATAATATGGATACATGTTAGAGAACATGATATTGGACATTGACCCACTATGAGACACTGCGGGAACGTTATATTCTTTCATGTCATCAGTTGGTCTCATAAACAATGTGTATGCAATATCCTTCGGAGATTATCGCATGTACTTAAGATGCATAATGACTTGCTTTGGGGTCATCAAACGCTACTCCGTAACTTAGTAGTTATAAAGATGGCTTTCAGGTTTGTCATGAAATATGCTGTGAGGCATGGTTGATCAAGATAGGATTTGCCCCTCCATACAACGGGAGAGATATCTCTAGGCCTCTCGAGTGATCGGATTTTGGAAAATGCATGGCTATGCTACTCGAGTAAAGAGTTATTCGAGTCATCGAGTAAGAGTTACTCGATGTATTGAAGAATCGAATCATGTTATCAAGAAAGAGTGGTCGAGCCATCCAAACAAGGATGACAACAACTCGCCTTGGGTTTGACCAATATCGTGTGGCAAAAGGAAATGCATATAGGATATTGTTGAGATTCGTCCGATCTTTATATGTAATTGGGAGTCGATAAGTCCTGCTAGGGGCCGCTATCGACTATTGGTCGAAAGCTCGATGGTCGAGTAGGTGGGTGTACCCAATGATTGAATAGGAGTATTCAATGATCGATAAGAGTGCTATAGCCATGTCCGAGTGCACATGAACCTAGAGGGTCACACACTTAAAGGGTTGGGATATAGTGGTACAGATTGGATCCGTCACTAATGAGCCAAGTGGGCTTTGACTTTCAGTTGGGCCCTAATTCAGAGTGCCACTGTAGAGGTTGGGACAGCTATTTAAAAAGGGTTCGCGGTTGCATTCTAGAAAGATCAAGAAAAGGGGCAGCCACCGAAACCCTAGCCGTCACCGCTTAAGCTTTCCCGTGCGCACTGGTGTTGGCACACCGTCGCATGGCATTCCTTTCCCGAATGTGTGGATACCAATAGAGGTGTCGTTACTCTTTGTGACGCGATCGGAATGACGATCGACCCACGGCAAGCGGGCGCGGACTTCGTTGATTCGGGCTACATCAACTTATTTCCGTTGCACTGCGCATCCAGTGGTAACGATTCATGATCATATACTTGCGTGGCTTCCTGGTTTACGAGGTAGAAAAATTTTAATTGTGCGCTAGTGTAGTCTACCCGTATCCCTTCAGTGGTATCAGAGCCACCTCATCTAGTTTATGATCTGGATGATTTGCACATGTGTGATGTGCGGCAGTAGTAGATTGGATCTACTGCTAGTTTGATGTGATGATCTAGATCGGTTCATGAGATGAATCGGTTGTTAGTAATCGGTTGATGAGATCAATCAGGTTTTGGCTTTCAGATTTAGGTTTTCATGATAGATCAATCTATTTTGATTGTGTCGGCTGTACATGGCGGCATCGTTTGATCACCCTTATTGGTCGGTTTCC
Organism: Guadua angustifolia; assembly: GCA_036346375.1. Classification (NCBI taxonomy): domain Eukaryota; kingdom Viridiplantae; phylum Streptophyta; class Magnoliopsida; order Poales; family Poaceae; genus Guadua; species Guadua angustifolia. Next base: position 186,387 of record JAYEVE010000422.1, read on the forward strand.
GCCATCAGGATGATCAACAACGCTCAATCATACAGATCCAATCAAGCAGAGCGACTTTTCAATGGAAATCGGGTTGATAAGATCAATTCAGAATTGGATTAATTTGATTAATCTGATGAAATTTTTCCATGAAAATCTATATACCGAATGCATGCCAAAAATTTTTCGTCTCGGGATGTCTTGTGTGCTTTTAATCTTTTTATTGGGCAGGAGCTATCGGGTTTTATTTGTATCAGGCAACCTTGTGAAGAATCAGTGTTATGTGCATTTGATAGTTCTCATCATCCTATTGTTTTTTGTTTAGAGAAGTAAAACTGCTTTCTTCTAATGTGCATACATGAAGCAGGGCCTAAAGAATATTGGGAAACAATTGATTTTAAAGTCTTGGGAAGGATCAGGTTTTCTTAATGGAGAATGTGCTATTTCCTCACTATTTTAGTGTTTTTGTACTAAATAATTTGCCAATGACTTTTGAGTATTGGTTGGTTCTAATGGTATTTAGCTGTGCTACAGTCTTCTCAATAGCTATTAACGAATTATCTTGACAGTTCTTCCATCACCGTGATATGCATAAATATTCTTTGCAGATGTGTTACTTTTGATGCCTGCAGTCTTTGCTGATACTAAGTCTATGTAACTGCACCTTAATATGTTGCAACAAGACGGTACAAAGCTCCAGAGCTATGTGGATCCTTCTTTTCAAAGGTGAGCTTTGTAGTGCATTATAGCATTCTCTTTATTGATTTTGCTTCAGTCATTGAACTGAGACTAGGAAAGGTCAATTTTGCTATACTGCTAGATCATGTATCTTCGATTATGATTAGTCAACCTATTAGTATGACTAATTGCTCTTCGGTGACTGGTCCATTAGTTCATTAGTGTTTGTTCAAGCTTACTTATTCTGTGGCACAATAACTCAATCCCCCTAGAGATCTTATATAACAGTTTTCTTAACAGCACCTTTTATTTAATCAACCTTATGGGAGCAGATGTAGAAATTTTTCCATGTGAAAAGCTATAGTTTAATCTGTAAACTTTTGCATTGCCCTTTTTCCCTTCTCAGGCAGAAATTGTCATATTTGTTTACTCTTGTCCTTATCATGCTGTTAATCGTCTGATTTATGTTCAGAATTAAAGTTGCTCTGATTTTATGTTAATCTATAGAATTCTGATTTTGTATCCTTTTCAGTTGCAACTGTTAATAATCATTTGAGTTGCATGTGTGTTAAGGATATCGAAAGAATTTTAGCCATCAGAATGTGGTTATTCTTAAAGTACTCTATCGTTATCCTAATGATGATAAACAGTAAATGACTTTGTTACTCTAGTGTATGGTTTCAATGTTTCCATGCCTAGGGTTGTAATTAGCTCAGACAAGCTAGTATTCCCAACAAAATTGCAGTATACACCAGCAATTGGCATTTGGAGCATCGGATGCATCTTCGCTGAGGTGTTGACAAGAAAGCCTTTGTTTCCTGGTAAAAATGTTGTCCATCAGTTCAATTTGATGACTGCCTTCTGGGCACACCATCCATGGATACAGTTTCTCAGGTATGGTACTGGTTCTTTTTGGGGGAGGCCTTCTATAGTTTTTCTTGTTGGCATCTTTAAGTCAAAGGTTGACATGAGGTACCTGAGCAGCATGAGAAAGAAAGACACAATCCCATTTTCTTAGAAGTTTCCTAATGCAGATACTTTGGCCTTGGACCTTTTGCAAAGGCTTTTAGCTTTTGATACAAAGGACCGTCCAATGGCTAAAGAGGTAACTGTAGTTTAGTGTTGTACAATTTTGTTTATCTCAGAAAAGTGGTAACTGTAGTTTAGTGTTGTACAATTCTGTTTATCTCAGATAAGTTATCAAATTATATTGCATGTAACATGTTTGTCCTGCATTCTTTCCTATAAAAGTATGGCACATGATTGACCAGGGAAAATCACGATTTCCACCAAACTTGATTGGGTATCTTGCCTTCCATTCACAATTAGATAAGTTATTAAATTATACTACATGTAACTGCTTTGTAAGTATGTAGGTTACAATAACTACATCACAGATAATGCTCCATCAAAATACCCTTGCTATGTTTTTGTGCTACAATATTTTTTCTCTCAAACATGTACAGCACTCCATTAAAAAAAAGCAGTAGCAGCATAGTATGTGATCCTAAATTTTTTTTAATAATACATTTTTATTGAATTTCAAAATATTCCACGAAAAAAAATTTCAGAAATATACCTCATCGCACATTGGTAGTCTTGACAGAGGCCTAAATAGAAAAATACAGGCTGACAGTGCCGGTAGCAATGGCCTCTTGTCGCATACGTCGAGCGTCTTGACGAGGCACGAAGCGGCGCTTTCGCCTGCAGCTGACGTGTGGCGGCTTCCTGTCGCCTGACGAAAGTGCTACAAGAAATTTGTCGCTGTGAAAGAGCTACAAGAATCTTGAATTTTTATATTTAATATTTTTTGTTGACATTTTTTGTTGTAAATTGGTTGTACATAATTGTCTGTAATGGATCGGAAAAATTATTTTATTTAGATTAGTGATCGCATTTTACTTAGGGGTTTTCGTAGTACGTAAGGTTAGCGAATATGGCGAGAAAAATGGCGGGGAAAAACGCAGGCGGCCTCATAGCGTGGCATACCACTTGATGCGGCGAGATGGTCGGACGTTGGCGAGCATTTTGTTACCAAAATCGGAAAAAGGCACTTTCATGAACGCAAGCAGCGGATGTCGTGGCCACTTAGGGGTTTCGTAGCCCTGGGACGGGCGGACATGGTCCAAAAAACGAGAAAAAATCAAAGGCGGACTTCATAATGCGGGCTACCACTTACGTATGGGCGAGATAAGCGGACGTTGCCTCGGCATTTTGTTCTGTCGGAAAAAGTACTTGCGGCCACGAAACCATGGAAACTTTTACGGCGTCGAAAAATTTTGACACTCTTTATGGAGGTTCTGATATATCGGTGATATTACCATAAAAATTTCAAATTATTTTAAGATATGAGAATTTTTAAAATTCAAACAATACATATATAAGGGCACATACACGAAAGTTCGGATGATAAAATAAGCAATAGATTAGATGATATTACAAGGGCATTACAACGATGACGAACTACCTACTTGAAAGCAGCTATTGCGTCATGGTGGAACAAATAATCGTTCCGCCTATCTGAGTGCAGCGAGAATGATGTCATACATTTTCGCATATTACGACCCGTTCTAATTTTGCGATTTGTCCTCGGACACCGCTCAATCCCTACTATGAAAAGAACTCCATGGGGTTCCATGATTCTCCCGGTATGCGCCGATTGGGTGGCCTATGCGTGCGTCTCGGTGTATAAGACTTAAATTTTGGTTGTTGTTTATGTGGTTTACTGCCCTCCCATATGGGCATTTCATCCCGATTCATGGCGTCCCCTATGTTAATACCACGGGTTCCGGATGGTCTGCATAACGAGTCAAGGATTTGATGCGTGTTGCGGACCTCGGCATTGCTTCCCTTGTCCTTCTTGAGAAGAACCCTCCTGCCTGCTTTGTGTTGGCCGTTGGCGGAGACATGCGAGCGTCCTTTCTGTTGGCTCGCACTCCACTATATGGTGCGAGCTTTGTGTTAGGCTTATCCTTGAACAAGCTAAGGCGTGCCTGCGATCAATCTGATATACGCCTTGGTGCTTGCATAACAAGTGGCGTACTCGGGTTTAGCTTTTAGGCGGTAGTGGCACCACGGAGAGGTTGCTCCCCGGTTATCCCATGCGGGTTGCACGAGATGTGGGTGAATGCGTCTGGGTCCACCGGTTGAAATACCAAACACCGTTCATCCTCGGCCAAGAACGCAGGTAGAATCGCCCGATGCGCTGAATCACCGTGGCGGTATCAACCCTTGCCTCAAGGCCATGTCACATAAGCGTCGGGGCTTTCGGGTGGCCTGGAGGAGGTTCCTCCGTTGACTTGAATGTCCTTTTGAACTCGTGTGCGATGAAGCTGTTTAGAAGTACTAATTTGGGAGTTTAACAAGAGTATGGCGCATGAAACTCACCGATTGGTTGGGCCCTTGCACACAAGCCTGAGCTCGGCGATCTAGAAAAGGACATATCTGGCGGCCTCTCCCACCGGGTGAAGTTCTCGGCGAAGCGGGGTAGGCGTCGTGGCGGTTGTAGAAAATTAAATGATCACGTCGTTCGGCCGTCGATCCATTGGAAGAAGCAACACGGTCGTTGTCTTTGAGAAAAGAAAAGATCGATGCATGAGATGGTAGTGTTACCTGTATTGTGTGGACACGATGGTTTTACCTCGTAAGTGCGGCCACATGATGGTGATGTGGCCCGTCTCTCCATGGGTAGATTGCATCATCTTCGCGGTAGGTTCGCGATCGCATTTGGGTCGAGCAACTCGGAGAACTTCAGCGTCGGCGCTATTGGCATCCGGATATTGGGGGGATGACCTCGCTTCTGAAGAAGCGGTAGAAACGACATTGTGGTTTGGTGTGTTGGATGTGTACCCCTCGGACTGTTTTATAGTGGTGGTGAGGGTTACTCCACACAATTACAGCTCTTCTTCTGCGGCGTGTGCGGCGTGTTGTCGTTTAATGGCGTGTTGCGGCGTGTTGTCATTTAACGGCGTGTTGTCGTCTCGACTGGTAAAAGCTGCTAGCGAGTAGTCTGTCATGTTTGGAAAAAGCTATTGCGTGTGTTGTCGTGTCGACTTGGTAAAATTGCTAGCAATGATAGTCTGTCAGTATTTGGAAAAACATTGCGTCTGTTGTCGTGTCTTCGTGGTAAAGGTGCTACCGGTGAGTAAAGGTGCTAGGTGTGTGGCAAGCGGCTAGGTGATGAAAGATTAAGTTTACAAAAATACAAATGCAAGTGCAACATATTTTAAATGAAACACTTAGTACATAACATCGGCAATAATAAAATCAAAAAGAAACTCTTTATCGGCCTACCTGCAGGGGAGGCCTCCTCCTCGAACACAGTCCCTTGGTCGTCAAGCTGCGTAAGTAGCGGTGGGAACCTCTGCGACCTAAATGGGCGTCGCGTGCAATTTGCTTCTTCGCGTCGGTCTTTGGCGCTCCGTCTTCTTGACTAAGGCTGCGTCGGTGGTGGCGGTCCGTCTGGTTGTGATGATGATGCCCCACCCCAAAGGCGTCCGTGGAGAGGTAATCACGGTAGTCCTCCGGTGCAGGGCATCGCCCTCGTCGTCGTAGTCGTCGGGGCGTATCGGATCGTGCGTGAAGAAGTGTGCTGCGAACTGTACCAAATAAAGAATTGTTTTGAGCATTATGTCTGGCGGTTGTAACACTTGAGCAGTGTATTTCGATTACTCACCGAAGCTTGACCGGCTCTGAGCGTGCCCTCGCGGCTGCGAGGCGGGACCGTGTGAAACGCGTACTGGCGCACCCCTCATGGCGGCTGCGCCCTCTGGGACGGTAGGGAGGCCGCACCCGGCAGCTTCGGCGGCGTGTGTGTGTCGAAACCTCCGGCGTAAAGGGTGGCGTCTGTCTCGTCCGTCCTCTCCCTCGGTCGGCCGAGTGTACAAAGCTGCGAAGGTCCTGTGGTGATTGTGCGTACGTCGATCTGCAAAATAATTCTGAATTAGTTAGCTGCTTTTGAACATGTTCATCAGCTGCTTGTTATTGAATTGCTTATAGAAGTTTGCACCCAAATGCCTCATGCACCATCGACTCTGCAAGTCAGGCCATCGGAATGGCTCATCTTCCCCTGTTTGCAGCTGGTTGATAGCACTAAGCAACCCAGCATGCCTGTCATGCAGCACGCACAAATCTGGACGAGTTTTGACCACCCCGATCTTTAGGTTTCGTAGGAACCACAGCCAACTCTCGTAGTTCTCGCTTTCTACGAAGGCAAAACAGGTTGACGAGAATCTGGTTGTTCCCATCGACACCCACAGCTGTCAGTATTTGCCCTCTGTATTTCCCGGTCAAGAATGTGCCGTCCACGCACAACAACGGACGACAGTGAGAATGCCTTAATGCAAGCGCCGAATCACGAAGAACACTCTCCTCGAGATGCATTTTAGTTGGCCACTTGTCGACGGACAATCTTGATAATCATAGTAGGTCGAGTTTCTTCCTGAATACAAGCCGAAGCGGTCTTGGGGAGGTTGTGGTGCGAGTCTTCAAACTTCCCAAACCTCGTTTCTAGTGCCTTACGCGCCGCCCTCCCGCCTTCCGTAGCTAATTGTGTCTTGATATCTGTTCTCGATCGCTCGGATAATAGCGGGGCTCAAAACTCAGGTTCTCCACTATCTCTGCGTACATGATGTTAGCGACATGCGGATGATAGGTTCTGTGAGCCATCACTTTGTTTCCTCGATCATACATGTGTCTTTGCTCAACCTTGAACATAGCCAATGGGTGCCCCCCGGCTTGTCTCGCGTGCACTCTCCACGGACACCCATGGATCTCACACACCACGTCGTAGCAGGTTGGGGTGGATTTCTTAACCCTGAAAGTCCTTCTTAATGATAGAGCCCAATCTTTCACGGCATCCTGCACAGCTTCTTTTGTCGGGTATTTTATCTTGTTATGCCTAACCTCATTATCACTGTCTTGCCAAGGCATCTCCCTCATTTCATTGACAACCATATTTTCAAATTGCTGCGTGCTCCACTCGGCTGGCACAAGCGGCTCCGTACCTCCTCCATCTTCCTCATCCGACTCATCGTCGTCCTCCTCTTCTGCTCTGCTGTACTCACGGTCTTCCTCTTCCATCCTAGCTGTTATTTCCTCAATTTGCTCACCTTCGTCTACCGGTCCCAGCTTCTTGGTCAACATTTTCATCATCCTCCGGCCGAACACTGTTCACCACTTTCTTGAACATGTTGCTCATGGCTAGATCCCCCAATTTCGGTGTCACGAAGTGACCTCATTTTGAGGTGACTACACTCACCGGCGTCAAGCTGCTGTTTGGGGGCAACATCCTCTCATATGCTCGCACTAAAGCACTCGATTCCATCCCGTTGCTCTGCCCCCCTCACATATGATCTCCACGATCACGGTTCCCTTTAGCTCAACTAACTCCCGATAAATAGTGTCGTTTAGCATACTACATAGGCAAAATACCTTCAACTCACACTGTCTTCTTCCATCCGAAAAGTATAATACAACCATTTCAACACGGAACCAAATGTGGCTCATGACTCTACTCAAACTTACGTCCACATCTTGCATGTTACTTAGATCTACACCCTCCAAACCATGCATTACAACCCCATCTCCATAATAAATCCTAAATGGAACTAGATTACGCCATATCTGCGAATCCATTCATTCACCCGCAATTAATTATCTTAGTACAAAATACTATGGCGTAACATAACTATACCTACATAGTGCGAAAATATATATCTAACAGTAAAAACATCTACATTCCTAATAATTCATATCGATGTAGTTATATCGTAAAAAAATTACATTTCCATCAATATGTACCGATATACTCCTATCAGTAAAATTCATTCCTAACAATATATACATTAAATATCGATGTACTTATATATTAAAAATACTCATTAAGTAACTATATTTCCTTCAATATATACCGATATACTCCTATCCACAAAAATATCTAAATTTTCTAAATTAGAACTAATTTGTGACCTATCAATTTACCTACATTTATCGTAACATACATCTAAAATTATTTCTAATCTACCACTATTTTTGCTACAATGCTCTAGATCTAATTATTTCTAACATATCATAATCTCTTGCTAAGAAAAGTAAACAACAAAAATAACAAAATTTTACCTCAAAAGCGATGTGGGCTGAGAATCTCCCTTCTTCCTTCTCTCTTCCCTCTCTCCCTCTTCCTCTTCCTTCCTCTCTCTCTCTGTTTCTATTCGGGCGCACAAATGAGAAACGATGCAGGCGGCGGCTTATATATATGTTCTGTCGCACTACCATAGTCGCGAGGAACCAACGCCCCTTTGTCGCCACGACCATCGATCGATTTTCTTCTTTTGTCATACGTTAAATGCGTGCGGCAGTTCTCTTCGGCTCGCTCGCCGTTACGCCCGTCTGACAGTCTACCGTTCAGTTCATGTCGCACTTCGCCGTCGGCGAGAATATTCGTCGTGGCGGGCACTGTCGCCGTGTATTTTTCTATTTAGGACCTGTCGCACTTCCAATGTCGGCAGTATATTCTGAAAAAAAAATTTCGGTGGAATATTTTTGAAATTCCGAATAAAAAATGTATTATTAAAAAAAAAATTCTGTGATCCTATACTATAGTTCACGTTCGCAAATGGACTTCCACCCCAGAAAAACGATCATATATACCATGTACCGCTGCGACGAGCAGATGTGCCTGCCTCAAGCAAATTAATGTAATTACTCCAAATTGACTATGGACCAACCTGCTGGAGTCCTCCCTTACTTCCTCTTATATTTTTTTCTTTCACGTGATTCTGTCGTTTACCTATATCTTGATCGATGCTCCTAACTTTCATATCGCTTTGTTTAGATGTTCTGGGCATGGGAATCCCGAGCATAGAATAAACTTGTTCGTTTGCCGGACGATTTGTCGATCCACCGCTGGGTTTTTGGCACACGCAGGTTCGGTGTTTCTGGTCCGGTGACGCTCTTGTGGTTTCACGCACTGTGATGAAAATGGCCGACTCCATTGATTAGTCGGCTGATTAACCGGTGATGATAATTAAACTGTCAGAATAGTTTAACACAGTCGAACGATTAATTGACCATATAATTCGATTAATTGGCCGTTTTCCGATTAAATATCCGTTTTTTCCCGTTTGATCATGAAAATAGCTTATTTTTATTCATTAAGTATGATAAATTAGTTTATAATATTATGTCATAGTATTCATAGTATGTATCTTTTGGATAAAGTATAAACAATGAAATGTAAAACATGCACTCTGAGGATCTTGCTCGGTGTCCTCGGCTTTTACCGGCGATCTGAGATGCCAAAACCGCCGACCACGAGGCTCATCGTCGGCCTCCCGGACACAAGTCCCACGACCGCAGTCGGCGACACAACCAACCTATGTCCACGGCCACAATAAATCCGGCGACCACAGATGCCATCGGGGCGGCCCGACACCAGACATTTGTAAATGGCGAACTTAAAGCTGCCGTCTGAGAGGACACTTGTGTCCTCGGCCTAATAATCTTGCCGACCTGAGTGGACATCGTGTCCTCGGCCTAATTAATGCTGCCGACCGCAGTGGACATCTGTGTCCTCGGCACAGGCTATAGCCGGCGACCACAGACCCCTTACGGTGCGGAACACAGGGCTATCTTGTGTCGTCGGCATGGTTAAAGCAGCGGACCTGAGTGGACATCTGTGTCCTCGGCCTGAAAGCTATAGCCGACGACAGACCTTACGTGCGGAACTGGGGCTATCTTGTGTCGTCGGCATGGTTAGAAGCGAGGACGAGGTTGTAAAAATAAAAAAATCTGCGAATTTTAAAAAATCCAATTTTAACACGCAAAAAACCCTATTCAGCGGTTTATATCCCCAATTGCCCGAGAACAATCACAACATATAATTTCACACACATTCACATTCATCAATACAATTCACAAATGATCAAAGTTTCCATTGACACATTCACATTCACAAATATATTGCCCGAACAATGACAATATAATTTCACTATTTGTTTCCAATGTGTTTTGCTCAAAGTTAGAAGACTATGAATCATCGAGACAAGAAATAAGAACATGGACAAGCCACACTAGTAAATTTCAAAACTGACATGTAGGTCATTTTTTGGAGAAATTATCGGTTTCTGTCCTGGGATAATTAATGAATCCAGCTTGATACAGTTCTTGACCACCTGGTATGGACATCACAAGAAACCGACAAACAAAACATCAGGACACTGAGCTATGCCATAATTAGCTAGCAAAACTGTTAAGGAAAAATAAAACTCTAAAAATATATTTTTTAATACCTTCATAGTGTGCTCTAAACTCATTCTGATGTACCTAGAAGCAAGTTTCTGAAACTCCACAGTACTTAGTGGATATGGGGGTATTTTAGTTTCTCTGATTCACGACATTTTGTACTGCAAGAAACAAAATAAAACAACTTAAAACTCTCTCAATCTGTCAATAAAGTATAATAATAACTCCTTTTCTTGACAAAATAAAGCATAATAATAACTAGGCATACATATTGAAAGAAAACAAAAGTATGTAAGTACTTACAACCAAACTTTCCCTCCTTGAGCAATTGTTCTTATTTTGGATGCAACTTCTTCACTAAATTGTTTCCAATGTGTTTTGCTCAAAGTTAGAAGACTATGATCAACACCATATTTCACTCAACCTAAAGCAATTTCCATTTATTAAAAGATTGTAATGCACTTAAAGAGTAAAAATTTAATGACACTTCCCTAAAATTAGGACATCCACTCGTAGGACAAAAGACAACAGTTGATATGATAACAACATAAAGCAAATTAGGATAGCCAACCAAGCACATATAGCACATATAGCAAAATGCATTAATAATTCACAAATTCACTCACAAACCAAAAGTGTACATCACATTCACAATCAACGAGGTCTATGAACCAGCAAAAGCAATAACTAACTAAGTGCAGTGAACGACAAAGCGGATCGACAAACACAGCGTCGGCGAATTGATCTGTGGCCGATCTAGTGCCACTGGAATCACCTCCCTCTGAGCATTAAATCGCGGGAAGCGGTAGCGGTGAGGTGAACACCTACAAGAATAGAAACCACAATTTTCAAAACTCTTGTGCATTTGTGTACTTGTATGAATAGTTAGCGGCTGGAACAAAATGCATTACCCGTCGGCGTCGGTGGTGTCTGCGTGAAAACGGCGGCGGAGGTGGCATCTGTTGGTGGCCGGGAGGTCCGCCCTGCAGCGGCTGTGGATATGATATGTTAGCATCTGAAACATGTAAGTACAAGCGTAGCTCGTATACAATCTTAATTACACGGAAATAGTTGTACATCGAGAGGTTACGACTCTGGAGGGCCTCATCGCCTCCTATCCTCCTCTCGCTCCTTTGCCTCCGCTGCTCATCCACTTTGCCTCGCTGCTCATCGCTTTGCATCTGCTCTTTGCAACTCTGCGATCATCTTCGCTGGGCTTCTAGGCGTGCCTTTGGCGGAAGAAGCGACTTCTTTGTCGGCGTGTCTGACTTGGCCTGGCCTGATTGGACGCCACCACCAAAGTCCATGAAGCCGGAGCCTACCGTGACTCCTCCCACAGGAACTGGTGCGTAGATGACGGAGGTCGGCCGGCATGGTCAAGGGGTCCTGATCGACACCGTGCTTCTCCTTCATGGCTGCCTTGTATGTATCTGCGAAACAAATAAGATATGAAGTGGATTAGCTCGGCCCACGATTGCAATAGTATAGAAAGCGGCGAAAAGAAAGTCACTTACAATCTTCTCTGGCAAACCGGGTGCATCGGTGGTTGTGTACCGTCGGAGTCGGACCGCAGGCGTGTGTGCTGCGTCCACGGTGATGAACTTCGTCGGGGTCAAGTCCGTCTCCGACTCCTGCGGTTCAATTTCAAATATGAAATGAAAAACTGAATTGACAAGAATGCTAGAGTTGTACTTAGTATACTTACGATATCGCGGCGTGACCCATGCCTTGTCCACCTAGGTAGGTCACACGGATCTCGAGGTTGGCTTCTCGATTCCCCTGTTCCTCTTGGACCTCTCGATCCACTCCTTCGATGCCCACATCTTGTAGAGATCCTTCGGTGATGTGGACACTTGTCCATCGGTCCGGGACGCCAAGGAAGGTACTCCTTCGCCTCGAAATCTTGCTTGCAAGGCATGTGCCCTCGAGATCTTCATCCGTGCTCTTGTAGTGCTTCATCACGCGTCCGGCGGCATAACTTTGATGGCGTCCACGGCCGTCTTTGCCGCCATTGTAGCCGAGCGCAGGCGACAAGCATGATAGTTGTCTGGGATGCGTCGGGGCCAAGCGATACCTGCGCTGAAGCGAAACAAACCGTGAAGCTATAAACACGAAAACATTAATAGAAGCGACAACTTACCCGAACTTCGGCTATGCAATGATCCATGACGGTGCCTCCTGAGTGCGTCCTCCACGGCGAGTAGTCGCTCCATCTAGTCACCGGCGTCGAGCACCACCCTCGCCCACTCGCCGGGGTAGAAGCTGCTTCAAGATCACCCCTAGCAAGTGGCCCGGCTCTGCTTACCCTTGTTGAGGCAAACCAAGCCCTTTGCATGAAGAATTCATAACAAGTAGTTATCAAGTTTGTGGTTAGCAATAAAGACATCGAAATTTATAGCACATACCTTCGTCGCTAGAAACAACAATCGGTATCTGTCAATTTGGATCATGTGGGGGCTTTGGCAATTTATTCCGCCCCGACTCTTCTTGGATCCCCTGAGCTCGGCGGAGGCACCCTGACTTCGGTACCAGCAGACTCCCATGGACTCCAGTCCTCGTCCCGTCCTCATCCTCGTCCTCACCCCCCTCCTCAAGTGCTGCGCCAATCACCCCAGCAAGCTCATCCTCGTCCACCTCCACTGCTGCTCCTCCTCCTCCTCACAGGAGTCGGTGGTAGCCACCTCCTCCTCCTCCTCCTCTCTGGGAGCGTCGTACTAGGGTGAGCTGCCTGGCACTGCCTCCTCATGCCCCCTTCCGAAGACCTTCTTCAATTTTGAAGCCAACTTCTTAAATGTAGGAGCCATCTGCACAAATTAAATTAAATGACATAAAAGTACATTCATATTAATTGAAGCGAATAAAATATAAATGTATAGAAAATTAAATGACATAAAGTATATAAAATTAAACCTATAAAATTAAATAGCTTAAAATCTTGGCTTCCTCTTCCTCTACCTCTTCCTCTTCCTCTACCCTTTCCTCCTCTTCTTCTCCTTCTACATGAGATGGGTATACGATCCCAAAATATTATCTAGCCCATCACCAATATCGACATCGACTCTCTGGTAACTCTTGTTCTTGGAATACCTCCACATACAGGTGAGAATCGTAGTCGTCTTCCGTGAGATCGGGCAATCTACGAGTGGAAGACATTTATGTACAATCCACCAACTTTTGTAATTGAATGTGCGTCTGGCGAGATAGAACACCAGCTCGACTGTTAAGGCGAGAATGAACACGTCGGACTTTTGATCTGACTTCTTATGATTGATCTCCACTAGTCCTAGTTTTTGGAGTCGCGCACCCCACTAGTTGGATGGAACCATCTGCTGCGAAAAACCTGGCGAGAGATCTTTGTTGCCTTCATCGAAATTTCTACAATATCCTCGATGATCCCATAGTACTCTATATGCGGACCACGAGTCATCGGTGACATAACTCACGGCCGCTTGTTCACCGTAGTTGCATTGGGGCGGTGACTCAACCGCCGGATCGAAATCGATATCCATGGCAATCATAGCATCCATGGACCTTAATTCTCTGTTGCATCACGTGACATTTGTCGGAGATCGTTGTGCCGCTGCGGTGTCTTTGACCTTTGCACAAGCATTCGAGCAAAATTCATTAAGGAATAAATGCCACACATTTGTAAATTAAGTGAACTTGTATAAGAGGAAGAAGGTTACGTGGTAATGAAACCAGGTTAGAAAGTTTGGGCGGCCTTGTCCACGACCTCGTCGTTTGATTGTCAATTTGTTGCAGAAGGTTCACGATCCTTCCCTCTTCTTGAATAAATTGACTACAAGATTTAATATTTATTTCAGATATTTATTTCATAAATGCGTATTTATGACTTATTTGAGACATTTATTGACTTACTCGATGTACACCTTCATTTCATCCATGTTGTCGTACCGCGTACAAGTGAATCAAATCCTTTTCATTGCGTCCAAGTCACGTGTGGTGCTTTTGCCGACATTGCATCCGGCTTGGTCATGGAACACCTCCAAGTTGGAAGTATTTACGTGGCGTGCCTTCTTATACCTTGGTTGTGGCACATGGACCTTGTTTTTGTCATAAAGTATTTGTCCAGTAGTAAGCGATCTCTGAATCGGCCAAGCTTGACATCTTGCCTTCGACTCGTGCTTTGTTCTTCACCTTCGCTCTAAGACTTTTCATCATCGCTCCTGCATACATCCACCTAAAGCTGGCGGCCCCCAACTTTTGCTTCATATGGCGGATGAACGATAGATGTTGCATGCAATTGAAAAACCGAGGACATAAATCTTCTCGAGCTTTGTCACAAGCACGACAATGTCCTTCTCAATTCCTCCATCCTCGATCACGGATATCTCTTTTCTTGAGCTCTCGATAGAAGAAGCTAAGCTCGCCAAAGTGATCCATATATCATCGTCAACATATCCACGCCACCACGGTTGAAGCAGGCGCTCTATGAAGACTTTGTAGTCATGGGCATTCATCCCATTTAACTTGCATTGCTCTATACTAACGGCATGTCGAAGGTTAGCGCATAACCATCACAGAATTTAACCTTTTCCTTAATCAATCAAGAATCGCTTTATTTGCCGCGTGTAAGGCGAATTTTGCCCAAGGTTTCCTCCCATTCTCGCCGAGGTTCATATGCGGCGATCACATATCGGGCCTTGATCGGGCGTGCTTTCTTGTTATCTTTAGTCTTACGTGGGATGTCGGTTTGTGTTCACTGGTGGCTCGCACATATTTTCTCTTGGTGCATCACGTCGATGTTGTGAGGTAACCGGTCTTTTGCATAAGGAAGGTTGTAGATGCTGCACTTATGAGTCAATGGTGCTCCTCACCATAGTCTTTCACATACCGATATCCGCTAGATCGTCATGCGGTCGATGATATCACGCACGAAAGCGTTCGGGTGGCCTTCTTCCTGATCTTGCCTTTGCGAAATGCCTTTTTGATTCCTAAATGGGTGCTTGGCTCTAGGAAACAACGGTGACGGTCGAACCAACAGGACTTACCCCCATTTTTCGGTGTGAAAGCATCGATTATTACTGCGGGCATATAGGGCATGACAACTTTCCATCGTGCTCCACCGAGAACATGCCATCTGCGGAAAATCGTGTATTGACCATAGGTATGTGTACGCATCCTAAAGTTCTTCCCTTGCGCTATCATCGCGTCAAGACTCCTTTAGTCCACGTCGATCGGCTCTTCTACAAGAGGTTGCATGAATAGATCTAAGTTTTTCCGGAGACTTAGGCCCGGGTATTATAACGGAAAGAAACATGTACTCTTCTTTCAAGCGAGTTGAGGCGGCGGGTTATGCGGGATTGCGAACACCGGCCGGCGCAGATCTGGTGCACCATCATATTGAATGGCGTGAACCCGTCGGTCGAAAGGCCTATCGCACATTCCTAGTCTCGCGCGCAAATTCGAGGTGTTGTTGGTCAAAGTGCCTCCAAGCTTACGCATCAGACGGATGAATCATCACGCCCTCCTTTCTCGCTTGCCCTCTTTGTGCCACCTCATGTGTCTCGCCGTGGCCTTGGACATGTCTGAGCCAGCTGCGAGCGTTAGTGATCGGAAAGAAAGCGGAATGTGTTCAGGCCACCGTCGTCTGTCTCATTCCACGTTACGTACATTTAACTTCCTTATACCGACTCTCATTACAATGCTTCTGATGAGTCGGCCCGAATCGGTCTTCCAATAAAGCATGCGAGAACTTTGGGCAATAGTCTATCCTCTCGCCGCGGCATGCCTAACACGCGAAGAAGCTTCTTCGACTCGTAAAGATCGGAGTCATCTTGTGTCTCGGAAGGAGGCTATCGGCGGTTGCAAAGGTCGTTGAAGCAATTGGGTGACAAGTTGTACTTGGTTTTCACCGCCATTAGGCGCGACAACTGCTGTAGAAATCTGAGTCACATCGGTTTGCTCATGCAGCGGCAACTTGGCGAGAATCAAGGAGCTTCTCGAATTGTTCGGCAAGTGGCTCGGACTCTTCCTCGGGGAGAGATCGTGGCCGAACCATATCATCCGTGAGCTCGTCTAATCTATCAACCCGACCGTCGTAGCCCTCTTCAAAATCCACAAGGCCACACACCGTGGCGGACCTTCCTCTCGCCATGAGCTACCCATACAAAGTAATTTGGTTTGAAGCCATGCCTACAGTGATGGCTAATATCCTTCTTAGTCCTCTTCTCGATTGTTCGAACCGCGGCGCAAGGACACCACACGACCATTGCATTAGGGTCGGGGAATCTTGAAAGCATCATCCACGAATGCTCTAGCCTTCTCGATCCACTCGTCCGTGTGTCTCCCGGACTTCATCCAACCATCGTACATCCACCGCCGATCTTCCATCCAAAGATAAACACTACTATAACATCAATGCATGCATCAAATTTCAGATTTAGGCGGTTTAAGCCTTGCTAAATAGGAGGCTTACCCACCTTGATGTGGGCTTAAATCTGATGGTCGTGGCACGAGGGTGCTCGGTCGAATTCGGACATAACCCGTTGTTCTCCGAGTGCAGCGATGGGTGTGGCGTACCACTTATGTTATGCACTAGGAGAGCGACAAGGAAATACCGCCGGAATCCCAACCCGTACACCCTCGTGTCACGACCACTTGTACTCAAGCGCACATCCGGTGGTAATCCAAAACATGGACAGCTCGAGAGGCAACACTTTTAAGTAATGGAACCCAGCGAATCACCGTCTGAGCTCCTTACGAAAATATCTGGCGCCGAGCAGGTTTAACTCTGGCTCGGTTGACATTACGGATGCTAAATGTTGAACCGACCAAAAGCCTAATTATGAAAGTGTCAATTAGTAACATTTCTAGAAATTTGTGACACCTCCCTAAAACTAGGACATCCACTCGGCGGACAAAAGGCGATATTTAATATAATAACAACCACATATAGCAACTAACGATAACCAACCAAAATATACAATGAATTCTTACTTCAACATGGTTAATCAAAACATCAGATGGATAGCTCATTAAGCATCAATCACAATTTACAAGCACATAAATCCAGAAGAGTATCACCTTTGGTCCATCAAGAGGGCATTTTTTACATTCAAAATTACAATCTTTGCTTTAGTGAATCTGAATATTACTTGACTCGGCGGGCTGAATCTGAATCCCCAACTAACAAAGGCATTATACAATTGCAATAGAACATAGGCTTGGAGCGATGATCGATAACCCGAATTCTATTAGGTTTGCGAAATAAAACAATAGGTGATTGGTTGAATTGGACCAACTAACAAGCATTGCCCATGGCCTCCTAATTTTCCAAATCAAATTCAAATTAGTCCATGTAAATTACCAATTGGCAATTGACGAGAGCTAAACTAATTTGGGCGCTTAGATCTTACAAACCTATTCTAAATGTGATCAAAACCACCACATGGTCGAAAAATCCTCATCTAAACTCACAAACCAAGCAATCAAGTGCTAGCGTCTAATGCAGTCCAAAGTTGAAATTCAAGGGGGCCGGCGATCGAACTGACTGACGATCCACGAGGCCGGGCGCGAGGCCGTGGGGATCGAGAGGGCCGAGGCTTCTGCCGGCCAGCCCGACCTGAGTCTGCCGCCGCTCACTGCGCCGCTTTGCGTCGCCGTCGAGCACTCTCCACGGGGCGATCTGGCGAGGCATGAGGCCTCGAAGGTCGGACCCGGCTGGTAGGGTTCTCTCCTCTCCCTTGGCGGCTTCACCAAGTCCGACTTCGGCGGCGCGCACACGCATAAGCGTCTTGCTGGGAGGCACGCCCTAGGGGCCTTGAGGAAGCATGAGGCCTTGAGGAAGCAGGCCTTGGGAAGCAGGAGGCGCACTAGGCTGGAAGAGGTGGCCGCGTAGCAACTGTGCGAGGAAGCTTGGGAAGCAGGGAGGCGGCGCGCGGCCTTGAGCGGAAAAGACGGTCGAAATC
The DNA here is from genome assembly GCA_036346375.1 of Guadua angustifolia. Taxonomy (NCBI): domain Eukaryota; kingdom Viridiplantae; phylum Streptophyta; class Magnoliopsida; order Poales; family Poaceae; genus Guadua; species Guadua angustifolia. The sequence goes on from JAYEVE010000422.1 coordinate 204,218, forward strand.
ATGGCAGGCGAGAAGTGCAGCGGAAAAACGGATCAGCGTGGGGTGATAAGGCCGACTGTGTCGTCGGCGGACATAGCTCTGCCGACACGACCCACGGGCCTTGTCCCACTTGTGTCCGCCATGATTAGTCGCGAGTTGGTCCCACGATTTAGTCATGATTGATATATAGCAAGCGATCTTGGTCCCACTTGTGTCGGCGGCTATCTTAACTCGCCGACCACGACTTTCGACTTTTTATCCGGTACACTCTGGGTCCCATTCCGTACCCTCTGCAAATCGTTCAACAAGACATTTTAAGGCCAATTTAAGATTCTAGAAAATGCACAATCTATTCTAGTTGATTACTCGTTTTTCTTTTGCGGCATTTCATCGTCACAATAAATTCTTCTAAAACTCAAGGAGAGTACTAACGATTAAATCGACGTAAATGCGTTCTTCTTGATACTTTTGTAGCCTCTGACGAATTGAGCGAGACATTTCTACGTTCACTTAAAGGTTTTACAACATGCCTGACCTATTCCAAGTCATTCCTCGCTCTTTCAATTGAGTGCGTTGGATCGTCACAGGTTCTACTCAAAATACTTGAGGTAACGTGCGGAGACACACACTGCAGCCGTAACATACCAATTAATTAAATAATAAAAAATTACATGTCATATAGATGTATGTTGCCTAACAACTATTCTAAAAGCTCTATTTAATTTTTCTTAATTTTAAAAACAACAAAAACACTTTCAAATAAATTTTACGAATTAATCGGAATTACTATTATAAATGGCTAAAATAAAACCGTCGACAAAATTTAATCATGTGTAAATACGGCAATAGTTATACCGTGGACATAGACTTATTTTTATAAATCAATTTGTTTCTCTCCAAGCGACAAAAAGTCTTACGTGCCCTTTGGTGGGCACTGAGTGCTGTGTAAATCGGGTTTAATGAGGCCGAGGACCACGACTTGTGTTGTCGGAATCTTAAATTCAATTTTCATCGTCTTGTAGATAATCCTGTTTGGCGGAGTTCTGTGTCGGCGGGTTTAATGAGGCCGAGACCACGGCTTGTGTTGGCTGTTTGAGGTGGAGTGCAGCCGGCCGGTTTAATGAGGCGAGACCGGCTTGTGCTTGTGTCGGCGGGTTTAATTCGGTAGAGACACGGCTTGTGTTGGCGGGATCTGAAATTCAATTTTCATCTCGCCGATCCTCCTGTTTGAGGTGGAGTGCTGTGTCGGCGGGTTTAATGAGGGCGAGACACGGCTTGTGCACTGTGTCGGCCGGGTTTAATTCGGCGAGACACGGCTTGTGTTGGCGGGATCTGAAATTCAATTTTCATCTCGCGCCGATCCTCCTGTTTGAGGTGAAGTGCTTGTGTCGGCGGGTTTAATGAGGCCGAGACACTGACTTGTGGTCTATATCGGCGGGTTTGGTGTAACCGCCGAGACGAACTGCTGGTGTATATATGTAAATCGGGTTGCGTTAAAACCGTCGACATAGGCATACTTTTAATAAATCGGCCTTTTTAAGCGATAAAAATGTTCGACCGAGGGCGCTATTCTTGTTTCCTGTAGTGATGTTTTGTATAGTGATAATTTACAATAACTTTCATTAACTAAAATATTTCTAATTAATTCTAAATGGTTATAAATATATTAATAAGGATACATAATCATCTGTTAAATCCTGCTGATTAATCAATCGTATGGTGATTAATCGTTTAACAGTGTCACGTTCGTCCGTCAAGCGCATACCGTTTTTCAAAAGACTGGTTTCAAGTATGCCATGCGCGCCCTTATATTACGAAAATAACTAGATGTAACATTGCATCTATACTTACGAACAGAACCAGCACCGTAACCAAGTATATATGTCAAGTTGAACATTTGCACGCGTTACAAAATGGGGAGTCGGTCCACTGAAGTCATGGATAGGCATGCTGATTGCTGGAGAGGTACAATCGTTGTGATGCATGTGTCCTCTACGTACTTATAGACACGCTAATTTTTTTTTTCAATATCCTGAAGTATGTGCTGCGCGGTAGCAAGTGCCCAACCAGTTTTATTACAAATATGCGTTAATTTGAATCAGTTACGGTACACGGTTGTATCGTAGTATTCTACGTAAACTGTAGTGTGTCTATTGTGTCGTTCATGTCGATCGCCGTTGTGTACATGTTTCGTCGACCCCCAACGAGTTCGCGGAGAATTCTTCATGGTCAGGTACATTACTACCGTCTCAAATCCTACTATTGGTTGTGTTCGTTGCCGTTAGTGTTGTGTAATACTAGGGGCTTTATAGGTTGTCTGTTGTCATAGGTGTTGTGTAATATTCAGGGCTTTATCAGTTGTTGTAACATCCCAATTTTTGGTTTTTATTGAATTAATATTGTTATTTGTACAATTTATGGTTTTGGGATTTTTAGAATTTTTTGGAATTTATTTTGTATTTTTTGAATTATGCCTATTGTGAATATTATTTAAATATTGGAAATTTTAAATAAAATTTTGTTGAAAACATTTTATTTGAGTTCCAAATATCTCAAATTATTTTTAGATTTTTTTGGGATTTTTTTGATATTTTTACTATTTTACTTGAATTATTCTATTTATTGGAATTACTTTAAATCGAAAAGTTCTAAAAATGCTTTAAATAGTGTTGGGCCAAAACCCTATCGAGCTCGACCCAAATCTTCTGCACTAGGCCCGGTCGAGCCCGCGTAATCTTGTGACCGCTAATCCTAAAAGGTGGACCGTCAGATCATGATCGGACAGATGGATGGGACTCATAAACCCTAAGGTATGGTGACTGTTGGATCTTGATCGCATGGCTGAAAATCAACCTGAGTTGATGTGAACCCTAGTGCACCACGGCCATTAGTTTCATGAGTGATCCAGATTGAGTCACGTCCGATGCATCGTGTCTGTTCATCGCGCCACATGTGTGATTGTGGTGTTTCATCCTCGCGAGGTTGCCGCTATGTCGGAGATGGAGTCCACCATTGCGACGCTTGGTATCTTCGTGCTCTACATAGAAGCTGAGGCTATTTAAGGGTCCCCAGGGCGTCTTCCAAGGATCACCGAGTCTTTGTGCATCTGTTGCCCAAGTTTTGTAGCCTGATGTGAGACCTCAGATTTACCATCCGGAATCTCCTATGTATTTATGTACTAGTCCCAGATCAGTTGCTAGTACACACAGTGAAGCAGTGATAATCATAACCAGAACATAACGAAGTAATAACATAAATGTAAAGTACCAGCCACATGGCTATTTATTACATCACCTGGTCACATGACCTGAGTTCACAGCAGCGGAAACAAATAACAAAATGATAAAACCCATAAAACACCACAGTGACGACTAGGAAGCGCTTAGATTATCTGGCGATCTTCATCAAACTCCTCGGCATAGAACTCGTTGCCTTCAACTGCATCTTGGTAGTTCTCTGATGAAAAATTTGTGTGTAGCATGTGAGCACAAACGTATTCCGCAAGTCTGGAAAAATGTAACATGTAGGGCTTTCCAAGGAAAGGCTTAATAGGGTTATTTTGCATAAAGCCAAGTTTTATCAAACCATACATAATAATAATTTTCACAATGCACATTTTAAACAATTATTTAACAATTGAATTATTTAATATTCTAGTGAAGGTTCTATCTACCATCACTAGTATAAAGGCTCTATCCATACAGTTTAAAAGATTAAGGTAAACCAACTCATGATTCTATCTGTCATGATCAAAAGCAGGTTCCATCTACGATTGGCTCAATCGCCAAATATATATCCGAGAGTTCCATCTACTCCGAATCCCAAAACAAAACATCGATTATTTCTAAAACCAAAACCAAGTCTACGATATGAAAGCATTCTTCGCTTTGCCTTTGGCCGTAAACACGGCTATTGAATAGATTTAACTCTGCAGAGGTGTACTGACTTTACCCACAAGACATGATCATCTCTTTAATGCCAAGCGCTCACTGAACACACTTCCTTTGGTGTCGGCGGAGAGAGATCATGACAAGGCTTTACAATGTATCGCCTAACACGACTCACCGTTGAGGTTTCACGCTATTAGGGTTCCATCTGCCCAGATATAAAGCCCCTCTTGTGCCGTGTGAAATCGACTTGCCTCCATCGCACCCACATTCCACCATCTGGTGAGTCTAAGTTAGGTTTCTACAAATTATTCACCAGTCGAGCCCATTTGACATGTGGTTGCAGTAATGCTTAGAATGGGCGGTCATAAGCGTCGGTCCTTAAATTGATTAGGCGGCTTTCACAAACCGGAACCGATGCTCCATCTGCACCCACGGACAAACCATTCCGCCCAATCTAAACCATTTTTATTTTATTTTTATTTTGCAATCACAGCAGACAATCTCTTTGCTCACAGTTTCAATAAAACACATTTCAACAACATTTTCAAAGCAACCCATCCATAGGTATTTTAATCAATTCATAACTAAGCTCATCTAACGCACTAAACAAAATATATCACAACCTAATATGATCATGATATATCACAGACAATCTAGGGTTACAAATGAACATGGATTTCAACATCAAGGTGGTATTTATCAATTCGGATTAACTACCAACCTATATTTAACATTTGCAAACCATAGGATCAATGTCGTCAAGGAGACTTGCCTTGATTCTGAGAGGCGTCGAAGTCTTGAGGGTCAGCGGCGGCGTCGACGGATCGAGCAAACTCTTGACTCTGGCATAAAAGCAGTACAACCAAATGAATAAAATAAAATAGGATAAATCCAAAAATTACAAAATTAATCTTGGCGAGAAAGATCTTGAATTTAGAAATTTGAATCACTCGATTCGGAGTTCGGATGGAGAAGAAACGGGTCAAAGGAAGTTTGACAAGAACTAAAATCATGAAATTGTGAAATGGCTTGTAACCCATGGCTTCTGATTTCTATCTGCTGTCTGAGAGGAATGAGCAGCGCCATGGAAAAAAAAAGAAAAGCGACATGGCGAGCAATGGCGTGGCGGCGGAAGGTGGCTGAGGCGGTGATGAACTAGTCAGGCGACTCGAGCTGCGTGACGAGAGGAGGCTGAACAGCCATTGCCAGGTGAGGCGTGGGGAGGTGAGCAAGCGGCGTGGCGGCTCGGCGGCGGCGCAACCGAGGTGGCGCGGAGGAAGCAAGCGTGAGGCCGGGGAGCACATCGGCCAATGGCGAGCCAGCGAAACCACTACTGATGAAAACCGGCGACCAAAAGCGAGCCATCGGCATGGCGTTCAAACTCACCGAAAATGCAAAATTTCTCGAAACTTAGGTGAGCACGGTGTAGCTAGCATCAAGGGAGTCTCTGGTGCAAGGAATTGAATTAGTTCATACCCAATCGGAAGAAATGGGCTGACCGAGCGGGCGGCGGCCAGCAGCGAACAAACTCGAAATCCGAGGTCAAGCTGCAGCGAAAAATCAAATCCGATTGAATGGTTGTGTTCACGGGCGCAAGGGACACAAAGTAGCCTTGATTGGTTTGTCTAGAAACTCACCGGAACAAGAGATGGCTCGCCGAGTGTCTTTGGAGGGCGTCAGGCGTCACGGTTTCTCGAGTTTTGGGGTGGGAAATGATATAGAACCAAAAAGGCAAGGTGTAGAGGATGTCAATACGCTCGTTTGAGGTACTCACACGCTCAGAGAGACGAAGAAACGGAAGAGTTATGGCTAAAACAAGAAACGGTAAAGAATTGATTGCAGCGACCGTTTCACTTGATTTCAGAATGAGCAACAGTAGGGTAATCAATCTCCATTATGACACCGTCGTAACACTTCAAATTTCACTAGATTCGGACAATCGTGGAGAGAGTTATGAGCATTTGAAGATGGAGTCAAAACTTGAAATTTCTACTCGTGGCATTGACGGGAGGAAGAGGATGATGAACAGTGACATGCCACGTGTCGCTTTCTCGTTGGTTGGAAGAAATGAAGAGACAAAAGCGCGAGGAATAAAATAGTAAAAATAATCTAAAAATCCTAAAAAAATTCTAAAAATACTAGAGATTATTTGGAACCCAATAAAATTAGTTTCACTGAATTTTCATGAATTTTGGAATTTAGATTATTCCGGAACGAATATACTGATTATGATGAAAGACCGCGAGAGATAAAATAGCAAAGAGATTCCAAAAATCTTGAGAAAATTATTTAAAATATTTTGGAATATTTGGAACCTAATGCAATAGGTTTTGGGATTTTTAGAGCATTTTGGGATGTAGATAAAATTTCGAATAAGGACCGGAATTAGGAATTCTGACTTTGCGGACGATAAAGGATTGAACTTGAATTTCGGAAGGATATGGATGCCAGGTTAATTAGAACACCGAGAAAATACTAAATTTTGAAATTAATTACTTTAAATTAGCTTTTAGCAGAAACCCGAAATTGGGATGTTACACCTGAGGTGCCGCCGCTGAGCAAATCGAGCTCATTGGAGTTGGAACTTGAGCCACCGAGGAGGTTTTGGCCGACTCGGCCACCGTCAACCCGTCCCAGCTAGAGATAACCTAGATCCGAGATCCTCTCGTCGAGCCGCTCCAGATCCGTGGGCTAATGTCGCCGAAAGTCAGGAAAACGCCATTGGGTGAGTCATCTTCCTCGCCTCTGTTGGTCGCACTGCCGTCGACATTGCCATCGGTAGGAACCCTAGGTAGATCTGACGTGGCTATTGCGTGGCGTGAGGTGGATGCCATGTCATCAGGTTCTGGTGGCGTGTCGCCGCATGGAAGTTGAGAAGGCAGACGTGTCGGTTGCCACGTCAATAGCTACCCGAGGCCATATGTCAGTGGGTGTTGTTGCCATAGACCTAAGAGTGTTCGTGGACAAGTCCATGGACCGTGGAGCCACATGCCAGCATGGGAATTTTTTGGATTATCTTAAAATTTGCTGATGTTAGTGATGACATTAGGATTTTCTAATGATATTGAAGTCGCCTTGTCAAGCTTACTTCCATGGTAGACGTAAGGCAAATCTGTGTCCCTACATAACTAAACAGTGTAGAACTAGGTCAGGGCATTATATTGCTGCGATTCAACTTGAAGAGCGATAAGTAGCATCATTTGTTGCCGGCTTGGATAGAGCTGGAAGGTATCAAGAAGGCCGCATCTTGATTCCTTTTCTACCCATTATCGACTCAACAAGAAATAAACTCGTAGGAAGAGCTATCCGCTACTCATCATACCTGCGCAGTGGAAGTGGAGCCTGGGGGCATGCATCGCAGCCACCACTGCGCTCGGTGAGGTGGAGCAGCGGCCATCGTCTCCCCCGACGTGTCGTGGGAGGCCAGGAGGGCGTGCGGTGACATGCGTGGTGAAGCCGCTAATACAGGCTATGCTCGTCTCGTCATAGAGCTATTAGATCTCAAAATTGGGAGCAGTGATACAGGCATCCAGGTGGTGCTTGGTGGGCTAAATGCTTGGGCCTAGTGGATGGCCTTTTTCGATCAATGATGGGCACAAAAGCTAAATCTTGTAAAGCTTTGAACGAGTGATGCGATGAATGTGAAGAACGCCCGATACCCATCCATCTATCAGTCGTATGCTGTTCCTAGAGAGCCACTATTCAACGGTCGTCTGCTGGCAGCAGCCGGCAACCAAGCCAGCTGATCGACAACCTGAGAGCCAAACTCAGCTTCAAGCTTCCGATACAAAACTTTCATTTCAAAAAGCTACCCTAAGATTCAACATTGAACTCACAACAAAAACTTAACTTGTAAATTGAAGCTTTCAAAACTTTCTAATCGGGATCGAATTCCGAAAACCCAATGTTTAGCTTAGATGAATGAACTCAAGTTTTGGACTCGAGAAATCAAGAATTCCTACTCGGGATCCAAGCGGCGGCGGGTAGGCGAATGGCGCATGCAAAAAAGGCCTCGGATTAAGGGATTGCTAGAAGCAGCAACTGGACATTGCAATCGGACTCGACGACCATATTCACTATGATGCTTGGCCGGTGCAGGCACGATGTGCATGCTCAGGTTGGAGCGGGGCCAGGACTCTGGATAGGAAATGCAACGCATGCATCTTTCGTTCAGGCGCTGCTTCCATGGTTGTGTGCAGCTGTCGGGGTGGCAGGCACCGATCTAGGACAAAACATTATTGGGCTGTTGGGGTTAATATAAACTCGTAATACTAACATGTAACTTGTAATAAGATAATTATATGCTTATATCCTAAAGAAACTACGTAGATTTGGTTAGAGGATGTCGGTATCACTTGATCCCAATCTATATACACTGTACATCTACACCTACATGGCAGAGTCTCCACTTACCATTACACGCGTAGCTAACGCCATTCTGGAATCAATCTTCTAGGCAGCTTCGTGGCTCCGGCCTCTCTGCTTCAAGTCTTCACACGTTTTGCTAGGTAAGGGAGGCGATCAGCCATCTCACGACTGTCATCGCCCATTTTCGCAATAGTAACGACGCTACTAGTTTGCTAAGGACACGCACAGCGGTTCAGCACCACCTTTCAGAGGACCAACCAACACATCTGTTGTTGTATCCTCGCAAACTCGAGCAGTGCATGCCTTCCGATCACCTCTCTCGCACCCTCCCCTCTCGACCTTTTTCCTGGGAAGCTGCTTGCAAATTTGGCTGTTTGACAAGTTCATACACAAGCGATTGTGGAGGGACACATGGATGCTCAGTTGTGGAAAAGGGGTACGTAGCCACACAGGCTTGTGGGCACTCTGTGTTAGAGTTGCGCGTTGTGCCATACCGGACAAGCTAGGCACAAGTTTATCGTGCTTTGTGTATGGACCATGCTGGGCCATGACGGTCCATCGTGTCCGCCGTACCGTACCGTGCCAGCCCGACTAGTCTTTGGCGAGCCCAGCATGGTCCATTTGCGCTTCGTACTTACTTCGTACCGTGCCGGTTTAGGCCCGACTTATTTGCACTATTGCGACAAGAGAAAAGGAGCCTGAGATGCGTAAAGTTGAGGCAGTGGATATAAATATTATGGGAAAAAGAACTAAAATTTATTTATTCTTGAACAGTTACAGAGAGCGAGGAAGATATATTGAACACGGACGAGAGAGTAGGTAGTGGGCGAGAAAGAGAGTGGGGGAGACAGGTGAGAGAGACAGAGAGACAGATGAGAGGAAGAGATTGAGAGAGACAGGTGAGACAGCAGTTTCTTGCATCGTCTCTTAATCTCTCTCAGGGTTTTGATCTTTAGAGTTTCGAGTTTTATTCACGTTTTCGTCACAGCGTCGTGTTCTTCGTGAGTCAGTTTGTGATGCCGTCTTCATCCCGCAAACCCGAGTGCCTCCCACCAGAACGCCCCAAATTCCACCACGCAAAAATCAAACCAAGTAGCCCACGTTTTCCCCAACACCTTCGATTTCTCCTTCAATCATGTTCCACAAAACTCATCGAAGTTTTCCATATATAGCCAAATGCATCCAACTTCTCCAAAATAGCGCAATTTCTCATCCAAACCAGAAGAATCGAAATCCTCCTCCTACCTTTTTGGGAATTGGTTAGCCCTTGCCATATCTACCACGCGCCCCTTTTCCAGGTCAAACCGTGCAAGCCTTTCCTTCCATAGCTCGGCTGAATCAAAAGAAAAAAACCAAAGGGGTAAATCTGAGCCGAATCATCTCTCTGCTCTCTCCACGCCATCTTGCTGCACTTGGCCAATCCATCAAATTTGGTGCACAAATCGAAGACTAGAGAGAGAGAGAGTATCTGTTGGCGCCAAAAACGTGAAGAGGGTTCCTGGCCCACAACACACCAGACGAATGCCGGGTTCTGTTTTGCGTGAGCGTGCCAATCAATTTGACCCTGCAATCGATAAGGGAAGTAATGTGAAATTCGATCAAGCCGATCTTCGGAGCGAATCGGCTAAGAATCAGAATCGGCCGAAAGCCGATTAGAAGGTAACTAGATTAGTGATTAAGACTAATCCAGGGTAAAAGGTAGATCGATTACGAAAAGGCGATCGCAACAAGGCAGAACAAATCAAACTGAAAAAGCCAATAGCGATCAAACAATCGGCGTGGCGTAACTTTATTTGATCGATGTCGACTTACGGAGGAAAGATTACAATGCTAAAAGACTAAAAACTACGGAAAGCAAAAAGCGGTAGATGTGTTGATTCTTGTGGTTCCCCCTTTCAAGTCGGCCAGTAGCCTTATATACTCGTTAGCCGATCCGAGTCCCAATCCAACACGACAGCGTAATCCGAATCGGCTTTGTAGTTTCCTATCTGGACTCTGTTTCCAAACATTGTCCGTATTATCCAAATCCTTCTGAGGCGCTTCGTGTTGTATCCAAACTCATGCTTTCCTGCCGTTTCTTGTCGTATTTGCCAAAAATTGGTGCAAACATATGCCCCCCATTTTTGGAAGATAACTTGTTATCTTTCAAAAATATATATCGGCTTCTTCGTTTATCGGCTCCTTCGTCGCTTGGTTAGACAACCACGTCAATAACTACTATTTTGATTGGCGTAGTAAAATCTCGGTCGCGATTTAATGACATGTAATAGCCTCGGTTCACTTCCGCCATTTTATTTTTCACGTGCTATATATATGCGGGACCCCACGGTCACTTTCATGCTTTCCAGCTCTTGTACCTCCTTCAATCGGCTTTCCTTCTTCAATAAATCTTCTCTCTTGTTGATCAAGTTCTCCACCTCATCATAATTTGAATGGATCCCTCACAGTCTTGATTCCAATTCTTGAGAGTGAAGATCAATACTACCTAGGACCAATAGGAAACTTCGATTGCCCGATCTGATTATTGATGAAGAAATTCCTAGACTCCTTTATCGGCTAAAGGATATAACATAACGAATGGGGAAAAAAGCTTTGGGGCTTGTGTGGCGCTCAAAGGCTGGAGAAGTTGGTATATCCGGGTATCGGCTCAGAAAAAAGAGGAATGGGAAAGAATGGGCATAGCTGAGTGCCTCCCCCTAAGTTTAGCGAACCCAGAGGCCAATGAGCCTTTAGTGGCCACGGCATGTTATTTTTGGTCAAGCACCTTCAACGCTTTTCTTTTCCGAACTGGCCCCATCGACCCAACACTCCTAGATGTAGCAAAATTGTGTTGCCTTAGACCCGATGGCGACCAATTATCGGCTTTTAGCGGCAGACCTCAGTATAGATTAATCCGATCCAAGGGCGAAGGATGGGCGAAGTATATTCAGCATAATAACAAAGTGAATGGATTGGTATCGGCTGAAGAGCATGTGGCTTTCCTGAATCTTTGGCTAGATCGATTTGTATTCTGCGGTGCATCCCTAGGCCCAACACAAGTGTATCAGGTGTTGGCAGAGCAATTGGTGAGCGACCGTCGGCTTGCACTCGGGAAAATACTTCTTGGGCTGTTTATCAAATGATGCGTTATCGAGCGGCTTTTCTCGGTTTTGGTCGGTTTGTGGTTGGAAATATCGGACCCATTATGGTTCATTCAAGCTGTGGCTTCTGACATTTTTGGTGATCATTGATCTCGGAGCACTTAGAAGACTGACCTTTCCCGTGAGGACTATCCGGAAGGTTCTACTCCCAATCTGAGCTAGCCGATCGTTTGGGGGAGACTCGTGATGTGTACCGATGGCGATATCGGGATCCTCGGTGACTTCAAAAATACTTATCATTTTTTACGCACTTGGATAACACCACCTTTGGTCGACAAGATTTTTTCCTTATAGTAACCTGACCGACTTCAATGGCCTTCATTTCTTCACTTAGATCTTGATAGTTCCTTAATGCGGCGCCGACTTTGGATCTGTGTCGGATCTTCATCTCACCTGCATCTTTCATATCGACTTAAACTCTCGTAGTGAGCGTTCCAACCGTCATCTGAATTTTACCATCCTTGATATATGCCCGCCAATTGGGCTTTGGCGGTGATACCATCTTTGCCGCTCCTTAGTCGTCTCGAACCCAGAGCTAAGGTTACGAATGGAGCAATGACGGACTTGATTTTGGAGCTAGCGATGAGCTTCACGTTCTCGACTGCGCACTTTTCACAATTCTCGCCGAGCTAGCAATTTCTCTACTTGGTGGGCTCCCATATCGGAGGCTCTTTACTTGGATCGTGCACGTCGGCCATTATAGAAAGTTCCTTCTGATTTCCACGAGTAAGCGGTAGTACCCTAACGGCAGGCGAGTTCTAGTGAAGATAGCTGAGATCCTTCCGGCTCATCGGGTTATACTAACTCATCCGTAGTTTGTAGAGGTATCGGCCTATTTTTCTTTATGATTTTCATACTTGATATCGGCTTCTCTGATCATGTTTCTAACCATTTGGTCTTCACTTTTCCAGGATGCTCTGGTGGCAAGGTATTCTTTGCTGCCATCGACGATGAGCCAAAAAAGGAAAAGACCGCGCAAACAATGGGTTTGGCGGTTACTCTTTGGCGGCTTAGGTGTCGAGCCCATCGTGTCGGACCTTACAAAGGCCGACACTCAAATAAGCATTTTAAAACCAGCAATCGCAAGCAAGTTTTTGAACATTTAATCCGCTTTTAACGATTAAACCTGCGAAGAAACCCGTCGGCGAAGGCCCGGCTAAATGTAAATCGAAACATCTGAGCAGTGTTGAGAGTTCCCTAGCGCGCCGGCTTTAGAGGTGAAGTGTTTTGTGTGCCCAAATAATACTTTAACCTTCATAATGCTAACTTGTCTTGTTTCCTTGACCTCTGACGCCGACTTTGGCGTTTGGAGTTTTAACCCGACCTCCAAAAGCCGTCAGCTGTATTACCCTAGCACTTCCTCGGCCTGACTTCCAATTCCTTCGCACCAACAGCCGACAACTTCCGCACCTGCCTTGGAAGAGTCAAGTGATCCTGCTGATTTACTTGGCTTTACCTTGGATGAACTGGACGACCCAGAAGCGATTGCTCCTGATGATTATGTGGCGAACATCCGTAACATTATCGATGTATCTCAGAAGGCATCAGCTTCAGTTGTTCAATCAGGTCCCAATATGCAAGAGAAACTGAATTGGCTTCTTACTGCCATTTCTCAACCGGAGCTGGATATTCTTGCCAACGCGCAGCCTATCCGTGATGCAATGGTTGTCGTTGAAGCCGACCTCCCACCCGAAGCTTTGAAGGCTATTCTGGATGTTTGCCATATAGACGAAAGACGGGCGAAATTTTGAAGTTGAAGCGGCGACGGCTAGAATAGCTCAACGGGAAAACCAAGCGGCCGATCGTGTTACGGACGAGTTGGTGGCGAAGCCAAAGGCCAAGAAGAAGAAATATGATGAAGATTCTTCTTCCTCAAAGCCGCTAAGTCCTCCGCAAAATTTGGAATCGACGAAAAAGCGGCTCGAGGAAGAATTGGCTAAAGTGGAAAGAGCTTCTGGCGATAACCTTGCCACAGTGACCACAACAACAGCGTCTCGAAAAATCGAAAAGCGATATTGGCTGGCCATAGTGAAGGTGAAGGATCGGTCGGCCAAGCTCATCCACTGTACTGCTAAATCTTGCTAAGGCGATGAAGACATAATTTATGGGATTCTGAAACAACAGCCAAGGCGTTTGCTGACTATCGACCTTAGGTGCTAGAATTCACAGGTGCAAGAACGTAATGTGGCGAATGTCATTTTGGTGTAGCTTGTTCCAAACAATTTACTTGTCACTTCCTTGCTTTACTTTTGTAACACTTTTTAATCGGCTATTTAACCGATTTATTCATTTTTGCTTAATCGACTTATTTAGGCACATTCCTAAATCTTTTATCTTGTATTTCAATTCGCACCGATCCAAACACTAGGGTGGTCTTGCTTTAGATACTTTCGTTAATCGCCTTTGGTAACACCAATCCTTCAAGCGTTTGATATATCTGGCGTTTCCACCAACAAGCGATTTATCTTATATGGTCCTTCGGTGGTGACCATTTGCGAATCGATTATCTTTAGAGCCGATCGGCAATATTGTTTTCAAACCAAATAAAGCTTCCTTTGAAAGACTTGGGCACAACTTTTTTGTTGTAGGCTCTTGCAACCTTTTCTTTATTCTTTTAAAGCCGATTTAAAGTAACCAATCTTGGATTACGCCAAGTCATCTAAATTATATAGCATCAACTCTTTGTATTCATCGTAGAAAGATTATTACGCCTTGCTACTCGCATCGACTCAATATTTATTTCTCACAGACATCTGACCTCTGCCATATACCAAGCCAATCTGGTGACAATTTAGTTGATCCGTGGGCAGCTAGCCGATAGGCCCATAAAGATTTCGATAATGTAGAGTGCCAAGTCCAGGGCTTTTCATCAATTTTCTCTTAATTAAGCTTGATCAAAGTCTTGTTAGGCGACTCGAAGCATCCCGTGCTTTGAGCATAATATGGTGGACGAGTTAAATGTCGATACCGGGCTTTACGTGAAATCCCTAAAATCGTTAGACATAAACCACGGTTCCTTGATGGGTTGTGATAGTCGAGGATACCGAATTGATGGACGATGTGTTCATTAACAAGCCGATAGCTTCTATCTTGGTGACCTTTTTGAGTGGGCAGCTTCAACCCATTTTGAAAAATAGTCGTGCAGTAGCTGCGAGGATGAATTGTGTCCTTTGCTTGATCTTTGGGAATATTTGGCGATTCGTCTATCCCCCACCCTCTGAGCGGCCATGGTTTGATAATGGGGTATAAGGCCGATCTTTGGTCTGTTGCACATTCCCAAACTTTGACAAGTTTGGCATCCTTTATAATACTTAAAACAATCTTCCAACATTGTCGGCCAAAAATACTGGTTAATCTTAGGATCCATTTCATTACGTGCAGGCGATTGATGTGCTCATGATTCCTTCATGAACTTCACCCATAGCAACCTTTGCTTCTTCATTGCCTAAACACATGAGTAATCCTTCTAATGTCGATAGTATAATTCTCCTTCTAGCACAACATACCTCGGTGCTTTTTGGCGAATATTTTACTTGATGGGTTTGGATGGGTTCATTAGATAAGCTTTTATTTATGTTCTCCAATGGCATTAGCAACACCGCAGGCTGTTTTGTCGATCAAATCAAGCGCTTCATATCGGCTTTTTTCCTTGTAGCTTTGGTATGCGAGCCAATGTGTTGGCTTTGTCGTTCATTTCCCTAGGTATATAGCGTCTGAAATGGCGTAAAAGTGTTGATGATATCAAGGCAATCTTGTAGATATTACGATAGCACCTCATCGTTGCATTTAAACTCTCCTTTGATTTGTTGCACCACCGCAATGAGTCACCGTATGCTTCCACACTACTTGCCCTTAAAACTTGTCTATCAAGCTGCGGCCCTTTGGCGATGCTTCATATTGACGGCACTGGTTATTAGAGCATCGACATGTAGCGATATCACGAACTTCGATGTTATGTCCTTTTAGGCGAAATCAGTACAATACCTATTCCACTCCCTTCTTGACAAGCGATCCATCAAAATCTGATTGCCACGGTGCTACATCAACTATTCTGCCATGGTATCATATCACGGTTATGAAATAAGACTCTTTGCTTGGCCTTTAATGGCTTTGGCGATTCGTCTTTGGTCGAACTCGGTTGAAGCATAAGCCCACTTCGAAGTCGTCCTCTCAAGATTGGTCTTTGTCGGCCCGGGATCGCCCGGCCGCGAAATAAACAGGGGGTTTAAGTGATTAGGGACCCGGATCGAGCTCGGCTCAAGCGAGGGAGAAACCGTGTCGTCGAAGTTCGAGGCTAAGCGACAACGAGCACGAGGCGAGGATTTATCTTGGTTCGAGCCGATGAAGGTAAAAGCTCTCTCGATCGCCTTGTGGCGGTGTTCTTCTATTGTTTGAGTCTGCGGTGGGGTTTTCTGACTTAAGCTCCTCAATCTCAATGTCTAATGCTCAAGCGTGTATCCTTTTGAGTTCGTTGTCTTTGTGTCCTTTATACCTCCTCTGCCGCATAGCAGACGGAGAGATTCCGGAAGTAGCCTTCATGCGTTGAGGCGGCGATAACGCCGGACTTCTTTGCGATACTGCGCTGCCCTTTAACCCGTTCCTTGAGCAACCGCCGGTCAATGCTTGATCCAGAAATCGGGGTGGACAAGCGGCATTGGAGAGAGCCCTTGAGAAACTCGAGTCGGCGGGGCGTGCTTTCGGGGCCAGGCGCTCTAGGTCGAGTGCTCGGTCGCACCAGTCGTGGTCGGAGGCGCCCGAACTCAGGGATCCGTTGACCGTGATCGACCGGTCAAAAGATGCTCGACCCTCATCGGCTCTGGGCGAGGAGCCCGCCGCTTCGAGGTCGGCGGGGGCGTGTCGAGGCAGCCGCGCTCTAGGCGCTCGGCGAAACACCAGTCGTGGTCGGAGCCGCCCGAGCTCGAGGGATCAGTTGGCCGTGATCGAACCGGTCAAAGGATGCCTGACCCTCGTCGGCTAACCCGGAGGCTTAAGGTAAATGGCCGGAGCGGAGCCCAACCTTGAGCTCCATAGCGGGCAAACTCCGGAATTCACCGGGCGAGTCAGGCGGAAGCATGCTTGAGCCGTGGATGAAGCGACCGTGGCGCCTCTTGATCTCCGGAATCTGATAAGGATCTGAGCGGTTGGCGACACCTGCCTGTCTTCTCGAAACCGCCGCCCAGGCCTTAATTGCGCCTGTCAAATCGTGGCCAGCACGCCCTTTGAAGCACTGCGGTCCGGACTTGGTGTCGGCGTGGCCTATAAACTGGAGACCACAACATCTGTCGAAGAGTCCTCCCGATCGGCTTCCTTCGTCTTCCCAAACCTCCGAGCTTTAAGCGAAAAAACCTCCTCCCCCCTCGGTAAATCATTGCGATCGCCATGGCCAAGCTTGGGAGAACCGCATCACCGCCGCGAGGATGAAGGAGCTCGAGACCACTGAAGTGCCTTGACCCATTCACGTGGCGGTCTGCCGAACCTTGAGACCAGAGCCATGCCCTAGGGAACGAGATCGTCTGCAAGAGCATTATGTCTGTTGGCTGCGGACCCCGGAGGCGAATTCTCTCCGTGGTCCTCACGGTTCTTGAGATCGAGCTCATAAACACAGCTCCAAACTCAATCCTTACTCTGCCATCTTTTCCCATCTGCGAGGGGTTCACAGAATCCTTCCCAACCCCTCGCTTTTCTTTGATACTTGACCTCTTAGCTCCGGGAAGGACCAGTGGTTAGGTGTCTCTACTTCCGCCGGTGACGGGGCTCAAATGGTCCTTCCCAAGATCCAAGCCGGGACTCCCTCGGACCATGGTCGGCGGTGGTTCTGAAGAAAGGAGCTCGGCAATGACCTCTGAGGTAAGCCGGTCGGTGGGAAGAAAGACCCGGAGGACAGACGACCCCGGCCGGCCAGGAAGCCGTCGCCGCCATTCACCTCTGCGCCCAGCAGCCTCACCGGGCGGCGATCGCCCGTCGACTTCTGCGTGGCGTTAGGGTGTCCCCTCTGCGGGCGGGAGCACCCGTTCTCTGAATCAGGGCGCTCGACCCGGCCGTGAGTAATCGTCCGTGCATACCTTTCGCCTATACGGTCTTGCGAGTCTTCCGTCATGCCTCTCGAGTGGTTCCCTTTTGCGGGCCGAAAGAGTCTTGGGTTGCCGCGGGATGAGCGAGATGTTCGGGAAGCTGGCGCTAACTTACTCCATGGGCGACCGTGCGAAGAACGTGCTCGCCCGCAAAGGCGAGGTAAGCCATCGACCAGCGGATCGACCGGCGACCCGTAGGCGAAATGACATTGCGCATGCGGGACCACGGGGCTGCTTGAGCACGGCTGAGCGGATGCTCCCATTGCGGGATGGGCAAGAGCAAAGGAAGAAGAGACCTTCCCGGCCGGTGCGGGTCCTTCGGGCGCGAAGACTCATCGAGTGGGGCGACCATGCCGTGGTGAGGATCCAGCCGGTCGAGCCCCGACCCGATGCTCGCCGCTTCTGCTGATGCAGCAGCGTTTTTCTTTTCGCGGCTGATGGCGGTGGCCGCCCGCCAGTCTTGAGCTCTCCCGGCTCAGGGACCTCGGACTTCAGCGCTCCGTTCTGCGGGTGATTGCTGGACCCGGCCTGAGCCCGAGACCCCCGCTGGCGTCGCGCATAGCGAGTGCCCCTCGGCCTCGGGCGACAAGACCTTCGTTGCCCGAGCGAGCGGAGGCTGGTGCCAGGTAGGTTCTGGCCTCTTAGTCCTCTGTCCCCCTCGCTCCCTTTGGGCTTAGTGTATGTCTTTGATCGCGAGACCTTGAGCACCCAGAGCTCGAACCTTGGGTCGGCGATACTGTTGTCGAGCGAATCTGAGTCGAGGAGGACACCTTGAGTTAGTCTGGCGCCAGGCCTTGGCCCGACCGGACCCCTCGGGGGCCAAGCCCACCCGGATGGTGAGTTCTACCGAAGTCGGCGGCCAGACGAGAGGTGAAACGAGCCGCGACAGCCGCGGACTTTATGCCCGGCGGGCAGCGCAGGCTTGACTGGGTCGCCGACCTCCGAGGCCACCGTGAAGGAGGATGCCCAAAGCTCCACGGTCACGCCCGAGGCGGCAAAGCCAGGCTCCCAGAGCCACGGCCGCTCCGGGCGTTGAGGCGCCACTCCGCCGGCCCGAGATGGTCGAGCTGCGGGAGCTCCTGACCTCGCTTCGAGATCTTGGTGCGTCGGACGCTAAGGCATGACACCCAGGCCATGAAGGCCAAGGATGCATGGCGGACCAGCCACCATCCCTTTGGCGCGGAGGCAGGCGGGGCCCGGCCGTGGAGGTTGGGACGATCGCCGCCCACGCCTTCCCGTCGGCAATTTGAACCAGCCAGGAGGCAATGACGACAGACGCCCGGCCGGGCAGGCCCTAGGTCTGGCCCAAGCGCACCAGCGGTGGCCGTGGTCGACCTCGACACCGGTAGCGTGTGATCGACGGAGAGATCCTCGCGGCCGTGTCGATGACCACGAGGAGTTCACCGCGTCGCGCTGGAGGTCACCTCGTGAGGTAAGGGCCTTCCGCACCTTGTAGTTTGAAGTCTAGTTTCTTCTATCTCCTCTTATTTTTGGGCCACCCTCTTGGTCGTGAAGGTGATCGTCCATGCCTCTCGAGGGCTACAAGGCCTTCAGAGCATCTTAGGCGTGCTAAGGGGCCTCTGAGCCTTGAGTAGGCGCTTGGGAGGTCGGCCAGCGCCCGGGCTCGTCGGGACCATCGAGGTCGGCGGGGAGCTCGAGCAAAAGCGCGGAGCTCGATGACTGCGGCGAGGCGATGGCTGAGGAGGTAGCCACGCGACCGAGCTCGGCGACCAGGACCTCCGGCTGAGAAGCGGCTTCAAAGTCGTGGAAGCGAGGCGCGCTCGCTTGACCAATGCGCTCGAGGCCGGCGGGCTAAGGTCGAAGCCTGGAGAGGCCGCCGCCGGAGCGAACGTCGCTCGCCGCGGCGTCCCGAGCTTCGAGGCCAAGGTCCTAGAAGCTCGAGGAAGCAAGCGTCCGGCAAAAGCGGATCGAGGCGAAAGCGGGACAAGGTCGAGGCTTGGAGAAAGCGCCCGTGGATCGATCGTCCTCTTCGGTGAAGGTGCCTACGGGCTCGAGCCAGGTCTCGGAGCTCGAAGGAAAGGCCTCGGCGCCAAAAAGGGCGGCGGCGAGTGCCATGGTCGAGCTTCAAGGCGAGCAGCAGCCGAGCTGCGGGCGCCTCAAAAGCCCTTCAAGCTGCGAGGCGAACTCGACCTAGCTGCGCCAAAATCGCCGAGCTCGGCGAGGAGAAGCTTGACCGCGAGATGGCCGACCTGTAAAGGAAGTGCCCAACATAGAATTCTAGTGGGGTAAAAATGTACACAGGGAGGTCAAACCCTTTTTGCGTTAATCCACTTAGTCGAAGTTCGTGGTGTGTATCCGTTACGCCTTTGGTTAGCCCCCCGCCCTTATCCGGCCCGTTGGGTCAAGGTCGAAACAACGTCGACCTTGGGCACAAAACAAACGTAAAGCAAGCGAAGCGACCTGCAGAGTGAAGAAAATGTCCAGGAGAGCAAATGGGGCGCAAGGTAGTGAGATGGTCACATCGGACTTATATCGGATCACGATCATGACCATCTGCGCGTTGCTCGATTGGTCGAGCAGGCGAGGCGTGCGGTTCGAGCCCGGACACAGGGAAGAGCTGTAGTGCGAAGAGAATTCGGCTTACGAATAGCTCGACCACTGGGGGTGAACACGAAGCTCGCGATGCATAGACCAAGAGCGATAACGCTGGGCACGGAGGTCGTGCTCAAAGGAAAAGCCACGGGCAACGATCGCATTGCGATCCGCGTCGGAAAGTTATAAATAATGAGAATGAAAAGACAACCTTTATTGAAATTGAAGGCAAAGAGTGTTACACATAAAATTTCCGAAGCTGATCTATATTCCACGAGCTAGGGAGCTCTCTGCCATCGGGCATCGCTAGCCGGTAAGCCCCCGTGCGATCTGTTGAAACAACTCTATAGGGGCCCTCCCACCGTGGGGATAACTTGTTGGTGTTGGACGATACACGAATCCGTCTCGAGGCTAAGTCCCCAACAAGGAGCTTCTAGGTCGTCTGCCGTCGAGGCGCATGTCTGCGAAGAGCTTGCGGTAGTCGTTGATCGTGGCGATGCTGCGACATCTTACGCTTACTGCGAGGGTAAGGTCGAGGACCGTTGGCGCTGAAATCGACTTGGTCGCGATGGTGACCCTAGCGAGCCAGCGTAACCTCTCTGGAGGCGGGGCGACTTGATCTGAACACGAGTGGAAGGGTGTGGACCACGTGGCTCGGCTTGTCGTGATGCGAATGGACCATAAGGCGGTGGGAAGTTAGTCCACCAAGTCTTCTTAAGTAGCGTTCGAGTTAAATGCGCCTTTCGCTTCTTGGCATACTGGACGATTTGCGGATTGGCGCGTTCCTTTGCTCCGTTGCTCGGGGGTGAGCCACGAAGTGAAGCATATATTGATGCCGAGTTCTCGCAAAACTCTGGAACAACTCAGCTGTAAAGCGTATGCAGTTATCGGTGATAATTTTACCACGGAACCCCATACAGTGACCCACGAGCGGCGGAAAAAGCAACTGCCGCTCGAGTCGTTATGGTGAGACCGGTTGACTTCTATCCACTTGGTGAAGGTATCAATGGCGACGAACAGGAACCTCTTCCCCATTGCTTGGGGAAAAAGGGCGAGGATGTCAAGCCCCCGTCGAGAAAGGGCGAGCGGCGGGATGGTGCGGAAGCGTAGGCGGAGTTGATCGACTTCGGGCATGGGCTGGCGTGCTCGGCGGTGCGAGCGATGTCACGGGCATCTGAAGCGCCCGACGGCGCGATAGCCCATGCGGAAGCCTTGCGACCATCGTCTGTCACGAAGAGTGTGCTGCCGCGAGGAGCACGAATGGATGTCATTTAACGGTGCTTACCCTCCTCCGTGAGGCGCATTAGTGTGAGAATCTGGGAGACATTCCGCTGTAGAGTGCCGTCGACGGCGTACAAACTTGCACGACACTTGACCACCGCTTCTCGGCAAAAGTCGGTGATGATGAGTCGCCCATAGCGAGGAAATTATAGATGGGTTCGGCCCATGAAGGGTACCTTCCACCGGTGAGTGGGACCTCTTGGTCGGAGATCGAGGGCCGCCAATGTCTCGGGATGGCGTCGGGCGGGAGCTTGTCGTCGGAAGAACGGAGAGGAGGTCCGTATTTGGAATTGTCCTTCTGGGGATGTGCTTGAGCTCCGAGTTACGGAACCATTTTCCATCTTGCGTACCTCGGCTAGGTATTTTGACATCAGTCTTAGAACCTTTGGTACTCCTTGTTGTCTTGGTTGACTGCATTTGAGAGTCTCCTTGACGACCAACCTTTGAGCATAATGCCTTGCAAACCGCCAGACCGCCAGAGGCCGTACTCTGCCACATTGTTGGTCGGGAAGCCGAAGCGAATAACATACCTCAATTGGTGCATGCATGGTGAAGATGAGATTCCGGCCCAGCGCTTGAAGGACTGGGCCGTCGAAGAACATGGTCAGAGGCTTTTCTTCCTCGACCTCGGGTTGGGTGCGGCTGGGTCGTCTGCTCGACCACGAAGTCGATGGCGTTTGTGATTTGATGGCCGTTCGCACCACGACACGGGCGTCGAACACCGCCCGCTCCATAGCCCACTTGGCGATCCGTCCACGCCCTCTGGATTCCATAAGATGTCCCGGCGGAAAGTTGCTCGGGACAACCACAAAGTGCGCCTAGAAGTAATGGCGAAGCTTGCGTGAGGAAGCCATGAGAAAAACATCTGGCGGTTTTTGTACTGCGGGTAGCGCTCCTTTGGGCGTGCAAGACCTCGGCGTAGTAGATTGAGTCTTCTTTGGGACCAGCTCGGCCACGAGCAGCAATGACGGCTGAGAGGTGGCATAAGGTAAGCAACGACTTTCGGCTAAAGGTGAGGGTAAATGGCGAGGGGTGGGGTGGACAAATATACCTTCAGGTCGTCGAAAGACCGCTGCGCCTCCGAGGTCCACTCAAAGTCCCTAGCCTGCGGCTTTTCGAAAAACGAGGCCAGCGCTCGCCGAGCCTCGAGATAAATCTGCTGAGGGCGGCCATGCGGCCGGTGAGGCTCTGCACTTGCTTGACCAAGGTCGGGGACGCCATCTTCTCCATCGCCTCGATCTTTTTAAGGTTCGAGCCAACCCGAGCCCCGATCATGTAGCCAAGCACTTTTCCGATCTTGATGCGAACCGCACTTCGGGGTTGAGTTTAATCTTGTGCACTGGCCAAATTGGCGAAAGTCTCCTTGAGGTATCAAGCGTGAGTAGCGCCCGGAGGGCTTTTGGCGATGATGTCGTCACGTAGACCTCAAGGTTTCTCCCGATCTGGGGTCGAACGTCTTGGTCATCGAGCGTTGAAAAGTGGCCCGGCATTACGCGAGACCAAACGACATGGTCGTGTAGCAATAGGTGCCGAGCGGCGTGATCGCGCCGTCTTGCTCTCATCGTCTGTTGCTAGCTTGATCTGGTGATACCACGAATAGGCGTCGAGCTTAGCATCTCGGCGTTCAGCGATGGAGTCGGCGATCTGGTCGATCTTGGCGGGGCGGGAAGTTGTCGCCAGGCGGGCGAGTTCAAGCCCGTGTGGTCCGCGCATCCTCCACTTACTGCCCTTCTTACGAGCGATGGCCGGATTTGCCAACCATTGAGAGTAGTCGACCTCCACGAATGAAACGGCCTTCAGAGCTTGTCGAGTTCTCTTTGATGATCGCCACCTTCTTCCGGAGAAAGCGGCGCAACTTCTGCCGAGAGGCGGTAGTACATCTGACACCGATTTGTGCTCGATCACCTCCCTCGGGGCGCCCGGGCATGTCCGCGGGCTCCCGAGCAAAGATGCCCTTGTTGGCGGCGGAGGAAGGCGGCGAGCTCGAGTTCTATTTGGAACTTCGGCCGACCGAGATGTGGATGCATCACGGTGGTGGTCGTCCTCGGCGGCTTGGACCTTCGTGACCCGCCGGGGCTGGATGCCGCCTTATGGCGGCGTTCTTTCGCCGCCTCCGGGCCCGATTGGTAGCATGCGGCAAGGGCCAAGGCCTTGGTCTACGCTTCCGTGAGCCGCTGCGGAGTCGCCCCTTGCGGTTATGACACCGTTGGGTCGAGCAACTTCATGCCGTTGGCGTAGTGATTGGTCGTCATGAACTTGACGAGGCGGCCTCCAGGATGGCGTTATGCGTAGGGATGGCGAAGCGGAATTTCCGACCGTTGGGAAAAGCGAAGCGGAAGCATTTTTCGAAGCGGAAGCGGAAAATGTCGATGCGGAAGCGGAAGCGGAATTTTTTGCCGGAAGCGAAGCGGAGAGCCATTTCCTTGAAGCGGAATCGGAATCGGAAATTCCGCATAAGTGAAACCGGAAATTCCGTCGGAAACTTGGCCCACTTGGCCCAAAAAAGAGAATAGAGAATTTACATTTATTTTCGCCTTAAAATAATTTCAGAAATACAAATAGCTTTATAGAAAATATCAAATAGAGTTCAAAAATTTCAAAAAATTCTCAAAAATACTTTGGAACATTTTGAATCTAGAAAAATTATTTCAGCATAATTTTAGCTTCATTTTTCATGAATAAATTAATTATATAAATTAAAAAAATAGCATAATAGCATTTATAAACTCCGGAAAATCTAGGATAAATCTCGGAAAATCATAAATGAACATTGAATAATAATATGCAAATTTTTGGGAATTACATCTTTATAGTTGCAGGGAGTAAGAGAGCGTCGATGATAATGATATGGAGGAGGACATGATGATTACGATCACGGAGGACAAATAACAAGCCTTCAAGCTGACAAACTTGAGAAAAATTTCTATTGATCTGGGTGAATATAACATTGTTTTGTATCCGCCTTTGAAGTGGAATGAGTTGCATTATTTTTGCGGTCATGTATATTATGATCATGTACTACGTTCTGTGGAATTTTCCACTTTCGTTTAAAATATCCGTTCGTTCCGTTCCACATCCGTTTAGTCACCATCCGTTTAGTATCTGTTTTCGAGGTTTCGATTTCGTTTCGTTCTTGGTAAAAGATGTGAAGCGAAGCGGAACAACCATTTACCGACCGTTTCCGTTCGTTTCACCTAGTTATGCGGAAGGTCCCCCTCGACCACCTCGAAGGTGATTAGCTCCGTCGGAAGTTGGTAAAGTCGCCAAAGGTGGCGGGCAAGACCACTGCCCAGAGGTGTGGTCGAGCTTCGAGGGCGATCCCAAAGAAGGGGCGGCCACGCTCTTGACCTTCGGCCAGAATACGCATCGTTCGGCGCTCGACTATGTAGCAAATTGAGAGCTACCCATATCGACCATGACCTGGCCGGCCATGGTGTTCTTGATGGTCGAAGTCACGACGAAGCGGTTTCAGTCTCGGGCCATACCTTGGAGTGTGTCCTCTGTTGAGAAGGTGATGGTGGCCCACCCACTTGCGATCTTTGCTCAAGCTGCCTTCCGGTGGCGACACGGTAGATGGTCGCGATGCGACCTTGAGCTCGCACCATGTTGATAAGCCGACGAGCCGCGAAGATGGCGTCGATCACGGCGCTCGCCTCTTGAAACTCGGTCGAGGTCGTCGCAATCCTCCTGGCGTTCACTCTGTCCCAAGGCATCATCCTTTAGTAGCATGGGCATCTCCTCCGGCCATCGTGAAGGCCTCGGCTTATTTTGCCAAGCCACCGCAAGCTTCGCGGTCGTGGCGCTGCCAATGGAGCAGGCAAAATTTTGACTCATCGTGGCAAGCCCTCGGCCTCTGCGGCGGCGGCAAGCCACCGCATGGTCGGTCGTCGATCCGGTTCTTTGGGTTGGCCTTGTGTTTGGCGGTCGAGGCCGCCCTTAAGCGCTGACAGGTGTCCTTCCGAGCTTGATCTCGGACCTCAAGGACCTCTCGCCGGCCGTCGCGAACCTCACCGTCACCGTGGCGATCCGCCCGTTCGGTCGCGCTCCGCTTTGGGAAGCGGCGCCACGGTCGGCGTCCTTCGAGCGGATGGGCGGCCTGGTTAGGACCAAGCTTACCTTGATGCGTAGTCATGCTTCCGGCCAGACGGCGTCGTCGCGTCCGCATACCATTCCGCCATGCGGAAAAAGCTTATAACGGTGGCGCGAGGCGATCTCGGATCCTCGGTAAAGCGCCGATCCGCAGACGCCGAACTTGAAGGCCTTTATGGCGGCCTCGTCGGAGATGCTCGGGATCAAATTCCTCGTGCGGATAAATTGCCACACGAAGTCGCGGAGTGGCTCGTTCCTACCCTGGATGATGCGATCCAGGTCTTTCTCCCTCGGCCGCTCGTAGCAACTCACGAAAGTTGGGCGGAGGCGTTCTGGCTGGCGCCCACACTGAAGGAACCGGGCTTTTGATTGAAGGGCGAGTTGGCGGCTCCGTCGGTATGGTCGGAGATAGTTGGCCATGCGAGCTCGTCACCTCCGGCGCCGAGGATGGCGATCGAATAAATGGACAAAATTCGTCGGGTTCTTGGTCCGTCGAGCGTTCTATCAGCAGCGGCAGGCAAAGCGAGCCGCGCCGCGAGCGAAGGTCGTCGAATAAGTCCTTGCCTGCGTGGCGGGATGAAAGCGGCCGTTAAATGGCCGCGCCGACCAAATCCTGCTTCTTTACCCGGTCCGGTCGAGGCTCCCTGGCGATCCGTCTTGCCGACGACACGGGCGGCGTGCTCGAGAGTCACTGGCGGGTAGCGCGGCGATCTGGACCTGCGGCGCTGGGCGCAACATCAGGAAGACCCGCGATCCATCAGCGGCCGCCCGCGGCCGGGAACTGATCCATCTTGGCCTTGCGGGCGGAGCCCTCGAGGCGGCGGCAAGATAGGGTCAAAGCACTGGCCGGATTGCGGCGAGAGGGCGCCGCTGCGGCGGCGGCCTCCTGGCAGCGTCGGTGGCGGCGCGATGGCTGCCATCGCTTCTCGGTGTGGCTTCGGCGCTAGCCACTGGTGCTGCGATAGCACGACCTCGGATCGACCCGATCGAGCTCTTCGACCTTGCCTTGACCAAAGTTCGACTTACGCCCTATCGGGTCAGCCATGACCGGCGATAATCTTGGCGCTCCCGAAGGAGGGCCGGGGTTTCGAGACGGCGTGCGGCCTTCTCTGGTGCTCTCGGAGAGCGATTATTACTGGTTGATGGCAACTGCACCATCCGTGGCGTCTTAAAGTCTGCGGATCACGGTCATCCGCATGGCGGCACCGTGCCTGGCCGTCCGCCACCAAGGCGTGCGGCTCGAGAGGCGGCGCGAAACGAGGGCGTGGGTCGAGTCCACGTCGTGTCCGTGCCGTTGAAGGTGTCTTGATGAAGCGCGCCATGCTCCCAAGACCTAGTGATTTCCTACAAAAGAACCAAAGCCAATCGGACCCACGGTGGGCGCCAGTTGTCGGCAACCGGATCGCCGACCACGAAATGAAAGCAGGGGGTTTAAGTGATTAGGGACCCGGATCGAGCTCGGCTCAAATGAGGAGAAGCCATGTCGTCGAAGTTGAGGCTAAGCGACAACGAGCACGAGGCGAGTTTATCTTGATTCGAGCCACTGGTGAAGGTAAAAGCTCTACTCATAGCCGCTCCTCAATCTCGATGTCTAATGCTCAAGCCGTGTATCCTTTTGAGTTCGTTGTCTTTGTGTCCTTTATACCTCTCCTCACTCACGCATGCAGACGGGAGAGATTCCGGAAGTGACCTTCATACGTTGAGGCGGCGATACTTGCCCGGACTTCTGTTGCGTACTGCGCACCCTGGCCTTGTTCCTTGAGCAACCGCTGGTCAAATGCTTGATCCGAAATCCCAAGGTGGACAACGGCACCTGGAGAGGAGCCCTTTGAGCTTCGAGGTCGGCGGGGCGTGCTCGAGGCCAGCGCTCTAGGTCGGCGCTCCGGCCTTACCAATTAAGTGGTCGAAGGCCGCCCAAGCTCGGGGGATCCGTTGACCGTGATCAGATCGGTCAAAGGATGCTCAACCCTCGTCGGCTCTGGGCGAGACCACTTGAAAGCTCGAGTCGGCGGGGCGTACTCGAGACAGCCAGCGCTCTAGGTCGGCGCTCCGGCGCGCACCGAGTCGTGGTCGGAGCCGCCCGAGCTCGAGGATCCGTTGGCCGTGATCGAACCGATCAAAGGATACCTGACCCTTGTCGGTCACGAGCGGCATATATTTGATGATCTCGTTTACGCATACTATCATACTGCGTTGATGCTAGTATATAATGCCTCAATTTCGTACAAGCAAAATACAAGGATAAGCACAATTTCTCTATTGGTGGGTACTGGTCTCGACTCGAAGTCGTCGGTTTAAGTAAATATTACTCGCTCTTTGCCGCCGACTTCTTGCGTCAATCTGACTCCGATGGTCTCGTTTTTTAGATATATATAATTTGAAGGAATTTCCTTTTGTGGTGCGGCCAAGGCGGAGGTGGCCTTGAGATACTTTTTATATCGTTGAAAGCTTTTTTGTTGATCGGCTCCCCATGTAAAATTCTGATCATCCTTTAATTTCAGCAATGGCGTAAAAGCTTGAATTCTACGAATGATTAAAATGAATGCGTCTTAAGTAATTAATTTTACCGATCAGTTTCTGCAATTCATTCTTACACGTTGGCGGTTTTGTATCAGCTATGGCTTTAACTCTTGTTTGATTAACTTCAATCCCTCTTTGGTGAACCATAAACCCAAGGAGGCTGGCCGTGATACACCAAGCAGCACTTCAAAGGGTTCATTTTTAACCCATGGGCCCTTGTATTTTGGAATACCTTTTCTAAATCGGCCAAGTGTTGCCAGTTTTCCTTAGACTTAACCACCACATCGTCAATGTAAATTTCAACAATGTGGCCGATTAGGTCGTGAAAAATCAAATTCATGGCGCGTTGATAGGTGGCGCTGCATTTTTTAAGCGAATGTCATTCTTGGCCATTAAGTATAACCCTATCGCACGAGGGCATCTGAAGGCGGTTTAGGGACATCGACCGCCATGAATATCTGGTTATACCCGACATTCCCGTCAAGAAATGATGATCTTATTACCGTCACGACATCGATAAGCATATCGGCTATAGGCATCGGATACTCATCTTTAGGCGTGGCTTTATTCAAATCTCTAAAGTCTACACACACCACAGGTTTACCATTCTTTTTCATAGCGGGGAACAATATTGGACACCCATTCGGCGTCAAGCAAGGTCTTATGAACTTGGCTTCCAACAATCTCTCAATTTCTTCTTTTATCTGCTTTGTATAGTTCAGGATTACAGCGCGCGGAGGTTGTTTATATGGCGATACCCGGCTTGATAGGTAGCCGATGTTCTACTAGCTGTCGACAACCCGGGCATCTCATAATATTCGAGCGAAACAATCCTGTATTCTCTAAGTATTTTGACCAACTTATTTTGTATTACGGACCTAAGTTTGCACTTACAAAAGTTGGCCTTTTCCTATCACCCTCTCCTATATCGACTTCTTCAAGCATATCGAAGTGAAACCTTACCCCAATTTCTCGCTTTGGAAATCTTCAATAGCTTAGAGGAGTTTATCTGTGCCGATAACTATTGCCTTGTCTGTAATGCTTGGATCATTTACCCCATCTCCTTAGAATTTCACTTGCAGATCAAGCGTGCAGCTTCACTGCGATCGGCATCAAACTGACTTCCCAATGCATATGAAATCACAATCGTCTAGAAGCTTTACGATATGCACTCTGCTTCTTCATGTGGCCAATTCGCGCCGGAACTAGCCATAGCAATATGGGCGATGTAATCGGTGAGAACGACCTCAACGATCTCCGTTCCTTGAACTAGCGGTGATGCATGGTCGATGGTATGCGACAACGGCATGTACCAATCGCGTCCAAGGAGCACACTATAGTTCCCCTTTGCTTTAATCACAAAAGCGGTTCGGCAAGGTTTTCTCACCGCGGTTAATTACGTAACCATTACCCTTTGCCTCGATGGGGTCTCTGTGAAATCATTAAGTACCATATTACGTCTTTATCGAGGTCTTCATCGGTTTTCCTAGTTTCTGCGGTGGTGAGTGGCATCAAGTTCACGATAGCCCCTCCATCAGCGAGCATCACGGAAATCGGCTTTCCATTGATGTAGCCTTTCAGTACAATGGCTTGAGATGCCTATGGGGATCTTGCGGTTTTTGAATATAGCATCTTGCGGCCTAAGCATAATTGGGCAAATGTGTCTTTAGCGATTCAGTTTAATTAGAACTTCAATTTGGTAGAATGAATACCATATTGATATCCATGGGAGGTGTGTCATCTCGAATCATTGGTGAATGACAAATCATCTGAAAAATCGATTCATAAATCGACTTGTTGTTTCTTCCTCCACTCCTTTGTAACAAGTTTCAGCGGCGCAACTCATTAAGCGCTTGGTTTCTCTGTTTCTCTTCTTGACCTCTCTTATCTCCTGTGTTCTCGGCGTTGAAGCCGTCTGCGTTGTGATCGGCTAAGTCGATCGGGCACCACAGGTTTAAGCTCTAATGGCTTGCGGATTTTCTGACCAAGTTCTCCGTTGGTTCCTTTTCCTTGTCTTGATACGATGTGCAGTCTTTCTTTTATCGGCCTTTTATACCTGGCTCGTTTGATCCGGCATTAGCCTAAACAGCGCTCTTTCACGATCGTTTGCCAATCCTTTTGCGGGTAATGTTCCATGGGGCATGTTTTCGCGGATGCTAGTGCCATACCCTTTCCCATGAAATTGCCAAAGGACATCTCTGGTGAGCTCTTTCGCGTTATGCTGCTGATACCAATTATTAGGCGGAGACCACGGTGTTTGGCGATCACGATTCACAGTGGTGGCTGCTTTGCTTCTGCGATGGCTCATCTGTCATATTTTTCAAATGCTTGTGAGAAGGTTGGCTTGGGCGAGCATTTGGTTTCAGCGGTGGAGTTCTTTCACTTTGTACCATCGTCCAGACTTGTAATTCCCTTTTGGCTTCACGGTCCTAGAATTTTTTCCGTCTTGATCGGCTTCAATTTGAAGTGAGCCGATCGTTATCTTCAGTGTTTCTCCTTGTGAGCTTGACTCTATGTCGACTTGCCGCGTCACTCTGGGATTCTCGTCGACAATCTGCTTCCCTTTGCTGGAGCACTGGACCATGTTAATTGGGAAAGGATTGACATCGACTTCCATGGCCGGCTCTTCTGCAAACTTGAGCCGACCATCTTCAATGGCGGCCTGTATCTGCTGTCGAAAGATATTGCAGTCGTTAGTGTTATGAGAAAAAGAATGATGCCACTTACGATATCGTAAACTTCTTGATCTCATCAATTTGAAGGTATGGTATGCCCTTCAGGTAGTCGTATCAGTTTTTCTTGTAACAACATGTCGAATATGCGGTCACACTTAGACACATCGAAAGCGTATTTAACCTCCGACTTACTCCTAGTCGGTTTGAGCCATGAAACAGAGCAGTGGTTTTTAGAACCTTTTATCCATTCGGCTATATTCCGTCGCTTCATCTTGAAGTTTCACTTGAACTATATTCAACCATGTTTATTTTAGCTTTATCTTTCCCATTGCCATTTAATCTAATTTTATCCTTGAATTCTTTACTCAAATATCGGCTTTCTGTCGAGATACCACGATAAGCAGGTGACTTAATCGGTGAACTCTGTCCGACAAGTTTTTTCTTTAAGTGGAAATTAACCCTTGAAAGGCTAAATCGGCTAGTTGGTTATCGAGCAATATTACCTTTGAAGCGGCGATTGATACTTCTCTAAATCTCCTAATATATCTGAAGCCAACTCACCAAATTTTTGTCGGACTGACTTTTCGGTCTCAAATTCTCAACTCTAAACTCTAGGAGAAAAAGTATTCATGAAATCGACTTTCATCGTTCCAAAAATAGACCGAATTTGGAAGTGATTAGTAAACCAAGTGAAGGCGATCCGGGATAAAGATAAGGAAAAAGCCTAATCTTTAACCCATCGGACTAAAGCAGCTTCACCTGTGAGCGATAAATCTTCCAACATGCTCTAAAGTGGTAACGAATCATCCCTGAAAACTTTGCAAAATCGGGAATCCTAAAGTTATGGGGATATGGCATGCGGTCAATGTATGTCTGGTATAGCTTTCTATAGCCGATTGTCTTTCCTTTGGGCTACAAGCCAAATTGATCTCTCAAGACTACAGAAATTTGATCAGCCCAGTTAATGTTGTTGGCCGATGGAACACTAGGGTTTGGCCAATTATTTTGAGTAGTATCACCCTTGAGTGTAAGCTTCGGGTGGTCGGCTTGTTCTACCAGATGGGTATTGTTGCCACGCTTCATACCTATCGGCCCTGGCAGCCGCGACCTCAGGCAATGGAACAAATGGATCTGCGTATGTAACTACTTTATACGGAGCCAAATTTCTAACTTGGGTTGGTCCTTGAGGTTTATAATTTCCATCCAATTCAACCGTTTGAAGCCATGGACATAGTGAGTCCACGGCGATGGATCCAATTTTGCGGCGTCGATATCGCATGAATATGAGTGGCGGACTCGGGGCGAGATTCGCGGAACCAACACGGTGGGTTGGGTCGGCATTAGTGAAGTCTTTGGTGCGGCGTTTTGATCGTCTTTGGTGTTTGGAGCCACAGAATATCTGAGATCGTTGGGAGAGGCGCAATGGGTCCATCAATCCCCCAAGCGTAGCCAACTCTTGTGCAATCATTTTCACGCTATTTTCTATCATCGGCTTCAAGGTCGTGACCAAAGCCAGCGATTGATTAATTAATGCATGATGCCGCAGTTGTTCAATCATAGCGAGATAACTTCGGCTTGGCGGCATGTATCGGCTTACGGAGTTGATGTGGCGCCGGCTTCACCAGCGGATTGATGTTGGAAGTGCCATCTTCTGCGTGACTCCCGTCGGGTTTTTGATAGCAACCCAACATCAATTCCTCCAAGGCGACTTTCAGATCTTGATCTCCTTGCGCTTTCTCGGGTTAAATCGTCAAAGTGGGGCGATTATGGCCCGTGTTAACGTCGGATGGCGCGACGATTTACTGCGATCATCTTGTCGATCGGTCCCACCGGCGTGCAAAATGTGTTGGCGCCAAAAAGCGTAAAGAGGGTTCTGGCCCACAACACACGCAGACGAGCGCCGGGTTACATTTTGCTTAAGCGTGCCAATCGATTTGACCACGCAATCGATAAGGAAGTAATGTGAAATTCGATCAAGCGATCTTGGCGAATCGGCTAAGAATCAGAATCGGCGAAAGCCGATTAGAAGGGTAACTAGATTAGCGATTAAGACTAATCGAGGTAAAAGGTAGATCGATTACGAAAAGCGATGCGCAACAAGGCAGAACAAATCAAACTGAAAAAGCCATTGACGATCAAACAATCGGCGTCGCAACTTTATTTGATCGATGTCGACTTACAAAGGAAAGATTACAATGCTAAAAAGACTAAAAACTACGGAAAGCAAAAACTGGTAGATGTGTTGATTCTTGTGGTTCCCCCTTTCAAGTCAGCCCAGGCGCGCCTTATATACTCGTTAGCCGATCCGAGTCCCGATCCAACACGACGACGTAATCCGAATCGGCTTTGTAGTTTCCTATCTGGACTCTGTTTCCAAACATTGTCCGTATTATCTAAATCCTTCTGAGGTGCTTCGTGTTGTATCTAAACTCATGCTTTCCTACCGTTTCTTGTCGTATTTGCCAAAAATTGGTGCAAACAGTATCTTTTAATTACCCTTTTACCCTTGGTAAAAAAAAGTCCGTGACGCCCATCGACCTCAAGGCAAGCCTATTTGGTATTTGTTCTTGAAGACTTCTGATGATGCTTTCGCCATAGCGCCTACTGGCTCTGCTCTCAGTAATCTAGTCTCTATACTCTAGTGCATGCGAAATGCCTGAATGAGTGAATGGTGACTACTGATTTACTGATGTCTGAATGTCTGATTGTGTGATTCTGAATGTCTAATTGAGTGATTGGTGAAAGTACCGTGAAACTGTAAAAGGCTAAACAACAGAACAACTGACAAGCAACATGCCTTAGTAACTTAGTTGTTAATTCTTAGTTTTCAATGAGTCACTGTCATTGTTAGAATGTTTGGGATCATCTTGAGGAATGAGGATTCTGATTGAGGATGTTGACTTGTCGAGTGTTAATGTGTTACATATTCCTGTCTTGAATATTTTGATCATGCCATGCTGACTATTGTGATGCTGATGCTGTTATTTATGATTGCTAAGAATCAAACTGTAGTTCAACATTGATTTTCTAGTTGTGTGATGAATATTTGTTCCATGGTTGCTTACTTGTTAATGGTGCTAAGTATGAAATTCAAATATATTTTTATCTATTTAATTGAAATGTTAAGCATGGAATTCAAATTTATTTTAAATTGTGTATTTGTGCTATACTTTTATCGTACCTAATTGTCAGTAGTCTTTGACAATAGTAATAGACATTTATTTTCGACCCTAAACGTATAAAAAACCTGACTCTGCCACTGGCTAGTGGTGGAGCTAAGTGGCGGTGGCATGGCGAGCAGCGGATGAAGAAGTGCAGAGACGATGGTGGTCAATTTAGTGAGAGTAAAGCTTCTATGGGGTGATGAGGTCCCGTTTTGGGGCTCAATGGCGATGGAAGCTTTCCAGAGAGGGCTAGTGAGGGTGACCATAGTCAGGGAAGAAGGCGTCCACAGAGGCGGCAATCTCGGCGGTTTGAGTTGTGAAGGAGGTGAGCAATGTGTTTAGGGCATTCTCAGGATGCTTTGGTTCGAAAGAATTGGGAAATTGTTTACTGAGGGGGCAGAATTGAGCTTGCTTGCTCTTAAGGCCCTTGCGAAAAATGGAGCACTACAGGGAGGTAATGCCATTGGCTCTAAGAAAGAGGAGGAACAGGTGCAGCGTGGGGAGCTTGGGACAGCCACGGAGCCCTTTTATGGCCACGGAGAGGGAGGCTCGCTGCGCGGCCCGTGAACAAGGTGTGTGATCAAGGGGAATAAGACACCAGCAGCAGGATTCCAAGAAATTCCGATAAATTTGTAGCATATGCAGGTATGAAAGCAGCGGCGGAAGCAAGGTCAGGCGATGGCGGCGCAGGCACTGGAGCTTGGCGGGGCTTGGTTGGCGGGAGGAGGCATGGGCGAAGCTGCTGGTGTGACGGCGGAGTGGGGCGGACAAGTGGAGTAGGAGTTCTGGGCACGAGAGTGGACCGGCGTGTGTGCAGGTGTGACAGAGCGCACACGGCGTGGTCTGGCGCGGTGCAGGGCGCACTCTGGGCTGGGGAGTTACTGATGGGTGGGCCCGACTCATCAGTATGGGGGAGAGAGAGAACTAAGCTGAGAGAGGAAAGCGTCTTTTCAGAAAATACGCTTTCTAAGTGGCCACAATGGGTTTCATGCCGAGCGCTTTCCCATTTTTTGATTTTTAATTCAATTTATTTAGGACATGTTTGGATCCATTAGCACTAACAATTAGCTGCTAAAATTAACTGAAGTGGATCCAAACAGGCCAGCTAATAATGCAGCTAATTATTAGCCAACATCCCAGCTAATGGTTATCTCATTAGCTGGTAGATCCCTGCTAATTGGTGCTAATAGATGGTGAAAAGTCCTCTTTGCCCTTGGCCATCCACCGCAGTCCCTTGTCCAAAAGTTCGTCCTCACGCGAATAGCCTCCGAAGCCCCTTCTCTGCCGGTCTCTCCTGAAGCGAAGCCTCCCAAAACCGCTCTCTCCGCCGCTCTCTTCCCCATTCTCTCATTGTCCTTGCGCCCTTCTCCATGCCGCCGTCCATCTCTCCGCGCATGCCCTCTTTTAGCGCCCGCCTTGCCTCTTTCGCCTCCATCGCTCTCTCGCCGCTCTCTCCCCATTGCTCTCTCGCCTCCGCCGCCCTCTCGCCGTACGCCGCCCATCTCTCCACGCCGCCCTCTTTTCGCCACACGCCGCCCTCTTTTCGATGGATCTTTTGGGGAGAACCAACAGGATGATGCGTTAAATCGATCTCACTTCACCGCCCATGAATCCGCCTCCTGGGCTTCCTTCTCGAGCCAGCCAACTCTCTTGGCGGGTGGCGTTCCTCGTCGGCGATTACGGTGGAGTGGAGGTGCTCGATCTCAACTCCGTGGCCGGCGTCCCCAACTTCATGTCCTACCAGAGTTACCAGATCACCATGGATCGGTAACAACGTGGAACAGAGGTCGCCGGTGGGCGTGGCCATGGCGAGGCACACCGAATCCGCGGAGACCTGGCTGCAGCGGCAGGCCGTTCCGCTCCTCGACTGCGGGTTTGGCTACGAGAGGCACACGTGGAGCTCTTGGTCGCCCGCCCAGTGGTGCAGGGAACTCATCGGGTCATGCCGCCCCAAGTGGAAGTGCTGGAACGCCTCGGGCAAGTGGGAGCGCTGCCACCGCTGGTGGTAGTGGTGGCAATCCTTGGGTGGATTGTGCAGCTGCAGGACTGGAGGAAGAGTATAAAGGCTTTGGTCTAGGAGCTTCGGTAAGAATTTTTGTTTCTCTGAAAATTTTCTTTCCTGCAAGTATTGAAATCATCAGAAAATATGAATTGTTCAATACGTATTTGATGTCCACTGGCTGAATTTCTAGGAGTTGGTTTTTGCCAAAACTGCAAAAGGTAATGTATTTGTCTCAAGAATTGGGGGCTGTTGATAGGAATGGTATCTTAAGTCTTGTCTTGTAGCCCGGCCACTGGGGGCAGGGTGGGCCGCCTTGAGCCCCAAGTCATGGGCCCCCACATATGTCGTGAGTTTGCATGCTTGACCCCATCGTCACGTGAGTTTGGATGCTTGACTAGTTATTTGCTTTCGTAGAGATAGTTCGGTTCTTTGCCGATTCCGTATGGGCTTGTGGTTTGGCGGCCCAGTGCGTCCGCGTGTCTTTGTCGTTCGATCGTTACGCGCACGCAAGAGTCGAGAAGGACCGGACGCGTGACGCGTGAGAGTCGTGGAATCGAACCGCCGTGGCGAGGCCAGCGCGGACACGGTGGCGCCCTCACGGCTCACGCGTCACGCCCTAAATTCAAGCCACGATCGCGATTGCGATAGCCGCCTCGGCCTCCCGAGTCCCAATTCGCCTTGATCATGATTCCAATCACAAAATCGCAAGTTCGACTGACCGCAAAAATGCGCCTTCGCAAGCGGTTTCTTCCGTCTCTCGAGTAATTTATTCCTAAATCCTAATCCTTATTAGTAATTTATTAGTATATTCAACTTTTGATGCATTTTTTTATTTATTTTCAGCGCTAGCTTTGTGTTCTGTTACCATGTCATCAAGAAGGTATCCATCCGGTAGCGAAAAAAGAAGAGGAAAAAACATGCGGATGACTTCATAGAATCACAGAGAGGAGCTTTTGAAAAATTTCTCAAGAGTAATACTAATGCTTCGACGAACCCAAATAATGAGTTGGCGATAGTTGCCGTGGAGGAAGATGACTTTTTTAAGATGATGCCAAGTGCCAAGTAAGTGTTTATGATTACAATTTACATTTGTCATTTCATAAACTTTAAATTGTTCTATAGAAATATTTTTTGTGCATTGAATATTAATTTCTTCAATGATGTGTGCTATAAGACTATATATACATATATACACATATATATACATATATATATATACATATGAGGAGGTGGAAGGGGCCTCCATATAAGTTTTCGCCCCGGGCCCCCAAAATACCAGGACCGGCCCTGACTGTAGCAGATCCGAAAGTAATTGTAAAACAGCAAGTCTGTATCTTAATAGCAAAGCTGTATTTGTTAGTCTGTTGTGATCAGTAAGTTATTTATACTGAGCATAATACCAGTGATAAACTCATTTGGAACGTTCATTTTGTATGTGCATGCCCTAACAAGCACTTTTCTTATGCGAAAATTAAAATATCATTGTGTCCTGTGGAGGCAACTTAAAAGACAACCCATTATAAAAGTCATGATTTGTCTCTAGATGCATGCTGGGATAATAGACAATAGGCCTCTTTACCATTATACATGCTATGTATCCATTCATTATCTTCCTACAAGACTTATCCAGTGTTGAACTTTGGATAACAAAGTCTAAGTTTTCATGCTTAGACCTGGTGCTTTTTGTATGGGGACGCGATCTGTCATAATATTGGAACGAACTCGGATGAACTGTTATCAGTTTTGTACTCTCTCCTGTCGTTTAGAGACTTCTGGCCATATTAGCTTGTCTTCATTTTCCAAGTATGTCAGCAATTATGGAATGTGAGGCCTCTCTTGATTTCGATGAAACTGAAATGCAGTAAGATCTCTGAACATGTCCGTGCTATATGTATATATGATCCAGTTTTGACATTCTGATGATCAGAAATACATCAACTGCTAGGGCGTGCGTGCCTCTTTTATGAATAGTTTATCCAGCAACATTTCGAAAGTATTTTCTATGGACAGTCTGGAACAAGAAACAACATTATCTATGGACAGTCTAGAACAAGAAACAACATTAGAACATTTTGTACAGTTTAAGTTGAATTGTTTTATACTTATTTCGAAATGCTTAGATATTTTGCTTCTAGTTTTTTTCCCCAAATGTGCAATAGAGGGAGGAGCAATATGACAAGGCTAACTGGAATTCGGCCAATATTGCTGTGTTTTGTGACATTTGTATTGAAGAAATAAGGGTTGGTAATAGGGATAATGGATTAATGACCAATATAGCCTATAAGAACATAGCTGAGAAGCACCATATAAGCACGGGGTTGCGACACTCGAAAACTCAGCTGAAAAACAGATGGGATCAGCTTAAGGCGCTATATAGCTTTTGGTTGTGGCTTAACAAACAAACTGGACTTAGCCGAGCAAATGGAACGGTGGTGGCTGATGAAAAGTTTTGGAGAAACCACACAAAGGTACTTGTGCACTCTTTTTCGAATAATACTTGTTCACTATGTCTTTGCATCTGTACTTGTTGATTCACGTCTATTCTATTTTTTTCAAGGAAAATCCGAATGGAAGAAGCTTAGGTATGGCCCCCCGGAGTGTCTTGATCAACTTGAAATGATGTTTGAGCATACTGCTGTGGATGGATCATCGTCAGCTATTCCTGGTGAACACATTAGTGACAAAGGTGACGAATGTGATGGAGGTGATGATGGGAGTCCTATGAGTACCACTAGTATGAAAAGAGCTAGTAGCACTAGTACATGTGTTACTAGTCTGAGGAAGAAAATAAAGAGCCATATGGTCAAGATCATGAAAGGAATATGGGACACTATGCAGTCCAATAGTGTTGTGACCCAAAAGGTGATGCAGGGGGAGTTCAGGTCAGAATCCATCAAGCAAGCAATGCGTTTAGCTGTGGAAAGTGGAGCAGCGGAAGGGAGTGACGAGCATTTCATGGCTAACAAACTATTTGTCAAAGCTGAAAATCGCGATATTTTTTTCACCTTCACCACCAACGAAGGAAGGCTTACTTGGTTAAAGAGGTGGTGCCAGGAGAGGAACATGTACTAGTTTCTTAGTGATCTGCAGTCATGAAGTACTGAGCTAATGTTATCAAGAACCTAGTTTCTTAGTTGCTTATGAATAACCTATTATTTGCTACCTATTGTTTGTTATCAACCCGTTATCTTGAACCTGTTATCTTTGTTATAAACCTGTTATCTTCAAGGAACCTGTTATCTTTGTTGCTGGGATGTTATCTTGAACCTGTTATCTTGTCAT
Source organism: Guadua angustifolia (assembly GCA_036346375.1). NCBI lineage: Eukaryota > Viridiplantae > Streptophyta > Magnoliopsida > Poales > Poaceae > Guadua > Guadua angustifolia. The sequence continues at coordinate 243,232 of JAYEVE010000422.1, forward strand.
ATTATTTGAACCCTTTATGTTGAATTGTTTGTAGATTAGCTTTTCTTCAAGTGATGACGAGGACAAAACACTTGAAGTTGCACAGAATCAACTGGATATGATGCAAGAATATGGTGCCTTTACATGCATATTTGGTATGTATTATGATGATACTTTCATGAACAAATCCAAGATGAGAGAACCCGTACTGTTCGGATATGATTGGGTTATGATAACCCTTAACAATCCAACATCTTGTTTCAACATGTTTAGGATGAGTAGGGAACTTTTTGATAAGCTACATGATTTGCTAGTGTCATCATATGGCTTAAAGTCAACTAAGAAGATGTTGTCTGTAGAGGCTTTAGCCATGTTTTTATGGATCATTGGTGCCCCGCAATCAATTAGACAAGCTGAAAATCGTTTCGAGAGGTCAACTGAGACGATTAGTCGGAAATTTAAAAAAGTGTTGCACAGTGTCTACATGCTCTCAGCAGATATTATCAAACCAAAAGATCCAGAATTTACAACGGTGCACCCTAGACTACAAGGTCCTCGTTTTTCACCACATTTCGATAATTGCATTGGAGCAATAGATGGGACGCATGTACCTGTTGTCGTCCCAGCGTCAAAGGTCCTTCAACATGTCGGTCGCCATGGATATTCCACTCAAAATGTGTTGGCTATATGTGACTTTGACATGAGGTTCACCTTTGTTGTGGCGGGATGGCCAGGATCGGTACATGACATAAGAGTGTTCAATGATGCTATACGCAAATATGGTGACAAGTTCCCACATCCTCCACTAGGTAAACTCACTTGTTGCCATCTTATCTTACTTGTTATATAGTCAAATTTCTTTTTTCCTATTTTTTAATAATTTCTAATGTTCTATTTTTCTAGAGAAATTTTATCTGGTGGACTCGGGCTACCCTAACCGAGTGGGTTATCTTACACCGTATAAGGGGACGAAGTATCATTTACCGGAGTTCGACAAGGCCCAAAACCAACAGGGAAAAAGGAGGTATTCAATTATTTACATTCATCTCTTCGAAACGTCATCAAGCGTTCATTTGGAGTTTTGAAGATGAAGTGGCGTATTTTGTTGGACTTACCAAGATATCCAATGATGAAACAAACCAAAATAATACTTGCATGCATGTCCCTCCATAACTTCGTTCGAGAAAGTGCAATGGCGGATGCAGACTTTGACATGTGTGATCGTGATGAAAACTACATGCCAATCCCTGCGGCATTTTCATCTCAACGTGGTGGTGCTAATTGTCATTTAGGTGATGAAGATCAAGATATGAACGTATTCCGTGATAATCTTGCTAATGCTTTGTTTGCAATAAGAGAGTGATTGAGAGAGGCTATTTGAATGGACAAACTCTATGAATCTTATCAAGTAGCAACTTGAATTTTTGTATGGGATGAAATTTGAACATCCTGAGGAATTTAGTTGTTCAAATTTCATGTACATTGACGATTCACCGATCATGCATGAGCACTGAACCGATCGATCGGGAATTGTTCTAGCAGTGAAACTCAAAGATTGCAGGCTCTATCTAGAACATGTTGTCCCAAGCATATTGGAACGTGAGGGGAGCTCTGGATGGGGTTGGCGTCGTTGATCGCACGTCTCGCACATCTCGCAGTTGCCTGGCGACGCTCGGATCAGCTGATCGAATGTGATGAGGAATTAACCAACAGCTGAAACCAAGAAGCAATGCATCATTAATGCAAGGGTACAATGGACATTTACATCCATAACCAAATTTTCAACTACCTATTAGCTAGTAGATCTAAAGAGCCACAGCTAATAATTAGTCAGCTAATATTTAGCTAGCTATTAGCCATTAGCTAGCTAATTATTAGTGCTAATGGATCCAAATATGTCCTTAGGCTTTCAATAATTTTAAAATTTCTAGATCTACCAAATTGACTTAAAATTTTATAAAAAATTTTAGCGTGTGCCTATAGTTAAAATTTCTAGATCCTACCAAATTGACTTAAAATTTCTAGATCTACCAAATTGACTTAAAATTTCTAGTTGTACTCAGGGTTCATAAAACCGGTGAAAACCACGGTTTTCGAGCATACCGCTGCGGTTCGAAATCAAAAACCGCTCGGCAAACCGGTTTAATTAAAATAAATCAAAAAGTAAAAAAATTGAAAAAATTTATGCGTTGAAACCGCTCGAAAACCATTGAAAAACCGCGGTTTTCACCGAAAACCATTTTTAAGAACATTCAATTGGCCTGTTGTTTTTCGCGAAAAAAACTGAGCAGTTTCTCGTGAAAAACCACGATTTCCCGCCAAAAACCGAACGGTTTTCAATTTTTTTTAATTTTTTTTTGATTTTTTGATTTCTTAACCCTTCGGTTTCTAATGGTTTTCGAGTAGTTTTTGCGGTTTTCGAAATTTGGTTTTCGCTCGGTTTCTCGAAATTCGGTTTTTTGAACCCTGGTTGTACTGATGTTTGTGTAAAATTTTAAAAATATTTTAAGCTCTAGGTTGTCTGCAACCTCAACCATACGACGGTTGGATTTAGTTTTGGTACGCCGTGTGTTAGGCTACAGCCAGCACTGTCTGTTTGTTTGTCATATTTTCCGTGCCAATTACGGAAAAGTTTTGCTAATATTCATGCAAAGAAATTGGTGGAGATAAACTAAATATATACATGCCAAATCTGGCCAGTCCGTAATACCAAATTATCGTTACTGAAACTCGATGACACTTACAAACCAATTAGCTCACTCCTGGGAATACACACGAAACGTGTTAACTAGAAATTTAGACAGAAGTATAATAATATGTTGGAGCCGGTGGCAGTCCTAGTATGAGAATGATCACGGCAATTACAGAAGCACAAAATAGATGCGAAAATTTCTTAACGAGGTTCTGCAATGTCTACGTCCTCAGGAGCTAGCCGAATTGCGATGGCTCCATTTGTATAAGGATTTTTATTTCATGATTAGGATTACAAAAGATCAGCGATATATATTCATACTCGCATTTTCCGACTCGGACACCAGTCAGTACACATTCCCTTCCTTTGCATATACGAAACCATACACAACACAATACAAGATCAGCACAAAATAACAAATCTGTGAGGTTGCTATCCAGAAATGGTTGGAAGGTAGGAACCCTGTATCACTCGCCTTAACCATGTCCATGAAGGAAAAGAATATGCTGGGTTGTTGGTTCAGGGAGATCGAATCGTCTTTCACACCTATCACCTTTCCAGGCTGGTTAATTTTGGACTGCTAATGCGTTTGCTAGTGGAGCCTTTTGGGTTCATGACCCACTTCACCATGGTCCGTGGATAAGGACGTACGATGGACTAAATCTTACATGCGGCGCCAACTATTCTTGTAACATCACCATCGTGATGTAGTAAATAATCTTGGCCCTAATTTATTGCGACGAACAAAGAAAATTCCTTTTGGATGTGTTTTAATTAGCACGAATCACCTGCCGATCTCTCTCTCTCTCTCTCTCTTCTTTTTTTTTTTTGAGGGCCATGGCCCAGGGGAGAAATATATTGGTCGGAACTCGGAAGGGAGGAGGAACCTGCATACCTAGCCTTCGCTCCGAAGTAAAGAATACGCTCGGTCGAACTCGGAAGGGAGGAGAAACCTGCATACCTAGCCTTCGCTCCGAAGTAAAGAATATGCTCGGTGCTTGTCAATTTGAAGGCTTCATCTCCTCTTCCCAAGCTCCCATTGCTTGATCCAGGCCCCCAATAAATTGACGCAAGGAGATAGAAGAGCCCTGACGATATAGTTGTTGAGACAAAATATGAGAAAGCTTGTAAGTCTCTTGATCTTTTGAGAGAAAATATGCATATGTATGCTCAACTGTGGAAATGCATACTCTGTATATTAAATCCCGTAGGATTCCGGTCCCCTCGTGGCGTCCACGTCGTTTTTTTGCTGCAGTGGTCGCCCGGTTTACACCCCCATTACTACGGTTTAAGTATATTGTCTCCATGCTTCGCACAAGATGGCGCTGTGGCATAGCAGTAGCTCGCGTTGTTGCTGAGCCTGCATTGCGCTTTCGACTCCCCGCTCGCGTGGGCCCGCGTCGCCACGCGGGATGTGTGCCGTTAGTTCTTTTGCGAAAGGCCTCCGAAATTCTCCCAATTTACATTGAAGTCCCTTTTTTGCAGGAAGACCACGGCAAATCTTTAGCTTGGTTTTTTCGCATAGGCTCTCCAAAAGTTTTGAAATTACATCCGTGTCTATTTTTGGGAAGAACCCCCCATAAGCCATAACCATGTCCATGAAGGAAAAGAATATGCTGGATTGTTGGTCCAGGGAGATCGTCTTTCACACCTATCACATTACCAGGCTGGTTAAATTTGGACTGCTAATGCGTTTGCTAGTGGAGCCTTATGAGTTCATGCATGACCCACTTCACCATGTTCCATGGATAAGGACGATGGACTAAATCTTACATGTGGCGCCAACTATTCTTGTAACATCACCATCGTGAGATGTACCATACTAATTAATAATAGGTAAATAATCTTGTGCCCCTAATGTATTGCGACGAACAAACAAGAAATGAACAAAGAAATTTCCTTTTGGATGTGTTTTAGCACGAATCACCTGCCGACCTCTGCTTTTTTTTGTGGGCCATGGCCCAGGGGAGGAGAAATATTGGTCGGAAGGGAGAGGAGGAACCTGCGTACCTAGCCTTCGCTCCGAAGTAAAGAACACGCTCGGCGCTTGTTAGTTTGATGGGTTCATCTGATCTCTTCCCAAGCTCCCTTTGCTTGATTAGGGCATTTACAATACTGTTTTTAGATGGTTTCTTAGCATGTCATGTAGGATAAAAAACTTAGGTGGCAATGAATTAATGCAGAGAGAGAAAGTTAGAGTTTCTTAAACTAGAAATGGTTTCTTCAATAAATGCTTTGGCTAAGAAACCATAAAAAACTGCATTGTGGGTATGATGGTTTCTTATGCATGCCTAGGGTGATGAAAAAGTAATAGTTAAATATTAAATGATAAAACCATGTTAAGAAACAATGCATTGTAGCTTTTGTATAAATTAGTGTTTCTTAGTGACATGAATGTCTTTGAAACAAGTAGAAGAAACTCTCCATTGGGAATGCCTTTAAGACCCCAAATAAATTAAGGCAAGGAAAAACTACTACATAAAAGCTTATTACAGACGGTTCAAAAATCTTATTACAAACGGTTTTACGAACCGTCTATAAATATGTGTCAGTGATAAGAAGGGTATATCATAGATGGTTTTTGAACTATCAGTGAAAATTAACATCATAGACGGTTAAACTAGAACCGTCTATGGTATGCACATGTTCTTAGTGCCTCATTCTGGACAACAAAACTATATAGGAAAGCTGGAAAGGTATTACTTCCAATCCCATCTTCGTGCAAAAACAAGAACTCTTGAAGTGCAAGGCACAAAATAGAATTTGCTGCACTCTGAATCTGTACCTGATTTTTGAACTCTTAAAATGTAACTTTTGTAAGTTCAAGTTTCATTAGTTTTGATGATTAGTTTAATATTAATGTTTAATCATTGTTTAATGATAAATCTAATTATTATAAGACTAACATATTTAATTGAGTTACATTCTTATTAGTCTCAAATTTGGATAAAAATAGAAAACCAAAGGTATGCACTTGTATTTACTCTATTGTCTTAATGCATACTTAGGATTCAAGTTAAAAGATGAACTCTTCTATTATTTTAGTCTAAATATGTGCATTATATTTCCAAATATATATATATATATACACACACACATATACACATGAATGCACACATCTAGGGAGAGTTGATAATTTAACTTGATGTTTCAATTGTATTGATCTATGTCCTCTTACCATATAATATAAAAATTAAGATTTGAAACTATCTTTTGAGTATATATAACTTGTGTAGTGGTAATATACTCATGCTAATATAGGATAAATTTGTATGCAATCTAAGATTGATTATGTGTATATTGATTTCATATTCAATTAGTTATATGCACATACTTACTGTAGTTTGTTCTATAGTTGATGGTCTAAATGTATTGATCCATTTCCATAACTCAAACATATTTGAATCATTATTTACCATCATATTGAGTATATGAAACTTGTGCAGTTATATATATTCATGTCAATTTAAATTGAGTTTGATTGTCTTTCAATCAATAAAAGAATATTTCATCATGTGTTGATGATGTCTCTTTGTTGATTAAAAATAAGCGAAAAGTTCTTGAGTATAATGAAGTACTAGTCGCATCAAAGTACTCAAGACATATTTAATCATTCAAATTGATTTGAGTTGTACTCAATCGAACTTAGAGGCATCCATTATGTATTAATAGAGTACAAATGATAATTGAGATAACTATGTTTGTTGGACTAACGATATTTAATAAATTGTGAAGTAGGTTGAGTCCAAGACGATAAAGAATCGGGAACAAGAGGTTATCATGTGTTGATGAGCTTCAAGAGATGATCTTGAAGTGAAAAGAAGGACTAGAGAAGGTTCATCATGTGTTGATTTCTGTCTATAATAAGTTTTTACATAGTAGTGTCTCCTTGCCTTAATTTATTGGGGGCCTTAATCTAGCAAAGGGAGCTTGGGAAGAAGAGGAGATGAAACCATCAAATTAACTAGCACCGAGCTTATTCGTTACTTCGGAGCGAAGGCTAGGTACGCAGGTTCCTCCTCCCTTCCTACAAGATATATTTGGCACCGCATGTAATTGGCACGGAAAATATGACATACAAACAGACAGTGCTGGCTTTAGCCTAACACACGGCGTAGCAAAATCAAATCCAACCGTGGTATATATGGTTGAGGTTGACCGTTGACCACTGAAGCTGGATGTCGATAACGTTCTTTTTAATATCCTTAAAAATGTAAAACTATTGTTTCTTTTTTTTTCAGTTTGGCTGGCCAACTCCGGAGGAAAGACCTTGAAGAACACGCTAATGCCGCGGGAGAAAGTATTAGGAAAACGAAGGAATCTCGGTCGATCGGCGAGAGAAGAATCAAGCCGCGTGAACGAACGAGAGGGGGGGGGGGGGGGCGCAAGTTAGGCACCAAAATTGAAATATAAAGTTGCCAAATTATTTTCTCAGTTTAATATAAATTCTTATATTTTTTTGGATTTTTGGCATTTAAAGAAAGTACTTTTTAAATAACCTAGTTATTGTTTCTTATTTTCAAACTCCACATCTCAAGCAGCACAAAGTTTAGAAATATTTTATTTAAATTCCAAATGGTTGGAGAGACCTTTCTGAAAAATTTTGTAAATTTTGGAGTTGAGGTATTATTTTTAGAAAATCAAGTACCATATATTTTATTAAAACTGAAACATTAAAAGAAGATGAATCTCATGGATAGAACCAAAATAATAACATTAAAACAACCATAAAGAGAAAGAAAGATTTGACGAAGCCGACTACAAATTCTTTAAACGCTACCTTAAAAGAGTATGAGGGATTATTACTCCCTCGTAACCTTTTTAAATGGACCCTTGAATTCTTACAATATACAAGAATTTAATGCTAAAGAATAACCTAGTCTTTAATCCTCTCTTACGCATCTTATTTTAGGTGAATTGGTTTGTGACTTGTTGCTTGCTTTTGGTTCTTCGTAACCATCCTATGGGTTTATAGAGCATCTTTAGTCCTCTAAAGCAAATAGAAATCTACTTTGAAAAAAAAGTAGGAATTCTAATCCTATTCGAATTCATCTAGCATATATTTTTAAATTCTAAAAAACTAGATATGAGTCACCATATTTAACAATCTTTAACTTAACTCCATGAGCCAGAGTTTAAATATTAGTGCCCAACTCTACACACATGAATGCACACCAACACTATTGTACCATTGTGAATTTATCCATATGCTCTATATTTTCTAACCGTTTGCTGAGGAGCCGTCCTTGTATGTGTGCGTAGCTAAAAAAAGTCAAACGTCATGAAAATAAACAAAAGACCAAGAGACTTACAAGCTTTCTCATATTTTGTCTCAACAATTATATCGTCAAGGCTCTTCTCCTTACCTTAATTTATTTTGTCTCAACAAATATATTGTCAGGGCACTTGCCTATGGCCCCGATTAGGCTTTTTCACCGGCTTAAAAACCAAAAAACTAAAACCTAAACAAATGAGTAGCTTTTTATCTGGACTTTTCAAAAACCATAAACTTCCATATAACTAAAAGATAAAAACCACCGGAGAAAGGCTTTTTTGACTTATTAATAGTTGGTTTTAGACTAATAACACTAAAGTTTGATAAAATTACCCACCTCTATCACTACAAAAGCCATTAGCTTTTAATCTATTTAAGCTAAAAAGCTGACTTTAAACTATAAACTAAAAAAGTTAAGCCTAAACAAACAGTCTATATATATGAGTCCAAACCCTGACTTCCTAGTCCTGCATCCGAAGAACCAGAAAACACTTCTCCTTTCTTCTCTCTGCCGGCGACACTAACGGTGGTCGGAAACTTTGAGGTAATAAGACCACACCTTTTCCTAGATTTTATTGCTTTTATTGTACCACAAAGAAATGTCCCGGTTTCTTCCTCAGTGAGCTCAGCGTCTTCTTCGCTTCGGACTCCACTTTCACTAGCGTTTCTATTGTGTTTTGGTGTTAAGCTTTTCCTTGGGCTCAAGCGGAAGCGCCGCGTGCTGACCTCACATAATATCGATCGTTAATTAGCTCTTTATTTTCTTTCGATTCATTCGTGGGCTCGCCGCTCGTAGCCGTGATTTGAGTGGCGTTCGTATCTTTAGCATGCCTTCGTGCGCGTTCTTGTTAGCTATCCGATGCGTGTTCCTGGGTTTAATTTCGTGCTTCGTTTCAGGAATCTTTGAGCTAGAATTCAGCTCGAGCGGCGCTGATGAGTCTGCAGGTTTTGTTGGTTGTGTTGTGTTGGTCGTTTTCCTTTCTGCATCGTCTCCTTTTTTTTTTAACAAATACTAAAGAATCAAATTGTGCGATGCACCCTTCTGTTCTGATTTGAGGAGCCAGTTCGTTGTTGAAGATCCCTTTCTGGATCGCAGTTTGGAGATTTGACTATAATTTAATTAGTTTAAGTTAGATCTCGACTGAACCTTCATCGTCTAAACCAACTGGGAGCTGAGGAACTTGACTCTGCAAGATCCCATATATTTGGATGATTTTTCTTTTTCCCTTTTGGATTGTGATGTTCAAGTGCTCAGCATTTTCTTGGTTGGTTGTATAGTTTTTCTCCCCCCATCGCTACAATGACGGCTGAAGCTGACAGAAGATGATATATCTGGGAGAAACTAGCGCTCGGACGTGCTCAACATTTTTTTGAACGTTTGCAACATTTATTTATTGTAGTGAATTTTACTGTTTACCAAAGAAAAATATTGCACGCGTTGTAACAAAATGTTGCACGTGAAGAAAAAAATATTGCAGTACGTTCGAAAATTTCGAAGTCCGAGTACGAGTCATTCCTATATTTTTAAGACAAGAAAAGAACAAAAAGGCGCACCTCCCAGTGTACTATTTTTATTCTATTCTATTTCTTCACATGAATACGACACGAGGGCACCAATCTTTTTTGAAAGGCAGAACTACGATTATATTAGATAGGAAGAAAAGAAAGGTCGCAATGGTGCAACAGGCTGCATTATTGGGAAAGAGTTACAGGCTTACATACACGGGATACGGAAAAAATACAACAAACTCAACGCTGGATGAGTTTTTTCAGGTCTTTTGCTCCCGCGGAGATCCAGTTTGCAGCTTCGTCTTTGATGGACTGAAGAATCATATCTCGTGGTTTACATGTGTCTCTGAAAACTCTGTTGTTTCGCTCCTTCCACCATTGCCAGCAGGTTAGAATAATGAGAGTGTTGACCCCCTTCCGGGACCTCCCCTGCCGATTGAGCTGATGTAGGGTCCGATTTTTGAGTTGGCGGCGGCTCCCATCGATTCGGAAGAAGGGGCGGTGTTCGCTCCAGTGAACAATGGCGGCCCATAGGAGCTTAAGCTTGAGGGCAATCAACGAAGAGGTGGAAGACTGTTTCTAGGTTTCGATACTTTATCTGGCGAAATCTTGGTTTGGCCATTCCCGACGCTGCAATCACTGCTGATCCAAAGCCGGTCTTAGAGTGCTGCCGAAGAAGACTTTCTTGTGCGAAGGACCCTAAGTCGACGACGATGGTGTCGAAGGTCGTGAGGGTGCTTCTGCGAATCGCATCACGGTACATGAGGCAAACGTGTAGACTCCAGAGGGGCTTTGCGTCCAAATAATGGAGTCTTGATTCTGAGGGCACCAATCTGACAGATCCCTGTCATACTAGTCTCTTTTTATGGCAAACAATGATATTTGGCATGCTTTGTATTTCTTTTCTTCCTTTTTAATGACCTACTACTCTTAATTAGGGATAAAAATGGATCGGATATTTTTTGACTGATCCGGATATTTTCTAATACGGATTTTGATGGATCGGATATTTGTCAGATAGTATCGGATCGGATACGAATACGGACATTTTTTTTGTCGAATACGGATATGGATTTAGTAGCTCATTATCCGTCGGATATAGATACGGATTTGGATAATGCAGATAATAGTGAGTCGGATATCCGGATATACATATGGATTGTGCCAAGACTACTCTTTTGACCCAAAAAGATTTCTTAATTTCAGAATTGTTTTTTATTTAATTAATCTCTAAAGCAAGTTTTAATTATTAAAATTAGCAAACCAACTCCAAAAATTATGACATTTGTTTGAGAAAGTTCCAGTAACAATCTAACATTTAATAAATTATTTTCAATATTTTATTAGATTTTAATTTTTCTCATAAATTCAAAAACTCCTATTCTTAATAGGAAAATATATTAAATAAGTAGCTAAAAATACATAGAAACTCATAAATACATAATTTATTATTTTAAACATAATTCAACTAAGAATATAAATCTTGAGTCATTACATGTAAGTGTTATATATTTTTCCTAGAGATATGATATCTAAGTATTATCAAACTTTTAGTGTGTTATATGTTTGCTTCTATTTGTATTTTTGAACAAGGATTACCTTTATTTTGTGTTTTAATCTATATGTATGATGAACTAATCTTATGTGTGTGATAAACTAAATCTTATATAATTTTGTTTTGCGACATGGTATCTAACTATTGTCTAAGTGAATGAAAATGCTCACATTTGTTTAATTTTCAATAATATTTTGATAAAATCAATTAGTTATGTGTTTCTGTTGATTTTTTATGTACAATTTAAGAGGTTATCATGTTTCAATAAATATTCGAAACCGTATCTGATTCGATTTATTTTCGATCCGTATCTGTATTCGATATTATCCGTATTCGTATCTAGACTATCTGTATCTGCATCCGACAAAAAAAAAATATGATAGAACTATTATCCATCCGTATCCGATCCGTTTTCACCCCTACTCTCAATATGCTCTGTAAGATAGGTGCTCAATGCACTACAATGTATAACAGCAGGCAGGGCGGATAGCTGGCAAATACGGCAGCCATGACCGACGAGCGAAGCAAAACGCCGGGCGCAGAGGGGCGCGCATCTTCCCAGCCGGTCACTCGAGAACATCCACGAGGTGAGAACAACGGGTCACGCCGATTCTGCTACTGATTTTAGCTCCCTTTCCTTCTGAGTACAATGAGACGTTAATTTGTTGCAGCATTACTGCCGCCCCGCAGGACGGAGGAGGCCGTCCTTCGCCCGCTGACGGCGGCGCCGGAACCCCGTACCCTCACCCAGGTTAGTGATCACGTCTCTACTCGCACGACGGCTTACGCCCTGTTCGTTACACCCTGCTGCCGACTGCCAGACGGATGACACAAAAAAGTGAAGTGAGCTTACGGATGAACGATGTTTTGAGCTGCGTAGCTGGCCTGGACGGCTGTGTTTGTGTTTTCCAGGGACAGTTGGATGATCTGACGAATTTTGGATGTGGAACCGAGGATTGTCAGTTAGAGCAGCACTTGAACAGTCTTGCCGTACTAGAAATTTGGCCCCATGACAGTGGTTTGAATGGATGTTTTTGGCAGTCAGGACAGTGTGTGAATGAATCCGGTGACTGGATATGCATAGGGTTCTTCAGTTCTTGGCCTTGCCTTGTGTTGGTTGGTAGTAGTACGGTCAGCAAACGAACGTGAATGTTGAGTTCAGCAGATGCCGTCCGTGTTACTTTTGGACAATGACGAGGGACAAACCGAAATCATCTACTCATCGTGTGCACTGGACTTTGGTCGTTGACGAATTTTCTTCAAACACCTTACAGTTTAACCTCATTACCTGAAACTGATGCACTTATATACGAACAGCACTAGTAAAAAACAAACCATACAACTTAACACACTTGTAAGCCAAAAGGCGCAAACCTAACAATAGGATGGATTTTCAACTAGGTTTTTTTTTTTTCAAAACCCGTAAGCCCTGTATATAACTAAATGCTAGCAGGCACTAGAGAGGTGCTTTTCAGCTTGTTGCACGATAGTTTTACACCACTATCACTTAAAGAAATCCGTTTTTATGCATGGCAGAGGTGGATAATTTTAAATTTTAAATTAACTTTGGTGACATTGCTCAAAAATAAATCCTCAATAAAACAAACACTTCTCATGTAGCTTTTAGGTTTTAGTTATATGAAAGCTTATGACTTTTAAAAAATACTACTTAAAAATCATCCTTTTATTTATGCTTTAACTTTTTACGTTTTAAACCGAAGCAAAAGCAAAAAAAAAAAAGAAAAAAAGAAAAAAGAGCGCTAATCTTAAACAAAAAAGACCCAAGAATCACGAGTGGGAGGCAAACTTGACCTAGTCCAAAAAATTCCTTAGCATTCATTTCAGGCCCAATAATAGCCCAACTCTCCTTGCTCAGTAGAGGGGTAGGACCGGCCCCACGCACTGGGACCAATAGGCAACATCCCTATTTGATTTGCAGCTTGGACTAGCTAGGCTTATGTTAATTCAAAACTTCGCCAATAAATATTAGTTGTACGTTTAATTGTCTATTACGTTGGGCTAGAGTAATCTGGCCCAGAATATTCGAATAGACTACAATGAACGGCCCAACCAAATAGCTGAATGGGACCTTGCCTCCTGCAAAGTGTCTAAAAAGGGGGTAAATTTCTGAATTGTCCTCTTTCGAAAAAAGAAAGTAAAATTCTGAATTTTAATGCTCTATCTTCTTCTTTTTCGTTGCACAATAAATGCACTAACTGTCGCATGCATGTGCACAGGTTCAAGCACTGGTCTCGACTAAGAGAATACTATCTTCCAATATTGCAGGCCGAGGAAGGCTCTACAGCAGCAAAGAGGGAGACGGTGGAGCAACGCCGCAAGGCCAAGGCCAAGGAGAACCTCGAGGTCGGCGGCACTGCCGCTGTCTTCGGCTTATCTGTGCTTTTGGCCTTGTTTTGCCTTTCCAAGGAGGCCAAGCATCAGAGCAATACTTGCTTCACCGTCTCGCTGCTGCTCGCCTTTGCCACCGTATGCAGCGGCATGGCCCTCATGCTTCTCAGCATGAACATGCTCGGCCTCCCGGCAAGCCTCGTCTCCGGCTGCCAGCGCGTCGCCTCCAAGTGCCTATTCGTCGTCTGCTCCGCGCTGTCCGGGCTTACGCTTGTTAGCCTCCTGGCGCTGCTGCCGGGCAGGCTCTACATGTTCATTGGACTCGGCGTGGTTACGGCGATAGCGCTGCTGGTTGCCGCGGTGCACTGGTACCTGAGCCGCCGTGCCGGGGGAGGCGACGAGACGGCGGCGCACGAGGAGCATGAGGAGCTGGAGTCCGCGTGCAAGACCACCTCTGCCGTCACCAACTCGGCGTTCGGGGGTCTGGTTGGCGTCCTGTTCAGCGCATCCAAGATGTCCGCCAGCGCCACAGGGGCTGTCTACGCCGCCATCTTCTTCATGTTCGCCACCGCAATCTTCGGCATGTTCGTGATGACGGTGTCGAAGAAGGTGCCGGAGATCACAAGCCGGCGGCTCCGGCGGTTCCTCGCCAGGGCGATCAGGCTCGCCAACGGCTTTTTGCTCTGCTCGCTGGCCTGCGCCGCGTTCGCAGCATCCTTCGTTGTATTGGGAAGCCTCATTTTTGCGGCGTTCGCACCGTTGGTTATTACAGCCGTTGTTTGCTTCGTCCTCCGGCATTGCATTGTCGGCCGTGGCAGCGCCGGCATGGACAACCAGGAGCATCATGAGGCCCGGATCAAGGCGATGGAAGACATGGCGAGCAAGGTGACAACGGCGACAATGGCAGCGATCATGAGCGTTCTGGGAGGGTTTCTCGGCGAGAAAGACCACCAGAAGATGGGGGCTATGGATGTCATCATGGTTGTCCTGACCTCGGCATTCGTGTCCGGCTTCGGGTTCATGCTTCTTGCCGCCGTGCCGAGCTCGGCAAGGGCGCGCCTTGCTCCGACCGCCAAGGTGCTCGCCTGGTCGTCCATGGCGTTGTTCGCAGCCACTGCAGTTACTATTTACGGTCTAGAGATTTTGAAGGCACATTAGAGGCCTTGTTTGGATGGGCCGAAATGCAGGATGCAAGTGGCACGGATGGCAGACGGCCCGCTCTGGTCTGCAGTGACCACATAAGCTTTTGCAGCAGCCACTTTTTTTTTTTTCTTATGCATGCAGCCTAAGCATTTTTTGGGGCTTGGCGGCATAAGATGATAGTGTTAATCTTGTAACGGAGTGGAGTTACAATCTTGTAACGGAGTAGAGTTACAATCTCCGGATTTGCAGATTCGGGTCCCGACAATACATATGGTTGATAGAGAATAAATAGGAATATAGAAGTAAAAATCTCATTAAATCTACATACAAACCATATATTTGTGAACAAAACTATTAAAAAAATAAGTCTTACAAAAGTGAACGAAGAGAGTACTAAGTATTTGCACATAAAAGCCCCAAGTTAGGGTTTAGACCGAAATCCAAGTTAGTATTTAGGGTTTAGGCCGAAATATATCATTTAAGACTGAAATCTAAGTTAGGGTTACATCATTTGTATATGTGTTTTTTTTTTTGCAAACTTTTCAAATGTATTCCTCATAAAAGGCATTACAATTCGCCATAAAAAAAATTGGTACCAAATCCGGTCCATAAAACATGAAACCGGTCAAAAAACTATGCAAACCATTAAAAAAAAACAAAACCTCGGTGAAATTTACCGAAATCGCTATAACAAACCCTAATTTTTATTTTTTTATTTCGTCGAGATTTAGAATCTTGGCCCGATCGAAATTTTCGAAATCTTGGTGAGATTTTGAACCCTTTGTTGGAGCAAAGACGTCGGTTGAATATACTTCATGTTCGTCCGTCAAGCAACTTGACTTCCCCCTCCAGAACAACGATCATACAATGTGCCCCTGCGACGGGGCAGATGCGCCTGCCTCATGCAAGTTAATGTGAATATTCCAAATTGACTATGGACCAACCTGCTGGAGTCGTCCCTTACTTCCTCTTGTTTTTTCTTTCACGTGATTCCGTCGTGTTTACCTAATCTTTATCGATGCTCCTAACTTTTCTGTCGCTGTGTTTAGATGTTCTGGGCGTGAAATATCGAAGCGTAGAATAAACTTGTTCGCTTGCCGGACGTTTTGTCAGTCCTCCGCTGGGTCTTGGCAGTTGGCACAGGTATGTTTGGTATTTCTGTTCCCATGACACACTTGCCTTAGGGCAGTCTCAACCCATAGTTTAATGGCGATTCAGAGGAGAGAGAACAAGAAACCGTCGATAGTTTCCCAACCCATGGTTTTATGAAGCGTGTCAGAGAGAGAGAGAGCGATAAACCAACGTGCATGACTACAAACACAGCTTGGTCAGCGTCGCGAAATGCCCAACCCTATTTTGCTCGTTTCTTATGTCTTGATACCGTAAAGACCGGTTTCTTGCATGAGACATGGTTTCTTAATTTTTCCTTCTCTTTCCTCCTTAATTCCTATGACACATCAGATTTTTGCTTAGTTGGCAGCGTAATTAATTCTATGGACACCAGCTGACGTGGAGGGTTGGGACTGCCCTTAGGGATGTAATCGGATCGGTTCCAGTTCCAGTTGCGCCCCTACTTGCCTACGCCATGTTGCACCCCTACTTGCCTACGCCATGTGTGAGTCCTTACGAGAAAACTTGATGCATCATTGCCGCAATACTCACGGAAAAAACTGGATGTACTTAAGTAGGTCAAGTTGTACGGTTGCATATTTTTTTAGACATACTTATTTTTACGTACGTATATGAAGGTATTTACAAAATACGTTAAAAATTATGGACCCCTTGCAATTTTACAACATAGGTTGTATGGAAAATTTTTTAGAAAAAAAATCGTAGATGGGCTACTAAGTAAAAATTTTCACTACTTTGAACGAAGCGGTTCAGTGCTTGGAAATTTTATATTGTTGCTCACAAGCTGCTAGCTCTTATTTGTTAAAAAAGTAGCTGTTCTAGAAGGACCAAAATTTCCTAACCAAAAGCCGCCAGTAGTTATCAACTTAGTGCTGTAAACTACATGCCATGACCGCGCAATTTCGTGCTTACTTCCTTCTTTTCTATTTGAATCCGGGCTATCGAACTTTCAAAGCTGGTTTAAAACTACTAAGATTGATTATATGAAATTATACAATTAGATTTATAGTTAAAAATACTTTTATAATATTATAATTTTATTAGTATATCCTAGAAGTGATGACTTTTCTAGCCACTTGCTTTATTTTTTCTCAAATCTAATCTTCTTTCGAGTGAAATTATAAATCTAACCCCCTTCAACTTGCTCCCACGCTCCCCTACCATAGGAAGCGGCCATCTGCACTCACCGGCCACGGTAAGTCGCCTCCCACATCCGGCTACCGTGGTAAGCCGGCTCCATAGCGCTTGTCTGCCTCCACTTCCCCTCCTAGCTACCACGTCTACCGGGTTCGACCTGGTCTCACGCTCCCGAGGGACGGCAGGCCGGTTCCTGTTGTAAGGGAGCATAGGAGCGCATTATTTTTTTGGGGGGGGGGGGGGGCTAGAAATACAGATTCACTTAGAAAAAGGCTAGATTTTGAGAAAAAAAGAGGCAAAGGGCTACAAAGGATATATGAAGTTACAAAAAAAGTGATCAAATCGCACATTAAAGATCGAGAAAAAGAAAACCTAAGTAAAAAAGCACCGAGGGAGTACTAGAGGTTTTAATGGGTTGATTAGACGAAGGGAAGTGGTCAAGTCAGTTGTGCACTTAATTAACCAATGGTGGCACATTGCCGAGTCACATTGTTGCAAGGTTTCAAATTTCGTTTTTGCATTATTGTCAGCGTATTCCACGCTGGGGTACCCTCTCCGCCGCACAAAGGCAATCCGCGTGGCGTCCGGCGAAAGTGGCGAACGCCTACGCTCACCGGCGCCAGCCCACGTGGCGGCTTGGCGACGGGCGGGCGAAAGACGCCCCGCGGGCAGTGCAGTGCCACATGCGCGCGGCGGCGGTGGCGAGACACCTGCCGCCAGCACCGATCCGCGTGGCGGTTTAGCGATCGGCGGCGAAGACGCCCACCGGCCAAATCTTGCGCCCATGTAACACCGGCGAACAAGTGGCGAGATGCCGGCTTCGCTAAGCGCCCGATCGCGTGGCGGCTTCGGCGACGGCGGCGAAAGCACGCCCGCCGGCAGTCTTAACCCACATGGCGCCCGGTAGTAGGTGGCGAGGCATACTTCGCTGCGCCCGATCGCGTGGCGGCTTTGGCGTCAGCGGCGAAAGCGCACGCCACGGCAGTCTGCCGCCCACGTGGCGCTGGCGGCAGTGGGCGAGGCGCTAGGTGCCCGATCGCGTGGCGGCGGCGTCGGCGGCGAAAGCATGGCCCGCCGACAGTGCCGCCCACGTGGCGCCCGGCAGCGGTGGGCGAGGACGCTACGCGATCGGCGATCGGGCGGCGAACACGCCCGGCCAAAGCGCGCCGTGGCGCCAATGAGCAGCGGGCGAGGCGCCTGCGCCAGCGCCCGATCGCGTGGCGGCTTTGGCGTCGGCGGCGAAAGCACGCCCGCCGCAGTGCCGACCACGTGGCGCCCGACGAGCAAGTGGGCGAGACGCCTTCGCGCCCGCCGCAAGGCAAAAGGTGGTGCGGGGTGGCTTCACCTCAAGTCTCCTTCCCTATCGTACCATGCCGGCGGCGAACTCGCCGTGTCGAACCTATCACCGCAAGGATTTACGCTACAAGCCCATTCCTCGACGCCTTTCACCTACCGTCGCAAAGGGTCCCATCCCGGGCGGACCTGGCGAAGCCATGCGTCGGCATTTAATGAGGCTGAAGGAACGGGACAGCACAGGAATGAGTAATAAATGTATAAGGATCTGCATGATGACCCCCTTTTACCTACTCCCGTTAGACTGGCCTATATAAGGGCACCCGGGTGCATGGGGAGGGGGATGGACAACCAAGAGTTCCAGCAATAGAGCCTAAGGAAGAACTTGTAACTCCCAAGCTCTGTACTTGCGTCAAACACTCTATAAGAAATCTAGCAGGAAGTAAGGCTATTACCCTAGGCTGGGGGGCCTGAACCTGGGTAAAACTTGCGTGTCATCTTAGTTCATAGACGCCGGAGCTCGCCATGTGGGGGTCTCTAGGGTTACCTCTCGCTAGGGTTTTCCAGCCGCGAAGACGCCCTCCTACCGAACCAAACCCGGTCTGTAGACTTGGGCCTGTTAGGCGAAATACGCTGACAATTATATTTTAGAGTGGCTGAAATCTGGAGTTTCAGCAAGATTTCGGAATTTCAAGTGAAATTTGACCAAAATTCAAAAATCAAATTTCAAATCTGATATTTTTTAAGAATCCTAAACCGAAATTTTGGCCAAATATGGTCTTCCAAGGCTAGAAAAAATTGAGAAAAAATATGAAAAAAATCATGCAAGCATTTATCTATATTTCTTATCTATTTGAATGCAGAAAACTCCCTCTGTTCATTTTTATAAGGCGTAGTTTGACATTGCATAAGGATTAAAGTTGTGTTGAAATTGAGAAAGGTACCAGAGAAAATAACTTAGATGTCCCCACTTAATTGTCTTAGAAGATAAAAGATATATCTTGTGTAGGTGGTAATAAATACGTATAGTTGATAGAGAATAAATAGGGATATAAAAGTAAAAGTCTCATTAAATCTACATACAAACCTTATATTTGTGAACAAAACTATTAAAAAAATAAGCCTTATAAAAGTGAACGAAGAGAGTACTAAGTATTTGCATATAAAAGTCTGATTTTTACCTACAGACGTCCGACGGAAATTTTGCGTTGTGGTGTAGTGATATCTAATAGACAAAAAAATATTGAGTGCTCACAAACCAAAAAAACACTCGAGTGCTATTTAGCGATTCCCATAAACTATTGCACCCGCATGCTCTTGCATCAGTCATGTTAAGAATGAATTAGCGATCAGGAATGCTCAATTTCGAAGTCGCTGATGTTTCTATCGAATGAAACGTGCAGTACGTTTGTGTTCTTCGTCTTCTTGAAACAAGAACGAAATAAAAGGGTGGAATTACATTAATCATGTGAATGTTTTTCCTAAAAATTTTAGTCAAATTTCACAGCCCTTGCCGGTCCAAAATGAAAAATAATTTTTCTAAGCTAGGTAAAGAAAATAGGATTGGTGAACCCTAATAGAAAATAAATGAGAAAAGAAAAAATACTTAGAGAGAAAAATAATTTTCTAAGCTAGACAAAGAAAAATGAGATTAGTGAACCCTAATAGAAAATAAATAAG
Organism: Guadua angustifolia; assembly: GCA_036346375.1. NCBI lineage: Eukaryota > Viridiplantae > Streptophyta > Magnoliopsida > Poales > Poaceae > Guadua > Guadua angustifolia. The sequence continues at coordinate 262,975 of JAYEVE010000422.1, forward strand.
AAAAGAAAAAATACTTCAGCTCCTTCTAGACATGGGTAATAAATGGTTCCAAAATAGATTCAATGTATATCTAATATAAGAACCGACAGTTCTCGAATCAAATTACCTATCTAAACGCGGAGCCTCCACCTACCAGTGCACGTGCAGGTGCCGGGGCGGAGCATCCTACCAGTACACGCGTAGCTACCACCATTCTGGAATCAATCTTCTCGGCAGCTTCGTGGCTCCGGCCTCCATGCTTCGACTTTTCAAGTCCACACGCGTTTTGCTGGGTGAGCAAGGCCTCTGTCGATCGGCCGGCTCACTGTCGTCGCCCATTTTCGCAGCACTGCCGAGGCGGCTACCGGTTTGCCAATGCCGCGCGCAGTGGTTCTGCACCACTTCAGACGACCAACCAACCAATCTGTAGTTGTATCGTCGCAAACTCGAGCAGTGCATATCTTCTCGCCTTCTCTCTCTCCCCCTCTTCTCTCGACCTTTTTCCCTGGGAAGCTCTCTGCAAATTCGGCCGTTTTGACAAATTCACAGAGAAGCGATTGCGGAGGCGATCCATGGACGCTCAGCTATGGAAAAGGGGTACGTAGCCACGTAGGCTTGTGGGCACTGTGTTATTTAGCAGGACACTAATCCGGTGAACTCCAACCCTAAAGCTAACCTGAGAAGAAGCAAAACCCCCTGCCAGACAAGACGTCGTCCTCGCACAAAGCACAAATCCCATTGCGAATCCGAAGGTTAAAAATTTAGATATTTTTTTTGGAAGAAAACACCCGGTGATGCTTACGAAAACCCCAGAAAAACTAGTAAATTTTGTAAAACCATACGTATTATTACGAAACTATCAGAAAACTACACCTTTAGAGCTAGTTTCATAAACACACTAATTTTTAGCAATCGTTTCAAAGAACCGCACTTCTATCACCTGTAACCATTCTGATAGGATTGATCTGCATGTTATGAGAAACCAACACCTAACCCTGTTACACTGATGCGGAGGGTGTTATCGCGTGGCCAACCAACAACAAGGCAGCTCATAACATGCCATACATCGAAACCAGTGGCGTATCCAAAACTTAGAAAGGAGGGGCTAAAATTAAGACTCTAAACTAATATATATAATATATTAATATATATATAGTATTTTTTCAGAATATAGAACATGACAGAATGATATATATAATATAAAAATACCAACACTTATCTAACAATCGCATATAATATAAATACGTAACATTACAAAGAAAAAAAACGTACCGATCATTGCTTCTTAAGAGTTGATAGTTGATATTTACGGGTTTTTATGTTTTGAAAACGTTACAAAATATTTTTCATGTCTATCTTGGAAAATATGTCTCGTTCGATGTAGTATACCATGAAATCATTTAACCAGTCATCACTTATCTTATTACGTAAATCTGTCTTGATAATTAATTTTTATTGTCGAGAAAGCCCTTTCAACTGTAGCTGTACCCACAAGTAAAACTAATACTAATTCAATAAACCTATAGACTAATGGATAAACAACATACTTTTTTGCTTCAACCATCATCACCGCGAGACTAGCAAGATCATCACAACTTGAAAATTCTTCTCTTCTTAAGTCATCAATGAATAAGTCAAGTTGTGCTTCCAAAACCACACGATCATATGATGAGAAATCATCTGAATAAATCTCTGAAAGCTGAAAAAGTCTACCATGTTCAAAATTTGCAAATGAATCTCTTGGGTCTAGACAAGTAATGCATCTCAAAAGCTCTATCGAAAATTCATTGAACTGATTATTTAACTCGGTACCTTCTCTAAATTTGTAGATGATTTTTTTTTAAATTTATCTAACTTAGGAGAGAAGGGAGGGGAGGGGGGGCAAGGGTGGGGCTCCAGCCCACCTTAGCCCCACCGCTGCATACGCCACTGATCGAAACTGCTCAAAACATTTTTTTTAAAAAAAAAACGCTCTTTCTAGAAACATGCCGGTAGGACAGTCCTACGTATCCCCAAAAATCAGCAAGCGGTTTTTCTCGTTTCTTATAATTGGCCGCATCCACCATGAGGACATGAACCCTATGATGCTCTATGATGCTCTCTTCAAACATGAGAAGGTCCTAACCAAATAGCAGTTTGAGCCACTACTACAGAACGGCATATCGTAATCGATTCTTTTTAGCATTAGAATCGGTTCTAGTGGCGATACGATGTCCTTAGATAGTGATGAGGTGGAGCTATCAGAATCGGTTTTGACCCGATCGTGATAAAATGTCATCGAATCAGGTTTTTAAGGGAAGTGATTCGATGACCCCTCCGCCATCGTAATCACTTTTCTTAAAGAACCGATTTCGATGAGGGGTCATCGTAATCACTTCCTTAAAGAACCGTTCTCATGAGTGGGTCATCGTAATCACTTCCTTAAAGAACCGATTTCGATGACCCATTGGGTGTGCCATTTTGCAAATTCTCCAAAAAAGCATGATTAAATTCTCAATACGAGAATGCACAATATATATCATCACATTCATAGAATGAACACATGATGCATATATCACATTCACGGAAACGTAAACGCTTTTAATTACAACACATATATATCATAGTCGCTCACAATATACAACTCAAACATGCTTGACAATCAAGACATGGACTTCTCTAATACATATCAAATTGACATATTGTTGACACCAAAAACTTGACGGAGGGTTTTCAGCCTCAACACATCGGACAAACACCGGTTCAAGTGTGTAGGCGTTACCGATTTGACCTTGCAATCGGCAAGAAGATAAATGGGTCTAATCGACTTATGCAAGTTGATTTCGATCAAAGCTTAACAGTAAGTCTAGTCGATCCCAGGCGGAAAGATGGATGGGGTAAATAGGCCACTTCTTCCCGAAAAAGGCGATGCATAACAAGATCAAGAAAAAGATGAACCAAAAGGGGTGTAATGCAACAAAGATCAATACGGCGATGCGCAACTCGATTGATCAAAGAGTATTACAGATGAAAGATTACAAGCTAAATTGGCTACTCTAATTGATGAAAGTAAAGGAAAAGTAGATCGTGTTTGTGGGTTGGCTCTGGGCATCTTTTCTTCTCACCTTGGACCTCTTATATAGCACTTGGTCCTAACGTGTCCTCCTCGGTTTCCCCAATCACCCAGACGACTTCAATCTCTCCTTACCATGTAAAGCCCGATCGATCCTTCTCAATCTCTTATCTCGCCTCAGTATTGACTCGATTTTTGGGATTGAGGCCTTCCAATCGAAATCGTATCGACTTGCTATAATCGACATATCCCTTACCAAAACCGGTCTCTATGATATCAGTCTTGCCAAATTTGGGTGCAAACATATGCCCCCCATTTTTGGGAGATAACTTGTTATCTTCCAAAAATCTCCATCATTGGCTTGTACTTCATCGGCTATTGGACATTAAGTAGCCGATACACACTCAAATTTCCGTCAGGCGGCCAATTCATAGTTGGGTGAATGCCTCTTTAGCCGATTCTGCCTTTATTTTAATTTCGATTTGGCGAGTAAACACCATGTTGATGTCCATGGGGGGGTGTCGTCGATGAGTTCTTTCCAAATCATTTGGCCAATTATCTGGTCGATGAGAACACTGCCCTTGCCGACTACCTCTTCTTTCATATTTCTTAAGTAATAGAGACAAAGTCGGCTTAAGTCTTTGTGCTGGCTTTCGTGGAGATTTTTCAACTTTATACCATCGCCCGACTTGCAGCTCTCCATTTGATTTAATTGTCGAGTTTTTGCCATTTTGATCGGCCTCTATTTGGAACGAGCCGATCGTAATTTTGAGTGTTACTACCCGTTGGATCGGCTTAGGTTCTTCGTCCATAGGTTCCTTTCCTTTGCGTGAGCAGTGGACCATGTTGACCGAAAAAGGGTTGACATCCTCATTCATGGCTGGCTCCTCCACGAATTGTAATCGGCTATTCTCTAAAACCGATTGTATATTGTCTTCATTATTCTTAAATTCATTTTTGAAGCCACGACTTTCTTGAGCCGATACTCGATGTAGGAGGTGACTCAAATCAGTGAATTCTTGCCCGCCAAATCTTTCCTTTAATGGGGAAATTAACCCATGGAAAGCCAAATCGGCTAACTGATTATCGGGCAAAGTTACACCAAAACACCGATTCCTAACCTTTCTGAATCTCTTAATGTACTCAATTGTCGATTCTCCAAACCTTCTGTCGGACCGAGCTCAAATCGGCGATTCGAGCTCCTCGCTTCAAAGGAAGAAGTATTCATGAAATCGACTTCTAAATCGCTCCGAAGTGGATCGAATTTGGAGGAAGATTTATGAACCACGTGAAAGCGTTCGCATAATGATAATGAAAACAATCTAATCTTTAGCCCATCGGATTGGGCGGCTTCACCGCATTGGGCAATAAATCGTCCGATGTGTTCTAAAGTAGTAACGAATCGTCCCCGAGAATTTGGCAAAGTCAGGACTCTGTAATTGCGTGGATAGGCCATGTGATCAATGTAATCCGCACGGCTTTGATAGTCGATCGTCTCTACCCTTGGTTGCGTGCCAAACGGTCTCTCAATCTGATTGAGATTTGATCGACCCAGTTGACATCCCGCCTCGAGTGCCAACTCGGGTTGCCGATCAGGCCTTTGGCCATAAACAAGATCATCACCTTTAGAGTGCTAGCTCGGGTTGCCGATTGGGTATCACCTCCGGTATTGTTGTGGCGCTTGATTACGCTTCTATCGGCTCGGGTGTAGGTGGCTCGCACGGGTGCAAAGGGTTCCGTAGGCAACCACTCTGTGAGTCGCCGATTCCTTTGTCCGAATCGGCTTTGTACATGTGCTCGTTCGGTTATGTAGCCGATTGGGTATAGGCACCAAGCGATCTGAAGGCAATAAGCGTGAGCCGACGTCTTTGGGTTTTGCGGTCGGTATATGCATAGTAATCGAGTGAATCCATCGGATTGTTTCAAAGCACCGTGGGTTGAGTTGGCATTGCAGGAATTGTTGATGCCGACTTAACTGTCACGTTAGTTGGCGCCCCGGCGTAGGCAGGATACGTCGGAAGTTGTTGCGATTGTTCTAACAGACTTCCTGACGTGGCCAACTCTTGAGCGATTGTCTTAACGCTATTTTCTATCATCGGCCCCAAAGTTGTGACCAAGGCCGATGATTGGTTGATCAGCGCATGATGTACCGACTGCTCAATCATAGAAGATAACTCAGCCTGAGCCGGCATGTATCGACTTACTGCTCGGCCGGTTTGTTGGTATCGCCGATAGGGTTGAGCGCCGGAGAGCTTTTTGGATAACCCTCGTCGGGTTTTTGGTAGCAACAAGATCATCTCCTCGAAAGTAGCTTTTCTTTCTTGATCTCTTGTCATTGCTTTCGAGTCAAGTCCTCCATTGTGGCGGAGATGATCGCCTCCGTGTTGACGTTAGGTGGAGTGATGGACTTGTTTATGTTCATCCCAGTAGATTGGTTCTTTGTCCCACCGGCGTGCAAAAATGTGTTGACACCAAAAACTTGACGGAGGGTTTCAGCCTCAACACACCGGATTGAACACCGGTTCAAGTGTGTAGGCGTTACCGATTTGACCTTGCAATCAAGAAGAAGATAAATGGGTCTAATCGACTTATGCAAGTCGATTTCGATCAAAGCTTAACAGTAAGTCTAGTCGATCCCAATGAAAGATGGATGGGGTAAATAGGCCACTTCTTCGAAAAAGGCGATCGCAACAAGATCAAGAAAAAGATGAACCAAAAGGGTGTAATGCAACAAAGATCAATACCGCGATGCGAACTCGATTGATCAAAGAGTATTACAGATGAAAGATTACAAGCTAAATTGGCTACTCTAATTGATGAAAGTAAAGGAAAAGTAGATCGTGTTTGTGGGTTGGCTCGCATCTTTTCTTCTCACCTTTGGACCTCTTATATAGCACTTGGTCCGAACGTGTCCTCCTCGGTTTCCCCAATCACGTGACGGCTTCAATCTCTCCTTACCATGTAAAGCCCGATCGTATCCTTCTCAATCTCTTATCTTGCCAGTATTGGACTCGATTTCCTTGGGATTGAGGCCTTCCAATCGAAATCGTGTCACTTGCTATAATCGACATATCCCTTACCAAAACCGGTCTCTATGATATCAGTCTTGCCAAATTTGGGTGCAAACACATATATTATTAATATTGTTTTCATATGGACTAGTAGGATGCTTCAGGATTTCTAAACCTCGCCATCCTCGATATAACTTCTAACCAAGACTAATCGCATAAGTGGTCTCAGAAATTGTTGAGTGCTTTGGTTGTCTAAACTCTTCGGGGATATTGATCTTACGCAAAATGAAATGATATTAATTTCAATTTCAAAATTTCTATGTAAAAGGCTAAGTATATTATTATGCACGTACATATACCTTAGGGAAAAGTTGTGAGTTGCCGAGCCACGATGAGCATGTATTGAATGACATAGAAGCCGCAATGGTCATCGCTGCCTCGTTGATGGCACTTTGTGAAGAGAGAAAAGAAATTCAGCCCACGAAGATTAGATGTCAAAAAATTAATCATATATATGATAGGCACTTGTACCTTAAATCGCTTATCTTTGCAGTTGTCTTGCCCTTTTTGTCGTCGGCGGCCCTCCTTCATCGACATAGTCCGAGAAACCCCTGCATACTTTGGAGAGCACCATTGAGTAAAAAAATAAACGTAGTTAAATTCCTCGAGATGTGTTAGGTTACAATAATGTGCTTACTTGTGCAAAGGAGGCTTGATCGCAGATGCCATCGGTCTCTTCTCGATCGAGTTAAATGTGTAGATCTGTGTTTTCACTCGGAACGAGGACGAGTAGAACCCAATGGTTGCTTATTAAATAAAATGTAGTGCAAGGAAATAAGTTCACATACGGTTTTAAGTGCGTACAAGTAATTGAATCGAAAAGTACTACTTACTCGTGGTACGGCAATACAATGAAGTCCTTCTTCGACTCACTTGCAATACCCCTTGATGTAGCTAGCAACGAACTCCGGTTGAAGCCTAGGCAAGGTCGCAGACACAAGCTCGGGTCGACAAACCCAACTTCGTAGATGCGTCACTACTCGTTGTCTCATTATCCCGCAACTCGTGTTGAAAGTGAGAAAACATAATGCAAAATCCTATAAAAGTCATGAGCGCAAGCTATATGGTGTGATACTCACAGCGTCCATGATCGTAGAAAGTAGAAATATCGACGGCTTTCATTTGGTACACACGGAATAGATCCTCAAAATTGACGGGAATGTTCCATGCTCCTCACGGTGAAAATGTACCTTTTATACTTCACGCTGAAGTCGACTCGACGCTCTTCCCCTTCACCTTATCAAGGTACCATCCATGGAGGAGGCGAGTCCACTTGCCCAGATCATTGGGCCAGGCGATGCAATCGGGGCTTTCCATGCTCAGAGGCCTTATAATCATACAGGTGCCTCGTGGCCTCAGGCCGACTTTTTTCTTCTGGGTCAAGGAGTCTCCGAGGTCGGGCAATGGGCTTTTCGGTACCTCAAGGGGTGTTGTGGCCTCTGTCGGCTTTGCCCTCTTGGCGGAATGAGTCTGGAGGCCTCTGTGGTTCTACTGGAGTCTCTGAGGCCTCTGTGGTTCTACTGAGCAGAGCAGGAGGAGGCGCAAGCGCAGGAGCAGGAGCAGGAGCAAAGTGAGGAGCAGGAGCAGGATCAAAGGCGAGGAGGCAGGAGGCAAAGGCGGAGCAGGGAGGCGGGATCGGTAGCAGGAGAGGAGGGAAGCGCAGGAGGAACCTACTGGCACGATATATTTAACTTACTACAAGAATATCGAATGGTAGAGAAGACGTGGAGGGACTTTTTACCTTGACCAAGACGACACCGTCGTGGGCCACTTGATGAACGACATGCGTGCTTGCCCGAGAGTGGTGATATCTTCGTTGGGGGGAAATCGAGCACATGTGATAAGTCTTCGTGGACGAGTCCACCGCACCTCATGTAGCCCTTCCCCACAGTCGACCATGCCTGATGTCGGTCTCGCTGCATGGAAATGCAACCTCGCGCAGGCTTCGACGGGAAATCCATCCTCCGTCATGATGGTGAGTCGGCACTTGCAGCACTGCAAGAAGTGTATAACTTGAGGGAAAACATTGCGGAGTTACACTCGTAGCTTTAACTCAGAAAATTAATTATTACCTTCACCGGGACCGGTCTTATCATTTTTGAACCGCGGTTGCTAGGTCGGGCACGAGACTTCTATGAGAGCCGAGGGCATCCGGCTCGACTGGGAAATCATCGCCATCATCTCGCCCTCAGCGATCCTCACGTGCCATCATCTCCCTCTTATCTCCTCCTCACGTGCCATCATCTCCCCTCATCTCCTCCTTAATCTCCTCCTCACCGCCTCCCTTAGTGTGTCCTTGAGGCGCCTCACGTGCTCGCCATGACCTTGATACACAAGCACTCAGCCATGTTCAAAGTAGGACTTCTTCGTGTGTCCCGCCCTCACGGCAAGCACCGCCCCTTATGGTCGGACTTCCGATCAGAGACGACAGGATGTCCTGCGACCCTTGGCTCAGAAGGTCCCTGTTCTTTTCACCGCTTACCTCTTCTGTAATAAGCGAGTACTGAATTAGATTTGAAATACAACAAGTTGGGTCAATTGTATTGTACTAAGTTAGATGTCTTACGATGGTAGAGACGACTTGAGCGGTAGCGTGGTTTGCAACTACAAGCTGCCCGTCAGTTTTCTTTGTCCTCGCTAATACCCGGGCTATGCGTTCGCTCCTCGAGATATGTGGGAGTAAGGCATCACCGTCCCGAGTGAGCGCACTCCTCGGCTTGTCGCGCCCACTCGCCTTCTTTCCCTCATAGCCGCATGTACCGAGGTGGTGCGGTGCGTGTTAAGCCTCGACGGCGGTGTTCCTCTCTCTCTTACACGCCTCGGGCGCATTCTTCATCCTCGTGAACTCCGCCCAAACATCGTGGGTCACAAATGATTACTTTAATGGTGTACGGCCTTTCAAAGACGCACTTTCATTGTGCATAAGGGTCTTGAAGTGCCTCAAGGCCACACCCATCCTATTCAAGGCGCACTGCCTCGCTGTGGGTTCATTGTCCTCCTCTATAATCCATTTACTCTTAACCTCGCCCCACAACCGATTCTTCTTCGCCGACTTCCTTTCTCCAATCCTTAATTGTTTTGGGCACTCTCTCCTCACCAATTGGCCAATAAATGACCCAGTCGCCCCATGTACTTAGGAGGGCCGTGCAGCACCCCGTGGCATTGAAGCTGAGAACTGCGGCGTTCTCCTCAGAGCCTCTTTGTTTGGTCCCTGTCTTCCTCACCTTACTCGCCCTTTAGTAATTGGAACCATGCTCGGCCCTCAAAGAAGACCTTCTACTGGTTCGGTGACGAGCCGATGCTCTCTAGTTCGACATTTTGAGTTTTCTTATCCGATAAGGTCATATGTGTGACATGAGAGAAAGCAATTTGAAGCTACTATATGCACTTGACAATAAATCTTGTAAACGATCAATGATAATTCATAGTATGCAATTGTTCAACAAAAGTCTATCTATTGACCAACTTAATAAGTTCAATGATAACTCCTAATCTCTAAATTGAATGGATACATGTGGGTTACGAACTTAAACTCTAACCTCTGCTCAGATAAAAAAACAGAAGCCCATTCCATATGACAAGTGAATTTAGCACTAGCAGATGTTTACTTACACCAACAAGTTTCAGATTTCACAACATCAACAGAGAATTTGAGCATTAATGTACTAATGCAAGAATAGTAACACAAGAAGGTCAAGTTAGTGTTTACATAACATGCAATATCTTGACCAACTAAATACGCACCAACGATAACCCCTAATCTCTAAATAGGTTTGGTCCTAATCCCATTCGATATGTGGTTCGAGCAAGTTTCTGTTGTACAACTTCAGAGAAAATTTAAGAAGATCTTCGCCGTTCTCCAGATACACGCCTTGACAACAGTCAAGAGGGGTGTATCCGGAGAACACCAGGAAACGCTAACAAATCAACTCTCGTTGTACAACATAGCTCAGAACTTGCCCGAACCACATATCCTCGAACTGTCCAAAAAACGTGGACAATTCGAGACTGCTTGCTTATGAATATGCTATTCCAGCATATTTATAAATAAGCACTCTTGAACGGGAGACGTAGGTTACGCAACCTAAACTCTAACATATGCCGAGATAAAAACAAAAGTAATATGCTGAAAGTAAACACATGTCTAAACAAAAGTAATATGCTAAAAGTAAACACATATAACAAAATGGACAAGACAATCATTCCAAGCAAAATAAACAGCCATGAGATAGCAATGTCACTTAAGCATACATACTGAACAAGTAAACAATCTAATATCAAAGCATTCAAGCTCAGGGACAAGTAATGCCTAATAGTGACAAGAATAAAAGACATCTCAACTAGCATAGTGCTCAAGTTGATATAATCGTATTGTTCTCGATGATGGGTTGTTTTAAAGACCGCCCTCATCACAAAGGACTAAGATCATCGACCTAATTGTGACAACTTCGCTTAGCAAAGATGTAACAATTTCCAACACTTGACAGATACAAGTAATTAATCAATTGAGAACAAACTATCGATATATATATGAACAAGTCTGGCCGACACTAGTGATCTAACAGAGACTAAACAATTCACTTCAGAACAACAGATTGTTAAAGTAGCCTACTGACAGCACATACAATGTTCAGAATTTAGAATAGCAGGTTTATTCAGCATGACAGATCATGATCCACAAGGCATATGAATATATATCAGAATTTGCAAGTTAACAATTGAACTACACAAGTATTTATCAATTGAAAATTGTTGTCACAATTGGTCTCACTAATTCCCAATCCTCATAGAACAATCAACCACCACTTGCAAGGTCCCCAAGTCCGAAGACTAGCCCTTTGCAAGCCCCAACAAGAAGAAAATCACAGAGAGTGCGAACTTACAACGCACTAATCGAATGTTAATGCAAACAGGCAGCACGCCGATGGCTTTAAGGTGGGCGTCTTGCCGGCGACGGCGACGGGCGGGAGGCGAGGCAGGCACCGGGTGGCGTGGGAAGGCGTCCTTTGTACGGCGTCGGCTCGGGCGGCAAGCGAGAGGCGAGGCAGGCACCGGCGGAGTGGCGTGCGGAGGCGCCCTCGGCGTCGGCGGCCGATGGCGACGGGCGGGAGGCGAAAGGTGGCACCCAAGTGGTGGCGGGAGGCGGCGCGGCCAAGACTTTCGGCGGTTAGGGTTAAGCGCACAGGAGTGGCTGCGTTAATGGTTATGGGCCGGGTTTTAAGAATTCATGTTAGTCATTATTATCACTCTTTTAAGAAAACCGACATCGATGCTTCATCATTACTATCACTTTTTAAGAAAACCGACATCGATGCTTCATCATTAGTATCACTCTTTTAAGAAAACCGACATCGATGCTTCATCATTAGTATCACTCTTTTAATAAAACCGACATCGATGCTTTATCATCACTTTTCTAATAGAACACCGATAGTTAGTCATTAGTATCACTTTTTAATAAAACCGACATCGATGCTTTATCATTAGTATCACTCTTTTAAGAAAACCGACATCGATGCTTCATCATTAGTATCACTCTTTTAAGAAAACCGACATCGATGCACTTTTTAATAAAACCGACATCGATGCTTGATCATCACTTTTCTAATAGAACAACGATGTTAGTCGTCAAGATTACTTTTTTTAATAAAACCGACATCGATGTAGTTTATTGCACTATTCCTTTCGCACATCCGCAAGTTCTGAATTTTCAGCATTTCATCAAAGAGAGAAAATACCATAACTTTGTCATACATTGTTGAAATTATTAGAAATTTTGCGTAAACATATTTCAGATACCGCTAAACTTTTCATAAAATAATTTTTGGAAAAAGCGACGTTATTCAAGAAATATGCCAAAATTCATTTCAGAGACATGATTTGTAGCAGAAGCGAGAAAAGTCAAAACTTTTTCAAATTAATCTGAATTGTATGAAAATTTCCAGAAATGAACTTTCAACTATTTACAAGCTTTCCCAATAATAATTTCACAAATGGAATTTTCTTTCACAAATTATGGCACAAAGTGCAGCATAAAGAGAAATTGCATGCATTTCCATCGAAGCCTCCAAACAAAGAATTAATCACCTTGGATTTACAATACTATTTTACATACATTATAATAATCCATTTATTTACAATACGCCCTTCATGATGATCTACTCGATGTAATTGGCTCCATGTGTGTCGCTATCCCCGCTAAGACAAGCCCCATCCGCAAATGAAGGTATCTCATCGAATTGGTTATACTCTTCTTCATCTACAACATCTTCAACTCCTACGATCCGTCTCTTGCCATGAAGAACGACGGCAACCTTGGATTGGCCGGATCGCGACGTAAAAGACTTGAGTTGCTTGCTTCAAGGACAAACGGATCATCTTTGTAGGCAAGTCTCATCGAGATCCACAATAGTAAAGCCTCTCTTGTCGACCTTCACTCCATGTGGAAGTCGCACTCCACTTACATCGAACAATGGAACTTGGTATATTCCGTAATCGAGCTCCCAAATTTCTTCGATCATCCCATAGTAGGAGTTCATTGCGATTGGGGAGACTGCTGAAAGTGATGATCATCGAGAAAGCATTTATACTCACCACTTGCTTTTGGACAAGACTTTGGCATCTTGACTCTCGAGTAAAAGGTGTAACCATTAATATCGCACTTCGCCATGTCTCAGACATTAAATCTTGGTCCGTCACCAACCATTTTACATTCTCACTAAAGGAGACCTCCGCTTTTTTCTTTGAACCATGTGAGGAATCGATCATTGTGTTTCAGCGATGGAAAGCTCATCCATTTGTGGATTCTCTTCCGTAATATCAACTTATGTCGCCGATGTATGGATCTAACTGCGCTTATTCGCAAGATCGTGAAATGCGCCTTGCAATACATATCAAACTCCTGACTCATTAGTTTGGACCCAACGGTTCCTTTACCAAAGAAGTCCGCCCTCATGACGAGATACAGAACACCGATTGCTTGTCTTTTACCCGTAGTCCACGAAAACTCAATAACCTCTTCATTCCCATAACCTTCAATAATACTACCCTCAAGCCAATCGATTCCTCACGCACGACTTTAATATACCCATGTACCTCTCGAACGGATACATGTAACGAGGAAAGCGGGTCCACATATCTTAATCTCTCGACAAGGTGAACAACAAGGTGGACCATTACATCAAAGAACGACGGTGGGAAATGCATCTCAAGGTGACATGTAGAGTCTGCACCACCTCACTCAGAAGTTGTCTAGTACATCGGGTCAATAACTTTGCAGAGATCGCATTGAAGAAATAACACAACTTTGTGATTGCCAACCCGACATCCTCCGGGAGAATATTTTGATTGCAACCGGGAGCATTTGGGTCATCAAGACATGGAAGTCATGGGACTTCATGCCCAACAACTTCAAATCATCCATAGACACAAGCTTCTTAATGTTCATGAGTAGCCGATGGAACTTTAATACTTTGGAGACATTTGCAGAGATCTTCTTTCTCCTTCTTGGACAGGTGTAGCATGCAGCAGGATGTACGGCCTTTTCCATCCTCCTCTATCACCGCAAGTCCGGCCCGATTCCCATGTAGGCCATGTCACGACGAGCATTGACACCATCTTTGGTCTTCCTGTGTATGTTCAAGCAGATGCCAACCAAGTTGTCGAGACATTCTTCTCAACATGCATGACATCAATACAATGCCGACATCTAACTCCTTCTAGTACAGTAAGTCCCGCATTATTGACTCTTCTTCCAAATGGTCCTAGGATCTAACAGATTTACTATCTTTCCAGATCAACATCGATATCCTCTACACGTGAATATACTTGGCTTCCACTCATAGGTCATGCGGTGTCGAACGGACTTCCCTCTTCCCATCAAATTTGTCATCCATCTTACTAGATCGATGACTTCGAGGTAGAAACCTACGGTGACCCATATACACGCTTTTCTTGGAATTCAGAGCTATAGACTCTCGCCTCTTCACAAATAGGACACGCTTTGGCTCCTTTCAGATCAGAATCGCCAAATTACCAAGGGCCGGAAATCATTTATGGTGCAAAATACCATAGTCCGTAGGGTGAAATGCTCTTTTGTACGATCCCACACGCATTTACCCCTCATTCCACAATTTTACCAAATCCTCGATCAATGGTGCAAGGTACACATCAATATCATTTCCACTGTTTGGGTCCCGAGATTAGTAATGACATCATGATATACTTCCGCTTCATGCATGTACCAAGGAGGGAGGTTGTAGATACACAATGAATCGCCAGTGTCAGGACGATCGCTCATGTTACCAAACGGATTCATTCCGCTTCAGACTCAACCCAAATCTTATGTTCCTCATTTCGCACCAAACTCCTCATGTTTCCAATCGATGTTTCTCCATTGAGCCGAATCGCCAGGTGTCTCACTTGCCATCTTCCTTTCGAGACTCGTAATGCCAACGCGAACAATTTTGCTCTCTCGATTTGCAAACAACCGCCCAGACGGGAATGATGGGCAAGTACCACAATACCTTGGCGGTGCACCTTTAGTGATGACCTCTTCACCGTCTGTTCCCGCTCTTACGCTTTTGTCGTTACGCTTCTCCTTTTTGTTTTACCGGCACACCGCAACCGGACAAACGTGCAGCCTCGACGTGCGCATTAAGACAAGATGCAATCATTCTGACATGCATGTATCCTTTCTATTTCCATTCCCATGGGACATAGTAGCTTCTTCGCTTCATAAATGCTTGTTGGCAACTCGCTTCTCCTAAGCAGATCCGATAGAAGAACTAGTAGTGCATTGAAACTTGTATCCGCCCACGGTGTTTTGCCTTCGCTCAACAATGCAAGGACCGAACCCAACCTGGTGTATTCCGCTTTGCAACCTCGTGAACAGCGGTTTGGCATCGCCTTCTATCAAGCTTTTAAACTTTTCAAACTCTCTTTCCGTAATTACCTCCACATCCCGCAACATTTGCTCCAAATTATCCTCCTCAAACATATCAGTCAAACTCGCCATCCGGCTCCACCGTATCTTCGTTGCATATCGGAGGGGTACTACCGCCTCCCGTGATGGATCCAACATGTGTAATTCTCACGGCCACGCCGAATCGTGGTCCTCAATTTGAGATGAGTTGTTAAATCTCCTCGATTGGTGCAATCAATGCAAGGACAATATATGAAGTTTACACCCTCCTCACCATGTCGCCTTCGCAATTTTTTGAACTCCTTAACACCCTCTCAAATTCAGCACTCACACGGCTTTTCCGATACATCCATTCCTCATGGTCCATCTGCAATTAAATTTCGCACAATAAATTAAGGAAAAATCGAGCGACAACTAGCTATAGCTATTTTAAATATTGAGACATCATTTCAATTAATATTACCTTTGCAAAATAGTGGATGTGTTCCAAGATATATAAATGTACACGATCGATACCTACCTTCTTCCCGGTTTAAAGCTTCCAATTCCCTACATAAGAGACATAAATTTTAACATCAACAACGATATCAAATAATCTAATTATATAGCTAGTGCAAGAGCTTGCAAATCTTTCTACTACAACTAAACAAATCAAGGGTACCAACGATGACTCCTAATCTCTAAATAGGTTAGGTCCTATCCCATTCGAGGATATATGGTTCAGACAAGTTCTGTTGTACAACTCAGAGAAAATTTTGACATCTCGCCGCTCTCCGTATACACGCCTCGACAACGAGTCAAGAGGTGTGTATCCGGAGAACACCGAGAGACGCCATCAAATCTACTCGAGTTGTACAACATAGCTTAGAACTTGCTCGAACCATATATCCTCGAATTGTCCAAAACGTGACAATTCGAGATCGCCGCTTATAAATATGCCCTTTGTTCAAAGATATTTATAAATAAGCACCTCGAACGGAGACGAGGTTACGCCACTTAAACTCTAATAACAAGTACTACAAGATAGCAATAATAATTCCATATATATATCGCGACTACAAAATTAAATAGATATGCGCTTGTCAAATAAAGAGTGTGAAATCTGAAAGCACGCACACAATTCCAAAGGCAACCTAAACTTTATTGACGACATATTGAAATTACCAGAGCAAAATTGAAGGGTTTAAAGAATTGCTGCTCACATTTTGAAGAAAACCGCAATAGAGGGCAAAAAGAGGGAATCTCCTCAAGATAGGGTTTCAATTTTGCCCTCTTAATACCCACCCATGAGGACTTCAAATTTTTCACCCAACTATTGCTTCCAACCACACAATATGAGCTATTTTCTCGGGGTGGCGGCGAGAAATCTCCTCCGAGCAAAAACAGAGAAGAGTTCAAAAGTAGTGGTATATATAACCTAGCGAGGCACATCGAATCGGTTCTTTTCAAAAGCAATATCGATGTGCACGGCCATCACTTTAGACATAAGCACGAGCACATCGATAATCGGTTTTTTTCAACAAGTGATAGTGATGTGCACGGTCATCACTATCGCTTCTATAAAAAGAATGATAGTGATAACTATGTGCACATCGAATCGGTTTCATTAAAGTGATAGTGATGTGCACGGTCATCGAATCGGTTCTTTTCATAGAAGTGATAGTGATGATCACGCACATCACTATCACTTCTATGAAAAGAACCGATTCGATGACCGTGCACATCACTATCACTTTGTAGTAGAGAACCGATTCGATGTTCCAAAGCTACATCACAATCACTTATAATCTCGTAACCGACATCGATTATTACTAACACCCTCCGGGTTACTTATCACAATCGCTTTTTTGAAAAACTTAAGAACCCACACGTATACATGTGATAGTGATGTGTCGCTCAGAGTAGTGAGCACCTCTAAAATTGTCAAATTCAAACCAATTAACTCAAATCAAAATAAAATGTTTTTGACCTAGTCAAACAAGTCAAATTACCCATCACCATCCACAACCATGTTTATCTTTACACGTGGGCTCCTCACCGCATGAAAGATCCGTTAGTTTTCGTGGTGGTGTTTTTTCCACGCTTCTTCGTACCTAAGCCTATCCGCGGTGAGAAAACAAAGAAGTGTTTTAAGTGCTGAAACACCTTCAAATGCAAGCTAGCCTCGATCTCTTCTAGCTGCTCGCATAAAAGGAGCCGGTACGCACGCCCCGCCAAGATGCTCCTATCTCAAGATCTTCCCTAAGACTTCGCTTGCTCCAATCCTTTGTCCCGCCATTAGCGTGTTCTTCAAAGTCTTTCCCCGCCCGAGGAGTTGCTGTACCCAAACAGAAAGTAAAAAAGAAAGGGAATAGTAGTTAATTTGATGGCTTGCCTTCGCCCCGAAGTAAAGAATAGGCTTGGTGCTTGCTAGTGGTTGTTTGGAAGGCTGTGTTTTAGTTTTGGGGGCAAAAGCTTTTTCAAATAGTATGGTTATAAAGTAGTTGGGAAGTTAAGTCAGAGCAAAAGCACCCTAAAAGCTGCAGTCACTGGGGAGAAGCTTTTTAGTTGTGGCTTCGCTCGACCGTCTCCCATCTCACTCGCTCTGCCTCCCTGCTCGCTCTGCTTCCCTCCTCGTCCCGCCGTCTCCCTGCTTGGTCGCTTCCCCGACTCCCTCTTGCTCAGGCGCCGCCTCCCCAACCCCCTCCTTGCTCGGGCCCGCTCGCCCGCTGCCCTGCTCGCTCGCCACTCTGCCTCGGAGCCTCCGCCTCTCTCCTTGCTCCGGCCCGCCTCAGAGCCCCTTCGTCTCCCCATCCGGTTGCCTCCCTGTCTCCCTCCGCCCTCCGAGCGACGCCTTGTGGCCTCATCGCCTACCTCATCTCGGTCGGCCGCCTCATCGCTCGTCCTAGTCGACCACCGCCTCTTTGCCATCTTCGTAGCCTCGCCTTGCCATCTCCGCCCCACCTCGCTGTCAACTTGCCTCGCTGTCTCCACCCCGACCTCTGCCACTCTGCCTCTATGTCGCCTCCCCGCTCCGGCGCCGCTATGTTTCATTGCTTGTTCTCAAAAGCTACTAAAACCAAGTAGAACTAGCTTGCCAAATGGTATAACAAGAAAAGTCACAACTGCCGTCTACAGTATTTTATAGCCCAGTAAGCTAAAAGCAGTTTTTTAGCCCAGCCGTAGCCCCCAAACATGCCCTTAAGTGGTTGTTTGGAGATCAGAGCCACTTTTAAATAAAGTCCCAAACAAAGATAGTCAAGAAACAATTTGGGAAGCTAAGCCACAGCAAAAGCACCCAAAAGCTGCAGTCGCTGAGGAGGAGCTTTTTAGCTGTGGCTTCACTCGACTACTTTCCACCTCGCTCGCTCTACCTCCCTGATCTCTGTCACCTCGCCTCGCCGCCTCCACGTCACCTCCTTGCTCGGTCGCCACTGTGCATCGCTAGGTTGCTCCTTCAAAAGCTACAGCCACAGCAGCTAGTTTACCAAATAGTATAACAAGAAAAGTCATAGTCGCTAGCTACAACTGTTATACAGCCTAGCAAACCAAAAGTAACTTTTTAACCCAGCCGTAGCCCCCAAACAGACCCTAATTTGATGTCTTCATCTCATCTTCCTAAGCTCGCTTAGCTTGATTAAGGCCCCAAATAAACCACTTCCAAAGCTGTCCATCCACACCATCCAACCTATCATGACCATAAAATTGACCTACAATGTCATCACCGTGAGGAGCACCATTCTAAGATGTATACCTGCAAGCTAAAGATTCGTCTGGACTATTTAGACGGTGGTACTTCACTATCATTGTACGTTCCCCGCGATCCTCGACATCCCCTGCTCAAAGTGGCGCTATCAGATCTAAACAACATCACACCGACTGACGGGGAACGTGAGAAGACGGTGAAGATTGGCCCAGCACAGGGATTCAAATTTCGTTTGAGAAAAAAATACCGGATATGGCTAAAATCTAAAATTTCGACGAAATTTTGATATTTCGGATAAATTTTGGTCGAAATCCAAATCCGATCCATTTGCCATGGGGCGCTTGCCACGTACGTCGAGCCTATGACCGAAGGAACATGGGTAGTCTACACTAGCTTAAATTAAAAATTTTATCATGTAAACAATGATACCAAGTAAGTGATTATGGATTATTACCACTAGACGCATAGTGCATCAAAAGGAGAGTTGAAGTAGCCCGATTCAACATAGTGTGTGTCCTCTAGCAGTGATCGATCATCCTTGAGCGGTGGTTGAATAGCATGAATGATCATCCCGATCAGTGCCGTAGTAGGAGCAACACCTCTACCGAAGTCCACATGTTCGGGGAAGAAGCGCCATGCATCGGTGTGCTAGCACCAGCGCGCATAATAGGGCCTGAGCTGTGACGGCTAGGGTTTTTGGTGGGTTACATAGTACAATAATTGCATCCACACCTTCACGTACTCTTTTTATATAGCCTATTGGTAGAACTCTACGTTAGGGGCCTAACCAAGGTGCAAAGCCCACTTGGATAGTTAGTGATGGATCCAATTCAAACCAGGGTATTCCAGATTAGTGTGTGACCCTATAGGTTCATGCATATTCGGCTATGGCCTGAAAACTCCTTTTGGCCCATAAGTTAGTAGCGGTGCTCTAGCAGGGTATAACGACTTCCAAATATATACAAAGATAATATCGAATGAATCTATATGGTGCTCATGTATTGATCCCTTTGCCAAACAATACCAGATCAAAATTAAGGTGAGAAACGTGCTATCCTATGATTGCTTGATCCTTTACTCGTTCTGTAGTAGATTACTCTGTTGCAATTGACACCTCAATTATATATGGTATGGGCATGCACTTCCTTAATTCGACCACATCGAGGGACCTAAAGATATCTCTCCCATTATATAAGAGGGGCAAATGCTATCTTGATTACTCGTATTACTCTGCATGTTTCGTAGTATAACCGAAAGCTACCTTTATGACTATCAAGTTACAGAGTAGCGTTTGGCAACCCATAAGCATAGTGTTACACATATCGAAAACCATGACAATTTCAAGTTTATGGATACCACATACACTACATATGAGGCCAACTGATGACACTTAAAAATATAGCAATTCCTGTAGTGTCTCTTGGTAGGTCACTCCAACAACATGTTTTCCAACATGTGTCCACATTATTGCTTTGATCTCCTTATTTTCATGATCTATGAAATATGATCATCAATCAATATATGTGTTGACCTATAAATCACAATTATCCTGCATGATAATATAAGGTCAGAGATAATTTAGAATAATATCAAAACATGAATAAGGAGTTTCATGAATAAGTCATATACTTGTTAATCGATATTAATGATATTTGTTTAAGGGATAAAATAATCATATTATTGCATAAACATAGATGTGATATAATCATCTTCATGATTGCCTCAAGGGCATATCACTAACAAGGCTGACTAGGTCACGACCTGCCGGTCGCCCCTTCCCTCTCTTTGTTTTTTTGCTTGGTACTTTCTGTAGGATCAAAATATACTAATGTAGCAATCAGAGGGGGGGTGAATGATTGCGCGAAAGCTAAAATCAAATTT
This sequence comes from Guadua angustifolia, assembly GCA_036346375.1. Lineage (NCBI taxonomy): Eukaryota > Viridiplantae > Streptophyta > Magnoliopsida > Poales > Poaceae > Guadua > Guadua angustifolia. The sequence goes on from JAYEVE010000422.1 coordinate 283,566, forward strand.
TTGATGATTTTTGAAACACCCCAATTTAAACTCAAATTGCTTGGAGACCAGTTCACAAGTTGAAAGACCAGTTTACGCAGTTGGGAGACCAGAAGATCAGTCCGGAGACCAAGATAACAACAAAGTATCAAGATAGTAGTCTGGCGACCAAGAGAACACTTAGGCGACCAAGAGAGCACTTGGGCGACTAAAGTAGCAAATGGGCATCAAAGCGAAAGCAGACTAGCGACTAGTTCATAAAAATAGAAATTTCTGGAGATCCCACCATTGGATTGATGTGAAATTGTAACTATGAAAACAAGACTCAATTCCACAGCTAACAAAAAAAGAATCAGGTCAATCGGATCTATAGATCTAAAGTTATGACCTTCGCAAGTTGTCTGAAATAATTTGCGATCTAACAATGACACACCAATACTCAAACACGGTTAACCAAAGATCCCACCGTTAGATTGCTTAGATTGATATGAAATTTTTACTGTAGAAACTAGACTTAATTTCAAAGCTAACTCAAAAAGAATCAACTCGATCGGACCTACAGATCTTGAGATATTACCTTCGCAAGATGATACCTTTGCAAGAAACCAAACTCCGTGATGAACTTCGTGACTGCTGCGACGGACAAAACTTCTAGCGATCGATCAACTATGTCGGAGCCAAGAGCAAAATGAAAAATCGCCAACCGCTGAAGATGCAAGAAAGATTTTTATTTTTGATTTGGTTACAGTACTCAAACAAAAGAGTACAAACCCTAAAACCTGGCTCTCTGGAATAAATAGGGGACACTTCCCCCTATTTATACAGAGCAAACATAACGAGATTGAATACAACTCCACTTCCAACATGGAAAGAGTTCATATCTATCTCTACTTGGCCCAACATGGCCAAAACCAAACCTTGCACGATGAATGACCACTCAAGAGATACGTGACTAACCAAACCTTCATGTGCATGTTCTCTAGCCCGAATGTCCCGCATGATATCCTTGACCACCAAGACCTCGATTCCTCTCTCAACCTAGTCTCAACCTCGCTTCCTCCATGAACCTAGTTCCGTCCCACATCGACCACGTCACCGAGCAACACTCGCACATGAATTAACATACACATCCGAGCACAAGTCCACGACTTGACTCAACATCAATCCATGCAACCACTCACATAAGTACATTGCACCAAGCAAAACCATTATGCTATCACCAGCATAAACAAACAATTATTTGAGCACAACCCAAAAAGAATCAACTCGATCGGACCTACAGATCTTGAGATATTACCTTCGCAAGATGATACCTTTGCAAGAAACCAAACTCCGTGATGAACTTCGGATCGCCTGGACGGACAAAACTTTAGCGATCGATCAACTATGCCGAGCTAAGAGCAAATGAAAATCGCCACCACCAAGATGCAAGAAAGATTTTTATTTTGATCTCGTTACAGACTCAAACAAAAGAGTACAAACCCTAAAACTCGTTTCTTCGAATAAATAGGGACACTCCCTATTTATACAGAGCAAACATAACAAGATTGAATACAACTCCACTTCCAACATGGAAAGAGTTCATATCTATCTCTACTTGGCCCAACATGGCCAAAACCAAAACCTTGCACGCATGAATGTTCCCACCTTCACAAGACACGTGACTAACTAGCCTTCATGTGCATGTTCTCTAGTCTTAACGCCCCGCATGACATCCTTGACCACCAAGACCTCGATTCTCCTCGAACCTAGTCTCGAACCTCGGCCTCCATGAACCAAGTTCCGGCCCCGCCATCGACCACGCTCACCCTCGAGCAACACTCGCACATGAATTAACAAACACATCCGGAGCACTAGTCCACGACTTGACTTAACATCAATCCATGCAACCACTCACATGAGTGCATTGCACCAAGCAAAACCATTATGCTATCACCAAAGATAAACAACGATTATTTGAGCACAAGTCCACGATTTGCCTCAAAAAATACCCATGCAACCACTCACATGAATGCATTGCATCAAACAAACTTCATCATGTTATCACCAGCATAATAAATATATCATCATAGCACATGCACAAAAACACCACACATGCCATAACCAAAACCACTTAGCAATACCACTTTCACCAATCAGCCAATTTTTCATCACATGATCTCACACTTTCTTTATATTTCCAACTAGGTCCTTAGGAAGGAAAATAGGATATGACTTTTTAAAGATTGAATATATTGCTTCAAATAAGATTAAGGAGGAGATAAGTTCAACGAAGAATGCACACACATGGTTGGTTCCTATGAAAGTACATTAGTGACGAGGGCTGGGAACTCCTTGACCGCGGGCGGCGACGGCCAACGGAGCCCCCAAGCTCGGAAGGCCCCACCACGCACTGGTGCATACTGGAGGGCTCGACCTAGAGCGCCAGGATCTCGGTTTGACCTCGCCGACCTCAAGCTCCCAAGGATCTCGCTCAAGCCTCGGTCCGCTTTGGGATTTTGGATCGCATCCGATCGACAGCTTGCCGAGAGCGGGTCGAGGGATGACTCAGAGGCGCTGCAAGCTCGGGGCGCTTGCTGCCGGGCCCTCAAGGTGCGAAGGCCCTCTCCGAGGATGGCTCCTACCGCTATGCGGCAGAGGAAGTATAAAGACCAAGGACGATGAGCTCCAAGGACACGAAGACAACACAAAGACACGCAGCAGTCACGAGCTAGGAATCACCTTTACCATCTTAAGTTGTAAACACCGCTCAGATACCCAGATAATAAGAATCACCGCCATGAGGCGATCGGAGTAGAGCTATTACCTTCACGGGCTCGAACCAAGATAAACTCTTGTCTCGTGCTCGTTTGTCGCCTTGCTCCTACCATCACCGCGATCGATTTTCTTCCTTCGCTCGAGTAAACGCAGCTCGGGTCCCATAAACTCTCGACTTCTACCTCTTTCTTGCGGTTGACGATCCCGATCGCCGACAAATTGGCGCCACCGGGGCCCGATTGTTTTGTTTTTTCGCAGAACGACACCAAGACTCAGGAGCATGGCGCCTTCATCGACGGATTTTCTTCGAACGGACCACTGTGTCCTCGTTTCACGCCACCGCCGCCGAGCAAAGACGCTCGTGGCGACGGGCAAGGCATTGAGGAGATGCGATGACCGTGATCCGCAGACTTTAAGACGCCACGGATGGTGCAGTTGCCATCAACCGCCATAATAGCTTCTCCTGCGGAGGCCCAGAGAAGGCCAAGACATCTTCGGCTACCCAGCCCCTTCCGGAGCGCTCCGCTTATCGCCCGGATCATGGCTAACCTCGATAGGGCGAGGTCGACCTCTTTGGCCGAGCCCCGCCGAAGAACTCGACGGTCGCGACCGAGGTGGCACCTCCGCAAAGATCAAAGTCAACACTCGGGACCCGCCCCAGAGAAGTAATGATAACACGCCGCGCCATCATCGCGGCCGACACCTCTCGCACAGAGTTAGCCTCGAGCAACAAAGCTCGGACGAGGCTCGACGCGACGCTACGGCGCCCCACGGCACCGCGCCCACCAGACTCAGCCTCGAGCCGAGCCGCCCGAAGTCGACCGGCAAGCAGGTCCGCGGACCTCTCCCGGACGTTCCGCCAGCGCCGCAGTGGTCCAGACCGCTGCATATTAACCAGTGATTCCGTGCTCGCCCCATGGCCGCTCCCTACGGAAGTCGCCGCCGGGAGCTCGACCGAGTCCGGCAAAGAAGCAGGGATCTTGTCGGCGATGACTATGACCGGCGCGCGTCGTTCCGCCACGGCCGCATGGCGACTCGACGGCCTTCGTCGCGGCGCGGCTACCGCTTCGTTCAAGCCGCGCTGATCGAAGCGCTTGACGACCAAGAACCCCGACGAAGTTCCTCGCCCATCTATTCGACCGCTATCCTAGCGGGCCGAGGGACGAGCTCAGAATGGCAAACTACCTCCCGATCGTTTCCGACGGGCCGCTAGGACCGCTTTTAATCGGTTCGCTCCTTCAGTCGTCGGGCGCCAGATTCAGAGCGCCTTCGCTCCAACTTCCGTGAGTTGTTACGAGCGGTCGGGCAGGAGAAAGACTGGATCGTGGTCATCCAGTGGGAAGAACGAGCCATCATATGACTTTGTGCGGCGATTCATCCGCACAAGGAACCCGATCCCGAGCATTTCGGCGAGGCCGCCATCAAGGCCTTCAAGTTCGGGTCCGTGGATCGACGCCTCACCGAAGACCCGGAGATCACCTCGAGGCTCGGCCACAACTAACTTTTTCACATGGCGAGCGACATACCGACGCGCGACGATGCCGCCCTTCGAACGTGATTACGACTCAAGGTAAGCTTGGTCTGAACCAAACGGAGGCCGGACCGCCCAACCTGTGGGCGCCACCAAGGCGCCACCACCAAGAAGCTTAAAGCGCGATCGCAGAGGTGGCGGAGGGCTACGCGCAAGATGATCATCTCTACGGATGGCAGCCATGAGGTCCTCGAGGTCCGAGGCCAAGCTCGGAGGACTCTAAGCTCGCCAAGGTCGACCCTGACCGCACCAGCGAAGAACCATTTCAAAGAGAGGGCTAACGCGGTCCCGGTCCTCGACGATGATGCTGGCAATGGGGTCGAGGGCGCTGGGTTTGATGAAACAAAGTTCGTTTTTTCCATGTATGCCGGCCACGATCTCGCGGACCGCAGGCTTGGCGTATTAAGCTAGACGCTTCTACGATGGGCGGGTGAGATGCCTATGCTCTCCGGCGATGACGACCACCGACCGGTGAATGCCGGCCATGAGCACGACGACCTCGACCGAGTTTCAAGCAAGGCGAGTGTCGGATCGACGCTATCTTTGCGGGCTCGTCGGCCTACTACCCGTGCGCGCGAGGTCAAGGCGCCAAGACGCACCATCTACTGTGTCGCCATCGAAGCCCACCAACGACCTCGCAAGTGGGCCGGGCACCATCACCTTCTCCCGGAGGATGCTCTCCTGTATGGCTCGAGACCTAAAGACCGCTTTTGGTCGTGACCCGACCATCAAGAACACCACGGTCGGTCGGTCATGGTCGATGGCGGCGCTCTCTTAACTTATCGCAGCGGAGCGCCGACCGGATGCGATTCCCCGGTCGAAGGTCAAGAGCATCACCATACCATTCTTCGATAGTCCCCGGAGTTCGACCACCCCTTGGGGCAGTTGTCTTGCCGGCCACCTTCGGTGGCTCGACTAACTTCGACCGAGTTGATCACCTTCGAGGTGGTCGAGGGTGACCTCCCGCATAACGCCATCCCCAAGCGACCGCCTTGGTCAAATTTATGGTCGCCAACCATTATGGCCATCGATGCATGAAGTTACCGCCCCAACGGTGTCATCATCGTATGGGCGATTTACAAGCGCGCATGGTCAGGAGACCAAGGCCTTGGCCCTTGCAGCATGCCGCCCAAATACGTCGAGGAGACGACGAAGAACGCCGCCGTAAGGCGGCGATACAAAATTTAGCTGGGCAACGGCGAAGGCCGGTTGGCCGACGAGAGCGACCCGACTGTGTGTGTCCACGCCTCCGGCGAGCCGAGTCCAAATAGGAACTCGAGCTCGCCACCTTCCTTCGCCAACAAGGGTATATTCGCTGGGAGCCCGCGGATATGCCCCGGCCCCGAGGGAGGTGATTGAGCACAAACGCAGTGGGATCCGGCCCGACCAGGCGCCTAAAGTCGCCGCTTTCCCGGAGAAAGTCACACCATCAAGGAGAACTCGACAAGCTCTTGAAGGCCGGCTTTATTCGTGAGATTAACTACTCCGAGTGGCCGCCAACCCGGCCATCGTATGTAAAAAGGGAGGAAAGTGGAGAATATGCGCCGACCATACGGGTTGAACTCGGCTTTCGAAGGACAATTTCGCTCACAAGACGACAGATCGTGGACTCCACCGCTAATGCTAAGATGCCGAGCTTCTTGGATGCTTACTCGGTACCACCAGATCAAGTCGGGCGGTCAATGACGTAAAGCAAGACCTCCTTCATCACGCCGCTTGGCACCTATTGCTATACGACCATGTCATTCGGCTCGCGCAATGCGGGGCCACTTTTCAACGCCTCGATGACCAAGGCTTTCGAGCCCCAGATCGGGCGGAACCTTGAGGTCTACGTGGACGACATCATCATCAAAGCCCCACCGAGGGCGCACCACGTCATGACCTCGAGGAGACCTTCGCTAATCTGAACAGCACAAGATCAAGCTCAACCCCGAGAAGTGCGCGGTTCGCGAAAGTCCCAGAAGGTGCTCTCGGCCACATGATCGGGGCTCGGGGTTGGTCCAAACCCGAGAAGATCGAGGCGATCGAAAAGATGGCACCCCGCCTCGATCAGCAGTAAAGCCTCATCGCCGCATGGCCGCCTCAGCAGATTCATCTCGAGATTCCCTATGAAGGGCTCCCATTCTTCCAAACCTTGCGCAAGCACGGGCTTCGAGTGGACTCCAGAGGCCCAACGATCCTTCGACGACCAAGGCATACCTGCTGCCCCCACCCTCCCCATAACGCCACAACCCGTGAGAAGTTATCGCTATATCTCGCGCCACCCCCATGCCGTTAGTGCCGTGATCAGTAGCGGAACGGGCCTCAAGAAGACCCCATTTATTACGCCGTGAGGTCTTGCATGGCCCGAAGGAGCGCTACCCGCAGTACGGCTGTTATATGCTCTCCTCATGGCTTCGCAAGCTCGGCACTATTTCCAGCACACTCAGTGGTCGCCCCGAGCAACTTCCGCCGGGGACATCCCGAGGAACCCGGAGGGCGGCGGCGAATCGCCAAGTGGGCTATGGAACTGGCGGCGTTCGACGTCTGTGTCGTGGCGCGCGACGACCATAAAGTCGCAGTGCTCGCCGACTTCGTGGTCGAGTAGACGCCGCAGCCCGCTCCCGAAGCTTCGTGTCAAGACGAAAAGCCCCGGTCATGTTCTTCGACGGCTCGAGATCCTTCAAGCGCCGGGTCAGATCCTTATCCTCACCCTGCGCCGCGACAAGCCGAGGTACGTAATTCATTTTGGCTTTCGGCGACCAACAATGTGGCGGAATACGGTTTCTTGGCCGGCTTGCGAAGCTTGCAAGGCCTTGGGAGTACGCCGCCGGTCGTGAAGGGCGACTCCCACTCGCCATCAATCAGCTCAACAAGGACTACCAAAGGCTCGGAGACTCGATGACAAAGTACTCGCCGAGGCGCCGCAAGATGGAGAAGTGGTTCTAGAACTTGAGCTCAAACACATCCCTCAGAAGGACAACTCCAGCGGACTCCTCTCCAAGCTCGGCTCCTCCCGACGAAGTCCCACCCGACGCCATCCCGAGACACCGGGCGGCCCATCAATCTCCGACCAAGAGGTCGCGCCGCCATGGTCGGCGGTACACCCTCCGGCCGAGGCCATCCACGCTTCTTGCTCGGGCGACACGCACCCGACCGCCGAGGAGCCGGATCAGCGGGCGAAGCAGCCAGACACGCTTGTCGAGGGAGAGCTTTACTGACGCAATATTTCCGCAGATCCCGACGCGTGCATCTCCACGGAGGAGGGTAAGTACTCATCTTGCATGATATTCACTCAGCCTCGTGGGGCGACTCTTCAGACAGACAATGGTCGGAAGGCCTTCCGCATGGGGTACTATTGGCCTCGGCGCTCAGATGCTCGTGATATCGTCTCGCACCGCCGAGCTCGCCAATTCCACGCCCGTCGTCGATCAACCCGCCTACGCGCTCCGCACCATCCGGCCGCGTGGCCCTTCTCGACTGGGCTGGACATCCTCGGTCCTTTTTCTCAAGCAAACCGAGGGAAGAAGTTTCTGTTCGTCGCTATCGACACCTTCACCAAGTGGATAGAGGCTGAACCGTTTCGACCATAATCGCCGGGCGGCGGTTCATTTCTTCCGCTTGTTCGTGGTCACCAGTGCACGGGTTCCATGCAAGATTATCACCGATAACGGTTTCGGTTTACCAATGAAGTTGTTCGGGAGTTTTTGAGGAACTCGGCATTAAAATTTGCTTCGCCGGTGGCTCACCCCGAGCAACGCGAGCAACGGAACGCTAACCGCAAATCGTCCAGTATGCCAAGAAACGAAGTCGCAGATGAGCTCGACCGATATGGCAAGGCCCGGTGGACGAACTTCCCACCGCCCTATGGTCTATTCAGCACCACAACAAGCCGAGCCATTGTGGTCCACACCCTTCCGGCTCGTGTTCGACCGGCCGCCCCGCCTCCCGAGGTCACGATGGGCTCGCCAGGTCGCCTTGGTCGACCAAGTCGATTGAAGCGAACGGCCTCGACCTCACCCTCGCAGAAGAAGTAAGATGCCGTCAGGCATCGCACGATCAACGACACTGCGCAAACTCTTCGCAGACATGCGTCTTGGTCGGACGACCTAGAAGCTCCTTGTTGGGGACTTATCCCCGAGGCGGATTCAGAGCTCGTCCAAGACCAACAAGTTATCCTCATGTGGGAGGGCCCTATAGAGTTGTTTCAACAGATCGACGGGGCTTCGGCTAGCGATGCCCGACGGCAGAGAGCTCTCTAGCTCGTGGAATATAGATCACCGGAAGTTTTATGTGTAAACCCTATGCCTCACATTTCAATAAAGCCGGTCTTTCATTTTCTATGTTCGCTTCACGATGTTACTACTATTTCTTTTTCGAACGGTTCTCGTTTGTTTTTCCTCGAACACGACCTCGTGGCGCAAACACATTCGCTTCCTGGTCTAAGCGACGCAGTTTGACGCTCACCGCCAAGAAACGAAGCTAAACGTAGTTTAACCTCTTCGCAATCTAGCTCTTCCTCGTGCTCGGCTCGAAGTGAGAACCTCGCCGCTTTAGCCGCCGAGCGATATGCATGGTCGCAAGGACCGCTCGAGCACTAACGATGTCCGCTTCGTGCCCTTCTACCTTTGGCGAATTGTTCCTCCACTCGCAGTCGTGGCCTCTCGTCCATATTTAAGTCTTGTGCCCGAGGCACGCCGCCGCCGACCTCGGACCCAACGGGCCGGGTAAGGCTACCCTATCGGCGCCACGACCTAGAAAGTACGGAACGGCTAACAAGCAAAGCAAGAAAGACTTCAAAGTATCCCCAAACCACGGGTCCACAACAGGACGCAGGTTTCTTTGTACACCAAAACTAACCATTCTGTTAGTACATCCCTTGCTTTTTAAAGTTTTTTTTACAGTCGGCCATCTCATGGGCGAAGCTTCTCTTGCTCGAGCTCGGCGACTTTGGTCCTCGGGGCCGATAGCTCACTGGGTTCGAGGGCCACCGTGGAGGCATCCGGCTCGGCGCTGTTCGCCTTGGAGCTGGGTCATCGCGCTGCCGCCGCCTTTGGCATGCTCAAGCCTCCTTCAAGCTCCGAGACCTTGGCCTCGAGCTCGGGACGCTATGCCGAGGAAGACCGGTCCGCGGCGGCCTTCTCCAGTGCCTCGACCTTGGCCTCGCTTCGTCCTCGATCGCCTTGTTGGCGCGGCCGAGCTTTCTTCGAGTTCTAGGATCTTAGCCTCGAGGTCGGGGACGCTTTGGCCGGAGAGGCACCCGCCTGCAGCAGCCTTCTCCGTGGCTTCAACTTTGGCCCGCTCGACCTTGAGCGCTTTGGCCGACTGCACGCTCTTGCTCGACGGCCAGATAACCATGGTCGCGCTCGAGGCCCCTGCACGCTCGAGCTCCGCCGCATGGGCTACTTCTTGTGCCCTCATCGTCGGGCGCAAATCGTCAATCTCGGGGCCTCTACTCGAGCTCTCCTTGCTCGACCTCAATGGTCCTGGATAAGCTTGTCGCTTAACCTCCCGCCTCTATTGCGCCCGAAGGCCCTTCAAAGACAACGGCATGCTCTCAAGGCCTTGTAGCCCTTGGGTGGCATGGTCGATCACCTTCATGACGAGTAGGGAGGCCCAAAATGAGGAATAAGGAACACAAAGCTACCACTATGAAATGCGCAGAAGACCCTTACCTTGCGGAGATGGCCTTCCAGCGTATCACGCGTTAAACTCCTCATGGTCGCCGATACGATTGCGGGGATCTCTTCCTCCTCGCCGACCGGGCAAGACTAATGTCAAGGTCGACCCCGACCACCACCGGCGCGCTCGGCCGGATCTCGAAGTTACCGCCTTTAGGGGCGGCTCGTCGTCACCTCCTCCGGGTTCACCCACAACAACCAGGAAGGCGCGACGCCAAGATCGTCCCACCTTCACGATCGGGCCCCACCCGCCTCCGGCTCGAGGGGACGGCGTCGGTCTGCCACAGATTCTCGACCTCCACGGCCGGGTGTCATGACCTTAGTGCCCAGCAGCCGCTTGGCAGGTCCGCGAGCCCTCGGCGGCTGGTCACCTTCGTGGCCGGAGGAATCGCTGCCTCGACGCTGGGGCGGCCGTGGTCGGGAGTTCAGAGTGTCGCCTCGGCGCCACGGCTCGGGCACCCTCTCGCGTGAAGCCGGAGAGTCGACAACGGCGGCGCAGATCATGAGCCTCGCCAGTGTCAAAATCCGCGCTGGTTGCGGGCTGGAGCTCTCCATCGTCCGAATCATCAAGGGCCTGGTCGAACTCACCGACCGGAACCAGGTCCGACGACCCCGACGGGGTCCGCGTTGGGCGCGAAAGGCGACGCGGGACCAACTCAAACGTATCCTCCTCCTCGGACTCGGACTCGCCCTGGACAATAGCCATCGTCAAAATGGGCAAATTTCGAGCTCGGGTGCTCACGGTCTGCGATCAAAAGCATACACTAAGCCAAAAAGATGCGAAGGAGGCGCGCACCGAGATGCAAAGAATTTACCCGGTCACGCATCTCGCCTCGCCGAGGGTCGCCGAAGGTCTTGTTGCCCGATGCCGAGGGGGCTCGCTTATGCTGGCCTCACGACAGGATCTCGAGGCCCGAGCCGGCTCACTTGATCGCCGCCGCGGCAAGGGCCCGGTTCAAGCCCTAGGGCGGGGTACCAAGACTGGCGGCGCCGCCGCCTGGCCGCTGCAACTAGGAAGGTCTCGTCAAACTGCAAGGCACATGAACTTAGGCTCGGGGGCTCGACCGGTAGGGTCCTTACCGTGGCGCGGTTCCCCCACTCGACATGCGGCCTCTTCACCTCCTGACGGCTTGTCGTGGCTGAGGGGGGCCTCTTCCTCCCTTTCTGAGTTTGCCACGGGCAAGTGGAGCATCCTCCACAGGTCATGTCGAACAGCCCCGATGGTCCCGAGAACTTGCGTGGGTCGAGGGACCTTCGCTAAAAACAAGATCAAGGGCAAGGTCGGGACGGCTTGCCTCAACCTTTCCGGCCGGCACGTTCTTGGGACCGGATCGTCGAGGGTGTATCCATGCGCCAGACTTCCTAACATTTCAACATCCCGCCGGAGACCTGTGATTCTTCGGTGCCGCAAGAACATGGGCTGTCAAGAAATTTGGAAGATGGATTTCGAGCGAAGTTCCAAGGGCGGAGGCCTTGCCTGTCGAACCTTCACGAGTGGGGTCGTCGCTACCATGATCTCGAAGAACGGGTGCTCCTCCTCCACAGAGGGGACACCGGCTTCAAGAAGAAGTCGACGGCGATTGCCCGCCTGGGGCCACGCGGGCGCAGATATGTATGGCAGCAATGGCCTCTCGTCAACCTCCAGATCTTCGGCTCGGGGTCTCCTTCTTCTCGGTGACGGGGTCCCTCAGACGTCGAGTCCGAGCTCCCTTTCTTCAAATAAACCACCGCCGGGCAGGGGCCAAGTGAGTCCTGTGGCGACTTCGGGAAGAGCCATTTGAGCCCGGTCCGAAGTCGGAAGTACAGACATCCGACCACAGGGTCCTTCCCGGAGCGGAAGAGGGAGTAGTAGCGAAGAACAGCGAGGGGGTGGGAAGGATTCCCAGGAATCCCTCGCACAAATGGGAAAAGATGGCGAGCATAAGGACGGAATTCGGTGCCAGATTGATGAGCTCTATTTCAGCCTAGAAAGAACGCCCGCCATGAACTCGCTCTCAAGGCCCGCAGCCAAGGAGAGCGTAATGCTCGGTGCAGACGATCTCATCATCCCTCGGGCGAGGTTCGGTCTCGCCGCCCAGCAACCGCCATGTCACCGGGTCCACTATCCCCAGGGCCTCGAGCTCCTTCATCCTCGCGGACGACAGGGTGCTCCTTCCAAGCTTGGTCATGGCGCCAGAGGGCGCTTGGTCGAGGAGGCGAACGGAAGGACCTTGCTCGGCGAGAGAACTTGGAAGACGAAGGGCTCAAGGGCGAGTGCTTTTCTTGCTGAAGATGTGGCGCTGGGATTATGAACCGCAACACGGTAAAATCCAGTCCACGGCGCCTTAAAAGGCGTGCCAACTATGACTTGACGGCTGTGATTAAGGCTTGGGCTACGGGGTCGAGACGCCGCCAGGTGCCCATCAACCGCTCACATCCGCATTCAACATCGAGAAGTCCGAAGGTCGCTAGGTGTCGTGGCTAAGAGACTTGCCTTATGGTCTCCGGCCGACCTCGACCAAGGCGCCAAGACCCACTGGCGGTTTTTCCGTCCCAAGAATAAGGCTCGAGGTCGCCCTAAGGGTTCCTCCGACCTAGAGCCTCGGGGCTAGCCGACGAGGGGGAACTCCTTGACCGGTCGGCGACGGTCAACGGAGCCCCAAGCTCGAAGGCCCCGACCACGACACTGGTGATACCGAGCGCCGACCTAGAGCGCCAGGACCCGGTTTGACCTCGCCGACCTCAAGCTCGGGCGGGATCTCGCTCAAGCCTCGGTCCGCCTGGATTTCGGATCGCATCCGATCGACAGTTGCCGAGAGCGGTCGAGGGATGACTCAGAGGCGCTGCAAGCTCGGGGCGCTTCTTTGCCTGCCCTCAAGGTGCACGGCCCCTCTCCGAGGATGGCTCCGCCGCTATCGCGCAGAGGAAGTATAAAGACCAAGGACGATGAGCTCCAAGGACACGAAGACAACACAAGCACACGCAGCAGTCATGAGCTAGGAATCACCTTTACCATCTTAAGTTGTAAACACCGCTCAGATACCCAGATAACAAGAATCACCGCCATGAGGCGATCGGAGTAGAGCTATTACCTTCACGGGGCTCGAACCAAGATAAACTCTTGTCTCGTGCTCGTTGTCGCCTTGCTCCTACCATCACCGCGATCGATTTTCTTCCTTCGTTCGAGTAAAATGCAGCTCGGATCCCATAAACTCTCTGACCCCTACCTCTTTCTTGCGGTTGACGATCCCGATCGTCGACAATTAGTTTCTCAATTCAAGGTGAAGTTGGAAATAAGTCACCTAAATTGGGATTCAAAAGATATGCGCTGATAGTATGTAGATGTAGGTGATATTTTGCACAACGGGAATTAATGTTTGTCACACATTATTCATTCTCCAAATTACATGCTTATAGATTCTACATGTTACTTTTGTGGACTATCTTTCGCACGCATGCAAGTTTTGTATATAGCATGCTCAACTCTTTTAATTTCGAAAATAGTAGCCCTTGCAAAAAAATAAATAAAAATACGACTGGCCGCGTAAATGGATAAATGCAAGATTGAAATCGAAGTAGGTATGGATTATTGATGTCTTCACGCGTGAAATCAAATTATAGAGAATAATAAATGAAGTTATTATCTTATTTATGTTCCTTCTGTTTTTAATTTTTTAAAGACAATAAATAAAGTTAAATTTTTTTGGATTTTTTTTGTATGATCATAGTCCACTAAAGAAGGTACCATAAATTTTTTAGAGTATGATCAAACTTGTACATTTTTATAAAAATCTGGCAATGCTTCTGCCATTTTTATAAAATGTCTCAAAAGTATTGTCCCAACTCTAATCTAGAAAACTTGAGATCAAGTCAAATTTCTGAAATCATGGTAGCAATTTGAACTTTTTTTTCAATTTTTTTTTTCCATCGGAATTTGTAATATCGTCCTTGGCCGAAATCTAAAACCCGACTAAAATTTTTGAAATTTTACTAGAATTATGAACCTTGGTCATATCCCAACACATTTCACATTCTTAGGCCCCGCATCCACATGGCCAATCGGCCCCACAAGCAGCTGAGGCCTTGACACTAACAAAATACTCCTTCCATTTAAAAATATAAGGCTTATTTTGACTTTGCACAAATATTAAGATTACAGTGAAATTGAGAAAGGTGTGAGTGAAAATAACTTAGATACTCCCACTTAATTGTCTTGAAAAAGAGAAATAAAACTCTGTCTTGTGGTAATTAATAAATACATATGGTTAAGAAAGAATAAATGAAGATATGATAAAAAAATATTATTAAATCTATATATAAGATTTATATTTCTAAATAAGGTCATTTAAAGTTGGCTATTATATTGAAATATTTGGTGTTCAAACTAAAAAAGTTTCAAAAATTCTGAAAAAAATCATGGATGTACATATGATCAAATTCGTCCTGTGCTAAGAGTAATAAAGACAAACTTGATCATGAACAGAATAGTTCCTGCTCATGATCAAGTTTGTTTTTTTGTAACTTCTAGTATAGGATGAATTTGATCATGAAATTTTATATGTAGATGGGGTAAGCTGATATGTACATCCATGATTTTTTTCAGAATTTTTAAAACTTTTGAATGTGCACAAGTTTTCACCAAATATTTCATACAAGCATGCGATACTGCGCTTTTAAAGTTTTAAACTATCCGAGTGAGTGAGAAATATCATTACATGCACGACCAAGACGTGGCGACTGAATATGAAATCTTTTCTCTCTGGCGGTCAATCCCACATGGGCAGCCGGCCTAGCACCGGCATCCTCGCGTTCTGCGCGTCCGGTTCGCGTTGCACCGGCATCCTCGTGGCTCACCGACCACGTCCGCATAAACGCACGCCAGCCAGGCAGCCACCCACGACACGACTACACGAGCTCGCACGGCCGCAGCCGTCACGGTCACACGCGGAGACATTGCACGGAACTAAAGACAAGTACGGAACTAAAAAGTTAGTATAATATTTGTTCTATATCTAAATAAATATATATATCTTTACATTAATAAAAAGTCAGTACAAATAATCCTATCTTTATCCAGTTGCCCTATAAATAGTAGTGGTGGCCTACTAGTTCAATCCTGTCTGACGGCTACACTACGATGGTCGGACCACCCGCACGTACGCGCGAGGTATGTCCACAGTCCACACCTTTTTCTAGATTTTATTGCTTTTATTGTACCTCAAAAAAGGCTCCCGATTTCTTTCTTAGGCCATTCCTAGTAGGAGTTTCAACTGAGTTTCATTCTCATTAAATGACATGACACATCATCATGTTTGGTGATACTGGCAAGTAATTATGAAGAGAGAGATAGAGAGTTTCATGGGAGGTGAGAGAGTTTCATCTAGATGAAACTTGAGATCTGTGATTACCTGCAAAAAAGTTCGATGCAAGACTTTTAAACCGAGAAATGAAACTATGACCTTTAATAATTTTAGTGAGCTTAGCTGCTGCTGCTGCTGCTGCTTCTTCTTCGTTGATTCAGGCGCAGGTGCGTTTCTATTCTGTTTTGATCTGTCGAGCATACAAGTTAAGATTTTCCTTGGGCTCAAGTGGAAGTGCCGCGCGCTGACCTCACTCGTTAATTAGCTCTTTATTTTCTCGCGGTCCATTCGTGGGACTTTGCTAGCTGTCCGATGCGTTTTCCTGGGTTTTCGTGCTTTGTTTCAGGAATCCTTGAGCTAGAATTCAGCTCGAGCGGCGCTGATGAGTCTGCAGTTTTTGTTGGTTTTGTTGGTCGTTTCCCTTTCTGTGTTGTCACCTTTCTTAGTTAACATGCTTTTGATTTCTTTTTTAACAAATACTGAAGAATTAATGGTGTCGTGCACCCTTCAGTTTTGATTTGAGGAGCCAGCTCGTTGTTGAAGGTCTCTTTCTGGGTCGCAGTTTGGAAATTTGGCTATAATTTAATTAGTTTAAAATTAAGTTACACCTCGACTGAATCTTCATCGTCTAAACAAGCTGGGAGCCGAGGAACTTGACCCTACAAGGTCCCATATATTTGGATGATTTTTCCTTTTCCTTTTGGGACAAGGAACTAGATCTTAGCAAGCTGAACTTTTGAATTGTGATGTTCGAGTGCTAAGCATTTTGGGTTGGTTGTATAGTTTTTCTCCCCTCATCTGTACAATCACGCTTGAAGCTCACAGAAAAAATTTTAGAGGACAAGAAAAGAACAAAAAGGCGCACCTGCCAGTGTACTATTTTAATTCCCTTTTTCTTCTTCACATGAAGACGACACGAGGGCACCAATTTGACAGATCCCTGTCATACTAATATTGGCATGCTTTGCTTTTTCTATTTATCTTTTTGGATGCCCTACTGCTCACAATAAGCTCGGTAAGATTAAGCGCTCAACGCACCCAACACATAACTGCGGGCAGGGCGGAGAGGGGCGCGCATCCTCCCAGCCGGTCACTGCAGAAGATCTACGAGGTGGTGAGAACAACGCCGATGCTACTACTGTTTTCAAGCTCCCATTCCTTCTGAGTACAATGGGACAGGACCAAGAAAATGGCTCATGCTTGGTTAATTTCTTGCAGAATTACGTTCGTCAGTTCCGCCGCCGCCCCGCAGGACGAAGAAGGTCGTCGCTCGCAGCATGACGCCGGCGCCGGAGCCCCGTACACTCCCCCAGGTTTGTCAGGTCTCTACTCGCACCCCGTACGTGCAACCGACCGCCGTGACAGAACTCGTGAAACGCACGCGTATGGACGACACAAAAAAGTGAAGTGAGATTACGGATGAATGGATTTTTCAGCTGCTTAGCTTGCCGGGACGGTTGTGTTTGTGCCTTTTCCAGTGACAGTTGAATCTGATGACTCTTCGATGTGGAACCGAGGCTTGTCAGTCACTTGCACAGAGTCAACTTGCTGTACTAGAAATTTGGACCCATGACAGTGGTTTGAATGGATCTTTCTTGCAGTCAGGACAGTGTGTGAATGAATCTGGTGACCTTGCCTTGTGTTGGTTGGTAGTAATACGGTCAGCAAACCAACGTGAGTGTTGGGGCTTATTTAGGCTGAGTTCAGCAGATGCCGTCCGTGTTGCTTAATGCTTATGGACAATGACAACGGACAAACCGAAATTTGACGATCATGCTAAAGTTCAATCATCAACTCATCGTCTGCACTGGACTTTGGTCGTTGACGAAGTTTCTTCAGACACTCAACAGTTTAACCTCATTACCTGAAACTGATGCACTTATATACGAACAGCGCTAGAAAAAAACAAACCGTACAACTTAACACACTTGTAAGCCAAAAGCCCCAAACCTAACAATAGGATGGATTTTCAACTAGTTTTTTTTTTTCAAAATCCGTAAGCCCCGTGTATAACTAAATGCTAGCAGGCACTAGAGAGGTGCTTTTCAGCTTGTTGCACGATAGTTTTACACATCCTTAGCATTCTTTTTAGGCCGAATAATAGCCCAACTCTCCTTGTTCAGCAGAGGGGTGGACCGGGCCCAATAGGCAACGTCCCTATTTGATTTGCAGCTCGGACTAGCTAGGCTTATGTTAATTCAAAACTACGCTATGAAATATTAGTTGTATGTTTAATTGTCTATCACGTTGGGCTACAGTAGGATGGCCCAGAATATTCGAATAGACTACAATGAACGGCCCAACCAAATAGCTGAATGCGACCTTGCCTCCTGCAAAATAGTCTAAAAAGGGGGTAAATTTCTGAATTGTCCTCTTTCGAAAAAAGAAAGTAAAATTCTGAATTTTAGGGCCCGTTTGGTACGGTTCCAGATTCTAGTAGAAACGGAAACGGTTCCAGATTCTTGGTAGAAACGTTTCAGGTAGAATCAGAATCACCATCTGGAAACCGTTTGGCTAAGTGTCTGGATTCAAATTGTGGAAAGAGGATGAAGTGGTGAAAATGACCGAAGTGCCCTTTGTATTTGTGATGGATTTGTAGTACATTTTAATGTAAAAAATGACGATGAAATACATGCATCCATAATAATCTCATTACAGAATTTTTGTATTAATATTATAAAAATCATAAAGTGAACTACGATCTAGATTCCATAATTGCCTTTGCAAGATCATCACGAAATCTATCCATATTTATGTCATTTGCATCGGTTGTAGTCGTATTTGATGAATTTTGAGACGGCTGATGTCTTGCATATCTTTGTGGTATTGTTGGCATGTAATCTGGATTCTCGTCACACATTTGAAAATCTGCATCAAGCACATGATTTTCACGAATGTAGTTATGGAGACACATAGTTGTCAGCAACGATCATCTTCATTTGTTCATCGCACGAGGCATCTTTAGAAGGATCCTCCACTTCATCTTCCATACGCCAAAAGTACGCTCAACCACATTACGAAGGCTAGAGTGCAAATAGTTGAATACCTCTTGCTGACCAGACGGCGCCACACCTCTTCTCCAGTCAGGTACATGATACCTCTGCCCTTTGTACGGTGCTAAGTACCCCGGTCTGTTTGGGTAACCAGCATCCACAACATAATATTTGCCTAATGAAACACGAAATATCATAAGTAATGTGATAGTAACATGACAATAGATTTGTGTAATGTATCAACAATTTTTACCTTGCGGAGGATGTGGGAAGACTTGTGTATCATGTTCTATAGCATGATAGAGCACACTGGTGTCATGCATAGATCCTGGTTGTCCAATAGAAGCATACGTGAAACGCATATCAAAGTCAACCACAGCCATCACATTTTGGGTTGGAGTCCCTGATCTGCCAATATATCGAACATAATCTCTAGACTGTGGTGTTGCTAGGATATGTGTCCCGTCAATGGCTCCAATGCAATCTTTAAAATGCGGTCACATCCTTTGATCACCAGTAATCCTACTATGCACATTGGCAAAGTTTCGATCCTTAGGTCTTATGCAATTTTTAGCCATTCGAATTAAGCATTGTAAGACATCATCGAATTTTCTACTGATTGTCTCCCCTGAATGCTTGAATGTATTCTGAATCGAACTATTGGATCTATTTTGGCCGCATATGCACAGAAAGATAGCAAGCGATTCTAATGAGGTAATATTGATGGATGACTTCGATAGTAATTGCTTACCAATAAGTCATGCAAACTGAAAAAAGACTTTCACTCATCTGAACATTCTGTGACTTTCTCCAAGTGTGTTCAATACCTCCATAATCCATCCATAACCACTGAGTTGTGAAGTCCTTGGTGGATTCTTATCATAATGCTTCATGTAATATTGATGTAAAACGTAGCGAGAGCAAGTAAGTTGGTCTGCAAAATTTGATGTTCACGTATAACCTCCGCATGAACCTCGCTATCACTATCACTTTCACTTGAAGACATCTCTAACATAGAAGAAAGCAATATTAAAATAAAATATATGCCAAGTGTAAATTGCAAAAAAGAAATCGAATTGAATTTTATTCCTATTAAATCAATCAAAACATGGTCAATCAATCAATTAAAAAAAAAATCAAATTGAACCCTTTTATTAATCTATTATTATTCTATACCCTTTAAATGAATTTCCCTAAAAAGTAGGACATCATGGTCCATATTTGACAAAGTGCTTCATTGTGAGCCATGCAAATCGGTCTTCGGAGTGTCCAATGTCATAAACATCTCTCTCAAAGACGCTTTGTGAATAATTCAAGAGCGATGAAGTGTTGCTTTGTCCCGTAAATCGCTCCACACTCCTTCACAATGTTCATTACTGCCTGGATAGAACACTCATCCTTGTTTGCAAGCGACTCTATAGAAGCAGCGGACCTCTCACTGAAAGTCACCATTTTACTAATCTGTTCTTCGATCCACTTTCCTCCACTTGTCTTGGCTCTCTTTGTCTTCTCTTTGTCATGACAATATGATCTCTTGCCTTTGCCCTTGCTAGTTGGAGTTATTTCTTCTGGATCACTTTCCGACTCTGAATCCACGGACTCAACACAATGAATAGGGCTTGGAGGAATAAGACCGATTTAAGCACCAAAATGATCGTCACCGGTATTTCTAAGGTCTTCAAACATAACCTTCAACTCATCTTCATTTTGAATTCCCTTGTCTTTAAATTTACCACATCCCGGAATTTTCTAGAAATATGAAAACATATGTCAAAAATAAAAATAATATTGCTGCAAACAAAACAAGATCAAATATTTTACGGTTTGCGCACTTATTTTTCTCATCATCTTCCACCAATCATTGTTCATGTCAACCGTTCCCTTCCTCTCATCCCAACCTATGCCTATTTGTTTCAACAACTCCTTCCAAGCATTGTACTCTAGCTTCAATTTGGACCATTTATTCTTAAATTGCCCCCTAGTGTACAAAAGACCCGTCTCCTCATTGATTTTTTCAATCACTATTTTATACCCAACATTGTTCAAATGGGTGCTAGAACGATTTCCGCACCTCACTTGTTCGGCAAACAATCTACAAACAATCCTAGTGTGTTCTTCAGACCATTCAGCTTCAACCATCTACACAAGCAAACCAATATCATGGCATGAACCATAACAAAGTAAAATAAACAGTCATTGCAAATAGCACTAGGGAAAACTGAATCCTGACCACTCAAGCACCCTGAGCTGTTATTTAACATAAAATGCAAGCTTTGACTGTATTCAACTTGTTGTGCTCACAACTTCTATAAGCTAATCCTTTCCCTAGTCTGAAGTGTTACTTTTTGTTATAGAACAGTACAGTTATACTACATCCCCTGGAAAAGTGAGTAGAGCTAGTTATACTACATCCCCTGATTACTGAATACGTTGCTCCAGTCAGTGTATTTGTGTCAACTTACATAGAATACCTGCTACCATGAAGGATGGAGCAAGGATTAGGAATAGAGTGGGACAAACAAACGAAGATATGCTAGAGGAAAGCAACGAAGGGAATCAAAGATGGCCATTAACCATGCCATAGTGCAGATATGCTGGAAGGCATCTTGAATGTGAAGATATACACATGCTCCTGACAAGTGACTTGTTAGCAAGAATAAGGTAAACATTGACTAGTGCCTAAAACCACTACTGCAGTATGAACTGACACATTTTGGTACTATTCAACCAAACAAATATTAGATGGGATAGTTTAAATGGTCAACAATCAACTCTTATATTCCTCTGTGATTTCCTCTTTTCTGTTTACATCATAGGATCAGCTCATCTTAATATATAACCATGACTATATGCTTCCTCTTTTACATGGAAGTTACAAAAACCAAATATGACCACAAGGCATCAGCCAAACTTCACATGGGAGCACAAAATAACTGCTAGAGAAGCTCTTGTTGTGAACCAATCACTGAAAAAAACAAGTGCAAGAATAGAACAATAAAGGTAACTCCAAAGACTAGACGAGGTGCTTCTCTTTGCCATTTGCAGAGTTGCATTTACAGATTATGACATTAGAAATTCATGCAGTAGATTAGTTTTCAGTCTAACCACTGGCATGTGATTCTCTCAGATTATCTGAACTCTGAAGCCATCAGTTAATATGATGAGCTATTCTACACATCTGTTTTGCTCTAAACTTGGTTTTCTTAATCTAAGCTCTTCAAGCCTTTCAGTTCTTTGGCTGTCAGATGTTTGTTCCCTTTCAAAATCGGTGAAATTTAGAACCTACTTTTCAGCAACAGCTCAATATGAGAATTTTAGAACCTCCACATAAGATAGATTGAACTCACTTGTCAACTACACACAATTAAACACAATTAAACAAAAATAAGCTAAGAAGAGATCCAAACTTTGAAAGGTGTGCATCATCTGAAGATAAAAATCATGCTTCACCGTATCATATCAACCCAACTACTAAACTACCAAGTGCAGTTGTTCAGAGACAAACAGACAACATCATTCATGCACAAATTGGTATTACAGATTGCTACAGCTAGCTCTTTCATGACAAGCTCACCATTGTAGGATGCAAATTCTAATTTCTGATCAGTTGTATGCAAAATGTCATGGTTGGATTACAGGCTAACAAAATCAAGAAATTAGAATCAAAGAGAGAGGCGAATATGAGGAGGGACGCAGTGCGTACCTTGACGGCGACGGTGGGGTGTGATGGGGTTGGACTACCGGCGGCACCTACCAGTTGAAAGAAAATGTATAATTCCTTACCACCAAGTTCCTCTATTAATCATGTATAGTTATCGTATACTCCTTATCTATGCTAAGCAGCAAGAAAAATATGTTTTTCATTAGTAAGCACCTGCATTGTACGTGCTCTAACCATCCAATTCTAGGCCCTAATGCTTCCAATAAACGATTCACAACATGTACGCGCAAGCGAGCAAAGGGATAAACTCATACATCGGTGTGCAAGTGCAACCACTACGACGAGATGAGACCGACGGGAAGAGGTAGGAGAAGAGAAGATATGAGAAAGCGTGACATCACGGACCGTCTCTGGTAGTGGATGCCGCTGTCCGAGAAGTAGACGCGTTGCGTCGGCGTCGACGCCGAGGTCGTTGGTGAAGTTGAAGCGACGCCTCGGCCTCCGTGGCGAGTGGCGTGGCCAGCCCGCCTTGAGCCCGACCCGAGGAGGACGCGGCCGCCGGCGACGCCGGTCCCGCCATGCCGAGCGGGTCGAAGGCGACGCCTCGGGCCTTGCACCTCACCGTGGAACCGGATCTTCGCGCCGCTTGGTTTCGCGGGAGGGCGCTAGGTTTCGCGGGAGAACGAGGAGAGGACGCGCCATCGCTTTTAGCAGGGCAGACTTGGAAATCGATTCGGTGAATCGGTGAGGAACGGCGTCGTAGCCGATTCGAGCACGGCGACAAAAATCAGAAACGTTCCGCGCTGAATCGTTCCGATGTAATGTTCCGTTTGGTTGGTTTTTTTTCCGATTCAAGGAGAAACGGGTGTGTTCTAAGTTGCCAAACGGGCACTTAATGCTCTCTTCTCTTCTTTTTCGTTGTACAATAAATGCACTAACTGTCGCATGCATGTGCACAGGTTCAAGCACTGGTCTCGACTAAGAGAATACTATCTTCCAATATTGCAGGCCGAGGAGGGCTCTACAACAGCAAGGTGGGAGACGGTGGAGCAACGCCGCAAGGCCAAGGCCAAGGAGAACCTCGAGGTCGGCGGCACTACCGCTGTCTTCGGCTTATCTGTGCTTTTGGCCTTGCTCTGGGAGGCCAAGCATCAGAGCAATACTCGCTTGACCGTCTCGCTGCAGCTCGCCTTTGCCACCGTATGCAGCGGCATGGCCCTCATGCTTCTCAGCATGAACATGCTCGGCCTCCCGGAGAGCCTCGTCTGGCGGTCAGCGCATCGCCTCCAGGTGCCTATTCGTCGTCTGCTCCGCGCTGTCCGGGCTTATGCTTGTTAGCCTCCTGGCGCTGCTGCCGGGCAGGCTCTACATGTTCATTGGACTCGGCGTGGTTACGGCGATAGCGCTGCTGGTTGCCGCGGTGCACTGGTACCTGAGCCGCCGTGCCGGGGGAGGCGACGAGGCGGCGGCGCACGAGGAGCATGAGGAGCTGGAGTCCGCGTGCAAGACCACCTCTGCCGTCACCAACTCGGCGTTCGGGGGTCTGGTTGGCGTCCTGTTCAGCGCATCCAAGATGTCCGCCAGCGCCACAGGGGCTGTCTACGCCGCCATCTTCTTCATGTTCGCCACCGCAATCTTCGGCATGTTCGTGATGACGGTGTCGAAGAAGGTGCCGGAGATCACAAGCCCGCTGCTCCGGCGATTCCTCGCCAGGGCGATCAGGCTCGCCAACGGCTTTTTGCTCTGCTCGCTGGCCTGCGCCGCGTTCGCAGCATCCTTCGTTGTATTGGGAAGCCTCATTTTTGCGGCGTTCGCGCCGTTGGTTATTACAGCCGTTGTTTGCTTCGTCCTCCGGCATTGCATTGTCGGCCGTGGCAGCGCCGTCATGGACAACCAGGAGCATCAGGAGGCCCGGATCAAGGCGATGGAAGACATGGCGAGCAAGGTGACAACGGCGACAATGGCAGCGATCATGAGCGTTCTGGGAGGGTTTCTCGGCGAGAAAGACCACCAGAAGATGGGGGCTATGGATGTCATCATGGTTGTCCTGACCTCGGCATTCGTGTCCGGCTTCGGGTTCATGCTTCTTGCCGCCGTGCCGAGCTCGGCAAGGGCGCGCCTTGCTCCGACCGCCAAGGTGCTCGCCTGGTCGTCCATGGCGTTGTTCGCAGCCACTGCAGTTACTATTTACGGTCTAGAGATTTTGAAGGCACATTAGAGGCCTTGTTTGGATGAGCCGAAATGCAGGATGCAAGTGGCACGGATGGCAGACGGCCCGCTCTGGTCTGCAGTGACC
Organism: Guadua angustifolia; assembly: GCA_036346375.1. Taxonomy (NCBI): domain Eukaryota; kingdom Viridiplantae; phylum Streptophyta; class Magnoliopsida; order Poales; family Poaceae; genus Guadua; species Guadua angustifolia. The sequence goes on from JAYEVE010000422.1 coordinate 307,782, forward strand.
ACATAAGCTTTTGCAGCAGCCACTTTTTTTTTTCTTATGCATGCAGGCTAAGCATTTTTTGGGGCTTGGCAGCATAAGATGATAGTGTTAATCTTGTAACGGAGTTGCGTTACAATCTCCAGCCGTGGGAACATGAGCCAAGTTGTAGTTGAGTCCAATTAGGCTGCTGAGTCCATGAGCATGAAAGGCAAGTGAAGTCGTGTCCGCTTGCAGCACATGACCAACTTGAAGTCCGAGTCCATGTTTGAGTCATTCGGTCCTTGTGTAAATAACTAAGTTCCCTGTAAATTTATTTTTGTTAACCAGGGAAGAATCAATGTAAGCCAAAAAGAGCATTGTAGCTCAGTGGTGTTCATTTGCCTGTGAAATTGAGAGATCTCAAGTTTGAGTTCTCTTGCCACAGATTTTAGTTGATTTTTTCGGTTCTTCGTTTTGTGTTCCACACAAGAGCCTTGTTGCCGTGAGCATTCAAACTATAAAAACGACTTCTCTTTCCACTGAGCAGTGCAAGATCTCCAGTTTACATGTCGACTCTTTTTCCAGGTTTATTTCAAGTGTTAGGCGAATGATAATGGATTTATGAATAAATTGGCTGTGAAAAAATTAGGACTTTGTGACAGATCGATCTGTTGCCTACATCATAGCTGTAAAAACGTGATGCGCGATTAACTGATCAGAAGACTATGTTATTCTTGACAGGTAGTTGCTCATCATACCTGACAAATGAAGAATTATACAAGCTCACTGCTCATGTGGAACTTGAACATAATCAAACACTCAGAAATTCGCAATCATGCTCCTGTTCTACACAGTTTTGACTTGATTACTAGCTTATATGTCACAATCAAAGTCTCTAGAAACAGAAGAAAAAAAATGCAAAATGACCAGATCTCTGAAGCAACAAGAGCAGTAAACTTGTTAGATGTGATGCATGGTGTACCGGTGATGAACGTTATAGGCTTATCAAAATACCTTGAACCCCTTCCTGTCAGTGCCAGGATTGCTCGTGCCAATCAAATAGAGCGATATCATGTCAATCGAACACAACAATTTTTGCAACAAATCAATGCAAAAATATTTCAACCGCCTGAAAACACTTATGCAGAAGAAGCAACATTGAGAGTCGATTCTCTGTATGTTTAGAGGAATCCACTGTATCTCCAACTCCACCTCCCCGAACTTAGTGAACTTCATATTCAGGGAAACCTGCTGCTTCACCTTGCCGCTGGCGATCACCATGGCGCTGCCCTTGGTGAGCGCATTGTCGCTGGACATGAGCCACCGGCCGATCTGCATGTCGCCCAGCAGCTCCAAGTCGTTGCTGCATTGATCATTAGTTACAGGTCGATCTTGACCTCCTAGCATGTCATGGTCTAACATTTGCTACAGGACAGGTTGTCAAGCAAGAGAGGGCTTGTAAGATGCAATTGCCGGTGGCTAATGGGAGGTGGAGGTGGAGGAAGCTGAGCGCTGGAGCCTGGAGACTAGCAAGGAGACCTGATTGCAGATGAAGCAGAGGAGCTGAGGAGGATGCTGGAGAGTAGGCTGATTTGCGGGCTATGCGGGACTCCCGCAAGTGCTACAAACTGAATTGGGCTGATTTGTGGAAGCCCACTTAATGTTTTTTGTGGGCTAAATTTGGTGTGCTGACGGACAATCCTCACCCCACTTACATCCTAACGAAATGGGCTGGGATTTCCACCACTCCAAACTAAGCTGAAATGGGCTGGATTTTTTTCGGAGTCGAAGTTTTCATATTCAAAAATTTTTGATTTGAAACTTCTAAAGGTAAAATTTTTACATGAGAGAGGAAGAAAATATGTGGGGGGGAGAGAGGAAGGAACACGGAATCATCGATATAAGGGGAGGGGGGAGATGCGGACGGAGCTAATGTGTACTTCCTCCGTCCAAGTTTATAGAGTGTATTTTTTAATGTTTTTTCCACAAAATATAGGATGTATTTTATATTTCATTACAAAATTAATGTGATGTTCCCTCCATACCCTAAATAAATATCCAGCTTGATTTTATATGATCTACATGTATACATTGAATATAGTACTTAGTAATAATAATTATGAGTAATCTAGTTATTTTCACTATCTTCTTGATCCATATGCTAAAAATAAATAGGTCTCATGAACTTGGACGGAGGGAGTAATAAATATCATATATTAATTTACAAGTATAGCTATTGTATAGAGTTAGCAAATTTGTAATTGCCATTTGCAATAAGCCGTGCTACCACTATAGCATCATGCTGTCGCCGCTTTTTAGAGGACTGATGTCACCTACAGGGACGCACTTTTGGGCCTGGCCCAGCTCGACTAGACTAATGGACCGGGCTGAAGGCCGAAGTGACCTGGGTCACCGTCGCAGAAACCATTAGGTTCAGTGCTATCCTCTTCGTATGCTTGTGTTGCTTGGACGAGTATTTTGAGTGACGGTGTACTACTTTGGAATCGTTCATCCAAATAGCTCTATAGACTTTTTTTTTTCAAATCTAACCTCATTCGACATAGTTTACAAAAATAGTCTCCTCACGAAGCACAGAAAAACTGATAGAGATTATATATCTCTTGCTACCTTATGCTACCATGGCAGCATGCGGCACCACAAGTGAGGGCTGGAGCATGGTTCCTACGAGCTAGCTTGGGAGGGCGAGTCCTGCGAAGGTAGGCAGGAGTTGTGGTGCAAAAACTTGCTACCGCGGCAAGGCAGCACGGAAACTTGCAAGCCTCTTCTGTAGCAGCCAGCAGGGTGAAGGGGTTTTTTAATAGAGCTGTTTTTATAGTATACAATATTGAATATGAGCTATTCATTATATTTGATCTAACGGATCAGATTAGTTAGGATTTAATTATACTTCTTATAGTAGTATTGGTAATAAAAATCGTATAAGGGATAGTATTGTAATTATCCATTTAGTTTATCTTGAACGTAGGAGAACAGCTTGGGGAACTGTGACCGTAGTACTGGAGCTCCCTTGCTCCCCTGCCAGGCTCCTCAGGCCGTTTTACTTTATGTAGTTCCCCAGGGGTTAGCTCACGGCCTCAAGGGGCCGGAAAATGCTCGCCCAAGGCCGCCCACCATGCTGCTTTGGTTCGTCACGAACGGCAGGGTGGAAGTTCAAGTCTATGTGCCTCTTGTTCATGTCAACCTTGTCGAACATGGTCATGTCACCATCTCGAGTGGTGTCCAGTACTGTCTAGGGGGATCTTGACGGGTTACTTCCCACAAGCTCATCTCTATTTACCCAAGCGATCGTCTTGCTTGCCTCGGCTCCCTCTCGCTCTGACGTTGTTTCTTCCTCATCTTTAGTGTCTTCAAACGACGCCTGACGTTGCAAGTGCGATTTATGATATCGTATTGATCAAAGGAGAGCAGCGATAACGCGTGCGGCGGTGACCAAAAAAACTAGGGTAGCGACAATACGAGTTAACGCGTGCAGCAGGGCGGAAAAGAGTAGGACAAGGACAACACGAGTTTGGCAAGGAAATGATCAAAAGTCTATAATACCCCTGAGAAATGAATGGTTAGATCTGATATCTATTACTATTACTACTCCTTCGTCTGTTAACTTTTATATGACTTATTTTTTTAATGATCTTGTTCATAAATATAAGGTTTACATATAGATTTAATGAGACATTTTCTTCTATACCCCTATTTATTCTCTTTTAACTATATACATTTATTCATTACCATCCACATAAAGTATATCTTTCATTTTGGGCATCTAAGTCATTTTCTTTTATAACTTTTTCAATTTCAACGCAATCTTAATCTTTGTGTAAAGTCAATATACACTTTATAAAAATGAACGAAGAGAGTATTTACTCCACATGTTATCCACCCAAAGTTTCTCCTTTAATGAGCATGGTGTCGCATTAGATACTGCGCCAACTGATAAGCCTGGCGCGTATTGCTTGATTTTGTTATTCCCACCTCGATGGTTGGTGGCTGACAACACCTTCCGCCCTCAATATTATCAGCGCAATTGAATGAGTGAATCCATGGGGTTAATCGACGGGATATACGAGGTAACATTGATCTGACCACTCTTTAATCTCTGTAGCGAATGGAACCAGTCATGATCCTATTAAGGATAACTAGTTCAATGCCCGTGCGTTGCTACGAAAAATAATTTTGGTAACGAAACATAAAGCTCAAACAACAAAAGAAAATTGTGCTACAAGATCAAACATCTATTTCTCCAAATTACACAAGTTTTTATAGTTTCTCCTCCGACATGAATTTAGGCATTCATGATATTAAAACAAATTTAGAAATGATATTCTTGGTATCGTCTGAAAGATCTGAAAATAAATAGTTACAATCGCAACACGACTTAGGTAACATTTTGATCAAAACCTTGTCTATGATGTGAGTACTTCTCTGAGACAATATTTTTCGTGAGATTCCGTGAGTTTTCTTAGACTTTCGCCCTTGTCCTTCTCCTTATCTGCATGCAAGTATCTTGATGTTGCTTCAGTGATGGCTCTAGATAGTCGACATATAGTTGCCCATGAGAAAAACCGGTTCGGGAGGTGAACACCGACATGCGGGATGGTCGCCCTTGCGCCTTGTTGATTGTCATTGCGGAAATTTGAGCCTAATAGGAACCGCTTCCTCTTGAATCTAAATGGGAACATCTCATCATCGAGGGACATAAAGGTATTGAGGTAGAAACACCCTCTTCCGGCGTGCTCGCCAAGCACAATCTCAAAGCATCTATAGCATTCTTTTGGAATGCTCAGACTATAAGTCTCGATTACATTGCATAGTCCATTTGCAGGGTCAATGTTTCACAACAACATCACGGGACAGTTAATCTTAAACTTGAGTACAAGTGGAGGTAAACCGTTAGGCGTCAGGGTGTTTAGGAATTCATGAGGGTAGAAGCTATGGGGATCATCCTTCGCAGAATCAAAGCTATGGTACACCATCTCCTCCCTATGAAACATGTCAATCATCTTCATATTAATCCTATTAATGTACTCGTTTCGGGTCGACAGGATGGCTCGAGATGTGATATAGTTTGCATCTGATAGGTTGTCATCCAGCATAAGAAAAACACTCTGTATGAGTTTATCGATGTTTGTGCCATTTCCCGTATATGGTATACAGATCTGATCGAGAAGCCGCACGCAACCATCCTCATTAGTCTCCTAAAATTAAAGCATAGGTATTCTAATGAATAGCAAAAATGTAAATATCAAATTCCGGTAATATCAAAGCATGTTGTAATATTAAAATCAGACAGCACAGACCTCTAGCAGTCTTCTTTCTTCCACGAGTTGCTCGTACCTGTCAGCCAAAACCTATGGAGTCATGTGCAGATACTTCAAGCAAAAGAAACAGAGCAAGTCTAAATCTCACCAATTCAAATTTGGTTGCTAATTAAAATATTATAACAAAACATTGCATAAGCGATACATTGTAAATTGAAACACCGTAATTTCACAAGTATGATACTGATAAAAAACCATGTTTTCTTAACAAAATACGACGAGATATTTGATAATTTTTCTCGATTATTTTATAAGAAGTTCGATCTGATTATGTGGTTCAAAAGTCAAAACTGAAGTCAATCATCAAAATGCGGGGAACCTACAAAACCTTATTTTGTAGGTTGGATGAAGTTGCCAAGAAATCCAAAGCGCAATCACAAGATACATAACCCATTTTTATTGAAATATGGAGAGTGCGCGAAATTGCAAGTCTTGGATCCTGGGGGGACCCATGTTTCTGCATCTTCGTTTTTCTTGCTGCAGGTGTTTTGATTATGTTATGAAATGCTTCCCTGTATGAGCAACCAGTTTGGACAGTGAAACAAGGATGGAGAAGGCAAACAAAGAAAGGAATGTTTTTTATGCTACATGAGTGTCTTTTGTTTTCAGATGTCGTAGGGTGTAGTTGTGTTTGTGTAGACACGGAGCTAATATTCAATTAGCTCGGTCTGTAATTGATACCTCTTCGACCCGACGTCTAGTCTCGTAACCACTTCTCCAATCTGCACCTCTGCAAAACCAAACCGAATCAACAATCGGAAGAACACAACACATAAGAAACGAAATGAAGAGAAATGAGATTGAATTGAATCGAAAACAGAATCACTCACTTCCCCAAAGCACTTCGCCAACTTGAGTCCCCAAAGCACCAAAAGACTTGGCCCTCCATACAGTCTCTTTTTAACCAGAACGACATGCAAGTAAAGTGTAACATGTAAGGAAATAACAAAAATCAGAAATGGCAGTAACAGATATTCCTTTATTAATTAAGGAAGGCATCTCAGTAACATATATTCTTTTCTTAATTAAGGAAGGCATCCTGCAGAAAAGGAATGTGTCACAAAAAACTTACCCGTAGCTGCTGGGGTTGGCGGGGAGGGGCGGTGGGCCATGGCGGTGCAGGAGAGGGGAGACCGAGGCGTTGGAGGCCGCGGAATGCTGTGAGGAAGGAGGGGAAGTCGCCGGAGAAGCGGATGGTGCCGAGGTCAAGGACACGGAGGTGGTTGCGAGCGGTGTTGTGTCCCGCCCGCGAGAGCGTTGCCATGGAGGCAGAGGTCGGAGAGGCGGTTGCAGAGGATCCAGATGGAGGGCGGGAGTGCGCCGGAGAGAGTGTTGGTGGCGAGATCGAGGTCGGAGAGCGCGGGCGCGTTGCTGAGCTTGAGGTGGATGGCGCCGGATGGTGAGGGACTCGAGGGCGGAGAAGGCACCCAGATCTGGCAGGAGGCGGCCGCAGGGAGGCGGATGGAGGCGAGGGCGAGGGTAGGGCTCCCCGCAGATGGAGGTGAGTGTTGGGCCGCAGGGTAGGAATGCACACGCGCGGGAAATGGGCCACAGGGTAGGAATGCACGATCCATCGAGAGAAGGGGATCCAAGGGGTTGGTGGTGGAGAACGGACCACCACCAACTCAAAATTAGAAGTAGTAGAGATACAGAAATGAACATTTTGAACATGTGCAGGCTAAAGCCGATGGTTTTCTTCCTGGAGGCGCGAGTTTTCACAGTTGCATGGCACCACATGGACAAGATTTAGGCATTCCCTCCCCTTGAGGTTCATCATCACCCTTTCATTGGACCAGCAACATCAGCAAGTGGTGTAATAAGGGGATGTTTGGCATAGCTTCAGTTCCACCAAAATCCCTGTGGAGTTGGTGGAGTAGGGTATTTCTAACTCCAGAAATTTATAGGCTAAAATAAAGTGAATTAAGTTTATATTTTTAGTCTAAAATGTAAACAAGATGATCTACCTAAACACTCTTAATGTACCCACAACTCTAGCTTCATAAATTTCTGGAGTTAGAAATACCCTGCTCCACCAACTCCACAGATTTTGGTGGAGCTGAAGCTATCCCAAACACCCCCTAAGAGTGTTTAGGTGGGCTATCTTGTTTACATTTTAGACTAAACAAATAAACTTAATTCACTTTAGCCTAGAAGCTCCATATCTGAGGTGGAGCTGGGATCTGTAGGTCTGCCAAACAGGGCTTTAAGTCACCTCAACATGAGCAATAGCTACATCTATATAACAGGCAACGACAGGTTCCTACCCAGCATCACCACCATTGACAATGCTATCAATAGAGGCGGCGGCTAGATTAGCCTACTTCTGCTTCATTATCATCTCCTTGTGACATTTGGAGCATATATTCATGGTTAGCCGCACCGCTGAAGAAGCCACATATATTGATGCAAAGGATGGGGACCTCCGAACAGGTCTCCTTTTGCTCTATGGTTTGGTTAACTAAAAATCAGACACACCAGTCAGTCAATACTACAAGTCTACAATAGTAAACAGGACTAATACATATGTACTCCGAACAATCTACACATAGTTAATAATTTACAACTAGGGGTGGGCGTCCTGTGCCATGCCACCACGGCCGGGCCGGCCCGGGTAGCCTTCGGCAAGCTCAGGCATAGGTCATTTGCAATTTGTGTCATGCCAGCTCTAAGCCAGCCCATTTGCACTATTGCAATAAGAGGAAATGAGCTAGAGACGCAGAGAGCTAAGGTAGTGGATACAAATATTGAGGAAAAGAACTAAATTTTATTCATTCATGAACAAGTACAAAGTTACTGATATGGCCCCAATTACCAATACTACTTTGCATCATATTCTGAAAGTACAAATTAAGATGAACAATCAAAATGGTGCTGTTTTGAATAAAAAAACGAAATTCAAGCATGTGGCTGAAGGGGAGGTGAGGAAGGAAGGCCAAAGGAGGGTGGTTGGAACCCTAAAATATGACAAGTATATTGTCCCGGCAATATGTAAATCATTTGGACATGAAACATGTGCTACTTTTGTATGCATAGGCCAGCCAAGGGCATGGCCGCATGGGTCAAGTGGCTATAGCAGCATGGACAACCAAAGGTATGGCCACACGATCCAAGGCTACATGGGCCACATGGATGGAGGGCATGTGTACTTGCACATGATTTGAGTGATAGCCCAAGTCATGAGAGAGAAGCATGAAAAGAATCAAACTCAGTTTGGAAAAGGAAAGAAATCAACTTAGATTGATAGCATATGCTAAATTAAAAAGTATATAACTTTCATGTCTAAGCTCATAATTTGATGTTCTTGTATTTTTCTGAAAGCTTACGAGATTATATTCATATCTTTCCATAGTGACACCTTCTAATTTTGTTTCCTTCTATTTTTAATCTAGTTGGCAAGTTTCAACCTGTTGGTTGATCGAATTTGAGTTTCTAAAGTTGTATTCTCTTTCTATCGTTTAGAGTCTAAGTTGTATATATTTATAAGATAAATTTTGTTTAGCTTAGGTATATTTTGACCATGCATTGTGCACCAATATAAAATTTAGGAGCATACCCAATTGTACAAATTAGAGTTGATATAATGAGTAAAATTACAAAAAATCACCATAATATTTGGTGACCATGATTGAGGTGTGTTATTAAGTTGAGTTAATTGTCATGAATTGAGAGAGAGAAAGAGAGAATTTATTGTGCAAGTTGAAGACTCGTCATTTTCAGATTGTACCAAAGAAAGCCCTTGCAATTATATCTTTTTAGATTGGTTTGCAAGCTATCATGAGTGGTACCGTGAAAGATTGGGCATCTCACCCATCAATTAGCAATTCCTGCTAATTAATACGTATTAATTATTGTCTCATTAAAAACCTTACACCCAGTATGGGTACCCTAGTGTGGTCTCATTAAAAACCTTACACCCAGTATGGGTACCCTAGTGTGGAGTGGCTTAGAGCGTGTGCTCGATGTCAGTAAGTATGAACTCTCTAGTCTCCATTCTCTGCCTTTTAGAATCTTCATTGTCTTCCCTTTTTCTGCATGCAAGGACCACAAAAGACGCTGGCCGTAGGCCAAACCACAATATGATGCAATATCATGGCTGAGCGTCCTGCTGCGTATTGTGCCTGCTTTGGGCCTTCGAGCCTATTTCGCACTGTGCCGGCCTGAGCTCGGCCCATGCAGGTGTGCCATATCGTGCTGCCCATCGTGCCCGACCGTGAGGCCTGGCAAGGCCCGTGTGCATGCATGCTGTGCTGTGCTTCAGCTATGCTATGCCTGTCATGCCATGGGTCAGTCCAAAAAAGCCCATCCCAATGCCCAGGTTTGGTTGCAACAAAGCGTTCTATTTTGTGATAAATATGGTCGTATGATCTTCAAGCTATAATTTTGATCATGCAAAACATGTTGTGATCTATGGTCTAAAACATGTTGTAGCCTAATGAATCCAAATCCAACAAAGTAAATTTACTCCAAGAAGCATCTTACAAAAAGGCTAATGGCAGCTTGGTCAAATATCAAACTGAAGGTACTAGCAATGCAACCTGCCCTATCATTAAGCCAAGTTTCGCATAACTTGTAGATGTATTTTTTTGTAAAATTTTCACATGTATTCATCAGAAAAGGCATTAAAATTCACCATAAAAATATTTAGTGCTAAATTTAGTTCTACAAACATGAAAACCGGATGAATTTGTGATCTTCTACCGCGTTAAGTATGCGCTGAGCTGTCGAACCAACCTGCAGCGCACCCCGGCCGTAGCAATTTGTTGGGCAGTTGTGCTGGCAAGATCACGATAGGTGACATACATTGTCGGTTAGGTTTTTCGTGTTTGAAGAGAGAACTATTTTTGCAACTAGCTTGTATCGAAACTTTTTTTAGAAAAAAATCGAAGATGGGCTACTAAGTAAAAATCCACTACTTTGAACGAAGCGGTTCAGTGCTTGGAAATTTTATATTGTTGCTCACAATCTGCTAGCTCTTATTTGTAAAAAAAGAAGCTGTTCTGGAAGGACCAAAATTTCCTAACCAAAGGCCAATAGTTATCAACTTAGTACTATAAACTACATGCCATGACTGCGCAATTTCGTGCTTACTTCGTTCTTTTTCTATTTGATGCTGCTGAATCCGGGCTATCGAACTTTCAAAAGTTTGATCTTTTCTATTTGATGCTGTTGAATGCGGGCTATCGAACTTTCAATAGTTGATCACCAACTGGTTTAAAACTATTATGATTGACTATATGAAAATTATACAATTCTAGAAGTGATGACTTTTCTAGCCACTTGCTTCATTTTTCTCAAATCTAATCCTCTTCCGAGTGAAATTGCAAATCTAACCCCCCTTCAACTTGCTCCTGCGCTCCCCTACCGTAGGAAGCAGCCACCTGCGCTCGCCGGCTGCGGTAGGTCGCCTCCCACATCCGGCCACCGTGGTAGGCCAGCTCCACCACGCTCGTCTGCCTCCACTTCCCGCTCCTGGTTACCGCATCTGTTGGGTTCGGCCTGCTCTCACGCTCCCGAGGGACGGCAGGTTGGCTCCTGCGGTAGGGGAGCACAGAGCACATTATGGGAGGGCTAGAAATACGAATTCACTTAGAAGAGGGCTAGATTTTGAGAAAAAAAGAGGCAAATGGCTACAAAATTCATCCTTCTATATCCTAATATAAAGTTACAAAAATAGTGATCAAATCGCACATTAAAGATCGTGAAAAAGAAAACGTAAGTAAAAAAGCACCGAGGGAGTACTAGAGGTTTTAATGGGTTGATTAGACGAAGGGAAGTGGTCAAGTCAGTGGTGCACTTAATTAACCAATGGTGGCACGTTGTCCAGTCACATTGTTGTAAGGTTTCAAATTTCATTTTTGCATTATATGTTAGAGTGGCTGAAATATGAAATTTTAACGAGATTTCAGAATTTCATGTGAAATTTGACCGAAATTCAAAAATTAAATTTCAAATCTGATATTTTTGAAGAATCCTAAACCAAAATTTTGGCCGAAAAATGGTCTTCTAAGGCTAGGAAAAATTGAGAAAAATATGAAAAAAATCATGTAAGTATTTATCTATATTTCTTATCTATTTGAATGCAAATTACTCCATCCATTCATTTTTATAAGGCATATTTTGACATTGCATAAGGATTAAAGTTGTGTTGAAATTGAGAAAGGTACCAGAGAAAATAAGTTAGATGCACCCACTTAATTATCTTGGAAGATGAAAGATATACCTTGTGTAGGTGGTAATGAATACATATGGTTGGGAGAATAAATATGGATATAGAAGTAAAGGCATCATTAAATCTATATACAAACCTTATATTTGTGAACAAGGCTATTCAAAAAATAAGCTTTATAAAAGTGAACAGAGGGAGTACTAAGAGCCTGTTTGGGGGAGCTACGGTTGGACTGAAAAGCTGCTTTTGGCTTGCTGGACTGTAAAACAATTGTAGCTAGCGGCTGTGGTTTTTCTTGTTATGTTGTTTGACAAATTGGCTATTGTAGTTGTAGTTTTTGGGGGCCAACCGAGCGGGGAGGTAAAAATATAGCGAAGTACAGCGGGGTTCGAGTGGAGAGGTGATATGGGGCGGCGAGGCGGGGTGGTAGAGGTCGAGAAGGCAGAAAGACCGAGGTGGGAGGTGGTTAAGCGAAGCTACAGTGAAAAGCTCCTCTCCAGCAGCTGCCGATTTTGGAAGTGTTTTTGTTGTGGCTTAGCTTCCCAACTGCTTTGCAGTCATGCTGTTTGGGAAAGCTTTTGGGCCAAAATCGAAGCATGACCTCCTAAACAGAGCCCTAAGTATTTGCACATAAAAGTCTCAAGTTAGGGTTTAGAGTTTAGACCGAAATCCAAGTTAGTATTTAGGATTTAGGCCAAAATACATTATTTAAGACCGAAATCCAAATTAGGGTTACATAATTTGTATATGTATTTTTTTTTGCAAAATTTTCATATCTATTCCTTATAAAAGGTATTACAATTCGCAAAAAAAAAAAAAAATTGGTGCCAAATCTGGTCCATATATAAAACATGAAACCGGTCGAAAAACTATGCAAACCATTCCAAAAAAACAAAACCTCAGTGAAATTTAACAAGATCACTATAATAAACCCTAATTTTTATTTTTTTTATCCTGCCGAGATTTAGAATCTTGGCCTGATCGAAATTTCCAAAATCTTGTGAGATTTTGAACCCTTTGTTGGAGCAAAGACGTCGGTTGAATATACTTCATGTTCGTCCGTCAAGCAAATTGACTTCCCCCTCCAGAAAAACGATCACACAATGTGCCCCTGCGACGGGGCAGATGTGCTTGCCTCAAGCAAGTTAATGTGAATATTCCAAATTGACTATGGACCAACCTGCTGGAGTCGTCCCTTACTTCCTCTTGTTGTTTCTTTCACGTGATTCGGTCGTGTTTACCTACCTTGATCGATGCTCCTAACTTTTCTGTCGCTGTGTTTAGATGTTCCTTACTTCCGAATTCCCAAACGTAGAGTAAACCTGTTCGCTTGCCGGACGTTTTGTCAATCCTCCGCTGGGTCTTGGCAGAATGGCAGTTGGCACACGTATGTTTGGTATTTCTTCTCCCATGACACTCGTGGTTTCACCTACGCCATGTGCGTCCTTACGAGAAAACTTGATGCATCATTGCCGCAATACTCACGAAAAAAACTGGATGTATCATTGGGGCTATACTTACGAACAAAACCTGCACCGTACGCAAGTAGGTCAAGTTGTACGGTTGCAAGCGTGAGGGCATGTCTGTATAGAAAGTATGAAAAAAAGAGAAAGAAAAGAGCTGGCTATGCAAGAGCCAGCTTAGCATTCAAAACAAGATTGAAATGACTTGTGATCGGATGTCCGATTTTTTCAGATATTGTGATATTTTTTTCCATACATGAAATATTTTTTCTACGCATGCAACATTTTCCTTCGATAACAGTAGAAATGTTGACCTAGATCGCTGCAATATTTTCTTCCAATGCGTGAAACCTTTTTTCTTATGTGTGCAACATTTTCCTTCGATAACAGTAGAAATGTGCGCGCGATAAAAAATGTTGCAGACGTTGGAAAAAACTATTGCACCGACGCGTCCGAGAAAACACGCTGGGATCGGACGTTCGGCTCCTAACAATTGCCAAACTGAGATTGTTATTACCACTACTGCAAAAAGGGTTATATTAGATACGTCATCACTGACGGTTTTTTATAAAACTGTCTGTGATCTGTTTTGGGAATATCGCAGACGGTAATTTGTGGCTGAAACCGTCTGTGATGTCCGATTATCGCAGATGGTTTTAGCCAAAACCGTCTGTGATGAAAGCAAGAAGTTCACAGTCGGTTTATAGATAAAACCGTTTGTGATGAGGGAAATATCCCAGACGATTTTATCCACAAATCGACTGTGATGATAAGTATAACTTTATAGACGATTTGTGAATAAAAGAATCTGTGATGTTTCCCTCATCACAGACGTTTTTATACACAAACCGTCTACGATCATCAATTGAAAGCAGCAAACGCGTGCCTTACAACTACTGGATATTGAGAACTAGATTGCATTATAAGAAGATCATTACAAAAGTTTTTGATGATTTTGAAAACTAGATTGCATTATATATATAAGAAGATCATTACAAAAGTCTTTGATGATCATTACAAAAGACTACTACCAAAGTACTACTTTAACTACTCGTCGTCATCGTCGGAAGATTTGGAGGCGGTAGGAGTCATCGAGTCGCGGAGTCCTTCTTCGCACTGTCCACCTCACTCGAATATCGGTAGATAAACTGAGTTGTATGGTAGAGAGGGCTTTCTGGTTAAGTTCCTCCCATTGTTCATCTGTCCTTATCACCGGTTTTGCTAGCAGTGCTTTCTTGATGCTCATCTGTGTAAGAATAGCTTTAATTTGAACTTGTCATATCGAAAAACAGATCTTACTATCGAACTTCTTAATGTCAAATTTAGTGGATAACATGGTGGAGAATAAAATTACAGATAAAAAATATGGTGGATTCTGAAAAGAACTTCCTGGTGCATTTTGGGTGCACGTAGCAATTGTTTTGCACATTCTGTAAACTCCGAGTGAGCGTAGCAAATTCAGGCGAAAATAGAAACTGGAGCCGTTAAATCTGGAGCTGGAGCCGAGTGGGTTGAGATGGAAGCCGGAGTCGCCTAACCAAAAAATGAGAAGTCGGATTGCTCTGCTCTGGACAGAAGCCACCAGACTTAAAAAAAAGATTCAATCTGGTTTCCAGGTGCGTTTCAAGTCCGGAGCTCAAAGAACTTCAACCGGTCACGCTGCTTCTCGGGGAGACTTCACGGGCACATGCGGGCAGGTCCTCTTGGGCGGACCTTCGTGCGCCGGTTGGGAGGCCCAAGTGTAGCGGTAGAAAAAAAACTCGAAACTCGTGAGTTAAACGAGTACTCGAAAACTCGACTCGACTCGGTTCGAACTCTTTTCTTAACGAGTCGAGTCGAGTTGGGTTTTGAACTCGTTAAAAAACGAGTTATCGAGCGAGCTAACGAGTTAATCGAGCTACATGGAAAAAAAAACCTAAATCCCCTAAATGACTAAATCCCTAAATCCCCTAACGAGTTAATCGAGCGAGCTAACGAGTTAATCGAGCTACATAAATCAAATATGTATGCTCTCTTGCTCACATTACTAACGAGCTTAACGAGTCGAGTTCGAGCCAACTCGAGTTTATAACGAGTCGAGTCGAGTTGAACTTCTAGCTCGTTAAGATAACGAGTCGAGTTCGAGCTGACTCGTTACCTTACCGAGTCTACCGAGTCGAGTCAAGTCAGCTCGATATTCACCAAGTGGAGCACGAGGGCGATCGGCCGGTGTGGCTGGTGCGGGGTTGGGTGGTGGAGGCGACGGTGCCGCACAAGCAACGACACAGGCATGAAAAGCCGGCGCGAGCGAGCCGTAGGGGCCGAGCGGAGGGACAGTGACGAATGGCCAGAGCAGCCGAAGACGGGGCCGGCCACGCTACGCTAATGGTGCGCCGACGACGGTGAAGACAAGCCAGCGTCCGGAAGTGCCGCAAAGAGGATGGCAAGCGCACGGGCGGTGACGCGGTGTAGATAAAAAATCCCACGTGCGTGGATGCTTTGATACCACCTGTATTTATAGTGATTAATTACTTTTTGGGTTTTCGGAAATAATTTCATTATAAATTTTGAGTTAAAGGAAGGTTTGTTAGAGATAACTTAAATATCTCAATTTACCATATCTTTTGATTTTATCTAAATAGATTGTTAGTTAAAGTTTTCTACAATTAAGACTCTTTTGACTATATAAGCCAATCCTTGTACTTGTAATCCTTGAAATAGATAGTGGTTTGTATCTCGCAGTTTTTTTTTCTCACTACTACAGAATAGGTCATCCGCGACCCCCCATCACTGCCGGGTAGGTATGAGCCGGCAGTGGTAATAATATCACTGCCGGTTGAATGTAGAACCGGCGGTGGTAATATCCCGCCATTCTAACTTCAATCGGCGGTGATAAGAATAATATAAATTTCCGCAGAATGGAGGCAATATCATTGCGGTTTAATAGAGAACCGGCAGTGATAAGAAGATATCTTGCCGGTTTATATGTAAAACGGTAGTGATTTATCATTGCCGGTTCGTCTATCAAACCGGCGGTGATAAGACCATTTTCTTGCGGTTTTACTACGTAACCGGCGGTGATATGTATTTTCGCGTAGTATGATCTTATCGCTTGCCGGTTACTGCAGAGCCGGCGGTGATAAGCTATTTTCGCGTAATATGACCTTATCCTTTATCGGTTCTTCGCAGAAATGGCGGTGATAAGCTATTTATATACCGTCCACGACCGAGCGCCTTTCCTCGGCGAAAGGTAAGAGAGAGCTCTTTGCTCGGTTGTATTTTCTTGGAGAGTCTTTGCGAAATTTTGTGTTACTATTTTGTTCATATTTTTCATCGAATCGACATCTTCTCCGTAAAGCGAGAACAAAGAGGAGCTCTATTATGTTGGCGAGTTCTTCTTTGAAAAATTGTATTAAAATTTTTCGAGGTTCTTGATTTGATATATGTTATATTTGTCGTAAAATTTTACTTTCTGAGTGCTATAGATGTTGATTATTCTTGATTATGCGGTGTGAGCAGTTTATGTCGGTTGTGCTCAAATTAAGATCTAACTAAATTATTGAATAAATTATAATTCATATTGTAGTGGATGTTTAAGTAATAAAATTGCTAGATGGACAATTATGCATAATTGTAATTAATTTAATTAATGAAAATTTGTTATATGGATTTTTAATAGTAAAGATTGCTAGATGATCAATTATAAATAGTGAGAATTGCTAGTTGAATATTTAAATAATGGAAAATGGTAGATGGATTTTGCAATAATGAAAGTTGGAACATAAATAATTATTTAGAAATATATCCTTATATTCAATTATATGCTTGTTTGTTGTAGATTAATTTAATTTAATAGCTAGCGCTACATAACAAAATGAAATGAAGAAATCTTCTAAATAATTAAAAATGCTAGATGGATATTTAAATAGTGAAAAAGGTTTGATGTATTATATAGACAAAATTGCTAGATGTATTTGTAAAACTAATCATTTACAATTATATTGTTATTTGCGATAAATTCATATCCATTTTAGTGATGTAGTAGATGTTTAAGTAATAAAATTGCTAGATGGACAATTATGCATAATTGTAATTAATTTAATTAATGAAAATTTGTTATATGAATTTTTAATAGTAAAGATTGCTAGATGATCAATTATAAATAGTGAGAATTGCTAGTTGATTATTTAAATAATGGAAAATGGTAGATGGATTTTGCAATAATGAAAGTTGGAACATAAATAATTATTTAGAAATATATCCTTATATTCAATTATATGCTTGTTTGTTGTAGACAAATTACAATTATATTGTTATTTGCGTTATGTGCTTATAATGTGTTTATCGTTTTAATTAATTAGCAATGCATGACTCTTGTAAAGAATAAATTATTTTGATATCGTTTGTTCATATCTTTGAAATGTAGTTTGATATAATTAATTGTAGATGGACCGAAGGTGGATGTATGACACGGACCGTCGCGGTCGAGTTCTTTAATGGTGTGACTTGTTTTACGAATCTAAATTGCGGCACACAAGTTGAGAAACTGGCGGACTATATGTGTTGTCCATCGTTGATTGCAAAAATGAGAAGATGTTTTGTAACATAGAGTCGTCGTGCACACTTGCCGAAGGGGTTTCAAGGCTGGCTATAGCTGTTGGACTGAGCACGGTGAAGATGATATTGTACATGAAGGGCAACATATTGATGAAGATGATATTGTACATGAAGGGCAACACATTGATGAAGATGGCGGAGAC
Organism: Guadua angustifolia; assembly: GCA_036346375.1. Lineage (NCBI taxonomy): Eukaryota > Viridiplantae > Streptophyta > Magnoliopsida > Poales > Poaceae > Guadua > Guadua angustifolia. The sequence goes on from JAYEVE010000422.1 coordinate 325,444, forward strand.
AACGATATGGCGGTGGAAGATCGTTCGTTGATACCCACGAAGATGATCTAGATCAAATCTTTGCGTGATGGGGAGGGGACTTCACGAGTGAAAGGGAGTTTCAAAAGTTCCGCGTATGGTAGAGGACTCTACAACGCCATTGTACCCGGAACGCAAGGAGGAGCCTGAAAGCATACCGTGTTGCCTTCGGAGGACTTGCTTCGAGAGGGTAACGTGTTGCCTTCAACTACGTGCCGGCCAAGCGGGTTGTCTACCCGTTGGGATTGGAAGTACAAAGAATACACGCATGTCCAAGCGATTGCATATTGTATCGCAATGAGTTTGCGGAACATGGATGCTGTATTGTTTGCAAAGCAAAGCGGTATAAGAACGCGGCAGCGATATCGAGAACGAAGATGTCGGGTGAGGCGTAGAAGAAGAGTGTCCCGTAAGGTGGTGTGGTATTTCCTATAATCCCCGCCTAAAGCGATTGTTTGCGAACAAAAGGCATGCCCAATTGCTACGATGGCACGCCGAAGAGCGTAAGAAGGATGGAATGCTCAGACACCCTGCTGATTCCGTGCAATGGAGAAACATCGACAGAAAATATAAGAAGCACTTTGCATATGATGTGAGGAATATAAGGTTCGGGTTGAGTACAGATGGGATGAATCCTTTTGGCAACATGAGTAGTCGTCATAGCACTTGGCCGGTGACTTTATGCATCTACAACCTTCCTCCTTGGCTTTGCATGAAGCGAAAGTACATTATGATGCCACTATTGATCCAAGGGCCCGTAACACAGCAATGATATCGATGTGTACCTCAAACCATTGGTTGAAGATCTTCTAATATTGTGGAGCGATGGTGTGCAGGTATGGGATGAGTATAAAAGAAAACTTTATCCTACGGGCATTATTGTTCGTAATCATTAATGATTATCTGCTCTTGGCAACTTTGTCGGGCGAGACAACAAAAGGCTTCAACGGATGCATCCGATTACTGGATGATCTGACTAGCCGTGGTGAAGAAGCGCCGAAAAATGGCTTACATGCGGCATCGTAGGTTCCTTCATAAGGATCACCTATACCGCAATAATAAGAGAGCTTTTGACGGGACAAAGGAGACGCCTTAGCTCAGAAGAATCCTGCTGGAAGCAGATATTTGCCCTTTGTAAAGGATCTTACAATTATTCACGGAAGGGGGCGGCGGTACATTTATTCCGACTTCAGGGATAAGGCTCCTTTGTGGAAAAAGAAATCGATATTTTGGATCCTACCTTATTGGCGGCACACGGAAGTTCGACCGCAATCGGCGTCATGCACATAGAGAAGAAGCGTGTGTGATAGCTTGTTTGGTATCTTCTTGGACATACCTAGCAAAGCGAAAGATACACTTCAAGCAAGGATGGACCTCGAAGATATGGCGAGGAAGGAGCGCATCACGAAGAAATGGATCTGAGCAAAAAGTACCTTCCCATGACTGCTACACTTTGAGCAAGAAAGAGAAAATTAGCGTTTGCGAATGCTTGCACGGAATCAAAGTTCCGTCTGGTTACTCTGCTAACATAAAGAGACTAGTCTCAATAAAAGACTTAAAGTTAATTGGTATGAAGTCTCACGATTGCCGCGTGATGATGACACAGATGCTTCCAATTGCAATTAGGGGGTTACGCGAGAAAGTCAAGACCCAATTATCAAGTTGTGTTCATTCTTCAACGCGATTTCACGAAGGCCATCGATCCATTAATACTAGATAAGGCTGCGGGAAGGCGTGGTCCACACTGCATGCGGGCTTGAGATGTGTTTCTCTCTATCTTTTTTGATATTATGGTCCATCTCATTGTTCACATTGTGAAAGAATCTGATTCTTGATCCGTATTTCTACATCAGATGTACCCTTCGAGAGATTCATGGGGTTATAAAGAAATATGTTAAATAATCGAAATCGACTGGAAAGGCTGCATTGCCGATGGTGGGGAACCGAGGAGGTCATTAAGTTCTGCGTCGATTATATGGATCTCAAACCGATTGGTGTGCCTATATCTCGGCATGAGGGAAGGCTACAGGGGAAAGGGACACTAAGCGAGAAATCAGTACGTACTAGCAATCTAGCTACATTTACACAAGCATATTTCGCAGTTTTGGGATAATCAGTTGTGGTGGCCCGTATGTCGACATGCACAAACGTGCTATCCAAAACAAACCGAGGAGGTCGAGAGGTTTGGCTCGCGAGAAGCACAAAGATAATTTCGGCGATTGGTTGTGTAGACACATGATGCGTCTGGAGAGCGATCGCACTTTCGATTGAAAGTGTTGGCTCGGGGACCGTCAACTACAATTCGGACATTCAAGGATCGACATAAATGGTTTTACATTTTATACAAGAGCGCAAGATAAAAGAGCACCAATCAAAATAGCGGTATCCGTATAGATGCCTATGACAGAATGGAAATAGGCAAACCTACTATGGATTCATAGAAGAGATTTGGGAGCTTGACTATGGACCTTTGAAGGTTCCTCTCTTTCGGTGCCAATGGGTCGAGACTTCCGTGGCGTGAATATCGACAATCGGCATCTCTACCGTGGACCTCAAACTCGTCGGATCTGAGAGAAGAACCATTCGTACTTGCTAATTACATTACACAAATCTTCTTTGTGGTGACCCGACTAACAAGGAGCGCCACGTGGTTATTCAAGGAAAAAGAAGGATTGTCGGAGTTGAGAATGTTGTCGACGAGGAAGAGTACAACCAATTCGATGAGCTTCCCCTTTTGGAAGGGCGTTGACCTAAGTACCATGGAAGGCGGTGATGAAGCTACATACATACGCGCGATCATAACGAAGGTCGAATCGTAGCTTAGTTGTAGTAATGAAATGTATGCTTTCTTTTGTATGAACGACATATTTATTTTCTCATATGTAACAATTAATGTAATATATGCAATAATGGAAATTGAGGTTATGCTTTCTTTTGATCAAATTGAAAGTTTCACTTAATTGGTGGGAGATTAGCATATCCTTTGCATTTGGATTTTTGTCATTTTATTGCACTTGAATTTGTTGAATTTGTGACATTTGTTGTTCAATTTGCAAGCATTATTTGATTTTTGAAATATTAAAACAATAAAATAGTTAGCAATCTGATTTTTATAATTTTAGAACCTAATAAAATTTTGGGAAATATTTAAATAAAATATTAGATGTCCTATAGTATGCCTCCAAAAATTTTAAAAGGATTTGGATCAAGTTTAATAGAATATGGGCAAAGAGCTTATCTCTTGCGGTTGTACAATGGACCGGCGATAATATTTACTATCCTTTGCCGGTTGTATAATAGACCGGCAATAATATTCAACATCCTTGCGGTTGTATAATAGACCGGCAGTAATATTCCACCATCACTGCCGGTTGTACAATGGACCGGCAGTAATATTCCACTATCACTGCCAGTTGCACAATGGTCCGGCAGTGATATATATCACTACCGGTTGGTGTGACCAATCGGCAATGATATTCCACCCCTATAAAATTGAAACGCCGCGCCTTCCTCTCATTTACCTAACCTAGCCCGCGACCTCCTCTCACTTTACGCTGCCGTTGCCTCTGAGCTCCTACTGCGCCGCGGCTCGGACCACCGCCGTCGGCTCGCGTCGAGCTCCCCGCCGCCGCCTCGACTTCGAATTGCCGTTGCCTCGATGCGCCTCGGACCGCCAGCGTCGCCTCGACTCGGGGCGGCCGCGTCACCTCCCCACCATCGCCTTCACCTCCCCACGTCTCCCGCGTCGCCTCGACCTCCCCACCGTCTCCCCCGTCGCCTTGATACTGCTCTTGCGATGTGTGAATGTCGAGATGCTAAGGGGCGATCAATTCATTTGGCTTGGGGACCTAGCATGTGGGTATAGTGTTGATGAGGATTTGGGGCGCAATATACAATTTGTGACAACTAATCTCAGATTTTCGATGCCGTTTGTTGCTCTGTGATGAACTAGGGTAAAAGTATGACCGAACATTTATCTCTCTGTTTTAGGCCTTGAGCTGTGAGACTTGAATGCTTGAAAGAATTTATTCTTTAATTGTCTACATTATACTGTTATTTTCTCGAATCATATTTTTGTCGGCACTTGTTATGCTAGCTCACGTGTTACGATGCTATTAGAGTCATCACGGTGACAACTTGTGTCTTCTTGTGAGACTTGATTAGTTTGAATCTGAGCGATACTTACTCATTCTGATTAGTTTGATATTTGCTCGATTCGATTAATATATTCTAGTTCTTGCATAAACTGTTTAATACCGGTGCGATCTGGCCGATAACGAATCTGGCTTAATTCTTGTCTTGGTATGTTTAAAACTGGTATTAGAGATCCTTTGGAATTGGTAATCTGAAAGCGATTGCTTTCGACTATTGAGAGATTCTGACATTTCCTGTTGGACTGGAAGTCCTGTGCTTCGGTTAACAAGGAATTAATTCTGATTTGGGTATAATTCTTGATAGTAGATTCTTAATTGTGCATTTAAGGTGGTAAGAGTTCAAGGCCTAATGCATAGAATAAATTGTTAGCCGATTCGTGATTGTAGTAAAGATTCTAATCTTTACTCTAACCCTAAATCTGAGAGCACCATATTCTTTTTATTGGCTTTGAGACAGTAGGTATAATTCATATTATGTATGACTTAACCATGCTTAGTGTTGTCTTGTTTATATCATACATCTTGTTTGTGAATTATATATTCTCATATATATGCTTAAGAGGAATAATGAACAAAGTCTTGCTCTTATACTCGCACCTTCTTCAACAATAATGACTGAACACTACTTGGTTAATCTACTGATCTGAATGTATGCTCACTATCAGTGTTACTTCATTGTCTTTATACTGCTCTGTTCAGTTAAAATAGCTAGCTAACTAATCCGAACTTCATTGATCTGAATGTATGCTGAACTGAATATAATCTGTTAACAGCGAGCTTGATTATCAATTTTTTTAATGTGTATGTTAAGGTGGTAAGGGTTCGAAACTAAGGTAAGGTTGTCACAAATTAGTCTATTACTCGTCCCTTGTGGCGAGGAGGGCCTTTGGGCAACCCGACATCTGAGAACACTCAAAATAAACAAGTTGAGCTTTATGCTAGTTGCCTTGTTCATTTTACGCCCTTGTCTTTGTTTTGGTCATTTTGCTCTATGGTTATTTATATTGCAGCCAAAAGTAAACTTCAATTTGGTGCAGATGTATATATGTGTTGTAAATATTTGTTTTGTGCCACTAATTGTAATAGTAAGTAGATGTAATAGTTGTAGTTCATTTAGTTAATACTCCATGCACGGGACTTTTGGGTGACAGTGAGCATACACTTAAGTGGAGTATGGGTGTCACCTCTAAGTCTTCTAAATATTTGTATGTGTTCTTTTAAATATTTGTATGTGTTCTTCAGTGGAGTATGGGTGACTTTCGGGTGACAGTGAGCATACACTTAAGTGGAGTATGGGTGTCACCTCTAAGTCTTCCAAATATTTGTATGTGTTCTTTTAAATATTTGTATGTGTTCTTCATGGAGTATGGGTGACTTTGGGTGACGGTGAGCATACACTTAAGTGGAGTATGGGTGTCACCTCTAAGTCTTCCAAATATTTGTATGTGAGCAACGTATCTTGTGCACAAAAAAGAGTTACAAAAAAGAGAAAATTGCCCTACCTATGTATGAAATTTCAGGATTCATTATATACCGAGAGTTACAAAAAAGAGAAAATTCGACAAGTTTAAGCTCTTTAAACTTGTCGAATTTTTTCTTTGTAACTCTCTTGATATAATGAATCTGAACTCTACAATTCTATACATAGGTAGCCTCGTATGAAATTTCAAGATCAAATTCATTATATCTGAGAGTTACAAAAAGAAGAAAAAAATTGACAAGTTTAAGCTCCCTTAAAAATTTTTTCTTTTTTGTAACTCTTGATATAATGAATTTGATCCTAATTTTATGTGTATGTATATTTTGTTGACCAAAAATGTATGTGTTTACAGATGTATATATGTGACCTTGAAAGATGTATGTGTATAAACATATATATTTGTGTGTATAAAGATGTATGTGTATAAAAGTGACATATCACAATCCGAAAACAAGCTGTACAAAACAATATGAAAAAATTCATATATTCTTAAGAATATATTTGTAATAAAAATAATGAATCATTCTTATTCCACACTAAAATGATTTAAAAAAAAGCCCTGCAAGTTCAAGAAGCATGGATGTCACGAGGCGTCCAAATTACACCAAGAAGCGAAGCCATGAGGAAGCGACCTCGCTTGAAATGGACTTAGTTCTTTGTCTTCTTCAGCGTACCACTTGTCCATAGGCTTCCTCTCGCTCCTATCAATGAAGAGGCGAGAGAAATATGAATGAAATTTTTCAATATTGTTTTTTCATTCGAGATGTATATGTATCATGTGAATTTTTCTAATGTATAAGTATCATTTTAAAGTTACATGTGCACATGTTTGTAGCATGAGGTCACAACATCACTTGATTTCCTCTCAACTCTAGCAAAATGACCATCGTTTGAATTCACAAGTTTGATGTCATGTAGCAACCATAAATGAATGCAATATAATTAACCCAATAACATTTCGATTGCTAGGAATGGCCTCGAATCGAGGACAAGTGCGAGAGGAGTTCGGCCCTCGAATATAGGCAAGTAGGAATGGGTAGCCCAAGGAATACTGAACCTACAGGATATTGATATGGAGCAACTTGGCGCCTGACCACGGACCAGGACGCTTGTCGCCATGGACCAAGCTAACGCATTGCCATGGACCAAGTCGCGCCTTTGCCATGGACCAAGGTGGCCGCGACTAACATGGGCGAGGTAAAGTATTAGTGCGTTGTGATTCCCAAAATATTGTAGGGTCATCGACTAATAACAAGATCAATTGTAGGCTCAAGCGTCTGGTGAACAAAGGCGGTGCAGTGTCGTGGCCGAGCAAGATGCCTAAGGCGTTCACAACATAGTCCAGCTCTCGGAAGTCGGGAACTGCTATACCCACGTCGGCGTTGGCGCCGTCTGAGACGACTGCGGAGTACTTGCTAGGGATAACGTGCCCATCGACTATAGATCATGGACCGCCACGAAGGTGATCGGTGGGTGGTTCAGATGACTGAAGGACTCGCTATGGGGCAAGCTAAAACAAGTATTCCATTTCCCCAAGGGTCGGAGTTGGTTGCAAAAGCGTGCACTAAGTATCATGTGCACATGTTGGAAGAATTGGAAGACTCAAATTGAATAAGAACTATGTGAAGAAGAATGTCACGCCAAATTTTAACATGTTTCCAAAGATAAGGGAATTTTGGGAGGACTTTGTGGTGTACAAGAATTCGAAGAAGCCAGACGGTGAGTCGGAAGAACAAGGCTAACGCGGATAAGAATATGTACCCTCACACACTAGGCCTTTGGTGGCTACGTGAAGAAAGTACCTGCATGGGATAGGCGCGAACAAGAGCTAACCCTCGGGCGTTACTCTTGCGGCAGTGAGTTCATCGAGCGATCAAAGCACTGGTTGCTTGGGAGGGGGGCTTCTGTCTCAGACGATGGCAACTTGAGCTTCAGGAGCGATAGAGCCCGGGAGGTGTCGCAGAAAATATTAGATGCTCACGTGGAGTCTTCCCAAGGGCTTTTCGGGCCACGAAGGAGAATGATGAGTATTGTTGCCACTGGTAACAAGGAGCATCTGGGCGCTCCGAGGAGTTGGTTTGGTGCCGTGGAAAGAAGGCTTCCCGGTGACGTGTCGTTGTACAAGCGGCGAAAAGAATAAGAGAAGATGTGGAAAGTCAAATACAAGATCTTTGTGGCAAGAGCGTTAGAGGAAGAGAGAGCGAAGCTGGATCAAGTTGTGGAGCAAGCGATCTGAAAGATCTCGACTCACGACCGCCACTCGATGGCGACCCTCGGAACCTCGATCACGGTGTTCTTAAGAACATTGCTGGCGTCCTAGCGATTCCGGAGAGCATCAACTCCATTTTGCGATGGATGACATCACAGAACCGACACCGTGCAAAGCTGCATTTGTTCGCACATGGCATTACCATCAAGGTGGTGATGGCGGGGCTTGGCCATCTTGGCTCCTCGCGGAGTTACTGACTGCCGCCCAATACGCTGGGATTCGCGAGTCGAAGTAGATAGTGTAGTCCGACAATATCGCAAAATGGAGTAGAGATTCTGGCGAGGACGGAAAAAACAAACTTGGAGAAAGCGTGCATGGCTTCCTCGCGTGGCGCAAGAGCTTGATTATGTTCGACTCGAACGATGAGGCCGACAACGACGATGATGATGATGGGCCGCACTCTCCACACGCAAACCCGTAGCCTAGGAAAAGTGCAACTCCTCCGCCGGCACCAGTTAGGAAAAGTCCAACTCCTCTGCCGGCACCATCTAGAAAAAGTCCAACTCCTCCGCCGGCACCAGCTAGGAAAAGTCCAACTCCTCAGCCGGCACATAAGAAGAATCGAACATCAGCACCATCTCGGAAGTCCGCATCGTCTTGTACCAAATCTCGGTCATCTGTGAAGTCAGTACAGCCTCAGAAGAAATTACCGGCCGAGATGACTGAAGAAGAACGAAAAAAGCAAATCAAGGCCGATGTAACATCTCACTTCCAAAAGGCGCCATCACCCGAGAAGACTAAAGTCGATGCTAATGCGCGGAGTTTTTCTTGAGTATGGCAAAAGCCAAAGAGACAGGCGGACTTCGAACCTTCGAAATGTGGGACTACGGCGCATCTCGAAAGCAACACTTGAAGGCGGCTAGTCTTTGGCGTCGATGTCGCAAGCTCAAAAGATCTTCTGAACAAGTTCGTAATTACGAGCTAGGTCTAACACAGGAAGTTCGTTTTGGGGCAACCGCTGGTTCCCCAAAAGATTTAGAAAGCTAACAACACAATTGCGGCGTGTCCATCGATTATTACATGCAGCGGTCGAAAAGGGTATGTGGGCGATCGGTGAAATACAAAGATTGGATTTTCACAATGGGGATAGCATGTTCTGGTTAGAGTTTTGCGAATTGTATATGTTGTACCGGCTAGATGCTCTGGACGCGACATTGGTCAGACTGTGGACTTTGTAAGTCTCTATTTATATTATTGTATATTCTTCTACCGTTCAACTGTATGTCTAACTTCTTTTTATATATGTAGAATGGAATCTGAGATATGTAGAAGAAATGAGGATGAAAATTTAGGATTTCTCGATCCGGGGCTTGTCAACGAGACAATCGTCTGTGATAACCCAAAGTTTGTTGAAGACTATTTATTTAAGACTTTCTTCAAACTGAGAAAGAAAACCTCCGTACTTGTACCCTATAATTTTTAGTACGTATTACCCTACTTCTAATATTGTTTTACTATTTTTGCGTGACACGGTGTGGGACTAATAGGCTATGTTAACATATATGTCTAGTTATCACTAGGTCCTCCTCGTCATCGAGTTAGAAGCTAGCAGGGTTTTTGTCTTGGACTCGATGAGAAAAGAACTTGATGAGTATGAACATAATTTTTGGGACATGATGAACAGGTAAACTCGATCGTTGCGTTATTGCTCTAGTAATATTTTATTCTATTGTATTTAAGGTTAATTACTATTTAAAATCATTCACAGGGCATTCACACGGTATTGCAAGAAAGGTGGTCCGCATCGTCCCTTCAGGAAAACTTTCAAAATAATAACAGACTTTCCATGCATGAGACAGGACCAGGGAAATAGTTTATGCGCATACTACGTATGTACAAATATGCATGCAATTGTCACGAAGTATCGGCTATACTTGAAGCCATGGTATATAATTACACATTCATGCCTACTTTTCTTTCATTTAACATCTATCATCATTAATTAAATTTCTCTTTTCTTCAATAACAGCGCTCCAAGATGAGAACCAATAAGTTACTGCCAAGAGAAGTTTTAGCAATTCAAGAGCAGATCGCTAGATTCATTGACGATCACATCATCAATCCAAACGGTGAGTTCCACGACAACATCCTCGATCCAAAGTGAACAAGATGTACTCACACTACATTTGTAAACAGACTATTGTAAAAACTAAATATTGTGATGCTTTAATATATTTTAATTATGATCTAACGACGCTTTATATACTATATATTTGAAGGCAAAATATCATGTGCACACAGGCCTTCCCGTGTACACATCGTGCATACCAACTAATAAAAGTCAATCACGAAAACTCTGAAAAAATTTGTTGATGTACTTCATAGATTACTCTACCTATGTGTAAAATTGTAGGTTCAAATTCAATACATATCAGGACTTACAAAAAAAGCGAAAATTCTGAATTTTCGCTTGTTTTTAAGTCCCGATATGAAATAACCTATAATTTTACACATCATAATCCATGAAGTACATCAACAAATTTTTTCAGACCAATCCTTGTCACCGCCGGTTCGTCCGAGGCAAGCGATATATATATATATCGGTTCTTCATATAAGCCGCAGAGATCTACATATCACCGCCGGATTCTAGCTTGAACCGCAGAGATCTCATATATCCTGCCGGGTTCTAGTGTAAACCGGCAGAGATAATCGAATATCCTTGCCGGTTGTATAATGAGCCGGTGATATCTATTATCCTTGCCGGTTCTGAGCGGTAGTGATAACCCCAGTATCATCGCCGACCAATCGCTCGCGGCGCCCATAACCGCGATAATGGCGTGGACGAACCGGCAGTGATGGCCTATTCTGTAGTAGTGTCTCTTAAGGGTTTTTTTACGTTAAATCTTTGTTCCTGTTATTTTATCGCGTTAACCCTAACAACAGCATCAACAAGAACTAATTAGGCTCAAGCCCCAAAAACTAATCTCGTCCTTTGGGATCTACCAGACAGCGCGTATGTGCATCTATAGTTGCCGTGGTATAGGGGCAAGAAACCACCACATCGAAGGTGCTTTCTGGGTATTGCCACTAATAATACAAGCAGTAGCAAAGCTACCCTACGGCAGCAGTGAAACCCGGATAAAAATAAATTATGAGCTTAAAAGACTAAGCTAAATTGATATAAACATAGCCTTTTACTTTGTACAATCCAAATTCATACGTAAGCAACTGAGAAGCTAAGAAAAAAAAACATTCCTCGATAATGAAAAGCGCATCCCATTTGGCTGCTGCCTCTACCTCTACCTTCATTCCCCGCCTCTCCCAATTGGCTAATCCCCTAGTCTCCTATGCGAGCTTGGCAGTTCTGCTCATGGCCTCCCCTACCCGGACTCCCCCAATCCCATCCCCTCTTCTCCTTTCGGAATCTAGCCTACCGCGTCACCTAAGGGCCAACATAGCGACAAAATCGTAGGGTTAAGACCTAGAAATAGAGTAGCAAAATGGAAGAAGAAGATGAAATGCTAACTGGTGGGGGTGCACTATCGACAAGGACACCATTTTGCAACGGTGAGGTGGATCCGACTGAGGGTGACAACAGCGAGGTGGAGTGAGCAAGAGAGGTGGATTCACCAAGAGGCGAGGTGGATGTTGTCGAGACCCAAATTTGTAAATTCAGACGCTCTGTGTATTCAACACTAGTCTAGGATCATGCTAGTATACACAGGCTCAACATAGATGAATATCACGATCATACATTGCGGAAACATAACAAAAGGTCTCATATATTAAGTAAGACATAGTTGAACGACCTTAGGGTCAACCTTACACTTATTAGGTCTTGAAGGCTCTGAATTAAAGTAAATAAACAGCAGCGGAATGAAGAACGTCGGTGAATCCCATCAACATGCTACAGGCATCTGACAAGGTTCAACTCCTAGATAATCGCCTCCTTGTGGAGCTTCATCTCTTTTGGAGGTGTAGACTTCCCTTCGACTGGGAATTTGGTTGATGGCAAGGGCGAGTGCATAAAGAACTGAACAAGTTCTCCACAGAATACAAGTTTAATATACTATATGCATGACTTATTCCAAAGGATCGGTTAACATGGTTAATTTGCAATAAAGTAGCATTTATGAAGGAATAACATAAATAGATTGTAAAGACAATAAAAATAAATAATAACAATAATAAAATTCTTAGTTATTTCCCAAATAAACAAACTCAATCTCTAAATCAAATTCCAAACTTCCATAGGCATACAACCTTCATTTCAATTTCATTTTAATAAAATCCAACCTTTGACTGTAATCACTGAGCGATGCTCAATACCGTGATCATGGCTATTTGAATAGGTTTGACACTCTGTAGAGAATATACACTTTATCCACATGACAATTGTCTCTTGTTGCTATGTAATTAACACACTTCTTTTGGTGTGTCGGCGGAGAGATTATGATAGCCTTTGTAGAGCTCTATCTTAACTTAGTACTACCCACTAAAGTTTCAACACTAGTAGGATTGGTTACCACATCTAGGGCCATATGAATCCACCCGTGCGAGGACTGGTTACCACAACCCGGGACTCACACCACCATTAGTAGTGCTAGAGCTAAGACATCACAAATTAATCAGCTAGATCTGTCCCCTACCAGGTATGTGGTTGTATGAATGATTCAGTTCAAATGTTTGCAAGGTTAAGTCCTTAATTGAATGAGATAAGACTAACCAAAAATCACCATAACCATAAATCATCATATACCTTTAAAAACAATGCGACCACCCAAATGCCACATTGGCCCACCACAAATCCTTGCCACTTGCCTCAGTCTAAATCATTTTACCGCCCTAGTTGATTACTATTTACCACGTGCATACTATCAACAATATTGTGTGACAACACCTAACACATAAGTTAATTAATATGTTCTATAATTTATTAAGCAAGATTAACCTTTTTATATAAAATGATGACTCGTTGCATGGCTAAGCATGCTACATACGTTCTAACTACCCACGTTGGCAATTATAGCTACCAACTAATATGATACAACATAACAAGGTGGATGTAACACAAGTAGATGAATAACTATTCCCAAATTAATTGAAATAAGTAATAATTGAATTACCATGCAATATTTTAAAATAATATAATGTTTAAACATGGGTTCAATATGATCAAAGTATAACTTGCCTTCAAAGAGCTCTAGATTTTGCTCTGGACCTGGTTCTTGGCTTGGCTCCTCGCTCACGAATTCCCTAGGCACTTCGACGTCTACATGAAATGAACGAAAATTAATAAATACCAAAAATAGAGAGCAAAATTAACTCCAAAAAGTAAATAAAATTTACCAATAAATAGAGCTCAATTTTACAAATTTTTAGAAACTGAAATCACCTCAATCGAAGTTTGTTTGAGGGAGAAAGCTAATCAAAGTTTGAAATAAAAGAAACAACAGAAAAATAGAAAATCCGACTTAACCGAATTATTTTTATACTGGAAAAAATTTATTGCATCAGCAGACACATAGCCCAATTAGAAGGCGACACACATCACCAGCGTATGGACTCAGTCCACAGCTGGCGCTAGTCCACCGTGGATCAACATTACTATGCCCCTGCGCCGGCTAACACAAGCCATGGTGTCAGTGGTGACACATGGCGCAATCTCAGCACGACATGCGGCAACACTCGACTGGCGCACTACATGGTGAAATCCCGCCTGTCCGATTCAAAACGAATGGCCGAGATTAGCGGAGAGCTCTAGACATGCGGCAAGCAGCGGGCGACGCTACGTGACATGATCTGCACCCTAGAAAGTAGATTGGATGGCTAGGTCAAGGTAATGAGAACTGGCGACATAGTTGCCTTGGATTGCGACACGCGACAAATATCCAGCAACATCCCAGATCTAACGGCTTCTAGTGAGAGCGGTCATGCGAAACGACATGCACACATGGTTGCATTCTGCGCATTGATTCTAGATCTTACGGTCACCGAGCTCGCATCGATGTTCATGGCACGACAGTGAGAATCTCACCGGCAATATAGAAGACGACCATGGCGATGGTGAATGAGGGAGACTCTGACGACGATAGCTAGCGAGTTCAGATGAGCTCGATATAGCCAACACATTGGAGGTCTTGGCGATGACGAAGACGGCTCAACGGCCCTGAGATCTTACGCGAAGCATGGCGGTGACCTTTGGAACAACGGCGAGCTCCCGTGTAGCGCATATGATGTCTCAAGCGGCGTTTTCTAGGGTACTGGGTGCATCTCAAGATAAGGATCCCAATGGAACTAGTGGTGCCTTAAATAGACCCCTACGGAGGCGTGAACGGCCCAAGATATGTAGTGGCGGCGGAATCTAGTGGCAATACAGAAAGGCGACATGGCACTATCCCACGCATACACGTGGCGAAGATCCGGTGGCCAACAGCAAGCGACAACACGGGAAGATCACAGTCGTTGGATCAGCATCCAACGGCCACAATTGCGAGAGCTTAGGGTTTTGGTGGTTTGGCTGAGCGGGTTGGCGATTATGGGAAGATGGGCTGGGCTGACATGGGCTCGACCCAACACTATTCAAACCTTTTTAAAAATATTTTTCAAATAAAAAATAATTCTAAAAAATAAACAAAGCCAAAATAAATAGCAAAAGCACCCGTAAAAAATTTCAGAAAATATTTTAGGGCATTTAGAACTCAAATGAAATATTTCTAGAAAAAGTTTATTTAAACTTTTTCAATAAATGAACAAAAGATGATAAGAGGTTTAAAGCAATATTTACCAAATAAATTAAATAAAATCTATAAAATTCATAAAAACATAAACTACAATAAATCCAAGAAATACAAAAATTGGGATGTTACAAATCTCTCCCCTTAATAGAATCTCAAACCCGAGATTCATGGTTGACTAAGGAATAGGTCGTGAAATTCTAACTTCAGATCCTCTTCACGCTCCTAAGTTGCTTCACTTTCCGAGTGATTGCTCCACTGCACTCTGTAGGAACATATTGACTTACTTCTGGTCCTATGATTAGCAACATCCAAAATCTTGTTCGCTACTCCTTTAAGTCAAATCCTCATTCAGTTCAATTGACTCTAATGGTGTTTGCTGTATGGGCACTCAAAGATATTTCTTCAATTTAGACACATGGAGCACATCATGCACTCCTACAAATGACGGCGACAACTCTAACTAGTAAGCAAGCTCTTCTCTACGGCCCAAGATTCTAAATGGACCAACATATCTTGGGGTGAGCTTCCCTTTGGCATGAAACCTTTTTACTCCTTTGAGAGGTGTCACTCTGAGATACCCAAAATTATCAGGCTTAAAACTTAACTCACGGCGACGATTATCAACGTAGCTCTTCTACCTTGATTGTGCAATCTTTAACCTCTCTCTGATCATAGCAATCTGTTCCTCAGCTTCATTCAAAATATCTGGTCCAAAAACCAAATGCTCTTCTATCTCATTTCAATTCAACGGGGTACGACGAGATCGACCATACAAAGCTTCAAATAGTGACATCTGCAAACTTGCCTGGTAACTGTTATTATAGCTAAACTCAACATACAACAAACATTTATTCCACAGAGTAGCATAAGTTAGAAGACAAACTCTTAACATACCATCCAAAATTTGATTGACTCTTTTGGTCTGACCATCTGTCTGTGGATGATAGGCTGTACTGAAATTTAAACGAGTTTCCATTGCTTCATGCAGCTTATTTTGAAATCTTGAGGTGAATTAGGTACCTCTATCTAACACTATCTTTTTGGCACTCCATGCAAGCACATAATTCTTGACATATATAACTTTGCCAAACAATCTCTTGAATATGTGATCTTCACGGTATAAAATGGGTGACTTTGGTTAAGTGATTAACTATGACCCATATCGAATAGTGACTACTCTAGGTTCTAGGTAAACCGGTAATGAAATCCATACTGATTTCCTCCCACTTCCATTTAGGTATTTTTAAGGGCTGTAATAATCATGCTGGCCTCTGATGCATTGCCTTCACCCTCTGGCACATATCACACAAAGCAACACATTCATCAACTTCACGTTTCATATTGGACCACCAAAATCTTTCCTTCAGATCTTGATACATTTTTGCACTGCTCGAGTCAATAGAGTACTTCGAATCATGAGCTTCATCGAGAATCAACTGCTTTAGCTCCTTTTTATTTGGTACACAAATTTGACTCTTCATCCATATGGTACCTTCCAACATGGAATCTTTAGCTTTGCCTTCATTCATCTTAGACTTAATTCTTTTTATTTTGGTATCATCTTTCTGACCTTCCGTAACTTGTTCTTCTAAGGTTGGTTTTACACTACACCACGATGCAAAATTCCCGTCAGATGTATGTAGGTAAAAATCGGTTTTTTGCCATCTAACCATCTGTCGGTAAAGATTTCGAATAGTCAATCCATTGGCAATACCTTAATTACTGATAGACTATGTGTCGGTAAAAATATGTGTCGATAAAAATATATAGTTTTAAAGACAATATATCTATCGGCAATAATTTATTTCTCCACCGGCCATCTGTTGGCGAAACTGTGTACAGCAACGCGGTAAAATACGTCTAGGCGCGTGCGATCGAGTTATTTCACAGACCGGCCGAACCCTAGCTCCTGTTAAACCACACACGCCTCATTCTCCCAAATCCCTCTCCTCTCGCTCACAGCGCCGCCGCACTCGCTCTCTCCATTTGACGCTACGCCTGAATCGATCCTCATCGCAGCTTCGGTCCTCCGATCCGGTGAGCTATCCTTGCACCCCGTCCCCGCGCGCCTCTCTCCCCCACCTCATCCTCCAGGATGCCTCCACCCTAGCTACCGCTCCCCGGTAAACGCCGCTCCTGCCATCACGAGCCGGAGGCGGTCTCTGGGACGAAGTCAAAGGGCGGCGGCTTGCTCATGCAGAGGAGCCTCTTCCAGGTGTGGGGAATCGAGAAGCCGCCGTCGGCCGTCCCCGCGCCGCCGCGCTGCCGCCCTCCCCTGCAGCTCCACAGACGGAGGCGGAATCGATTCCTCCTACTGGGGCGGCGTGATCCCTGGCTTCTCTAGCGGCTTGCTCGCCTTCGCCAGTTTGCCTCTTCCCTCCCTCCCCACCCCACGATCCCAATGCATCGCCAGGTCGGATCTCTTCGCGAATGCCCTTTTTTTTGTTGGTTACGGATTCTTCACGCTTTGTTCGAGTTAATTTTTTTCATACGATCGGTGTAAAATTTTTTGGTAACTTTGGCTGGTGGAACGCGTGAGGATTCCCAGAGTTTCTCGCATCAATCCCTACTAGCAAGTTACCATCTAGTGAAATCCATAAAGCTCCTAATCTTCAGGTACCTGGAATCACAAAATTTTCTATTTAGAATTATGATGATCAATGTACTAAACCATGATTGTGATAGGCAACTCCAGAGAATGAGAACACAACAAATGGTGCAGCGATGCCCATGATAGTGGATAGGGAAGATGATATCCATGTATGTATAAACCTACAATTGGTTTGATCAATGCTTTTTGGGATGAATTGCTAATTTGATTCAATGGAATTTCTAACTAAAATAATAATGCTGAACTTTCTAACTCATGCGGAAGTTAGGTCAGAGAAGGTAAATGTGACTTTGATTGCACATAGGTGCATACGGAGGATAGGTGAGGCTTACCAGGCATCAGATTATGTTTATTCATAGGTTTCCTTCCATTAATATTACTTAAATACATTTTTATTATATGTTATCAGTTTTTAGTTACATCCTGACTTCCTGTTTTCGAGAAATTCAATGGCCTGTGATCCAATAGTAGTTCATGAGCCCTTTTTTAAAAACAAAATGAAGGTACTCGAATGTGGACAAGAGGAGCTGATCTTGAGGGTTATGCTGCAAACTTCATTGAATCAGAGCAGATAATGCAATCAAAAGGGTTTACAGCATCCTTTGTACAAGTAGGTTTCTTTACACAATTTGAAAACAACCTCTTTATTTCCTTTTTGGTTGCCTTTCTTTTAATTTGTGTGCTGACAGTTTTCATTAGTTGGTTGTTACAATAATTTATTTGACCACCTTCAAATACTTAGACAAAATATATGTTTTGTAGGTTCGAGGTTCTATGCCATTCTTGTGGGAGTAGATTGTTGATTTGACATATAAACCTAGCTTCGACATTGTTAGACAAGAGGAGGCGGTGAGCTCTCTCAGCTTATGCCTTGTTTTGTTTTGTTGGCCATGTTGCTATATCAGTACTATACATTTCAATGAACATTTATATTATCCTAACCTAGCTTATCTAGTTGTTGATCGCAATGCAACCTAGGTTTCTGTTTTCTGCCATTTAAATTTATCTTCTATCTCTGTTCTTCACCTCGTGTACTTGGCGGCACTTTCATGATTTACTAAAGAAATATGGAGCTGTCTTGGCTGTTGATCTTGTCAATACAGTAAGTACTGTAGTCTTGGACTTTTGAACTCACTTCATTGTGCTTTGGTTTTCCAAACTAAGAAGTAATTGCTTGAAAATGCCACCATGCATTGGTTTGAGTTTCGATATTCATTCTGCATACTTGCATGTTATTTCTTTGATTGAGCATATTTTATTCCTTGAAATGGAACTAAGTTGTTCCTTTTAACTTATGTTACATAAGAGATTTAGTGATTTTGTTCAAAAGTGTAGAAATGATTACTGAAAGATTTGCCTTGCAGATAAAGCATGCCTTTGCATCTTCTTTCCTAATAATACCAGTTTGCAGATATGTTCATTTTGATTTCCATCGAATTTGTGGTCATATTCACTTTGAGCGCCTTTCTCAACTGTATGATCAAATTGAGGATTATCTGAAGAAACATAGGTATGTTGCTAGAAGATATAATATAGTGTGTTCCACAGCATACTTTTAATCATTTTTATACATGTATTTTGATTTTTCTTTTCTTCCATTGCATATGTTTCTTTTCTTCTGCAATTGCTTAAATATATGTTTTGTTTTTATGTACTTTCTAGCCTCTGCTAGTTGTTAATCAGCTCGATGCTTGCTCTGAAACTATTGTAGTCAATTTATGGTGCTTGAGCATTGGTTTTACAGATGTATTAAAGAGCTACTTTGTATACGGTTTTTTTCTGGTCTCTGAGTTCTGGCATGGTAGGAAAAGTGAATTGCATTTAGTCACTTGTGTTAGTTATATTGTAATCATTCCGAATCCCCCTCTCTTAAAAGGGTAGAAAAAAATGTTCCAGATCTAAGATTTTCTGTACATCTATATACTATGTTCCATCATACTTTGCTATCGAAGACTCTTACAGTGTTTGATGGTATATTTCCTCCTCATGGTCTTCTTAATAATGTTATGGTATAGGTACTTCCTTTTAAATGATAAAGGCGAGAAAATTGATGAGCAGACTGGCACAGTCAGAACAAACTGTGTCGATTGTTTAGATCGCACCAATGTTACTCAGGTATAGTTCCAACTTCCATGTACAGTATTATCACATGAAGATCAAATTTAATTTAAATATTGATCACACTTTTAGTTTATCAATTAATTTGTATCTGCTACAACATAACTTTACATTTCTTCTTGTACAAATCCATCACTTTTTCTTCAGCCGAGAATGAGGCTACTGTACTTACACTTCTTACTGCATCATTTGCCACTTGACTTGCCTCCTCATACATCATCTGCATATACAAGTAACCAAATGAAATTTTGAGTATGAATATAGGAGGGTTATTTGCACTTTTTTTCATAGTCCACGAGTGCAAAATGGACTTTGTCTAGTTTACTTGATTCTGGTTTGCACAAATTTGTTTCCTAAACCTTGAATTACTAATGAATTTTATATTCATTTGAAAACACTACAGTAGATCACAGTATCCCTGACAGCCAAAAACTTTCGTAGAAATACCCAAATCGAAAAAATCAGTATTATGTTATTTAATTCAGTGTCTATATATGGTGTGCTCTTATTCAGTAGGAACGTATTATCACATTCTCACGTTTGCTTCCAAAAATTCAGATCCATACATTACAGATTGAAAATGGGAAGTTAAACTTCAATAATGTAATCTCTTTGGAATCAAATACAACATATACGTACTACATACATAATCTGATGCATTTAACTAAACACATAGGTTAATATATGTAGATACATCATACATGTAGTCTAAGAACATCACAGATCAGGCCTCCAATGCTTTTGGGATGTAGTTTGGCCTTTCCAAGATGTTTATCTGCTATCAATTAAATTGTTTATTTGTATAAAATAATCATAAATAGTTGCATCACTTCTGGATAAGCCTTATGTATCATGGGTCTGACTTATGGTTATTTGCATATATGGTTATGACTAGTTCAATTTCTAAGCATCAAGTATTTTTTTGAAGTACTCTTTTATTTATCAAAATTGAACCATCTCTGTATATGCATGTAGATGGTACTCTACTCTTAAAGTTTATGTGCTTGCACTAAATTTGGAAGTGTTTTTTTTGCAGGCAAAATTGCAAGGACCTAGAAAGTTAGTGTTACCATCATGCCGATCGATACAGATGCTTTTGTTAAAAACAACTAGTCATATGTATGCTATGTGTTCATTTTGTATGTACTTGACACCTCATGTGGGTAGAAGACAAGTTGACCCTGACTTTCAAGATCCAATAGGGTTGAATTTTGTAAATGATTGATTGTTAACTGTAGGAACTTTGGGTTTTTGGACAAATTTGTATAATCTAGTTGAATGAATTTGATTACGTGTTGAATGGATGTATTTTGATGGACAAATTTGTATGTTCTTACTTTTGTGTTGAATGGATGCATTAATTGAATCATTTTTTTACTGTGATGTGGTGTAAATATGAATTAATTATTAGTTAGATTTATAACATTCTATACAATAATGTTTATTATTGTTTTCTATCTAAGAAATGCATGGTTTCACACTAATGTGGTTTATCCTCAGACGATCTGTTGGCATTTTGAAACTGTGTCGGCAAAAGTCCATCTGTCGGCAAAAGTTTATCTGTCGTAAATATCTTATAACAAGGTCAGATCATCTGTCGGCAAAAATAAATCTGTCGGTAAATGTTTTTGCCGATAGGACTTCTCCCGACAGTTTTTTTTCTGTCGGAATAACTTTTGCCGACAGATAATACGTCGCAATACATGGTTTTTGCCAACAGATAGACTGTTGATGAAATTGTGTCATGGTGTAGTGTTACCTCCAAGGTAGTTAGAAATCTCTTAGGTACCACTTCCAATTTTAGCTTTTGAATTCTTGGCATAAACCAGGTTGACTCTCTTGAATTAACATGTTAACATTGTGGCTCATCCGACTTAAGACATCATCTGCCACATTGCTTTTCTTGGGTGATAATGAATTTCCAAATTATAATCCTTGATTAACTCTAACCATTTTCTCTATCTCATATTGAGGTCTGACAGAGTAAAAATATACTTTAGACTCTTGTGATCCGTGCATATCTCACAGTGGTTTCCAATAAGATAGTGACACCATAATTTTAAGGCATGCACTACTACAGCTAATTCCAAATCATGTGTTAGGTAATTCTCCTCATGTGGCCTCAATTGTCTTGAGGCATATGCTACAACTTTGCCAGTCTGCATTAATACACATCCAAGTCCTTGACATGAAGCATTACAATAAATATCAAAACTGCTCTGAATGTCTAGCAACACTATTATTGGTGCTAATGTTAACCTTTTCTTTAATTCCCAAAAACTCTTCTCGCACTCTAGCGTCCATGTAAATTTCTTTTCCTTCTTCAATAATTGTGTAAGTGGTCAAGCAATCATTGAGAATCCTTCTATGAAGCGACGATAATATCTCACCATCCTCCGAATTTGGCTGCTCTCAATGCAACATTGCCTCAACTTTACTTGGATCCACAACAATTCCTTTAGCAGTCATCACATGATCGAGAAATTTCACTTTCTTTTCCCATAAATCACACTTGCTGAACTTAGCGTACAATTACTACACTTGAAGCTTTTCCAGAATAAGCCTTAAATATTCTGCATGATCTTTTTCTATCTTGGAGTAGACAAAATGTCATCTATGACTATGACAACAAACTTACCCAAATACTTCATGAAAACCTTATTTATCATATTCATGAAATATGTGGGAGCATTAGTCAATCCAAATGACATGACTATGAACTCATAATGTTGATATCTTGTTGAAAATGATGTCTTGGACACATCCTCTACACGAATCTTCAATTAATGATAACCTGATCGAAGATCTTTTTTTGAGAAAACTCCAGCTTCTCTTAACTGATCGAACAAATCATCAATCCTAGGTAACGGATACTTATTCTTTATTGTCACTTCATTAAGAGCTCAATAATTAATGCACATTCTCATACTTTCATCTTTCTTTCAAAAAGAACAGATGCTTTTCATGGAGATGAATTAGGTCTTATGAAACTTTTCTTTAGCAATTCCTTGATCTACTTCTTCATCATTGCCAGCCTATCAATAGGCATCTGATACGGTATTTTTGCTATTGGTACTGTACCAGGTACTAACTCAATAACAAATTTAATATTTTGTCCTAACAACATTCCTGGCAATTCTTCAGGATAAACATCCGGATATTTACTGACAACTGGTACCTCCTCCAAACTAGCAGCTTTAATATTGTTAACCAGCAATTGACCATTGCGAACTGCGATCGCCTCAACTTCCACTCTTTCCACCTCTTGGGCTTTTAATTAACACAACTCTTCAACCAAAATCCAATACAGCTTTATGTTTGGACAACCAATCCATTCCAAGGATAACATCTATGATCTAGTATTCAATATGGTTCACCAGGAACTTTTCTCCATCAATGAGCAGCTTAACTCCAGAATATCTTAGTTAGGTCGAACAATGAATGAGTTCTTTTTGACAATAGCAATCTTCTGGGCTGACAAGTTTCCCACTGAATACTACTGAACTGGATCATTACGCACAAATCATTATTTGGTAAACTATCTGTGTAGAGTGACTACACAAAGAAACACCTGATTCTTTATTCATCATAATGCCTTTATTCCAAAACTGCATGTGCCAGCATATCAAACATCTTTACTTTATTTCTTTAAACAAATAAATCTTTACATGGATTTCTGAACCAATCACATTTATATACAAATAGAGTTATGACTTTGTGCAAAGTAAAATAATTGTTCTAGACTTTCTCGATTTAGCATTGGCACTGGAGTTTTGATAGGAGTGGAGTTGAGATTGGAGTGAACAGACGTGATCTCTTTCTTCTAAGGGTAGTTATTGGCAAAATGCCCATGCTTATGATAGGTATAATAGATTTTAGGAGGCAAACTCCTTCCATGAGCATTGTTGTCTGGGGGTAGTGTCTTTGTTCAAATGCCTCTTCTTCAATTGATTCTCTGGGCAAACTGCGCTTGCAACTTCACCGCTCACTCTTGGTATTATGAATTTGACCGAGATGACTTCTGGAATGGTTGCAACTACAGGAAATGCTTGACCTTTCCATGGGCATCGACTAGCATAATAGCCTTTCTCGCAATAGTTGAAGCACACAATGTTGCTTTTCTTGTGATTCATCGCTTGTCGATTTATAGGGCATCTCCTAGCCAAATGACCGTCTTCACAATACAAGAAACATGCTGTTGGTGATGATAGCTTATCACTGTTCTGAGGTGGGCTAATGTCATGGCCCCAAATTCGAATTTGGCTCCTGCGGTTAGCATTAGCGCCAACCAGGTTTTTGGCTGCATTTGAGATCCACTGCTAACTTCGGAACCTACCCCAAATTTGCCACTTAAGAATTTCCAACTTAGCAAAAATTTTAGAGCTAGAAATTTCAGACTACAAATGTGATTTTCATCAAAGTTTGGAGCCTTGTAACTTGAGACCTATAATGATCTAGAGTGTGCATGTTAGTAAAATGAAAACTAGAAACTTTTCTCTATACAAGAGTAGAATTTTGAGCCCAATCCAACATCAAGTGCTAATTTAAATCTTAGCATCAAAATTGAATCCATATGCTGAAAATTCTAGAGACTTAGCCATTCTAACTAGTGGGGTCAAATGAGCTCAACACATAAAAGAAATTGGGGCCAGCACTAAACTGAACCAGAACCTTTTCTCCTGAGCTCTCCTCCCCAAAGCAAGCCTCCACAAGCCCAAACCGTGCAGCACACTTCTTCCTGGTTTCTCCTCCCCAAGCAAGCCTCCCTCTAGCACCTCCCAAGCCAGCAGCCTCCTCACGCCTCCCCTTGCTGTCCCTGGTGGCGCCTCCTTCCCTGCAGCCTCCATTGGTGGCGCCTCCCTCTTCATCTCCAAGCAGCTCCCTCCTCCTCTTCCTCCATCACTCCCATGAGGTGAGGCCCTCCCTTGATCTAGGGTTTGTGTTTTCTGGTTTTGGGGGCAGCATTGGTGGAGTTGGGAGCTTTGGTGAGTAGAGATTTAGAGATTTGGTTGGGGAACAGCCATTCTAGGGTTTGGAGCATAGTTCTGAAATTCGAGCAGATTTTGTAGCTGCTGTTTCCTGGTAATTTGAGAAAGTTCCGAGCATTTTCTGCTAGGTTGGCTGTAGAGAAAGTTGTGGGTAATGGAATTATCTTTCATTTCCAACTGGAATCACTCAATTTCGTTAATCCAGCTGAATGTTATGTCGATTTTAGTGCGTGCTGCTCTGAAAATGCTGAAAATGTGGAGCTGAAACTTGAGCTGCGAATTAAAATTAGTTAGAGGCCGAATTAGAAATTAATTTTTCCTGAGAAGTTGTAGGAAATTTAGTGTATATTGTAAAAATGTCATCCTTTACTCAATTCCATTAAGTATAGCAATTTATATGATGAAATTTGTGCATGCTGTTCTGAAACTCTGAAACTTCTGAACACTGAAACTGTTCTCTATTCCTGGCCAAACTGGGAATTCTCTGTGCAGAATCTAGGCGATTGGCCAAAGCTAAGTGGTAGGTTTATGTCTTGTAGTCATCTAGGATCTGAGTTTGCTCAATTTGATTAAGTGATCAAAAAGTTATGGCCATTTGTATCAATGTCTATCCTGAAACCGGGTTTTGCTGAAATTCAGACTTTGGGGCTGAAGTTCAGAGTTTAGTTGAAAACTTTTAATCTACATTCTGAATGTTAGGATGCATGGTAAAGTTAGATCACCCTCTTGTGGTCCTTTCGAGTCCAAGAAGTCAATTTTTGGATTAACCAAATAAAAGTTATGCTTGTTTAGAGGAATGTGCTTGTTATGTTCAGATTTTGCTATAGAATAGAAATGGAGTTTAGCATTTGTGTTTTCAGTTTTAAATTGAGTTGAATGTTTGCACTTTTGGAGCTGGCTTGGGTGATGCATTTGGTATTTTCATTTCATATGCATTGCATGCATCTCATTTCATGCATTGTGATCGTGTAGAGAACGAGCACGCGGAGGGTGGCGTGGCGGTGACTGAGGGGGTTACCTTTACCAGAGAGCTGTTTGTAACTGAAAATCCAGCGGAAGCTCAAGGCAAGCACCTAAGCATTTTTCAACCTTATATATAATTGTATTTTTGCGAATAAACTGCTTATTGGATGATTACATCTTGCATTAGGAATTGAAATGTGGGATAGGGCTAGATCCTAATTGCTGCACATACACTCATTGATAATTGTCGAACACCTCCCTTGGAGCCAGTATATGGGTAATTATATTGTGTCCACGCTTAGTATGCTTAGAGGTCGGGTATGGGCCAAGTGGTGGACGGCTCCATCACTTGAGATTTATTACTTCACACTATTGGGTTGCAATGGATATGGTTATGTTCTGAAATGTAAATTTGAGACCGGGCGAGAGGGTTGGATCATTTGGGTGTGGAGACTCAAATGTTGTAGTCTCGCCTGTATTGGTTAAGGACCGATCCGTTGTTTGCCATGTTGATCGAGCACCCTTTGTTGATCGCATGCCCGATATAATGGTACGGTAAGCCACCCTTTCATGGCATACTACTCGATGGGTCATGCCCTCATGCGATTGGACGTGGTTGAGGGCGAGGCCTAGGCCTCTCTCGAGGGCTAAGCGAGGCTTGAGCCGCTCGAGGGAGGTTGCTAGGTGCTCGGGCCGCATGAGGATGGTTCAATGAGTAGATATGGATGGGAGGAGGGTTAACATGAGGTTCCTTGTGGCACATGTCGTGTGATTGATGATCCCCTGCAGAGTGAATAAGCGATTTGAATTGCCGTGCTCTCGGATATGAGCACGCTTGTATCATCCGACACTTCAACGTAGTAATAACTTAAATTGAAACTAGTTGGTATACTTGATGTTGATACTTGTTTATGCTATTACTTGCTCTCTTTAATGTTAAATTTCAGATTTCACTCTAGCAATAGGTGCTGTCCATAAATGCTATAAACTTGAAATTTGTGTAGTGGAATACGATTATGCAACAAAGTAAGCTTTTCCGCACTTTTACCTTAAGCTTATACCTTGCTACATCCAAATGCATATTCTTTCGAGTCGGTCATATATGGACCACGGGTAAGTCTTGCAAGTACCTTCTGTACTCATGCTTCTGCTTTGTGGTTTTCAGGTGAGGACGTCGATGGATGTGAGTTCTGTCCATATTGCTTCTCGGTGTTCGGGCGGGACACCGAATAGAGGCTAAGCTCAACGATGTAAATGCCCGGAAGTGTTCAGGGGCAGGACACTTCCGGAGATGTCATAATTTTTGGTTTAATGTGATGGATGTATGTTCATTTTGTTGTATAGCTAGCCTTCTAATCTATGTCATGGTTATGTTTAATTACTTGACTATTTCTATTGTTGAACCTTGTTGTATGACCTTGCTCATCGCTTGTCTAGTATGTTGCTTCTACTCGTGTTGATCCTGATGCTATATTGTGGTTGTGCTATATTTGGATATGTTATTTGTTCTTCTATCTGCTGAGTGGATGTCTTTACTTCTAGGGGCGTCATGCCGAAATTTTGTAGATTTTATGAGTCTAAGTAGAGTCTTGCGTGTTGTCTTAGTTGTGAGTCTGTTGTGTGGTTGTCTGGTTTGTCTTTGTGCTTTGGTTTTTAGTTGTTTTGTTGTGCTTCTGCGTTGCATGTCTGGTCGTGAAGTTTTGGGTTCGTTGCCCCCTTTATGCGAATTGAATTGATATGGCAATGGAAACCGGTATCTTGGGCGATCTCGGCGAGCTTGAATCGTGATCTGAGGGAATACTGGGATTGTTGTCGAGTTATTGAATGGGATCGTTGTTGTCCTAATTGGGCTTGGGTGTTAGCATTGTGAGCACCATCGGTGATCCGTTGCTAGCCTCCAAATCCGATGAGGCGACCAAGACATTCAAATAACCCGAGGACGGATCAGGCGGCTCCTCACAAGCTGGTATCAGAGCAAGGTGCATAAAGACGAACCGTAAACTTGACAACCACTTAGGTAATTAGTAGGATTTGCTTAATTTTCTAGGTAGCAATTAGCGCTATATTACCCGCCCTATGTTTATAACTAAGGTTGTGCGGGTTGAATGGTGAGCGTGGGAGAAACGATCACGTTGGAACCGTGCATTTCATACCATGCATATGAGGTCCATGTCATATCATGCATGCATATGTCTTGCTATGTCCTTTTTGCATCATGATCTATGCTTTTATGTATGTTAGACTTGTAAGATTCCTTTGTCCTGTGCTATTGTCTAGATCATGTTTTAATTCGAATTTTTAGCCAAGTCTAAGAACCTATCCCTACCATGTGGAGTCTAACTCTTGTCGTCTGACCTTGGTCGACGATAGAATGAGGAGTTAGAGTCCATTCCTGTGGTTTCTGAATACCCGGATGTGTTCCCGGCGGAATTGCCGGGGATGCCGCCCGATCGGGATATTGAGTTCGTAGTTGAACTTCAGCCCGGGGTTGCTCCAGTTTCCAAGCGGCCGTATCGAATGCCGCCCGATGAATTGGCCGAATTGAAGAATCAACTGAAGAAACTGATGGACAAGGGATTCATTCATCCGAGCTCCTCACCTTGGGGCTGCTTGGCTCTATTCGTGACCAAGAAGGGCGGTTCTCTTCATCTATGTGTTGATTATCGTCCTTTGAACGCAGTCACCATAAAGAACAAGTACCCTCTTCCTCGAATTGACATCCTCTTGATCAGCTTGCTGGTGCACGGGTGTTCTCCAAGATTGATTTGAGGCTCGGGTATCATCAAATCAAGATTCGAGCCGAGGATATCCCGAAGACAGCATTCTCCACTCGTTATAGCCTATATGAGTATACCGTCATGTCATTCGGTTTGACGAATGCACCGGCGTACTTCATGTACCTTATGAATTCCATCTTTCTGGAGGAACTTGACTCCTTCGTGGTCAGGTGGCATATCAATTGGAGCTTCCTCCCGTTCTAGCGATGGTCCACTATGTCTTCCACATATCGCAAATGAAGAAGTGCCTCTGTATTCCCTTTAAACATCTCGAAGTGGATGAACTCGAGGTTCTGCCCGATCTGTCCTATCAAGAGTATCCTATTCGAGTTCTGGATGAAGCTGAACGCAAGACTCGTAGGAGGACTCTCAAATTCTACAAAAATCCAGTGGAGCAATCACACTGAGGATGAAGCCACATGGGAGCGGGAAGACCGTTTAAAGATCGAGTATCCCGAGTTCTTCCATGCTATGCAAGTGCTACCATCTAATCTTTTCGCAATTATAGCCATATCATTTGTATGTGGCTGCATTGCCCATATGGATTCTATCCATCTATGCTCTCATTTTCGAATCTCGGGGCGAGATTCCTTTATGGAGGGGAGGATTTGTCATGGCCCCAAATTCGAATTCGGCTCCTACGGTTAGCATTAGCGCCAACCAGGTTTTTGGCCGCATTTGAGATCCACTGCTAACTTCGGAACCTACCCCAAATTTGCCACTTAAGAATTTCCAACTTAGCAAAAATTTTAGAGCTAGAAATTTCAGACTGCAAATGTGATTTTCATCAAAGTTTGGAGCCTTGTAACTTGGGACCTATAATGATCTAGAGTGTGCATGTTAGTAAAATGAAAACTAGAAACTCTTCTCTATACAAGGGTAGAATTTTGAGCCCAATCCAACATCAAGTGCTAATTTAAATCTTAGCATCAAAATTGAATCCATATGCTGAAAATTCTAGAGACTTAACCATTCTAACTAGTGGGGTCAAATGAGCTCAACACATAAAAGAAATTGGGGCTAGCACTAAACTGAACCAGAACCTTTTCTCCTGAGCTCTCCTCCCCAAAGCAAGCCTCCACAAGCCCAAACCGTGCAGCACACTTCTTCCTGGTTTCTCCTCCCCAAGCAAGCATCCCTCTAGCACCTCTCAAGCCAGCAGCCTCCTCCGCCTCCCTTGCTGTCCCTGGTGGCGCCTCCCTCCTGCAGCCTCCATTGGTGGCGCCTCCTCTTCATCTCCAAGCAGCTCCCTCCTCCTCTTCCTCCTTCACTCCCATGAGGTGAGGCCCTCCCTTGATCTAGGGTTTGTGTTTTCTGGTTTTGGGGGCAGCATTGGTGGAGTTGGGAGCTTTGGTGAGTAGAGATTTAGAGATTTGGTTGGGGAACAACCATTCTAGGGTTTGGAGCATAGTTCTGAAATTCGAGCAGATTTTGTAGCTGCTGTTTCCTGCTGTTTCCTCATGCGATTGGACGTGGTTGAGGGCGAGGCCTAGGCCTCTCTCGAGGGCTAAGCGAGGCTTAAGCCGCTCGAGGGAGGTTGCTAGGTGCTCGGGTGTAACATCCCAATTTTCAGTCTTTCTAATTAATTAGAATTATTTTACAGCTAAATATGGTTGTTGAGAATTTTCTGGATTTAATTCGGACTTTCGGAGATTTGCTGAATTATGTTAATCTAAAGTATATTGCCTTTTGTTGAAAGGTTATTTATAAATAAATAAATTCAGAATAAAGTTGTATCAAAAATATTTTATAAAGCTCATAAGGTATCAAAGTATTCTCTGGGAATTTTTCCTAGTGTTTAAAGGTGTTCAAATAAATCAAATACAGTTGGGTATTTTAAGGAAGTATGAATAAAAGGAAAGAAAAAAAAGGAAACGTGCGCCGGCTTGGAAAGTACCGATCGTAGCCATCGCGTTGCTGACTCCGAACCCGGTTCGACGCCGCCGAAGATCAGGCGCACGAAGGAATTTCTCCGTGGTCTCCAGAACGTCGCCAACTCAAATTCGGTAGCTGGCGCCAAAAACGATCGAGCTCGGCCGGGTCCTATCGCGCGGGAAAAAGGACGGCGTGGCCGAGTCGCACTCGCAGGCGTTGGCGCCGAATCCGGTGGGGACTTGGAGTTCCATCGGGCAGGAGAGCAACGCGTGGACAACTTGGACTCCACGCAGGCGCCAAGCCATCACGAGTTAGGAAACTCTTTCCATGCGGGAGAAGACGTAGCCGATTTAAACTCTGGGATTAGCGCTGAATTCGGTAAGGGTACGGAGTCCTTCCGTGCGGGATGAGGACGCCTGGGACTATATAAGCCGCGCGTAGACGTCGCCCAGAGAGCGTGCAATCAAGCCCTGAACGTGTCGCGCTAGCCGACCTTCGTTCGTGGAATCTCGCGAGGAACGGCACAGGCGTCGCCAAAAAGAAAAGCAAGCGGCCGCGAGCGTGTCACGCCGTCGTCCGAAGGAAGTCGCAGCAGCGTCAGGAGAGTTTCAAGAGCGCTGCCGAGTTGTCGCCGAGACACCTTGGGGTCGGTGCCATTCGCTTTGTCGAGAAGCATCCCGTGCACCGTAGTTCCGCCGGAGCGTCGCCAGGGGAGGAGATCGCCGTCAGGATCGTCGTCTTCTTCGAGATCGGCGAGTTTTACACGCGGTCCAGTCATTACCAATCGGGAGTTTCCTCAGCCGTCGGATCTTCATCGAGCGATCGGGATTAAGTCGCGCCGAATCGAATCGGTAAGTGTTTTGGTTAAAACGTAGCCGTCGGATTTAGATCGTAGGGTCTAGGATTGGCCACGTCATTTATAGGCACAGTGCACCGTAGGGGTAAGCATCTCCGATTAAACACTAACCGTTGGATTTAAGTCGGACGGTTGATATTAGGCCATGTAGTAGATTTACCTGTAACTGTTAGATTGAGTTCATCAGTCTAGATTTCATCACGTTTTGTCCGTACAAGCCGGGGCGGGAAAATTCGGATTTTCTTTATAAAAAAATAATTCGGAAAGATTTAGAATTCCTAATTCCAGAGTTTAGTCTACTTTCACAAAATCTAAATGTTATAACTTTTGCATATGAACTCCGATTAAGGTGATTCAAATTCCTAGAAATTTATAAAATTAAGATCTATCTAATGGGGGTTTTTATCTGGATTTTTGAGTTCATTTGTTATTTGTTCTTGGTCTTGGTGTTTATTTGCTATTTCTTCTCGATTAGCGTGAGCGTTGAGTTGGCGAGGTTTGAAGAAGAATTAATCACTCAAGAGCAATCTTCGGAACAATACCAGGAGCTTAAGCAAGGCAAGTTGTGCTTTGATCATGTTGCACCCATAAGCTAGATTGCATGCTATTTTGATTTACATTATCACTTGTTATTTTATGTGTATAAATGATTTCAACATAAATTTGGGACTAGCTATCGTACCCTTTGAATTATACCCTACCTTGCTAGTTGTATGCCATGATCCACCTGTCACCCTAGGTTGGTTAGTTATAGTTGGTTAAATAGAAAATCAACATGGGTGGTTAGGCCGAATTAGAGATGCTTAGCCATGCCACGTCATCACATGCTCATGGAATATTGGTTATTAATCTTGACTAATGGAATATGGAACTACGATAATAATTTGTGGGCCATGTGTGGTCGCACAAAGAGATTGAGTTGTTGTGACAATGAGTCCGCATAGCGATGTTGATTTGTGAAGAACACGTGGTGTTTGGTAATCAAGCGGGGTGGGAAAAAGCGATTTAAAGCGAGGCAAGTGGCAAGATTGTTTACGGTGGGCCAAGAGTGGCAATTGGTGATCGCATTTGGTTTTTGGTGGGCCAAGAGTGGCAATTAGGCGATCGCATTTGGTTTTAAGTGGGCCAAGAGTGGCAATTAGGTGGTCGCATTTGGTTTTAGTGGGCCAAGAGTGGCATTTGGTGATCGCATTTGGTGGGCCAAGAGTGGCAATTGGGCGGTCGTATTTGGTTTTATGAACTTTTGGTTGGTCTTGCCTCGGTCAACTAAGGGTAGTTAATTAAAATAAACAACTGGATGGGATGGCGGGATGCCATAATGGAACTTGATTTAGGATGGAGAACTTGGTTTATTTGAGAATCCTTGAATCTATTTACTTGTTATAATTTGTTTCTTGTCTTTTTCAATCTATGTCTTGTATTGTTCTCAAATCTTTGCTTTACTACTTATGAGCCACTTAGCCATTCCTTTGGAATAAGCACGCATATAGTTATAATAGAAATGCATTACATGCACAACTTGTTGAGTACGTGTTGGTGTACTCACCCTTGCTTAAACAACCAACAACAGTGGAGGAGTCATCGCTTGTGCTTGAGGAGGACTTTCGGTGGGCCGCGAGTCACTAGGCCAAGCCATGTCGATCGCTTTGTGGTGTCTTGATGAGTCACTCGTCTTCTATGATTTTTCGCTGCATTTGTCTTATTTTATCTTAGTCTTGCCCTATGAGGCCGAATAAATGTAAGTGATCATAAGATCATACACTAGCTATATTTAAATAAATGAAGTCTTATTGTTATTATCGTTGTGTATGATGTGATGCTTATCGATGTTAAGCCGTGTGCACTAAGCGTTGATCACAGGAATTGTGCGGCATACGGTGGATCGAATTGGTGAATTCGGGTCACTCTGAAGGTGGTATCGAGCATCTTGTTGTAGGACTTGGGCCTAGTTGGTAGAGAGTCCAAACCTATTTTCTAAAAGAAAAACCTTAAGCTGGATTAAAATAACACTCTTGCCTTATCTTATTCTCTACTCCTTACCTCTGCTGAAAGTTACCCAAATTATTTTTTGAGTGGGCGTTAGAAGATTGAAGACTTATCTATTTTTCTTTTAAATAGATGAGGAGGACCTGATCGTCGTAGAATGCGAGGAGCAATCAACTGAAGAATGTTGGGATCGATTTGCACCAGCACTAGCTCGTCCGCTAGTATATCCACCAGGAAGTTCCCGTGGAGGATGGCTCGAGGAATGAGAGTCTTAGACTTAGAGTTGAGGCTCAAGTATGGAGTCACGTCGATAAAACAGTCTTACCCAAATGTAGTAGACGTTAAGGTTGAGTGTTTAGTTTGGATCTTCATGTTTGCTGAGTGTGCAGTATGCGTTGCAAAGCTTTTAGGCTTATATAAGCAGCCATACCAAGTTACTAATATTGATTGCTTAAAGTTATTGGGTTAAACCTATCTCCCCTATGTTAGGCTTCTTTCTCCTTACCTATGCTATTCTCCCTCTCTCACCTAACCCCTGTAAAGTAATCAAGCAGATGGTTCCGATTAGTGATAGCAATAAAGTTAGTAAAAGTGAAAACCAACTAAATAGAAACTCCAGGGATGGATTAGTTTTTCAATCGTCACCATCGATAGATTCGTAGAGTTTCAAAGAGTTTTTGGCCGATCAGACTCAGTTAATACAGGCAATGATGAAGCAAATACAGAATATGACCAATCAAGTTAATGCCAGCAATGCATCTCGAACTATTAATAATAATCCCTGTATTGACTCAAGGTTATTAGAAGTTATAAGGACTCGTCCACCAACATTTTAAGTAAATATTTCGCCTTTAGAAGCCGTGGATATACCAGAAGTTACCTCAGTTCGGTACATAACGACAAGAGTGAGCGGGGAAGTTGCGAGAGAAATTTGCCTAGAAAACCAATTGAAGAAAAGGCGTTTAGGTAAAAGATACCGTTCCAATCAACAAATAACCAAGAAAGAAAGTTCACCCTAGACTCTGCTATAATTGCCACAGACCTAAGCAGTTTGCCAGCAAATGCCTCAAGGAAAAGCAATCGCATTGGTTCAAGTCAGTCACGACTCCGTCCCTATCAAAGCCCCAACGCCAAAGCCAAATCAAGGAAGTTAGGAGCTGTGAGTTTACTTAGTGCAATGTCGTAAACCTATTGGTAAAAATAGAGGGATTAGTAATGTATTCCATGTAAAAGGTTCTTTTGTTGGAATAAAGAAGCAATAATGGGGAAACGATGAGTTAGATGTTCTCTAAGAGTATTATTGCATATATGGTTCATCTAAAAATGATACGTGTGCAACGGTAGCTAGTTAGGAGTACCCAGCCTAAGCTTGTTAGATCGAGAATTGGTCATTTTTTGGAAAGCGCTTAGTTATACTGAATTTATTCTAGGAAGTTGAGAATTCAGTGCTTATTAAGAAAGTAGAGTTCCACGCAAATCCTATTGGGTTGGATATTTAGGTTATTCTTTAAATTAAGGGGGTGCCCAAGCCTAAGGCTATTTTTGAGAGATGTATATCGATGATAGTTTGTGTTAGCCAGCTGATGGATAATAGTATGGAGTTGCCAATTAGAGATGTGCCAGTTGTTAGAGAATACCTTGATAGATTTTCCCAGAATTTCCCTGGTAAGCCATCATATCGAGATATGAAGTTAGTGGGTGAATTAGTGCTTAGTACAACTTAATAGCGAAAAGACCATGCCAAAAGTCTACTAAGGAATTAATGGGAAAGAGAAAAACATATCAAAGAGTTATTAGGAATAGTCGAGAAGACTTGGTACATCACCATGGAAGCTCTTGTTATCAAAAATGAAAAAAAATCAAAAAATCAAGGTGACTGCTCTAAATCATGCTCTAAATAAAGAAAATATCGAGGGCGAGTATCCAATATCAGGATCGGCAATGTGTTCAGACAAGTTGAGAAGAGAGTTGGAATCTCTTTAGGATAAAACTTCGCTTCGTCTATCGTCAATTGAGGAGTCATGTGGAGGATGTTTTAGGATTGCGTTCTCTACGCGATATAGACGGTATAACTCTGAATATACCCCCTGGATTGACCAATGCCCTGCATACTACGTAAACAGGATGAGTAAGGTGTTTAAGGATTATTTCGATAAATTCATGGTTGCCATATAGATGACACTATATTATACTTTAAGACAAGAGGTAATATGTTGATAATAAGCAGTTAACCAGGGTATGTAAAGAATTTAAGAAGGTGAAATTAAAGATCGCCCAGCAAGGTTTCATAGTTGCCTTGGAAATATAACCAACATTAGAGGATCATAACATAAGAAGTTCGAGGGGAGAAAAATACAAAAATCAAGTTAAAGAAGAAGGCTTAGCCAAGAAGTAGAATTTCGAGTGATTAGGATACCCTAGGGATTTAAGGGCAAATCATTGTGCCGGATAAGAAGATCCTAAGCAAATGATACTTGAGGAAACCATGATCTAGTATTCGATTTATCCGGAAGGTGTTAAGAGATTCCATGTCAAGGGAAAACTTGCGCCTAGATTCGTTGGATCATTCAGAATTCTGAGTCGTCGAGGAGAGGTTGCTTATCAGTTGTAATTGACCCAGTCGTTAGCAGGAGTTCACGATGTGTTCCATGTGTCTCAGCTTAAGGAAAATGTCTCGAGTGCCGATAGCGAGCAGCCGATTAGAAGCTATCGAGTTGCAGGAGGATCTGACTTCAAAGAGCAGCCGATTAAAATTCTGGATGTAATGAAGCGTAGAACCAGAAATAAGTCCGCTCGCTTCTGCAGAGTTCAATGGAGTAAACATTCGGAAAATGAAACAACTTTGGCGTGGAAATGACACAAGCGGGATTCCGGACCTATTCTCTAGTCGACCTTAAATCTCGAATTCGAGATTCCGTTAAGGGAGGTTTGTAACATCCCAATTTTCGATCTTTCTAATTAATTAGAATTATTTTCTTGCTAAATATGGTTGTTGAGAATTTTACGGATTTAATTAGGACTTTCGAGATTCTTTGAATTATGTTAATCTAAAGTATATTGTCTTTTGTTGAAAGGTTATTTATAAATAAATAAATTCAGAATAAAGTTGTATCAAAAATATTTTATAAAGCTCATAAGGTATCAAAGTATTCTCAGGAATTTTTCCTAGTGTTTAAAGGTGTTCAAATAAATCAAATACGAGTTGGGTATTTTAAGGAAGTATGAATAAAAGGAAAGAAAAAAAAAAAGGAAGCGTCTTGGCAGAAAATCTGATCGTAGCCATCGCGTTCTTGACTCGAACCGGTTCGGCCTTGCCGAAGATCGGCGCGACGGAAGAATTTCTCCGTGGTCTCGAGCGTCGCCAACTCAAATTCGGTGGTGGCGCCAAAAAGCGATCGAGCTCGGCGGGTCCTATCAGCGGGAAAAAGGGCGGCGTGGCCGAAATCGCACTGCGGCGTTAGCGCCGAATCCGGTGGGGACTTGGAGTTCCATCGAGGCAGAGAAACAACGCATGGACAACTTGGACTCCACGCAGCGCCAAGCCATCACGAGTTAGGAAACTCTTTCCATGCGGGAGAAAGCGTAGCCAATTTAAACTCGGGATTAGCGCTGAATTCGGTAAAGTGCGGAGTCATACGTCGACGATCGAGATCGTCAACCGCAAGAAAAGAGGTAGGGGTCGAGAGAGTTTATGGGACCCGAGCTGCGTTTTGCTCGAGCGAAGGAAGAAATCGATCGCGGTGTTGGTGAACAAGGCGACAACGAGCACGAGCGAGAGTTTTATCTTGGTTCGAGCCTGTGAAGGTAATGACTCTACTCGATCGCCTTGCGGCGGTGATTCTTACTATTTGGGTGTACTGGGGCAATGTTTACAACTCAAGATAGTAATGGTGATCCCTAGCTCAAGGCTGCTGCGTGTCTTTGTGTTGTCTTCGTGTCCTTGGAGCTCATCGTCCTTGGTCTTTATACTTCCTTTGCATAGCGGTAGGAGCAATCCTCGGAAAGGGGCCTTCGTGCACCTTGAGGGTGGCGATGCGCCCCGAACTTGCAGCGCACACTGAGTCATCCCCGACCCGCTCTCGGCAGCCGTCGGTCAAATGCGATCCAAAATCCTAGAGGCGGACCGGGGCTTGAGCGAGACCCGCTCGAGCTCGAGGTCGAAGTCTGCAGAGCTCGGGCGCGCCTTCGAGGTCAGCGCCCTGTGCATACCAGTCCAGTCGGGGCCTTAGAGCATGGGGATCCGTTGACCGCACTCCGGGGTCAAGGAGTACCCGACCTTCGTCGGCTAGCCCCGAGGCTCTAGGTGGAGGAACCCTCGGGGCGACCTCGAGCCTTATTCTTCTGACGAAAAAAAACCTTCATAGGTCTTGACTCCTTGGTCGAGGTCGGCGGAGACCACAAGGCAAGTCTCTTGGCCTCGACACTGGCGACCTTGAGACTTCTCGATGTTGATGCGGATGTGAGCGGTTGGTGGGCACTGGCGGCGTCTCGACTCAGTGGCCCAAGCCTTAATCACAGCCGTCAAGTCGTAGTTAGCACGCCTTTTAAGGCGCCGTGGACTGGATTTTACCGTGTTGCGGTTCATAATCCCAGCGCCACATCTTCAGCAAGAAAAGCTCTCACCCTTGAGCCCTTCGTTTTCCAAGTCCTCTCGCCCGAACAAGGTCCTCCTCTCTCCCTCGAGACCAAACCGGAGGATCGCCATGACCAAATTCTGAAGGAGCACTCTGTCGGACTCGAGGATGAGAGAGCTCGAGTCCACAAATTTCTTTGGACCCGTTTGTATGGCGGTTGTAGAACGAAGCCGAGCCGCACCCCAAGGACAGACGAGATCGTGCACTGCAAAGCACTATGTCCTCTTTGGCTTGCGGACCCGGAGAGTGAGTTCGTCATGAAGGTCCTCTCCAGTGCGACATCGAGCTCATCAATCTGTGCCAAACTCCGTTCTTCTCCTCACCATCTTTTCCCATCTATGCGAGGGTTCTGAGGATTCTCCGACCCCTCGCTCTTCTTCGATGCTTGTCTCTTCCGCTCGGGAAGGACCCGTGGGTTGCCTCTACTTCCGGCGGTGGTCGGGCTCAAGTGGGCCTTCCTAAGTTTCACCCGGGATTCCCTCGGCAGGTGGAGCAATGGTTCTACTGAAGAGGCGGCCGGACCCATTTGGTGTCTGAAGGACCCCCATCACCAACGCAAGAAGGAGACTCGGTCGGACGACCTCGAGGTCGACGAGGAGGCCATCGCCCTCATCCATATCTCGTGCCTAGCGGTCTTAGAGGCGGCGATGTGATTTCTGCGGAACCGCGTGTCCCTCTTAAGCGGAGGGCACCTTCTTGAGATCGAGTCCGATGATGCTACCGCGAGGCACGTCTAGTAAGTCTTCTTGTCTCAAGGTCGGCTTGCACACACCTCCGATCCTCTCTGACGACCGCTTGTCTTGCGAAGGTGCGAAAGAATCACAGGTCTCACTTGAGAAGGTCGAGATGTTAGGAAGTGGCGCGCGAATCGTTATCGGTAACCCGTCGAAGAATGTACTCCGTCGAAAGGACGAGTAGGTCACCCGACCAAGCCTTTCGAGTCTTATACCCATGAGGCCTTCACGAGCCTCACTCGTCTGCGAGCCCATCGGGAGTTCTTGGACACGGCGGGAGGATGCTCCAGCTACTGGCGAGGCGGGGCAAGAAAGGGAAGAAGCGACCTCCACCGGTCGGACCAAGCGAGCGGAGGCGAAGAAGCGCCATGTCGAGTGGGGGACCGTGCCATGGTAAGGGCCCTTACGGTGAGCCCCGAGCTTGTGTTTCCTCGCGCCTTGCCGTTTTGTGAGTTTCCCGCCGTGTGGCAGAGCGGCTGCGCCGCCAGTCTTGAGTACACCCCAGATCCTCGAGCTCGAGCAGGGCAGCGGCGGGTGATGCGGGCCGCTCGGACCGAGACCTCGGGTCGCGAGGCGCATAAGCGTGACACCCCTCAACATCGAGGCGCAAGACCTTCGGCGACCTTGACGAGGAAGAGGCGGTGACCGGGTAAGCCCCAGCATCGATGCATGCCGCCCCTTTCGTATCTTTCTGGCTTAGTGTGTGCTTTTGATCGCAGACCTCGATGGCTGTTGTCTAGGGCGAGTCCGAATCCGAGGAGGAGAACGCCTTCGAGCTGGTACCACGCCGCGATCATCGTGGGACACGCACTTCTCGGGCCAGCCCTTGGTGGTGAGTTCTACCAAGGGCTCGGCGACTCGTCCGAAGAAAGCGAGCCCAGCGGTCGTATGGACTCTGACGAAGCGAGGCCACAGCCTGAAGGCGGTCAGGCTTCCCAAAGCCCGTGAGGAGGATACTCGGGGCCTTGAGGCCCACGATTGAAGTGGCCTCAAGACCCCTGACCCCGTCGCCCGGGGCGAGGCCGCGACTCCGCGGGTCCGCGAAGCGTCCGACGCAAGCTCCTGAGCCTCCCGGCCAGCGATTGTCTTGCGGCGAGGCGCGGCACCCGACCCGAGGTCGGGAATGCCGAGCGGATCCGTGCCATCCTTGGCCGGGAGGCGGCGGGACCCGGCCGTGGAGATCGGGATGGCTGCCGCTATGTCCTCCCGTCGGCCTTAACCCACCGGAGGCGGCGGATAACCAAGCCGCCCGGGCGAGACTTAGAGTCCGGCCCAAGTCGCCATCGGTGGCGTGGTCGATCCGGCACCGGCATGGCGGTTGAGCGAGGAGGAGATCCTCATAATCGTATTGGCGACCGTGAGGACTTCACCCGCCACGCTGGAGGCGACTCGGCGAGGTGAGGTCTTCCGCCCGACCGTAGCTCATGATCGACCTCCTTGTCCCTCTCATTTTTGGGCCACCCTTCCGTCGTGAAGGTGATCGACCCACGCCTCTCGAGGGCTACAAGGCCTCGAGAGTATCTTTGTCGTCTTGAGGGTCTCCTCGGCCTTGATGGTAGGAAGGGAGGTGGCCTTGGCCGGCTCGTCCAGACCATTGAGGTCGGCGAGGAGCTCGGCGAAGGCCCAAAGCTCGATGATCTCTGGCCGGACGATGAGGCGCGAGGAGATAGTCCACGAGGAAGAGCTCGGCGGACCGGGGTCTTGAGCGTGACTTCGTTTTAAGGCCGTGGAAGCGGGAGGCGTGCGCGTTGACCCACGGCTCGAGGTGGCGGGCCAAGATCGAGGCTCTGGAGAAGGCTTCCGCAGAGGCGTCGACTCCCGAGCTCAAGGCCAAGATACTCCAGCTTGAGGAGGAACTTGGGAGCGTCAACAAGACACTTGAAACCGAGCAGGCCAAGGTCAAGGACACAGAGGGCAGCCGCGGAGCGAGCACATTCTAGGGCAGGGCGTCCCAGCCCCAGGCCAAAATCCTCGAGCTTGAGGGGAAGCTCAGGCGTGCCACCAAGGCGCTCGAGGTCGAGCGCGCCAAAGTCGGCTGGAGAAAGCTCAAGTGGAGTCGCCCCTTGGGCAGGGACTATGGTCCCGTGCTCGAAGAAAAGCTCGCTGGCGTCGGAAGCAGTGAAGAGTGCCTGGCCCTTTCGAAGAGGCTAACGGCCTTGGCCGTGGATGCTTCCCAACAAGCCCTCCGGCTCGAGGTGAGATCGCAACCACGCGGCAAAAGTGGCCCATTTCGGCGGGAAAAAGCTTACCCGCGAGATGGCCGACACAGTAAAAGAAACATCAAAGAGCAAGGAATGTACTAACAAAAGTGGTTTGTTTTGGTGTACAAAGAAACCTCGTCCTGTTGTAAATCTGTAGCTTGGGGATACTTGAGGTCTTTCTTGCTTTGCTTGTTAGCCGTTCCGTGCTTTCTAGGTCGTCTTGCGCCGATAGGGTGGCCTTACCTAGCCCCGTTGGGCCGAGGTCGGCGACAGCGTGCCTCGGGCACAAGACTTAAATATAGGCGAGAGGCCACGACACGCAAAATGGAGGAACAATTCGCAAAAGCGAAGGGCGCAAGCGGACATCGTTAGTGCTCGAGCGGTCCTTGCGACCATGCATATCGTATGACGGCTAAAGCGGCGAGGTTCTCAATTCGAGCGAGCACGGGAAGAGCTAGATTGCGAAGAGGTTGACTTACGTTTAGCTCGTTATTTGGCGGTGAGCGTCAAACCTCGTCGCTTAGACCGGGAGCGAATGTGTTTGCGCGACGAAGGTCGTGTTGAAAAAAAACAAGCGAAACCGTCGAAAAGAAATAGCGATAACATCGGTGGAAGCGGACATAAAAAGTGAAAGACCGACTTTATTGAAATGTGAGGCATAGGGTTTACACATAAAACTTTCGGTGATCTATATTCCACGAGCTAGAAAGCTCTCGCCATTGGGCATCGCTAGCCAGTAAGCCCGTGTGATCTGTTGAAACAACTCTATAGGGCCCTCCACATGAGGATAACTTGTTGGTCTTTGGGACGAGCTCTGAATCCGCCTCGAGGGCTAAGTCCCCAACAAGGAGCTTCCTAGGTCGTCTGCGAGCCAAGACGCATGTCTGCGATGAGTTTGCGAGTAGTGCGTTGATCGTAGCGATGCGTCATCTTACTTCTTCTGAGGGTGAGGTCGAGGCCGTTAGCGCTCGAAGTCAACAGTCGACCAAGTCGACCTGGCGAGCCAGCGTGACCTCGGGAGGCGGGGCGGCTTGGTCTGCGAACACGAAGTGGAAGGGTGTGGACCCTGTGGCTCGACTTGTTGTGGTGCGAATAGACCATAGGGCGGTGGGTAGTTAGTCCACCGAGGCCTTCTTGCGTGTCGGTCGAGCTCATCGTGACTCGTTTCTTGATGCCTGGGCGATTTGCCGTTGGCGCGTTCAGCCGCTCCGTTGCTCACGGGGTGAGCCACGGCGAAGCGATTTTAATGCCGAGTTCTCGCAAAACTCTGGAACAACTTCATTTGGTAAGCCGAGTACCGTTATCGGTGATAATCTTGCATGGAACCCGTGCACAGTGACCACGAACAAGCGGAAGAAATGAGCGCCGCTTGAAAGCGATTATGGTCGAGACGGTTCAGCCTCTATCCACTTGGTGAAGGTGTAAACGATGAAGCGAAACTTCTTCCCATTTGCTTGAGGAAAAGGACCGAGGATGTCCGGCCCTAGGTCGAGAAGGCCCCGCGAAAGGATGGTGCGGAAGCGTGGGGCGGGTTGATCGACTTCCGGCGTGGAGTTGGCAAGCTCGGCGGTCGTGACGATATCACAAGCATCTGAGCGGCGAGGCCAATAGTACCCCATGCGGAAGGCCTTCCGACCATTGTCTGTCTGAAGAGT
The DNA here is from genome assembly GCA_036346375.1 of Guadua angustifolia. Taxonomy (NCBI): domain Eukaryota; kingdom Viridiplantae; phylum Streptophyta; class Magnoliopsida; order Poales; family Poaceae; genus Guadua; species Guadua angustifolia. The sequence continues at coordinate 367,444 of JAYEVE010000422.1, forward strand.
GTGCCCCACAGAGGCTGAGTGAATGTCATCGGCAGTACTTACCCTCCTCCGTGGAGATGCACCGTGTCGGGGCCGGAAACATTGCGTCTGTAGAGCTCTCCTCGACAAGCGTGTATAGGCCCGCCCGGCGCAATCCGCTCCTCTCGGCGGTCGGGTGGCGGGTCGCCCGAGCAAAGAAATTGTGGATGGCCTCGGCCGGAGGGGGTACCTTCGACCATGGCGGCGCGACCTCGTGGTCGGAGATTGTGGGCCGCCAGGCGTCTCGAGGATAGCGTCGGGTGGGGCGTCGTCGTCGGAAGAGCCGAGCTTGGAGAAAGCGATCCGTTTGGAGTTGTCCTTCCTAGGGATGTGCTTGAGCTCCAAGTTCGGAACCACTTCTCTATCTTGCGTGCCTCGGCGAGTACTTAGCCATCGAGTCTCGAAACCTTTGGTAGTCCTTGTTGAGCCCGGTTGATGACGGTAGGAGTCGCCCTTCACGACCGATCGGCGTCGCCCAAGGCCTTACAAGCTCGTAGAAGCCGACCAAGAGGGCCTTACTCCGCCACATTGTTGGTCATTTGGGAAGCCAAAGCAATTACGTACCTCAATTTGTGCCACGCTGGTGAGGATAAGGATCGGCCCGGCGCTTGAAGGACCTCGGCCGTCGAAGAACATGACCAAGGGCTTCTCCTCTTGACTGAAGCTCGGGAGGCGGGCTGCGGCGTCTGCTCGACCACGAAGTCGGCGAGCACTTGCGACTTGATGGTCGCGGCGCGCCACGACACAGACGTCGAACGCCGCCAGATTCCATGGCCCACTTAGCGATTCGTCGCCACCCTCGGGTTCCTTAGGATGTCCCGGCGGGAAGTTTGCTTGGGGCGACCACGAGTCTTTGAAAGTAGTCTTTGGAGCTTCTTGAAGCCATGAGGAGAGCGTATAACGACTGCCGTACTGCGGGTAGCGCTCCTTCGGCGTGCAAGACCTCGTGACATAATAAATGGGGTCTTCTTTGAGACCCCCATTCCGCCACCAGACGGCACTAACGACATGGGGGTGGCGCGAGATATAGTGTAACTTCTCACCGGGTTGTGGCGTTATAGGAGGGGGGGGCAGCAGGTATGCCTTGGTCGTCGAAGGATCGTTGGGCCTCTGGAGTCCACTCGAAGCCCGATGCTTGCGCAAGGTTTGGAAGAATGGGAGTCCGCGCTCTCAGAGCCTCGAGATGAACTTCTTTGAGGCGCCATGCGGCGATGAGGCTTTGCACTGCTTGATCGAGGTCGGGGTGCCATCTTCTCGATCGCCTCGATCTTTTCCGGTTTGGACCAACCCGAGGCCCCGATCATATAGCAGAGCACCTTATGGGACCGCGCCGAACACGCACTTCTCGGGGTTGAGCTTGATCTTGCGCTTGTTGGGGTTGGCGAAGGTCTCCTCGAGATCCCGACGTGGTGCGTCCTCGTGAGGGCTTTTGGCGATGATGTCGTCCACGTAGACCTCAAGGTTCCGCCCGATCTGGGGCTCGAAAGTCTTAGTCATCAGCCGTTGAAAGGTGGCCCCTACATTGCGCAGACCAAATGACATGGTCGTATAGCAATAAGTGCCGAACAGCGTGATGAAGGAAGTCTTGCTCTCGTCGTCGACCGCCCGACTTGATCTCGGTGGTATCGAGTAAGCATCCAAGAAGCTAAGCATCTTGGCATTAGCGGTGGAGTCCACGATCTGGTCGTCTTGTGAAGCGGAAGTTGTCCCGGACAAGCCGAGTTCAACCCCGTATGGTCGGCGCACATTCTCCACTTTCCTCCCTTCTTACGCGACGATGACCGGGTTGGTCGACCACTCGGAGTAGTTAATCTCACGAATGAAGCCGGCCTTCAAGAGCTTGTCAAGGTTCTCCTTGATGATCGCAACCTTCTCGGGGAGAAGCGTCGCAGCTTCGGGCGTCTGGTCGAGAGCGGACCCCACCGCAATTTGTGCTCGATCACCTCCCTCGGGGCCGAGGCATGTCCGCTGGCTCCCAAGAAAATATGCCTTTGTTGGCGCGAAGGAAAGTGACGAGCTTGAGTTCCTATTTGGAACTCTGCTTTCGCCGAGACGTGGGCCGCACTGGTCAGTCACTCTCATCGTGCGGCCTGACCTTCGTTTCCCCACTAAATTTGGATTGCCGCTCAAGCGGGCGTTCTTCGTCGTCGCCTCCGGACCGTGTTGAGGCAGCATGCGGCGAGGGCCAAGGCCTTGGTCTTCTGACCATCGCCGCTTGTAGAGTCGCCTCGCCGCGGTGATGACACCGGCTGGTCGGCGACTTCATGCACCGATGGCCATAATGGTTGGCCGACATGAACTTGACCAAATTTGGCCGTCCAGAGGATGGCGTTATGCGGAGGTCACCCTCGACCACCTCGAAGGTGATCAGCTCAGTCGAAGTTGTCGAGCCCCGAAGGTGACGGGCAAGACAACTGCCCCAAGGGGGTGGTCGAGCTCCGGGGACTATCGAAGAATGGTATGGTGATGCTCTTGACCTTCGAGGGAATCGCATCGGTCGGCGCTCTGCTGCGGCAAGTTAAGAGAGCTGCCGCCATCGACCATACGCGATCGGCCGCGGTATTGCCGATGGTCGGAGTCCACGACCAAGGCGGTCTTTAGGTCTCGAGCCATACACGGAGAGCATCCTCTGGAGAGAAGGCGATGGTTGCCCGGCCCACTTGCGGGGTTGTTCGACGGGCTTCGGTGATGACGGTAGATGGTCCGTCGCGACCTTGACCTCGCGCTGGGTGATAGGGCCGACGAGCCACCGAAGATGACATCAATCCGGCGCTCGCCTTGCTGGAACTCCAAGTCGAGGTCGTCGTGCTCCGTGCTGGTATTAACTCGGTCGGGCTGAGTCGTCATCCTTCGGGAGCACCGGCATCTCTCCCCGCCCATCATAGAAAGCGTCAATTTTATTACGCGAGCCTGCGGTCCGCAAGTCGTGGCCGGCCGCCTGTGGAATAGGCAGAACTTTGATTCATCATATCCCGCGCGTCCCTCGGCCCCCTGCGGCCGAGCATCGGCCCGTCGGGGCCGCACGTTAGCCCTCTGCTGGGCTGGTTCTTCGCTGGTGTGGTCTGGGTCGACCTTGGCGAGGCTTTGAGTCCTCCGAGCTGGCCTCGAGCTCGAGGACCTCGTGACGGCCATCCGCCGAGGCGATTACCGCGGTAGCCCTCCGCCACCTCTGCGATCGCTTCGCTTCTTGGTGGTGGTGCCTTGGTCGGCGCCGGGAGTTGGACGGGCTGGCCTCTGTTTGGTTCGAGACCAAGCTTACCTTGGTCGTGGAATCGCGTTCAGCGGACGGCATCGTCGCGTCCGTATCATCGCTTCCGCCATGCGGAAAAAGTTTGTTGACGCCGAGCCTCGAGGTGATCTCCGGTCTTGGTGAGGCGTCGATCACGGACCCCGAACTTGAAGGCCTTGATGGCGGCCTCGTCGAAATGCTCGGGATCGAGTTCCTTGTGCGGATGAATCGCCGCCGAAGTCGTATGATGGTTCGTTCTTCCCTGGATGACACGATCCAGTCCTTCTCCTGCCCGCCGCTCGTAGCAACTCTGGAAGTTGGGCGTGGGCGCTCTGGATCTGGCGCCACGACTGAAGGGCAGCCGATTAAAAAGCAGTCCTAGCGGCCCGCCCGGGGCGGTCGGAGGTAGTTCGCCATCACGAAGCTCGTCCCCTCCGGCCCGGGATAGCGGTCGAATAGATGGACGAGGAACTTGTCGAGATTCTTGGTCCGTCGGCGCTTCGATCGTAGCGGGCTTGAACCGAAGCCACCGCCTGACGAAGACCGTCGAATCGCCATACGGCCGTAAGCGGGACAGTGCCGCCGGTCATGGTCATCGCCGGCGAGATCCCCGCCGCTGCCGGACTCGGAGTCGAGGCGCCCGTGCGACCTCTGGCGGAAACGACCATGGTGCGAGCAGGAATCACTGGTTGGTAACACAGGCGGTCTGGACCTGCGGCGCTGGGCGGAATGTCCGGAGAGGTCCGCAGAACTCTTGCCGATCGACTCGAGCCGCTTGGCTCGAACTGGTCTGGTTAGCGGTGCCCGTGGGGCGTCGGTAGCGTCTGCGTCAAAGCCTCGTCCGAACCCGTTGTTCGGGGCTAACCCCCTAGCAGAGGTGTCTGACGGGTGCGAAGGCGCGGCGTGTTGTCATTACTTCTCAGGGGGCGGGTCCCGAGTGCTGACCGATCTTGCGGAGCCTTGACCTCGGTCGCGGCCGGTCGAGTTCTTGACCGGGCTCGGCCAAACTCGACCTCGCCCTATCGGGGTTAGCCATGACCCGGCGATAAGCGGGAGGCGCTCTCGGTGGAGGGAACTGGCGGCTCGAAGGCGTCTTGGCCTTCTCTGGGCCTCCCGCCGAGAGCTGTTATGGCTTGCTTGATGGCAACTTTGCACCATCTGGAAGCGTCTTCTCGAGCTGCGGATCACGGCCATCCGCATCTCCCTCGGCGCCTTGACCGCTCGCCACGAGCGTCTTTGCTCGGCGGCGGTGAGGTGTGAACGAGGACACGGAATCGAGTCCGTGCAGGAAAATCCGTCGATGAAGGCGCCATGCTCTCGGAGTCTTGGTGTCGTTCTGCGAAAAACAAAACAATCGGGCCCCACGGTGGGCGCCCGGTGTCGACGATCGGGATCGTCAACCGCAAGAAAAGAGGTAGGGTCGAGAGTTTATGGGACCCAGCGTGCGTTTTGCTCGAGCGAAGGAAGAAATCGATCGCGGTGTTGGTGAACAAAGGCGACAACGAGCACGAGACGAGTTTTATCTTGGTTGAGCCCTGTGAAGGTAATGACTCTACTCGATCGCCTTTGCGGCGGTGATTCTTGCTATTTGGGTGTGCAGGCAATGTTTACAACTCAAGATAGTAATGGTGATCCCTAGCTCGGTGCTGCGTGTCTTTGTGTTGTCTTCGTGTCCTTGGAGCTCATCGTCCTTGGTCTTTATACTTCCTTTGCACTGCAGCAGGGAGCAATCCTCGGAAAGGGGGCTTCGTGCACCTTGAGGGCTGGCAACAAGCGCCCCCAAACTTGCCGCACACTCGAGTCATCCCCGACCGCTCTCGGCAGCCGTCGGTCAAATGCGATCCGAAATCCTAGGGCGGACCGGGGGCTTCAGCGAGACCCTTCGAGCTCGAGGTCGAGGTGCCGAGCTCGGCGCCTTTCGAGGTCAGCGCCCGATCGTACCAGTCGCGGTCGGGCCTTCCGAGCATGGGGATCGTTGACCGCACTCCGGCGGTCAAGAGTACCGACCGCCGTCACCTTCCGTCTTGCGGGATGAGGGCGCTGGGACTATATAAGCGTAGCGTGAAGCGTTGCCGAGAGCGTGCAATCAAGCCTGAGCGATGTCGCGCTAGCCGACCGCCGTTCGTGGAATCTCGCGAGCGGCATAAGCGTCGCCAAAAAAAAGCAAGCGACCCACAGCGTGTCGCCGTTGTCCAAAAATCGCAGCGTCAGGAGAGTTTCAAGAGCGCTGCCGAGTTGTCACCGAGACACCTTGGGGTCGGTGCCATTCGCTTTGTCGAGAAGCATCCCGTGCACTGTAGTTCCGCCGGAGCGTCGCCAGGGGAGGAGATCGCCGTCAGGATCGTCGTCTTCTTGAGATCGCGAGTTTACACACAGTCGATCATTACCAATCTGGAGTTTCCTCGGTAGTCGGATCTTCATCGAGCGATCGGGATTAAGTCGCGAATCGAATCGGTAAGTGTTTTGGTTAAAACGTAGCCGTCGGATTTAGATCGTAGGGTCTAGGATTAGCCACGTCATTTATAGGCCTGATTCTGCCGTAGGGGTAAGCATCTCCGATTAAACACTAACGTTGGATTTAAGTCGGACGGTTGATATTAGGCCATGTAGTAGATTTACACATGGCTGTTAGATTGAGTTCATCGGTCTAGATTTCATCACGTTTTATGCTGCCTACAAGCCGGGCGGGAAAATTCGGATTTTCTTTATAAAAAATAATTGGAAAGATTTAGAATTCCTAATTCCAGAGTTTAGTCTACTTTCACAAAATCTAAATGTTATAACTTTTGCATATGAACTCCGATTAAGGTGATTCAAATTCCTAGAAATTTATAAAATTAAGATCTATCTAATGGGGGTTTTTATCTGGATTTTTGAGTTCATTTGTTATTTGTTCTTGGTCTTGGTGTTTATTTGCTATTTCTTCTCGATTCGCGTAGACGTTGAGTTGAGCGAGGTTTCGAAGAAGGAATTAATCACTCAAGAGCAATCTTCGGAACAATACCAGGAGCTTAAGCAAGGCAAGTTGTGCTTTGATCATGTTGCACCCATAAGCTAGATTGCATGCTATTTTGATTTACATTATCACTTGTTATTTTATGTGTATAAATGATTTCAACATAAATTTGGGACTAGCTATCGTACCCTTTGAATTATACCCTACCTTGCTAGTTGTATGCCATGATCCACCTGTCACCCTAGGTTGGTTAGTTATAGTTGGTTAAATAGAAAATCAACATGGGTGGTTAGGCCGAATTAGAGATGCTTAGCCATGCCACGTCATCACATGCTCATGGAATATTGGTTATTAATCTTGACTAATGGAATATGGAACTACGATAATAATTTGTGGGCCATGTGTGGTCGCACAAAGAGATTGAGTTGTTGTGACAATGAGTCACGCATAGCGATGTTGATTTGTGAAGAACACGTGGTGTTTGGTAATCAAGAGGGTGGGAAAACGATTTAAGCGAGGCAAGTGGCAAGATTGTTTACGGTGGGCCAAGAGTGGCAATTAGGCGTCGCATTTGGTTTTAATTGGGCCAAGAGTGGCAATTAGGCGATCGCATTTGGTTTTAATTGGGCCAAGAGTGGCAATTAGGCGATCGCATTTGGTTTTAATTGGGCCAAGAGTGGCATTTGGTGATCGCATTTGGTGGGCCAAGAGTGGCAATTAGGCGGTCGTATTTGGTTTTATGAACTTTTGGTTGGTCTTGCCTCGGTCAACTAAGGGTAGTTAATTAAAATAAACAATGGATGGGATGGCGGGATGCCATAATGGAACTTGATTTAGGATGGAGAACTTGGTTTATTTGAGAATCCTTGAATCTATTTACTTGTTATAATTTGTTTCTTGTCTTTTTCAATCTATGTCTTGTATTGTTCTCAAATCTTTGCTTTACTACTTATGAGCCACTTAGCCATTCCTTTGGAATAAGCACGCATATAGTTATAATAGAAATGCATTACATGCACAACTTGTTGAGTACGTGTTGGTGTACTCACCCTTGCTTAAACAACCAACAACGATGGAGGAGTCATCGCTTTGTGCTTGAGGAGGATTTTGGTGGGCGCGAGTCACTAGGCCAAGCCTTGTCGATCGCTTTGTGGTGTCTTGATGAGTCACTCGTCTTCTATGATTTTCCGCTATATTTGTCTTATTTTATCTTAGTCTTGCCCTATGAGGCCGAATAAATGTAAGTGATCATAAGATCATACACTAGCTATATTTAAATAAATGAAGTCTTATTGTTATTATCGTTGTGTATGATGTGATGCTTACCGATGTTAAGCCGTGTGCACTAGCGTTGATCACAGGAATAGTGCGGCATACGGTGGATCCGAATTGGTGAATTCGGGTCACTACATCGAACGCATGAGGATGGTTCAGCAGTAGATATGGATGGGAGGAGGGTTGACATGAGGTTCCTTGTGGCACATGTCGTGCGATTGATGATCCCTGCGGGGTGAATAAGCGATTGAATTATCGCGCTCTCGGATATGAACGCGCTTGTATCATCCGACACTTCAACGTAGTAATAACTTAAATTGAAACTAGTTGGTATACTTGATGTTGATACTTGTTTATGCTATTACTTGCTCTCTTTAATGTTAAATTTCAGATTTCACTCTAGCAATAGGTGCTGTCCATAAATGCTATAAACTTAAAATTTGTGTAGTGGAATACGATTATGCAACAAAGTAAGCTTTTCGCACTTTTACCTTAAGCTTATACCTTGCTACATCCAAATGCATATTCTTTCGAGTCGGTCATATATGGACCACGGGTAAGTCTTACAAGTACCTTACGTACTCATGTACGCTTTGTGGTTTTCGGTGAGGGCGTCGATGGATGTGAGTTCTGTCCATATTGCTTCTCGGTGTTGGCGGGACCTTGAATAGAGGCTAAGCTCAATGATGTAAATGCGGAAGTGTTGAGGCGAGGACACTTAGGAGATGTCATAATTTTTGGTTTAATGTGATGGATGTATGTTCATTTTGTTGTATAGCTAGCCTTCTAATCTATGTCATGGTTATGTTTAATTACTTGACTATTTCTATTGTTGAACCTTGTTGTATGACCTTGCTCATCGCTTGTCTAGTATGTTGCTTCTACTCGTGTTGATCCTGATGCTATATTGTGGTTGTGCTATATTTGGATATGTTATTTGTTCTTCTATCTGCTGAGTGGATGTCCTTACTTCTAGGGGCGTCATGCCGAAATTTTGTAGATTTTATGAGTCTAAGTAGAGTCTTGCGTCTTGTCTTAGTTGTGAGTCTGTTGTGTGGTTGTCTGGTTTGTCTTTGTGCTTTGGTTTTTAGTTGTTTTGTTGTGCTTCTGCGTTGCGTATGCAGTGCGTGAAGTTTTGGGTTCGTTGCCCCTTTATGCGAATTGAATTGATATGGCAATGGAAACCGGTATCTTGAAGCGATCTGGGCGAGCTTGAATCGCATATCCGGGGAATCTGGGATTGTTGTCGAGTTATTGAATGGGATCGTTGTTGTCCTAATTGGGCTTGGGTGTTAGCACTGTGAGCACCGTCGGTGATCCGTTGCTAGCCTCCAAATCCGATGAGGGTGACCGGGCATTCAAATAACCCGAGGACGGTCTGGGCGGCTCCTCACAGCTAACAGGGTTGGTGTACTTCTTCTTTAACTCTTCAAGAGACAAAGTACATGCAAACAACATTTTGTGACCTTTCGTCATACCTTGATAAGCTAAGGCTCGGAAATTATCTTGCTGATGTGTCATGACGATAACTATTGAATCCAAGGGACATTGAGCTGGGCAGTGATCTTGACCTTCACAAAGTGTCAGATCCCAGAAAAATACTTCGAAAACCTCTGTGTAACCTGACTAGTCCAAAAAAGTTAGCAGACACAACAAAGATGATAACATATCATATACAATGTACTTTATTAATAATTAGAGTTTACAATAAATATGGCATGCATGCCGAATAAAAAATTACAACGAAAGCAGAATAAAACCAGTAGTAGAACCCAATATATTCGCTAAAAGCAATCAACTGGAGTAGCGGCCTAGTTATCTTGGTCCTACCATCATAGAGATACTCCTCTAAAAAGATAGAGTAAGCAAGGGTGAGTACAAAAGTACCTCGCAAGTCACACATGAAAATGTAGTATTAATGTAGATAATACAAAGGAAGGCATAATATGATTAATTTGAGCATAAAGCAATATTTCAAATACAATAAGTAATTTTCAATGCATAATTGATATAGAAAAAACTGAGTTATAATTCAATTTTCAACACGGGCTCCAACTCGGAGTTTCATCCCAAATTACCCCATGTAGATTCTCTCCACTTATAAATCACTTTTCTGAAACTATTTTTGAAACATCAAAATATAATCTTAGAAAGACATGCTCGGCATGCCCATGACCGCGAGCGCGGCTAATCGATTAGTTTTCACTTTGCAAAAGTTGTACAACTTTACCCACAAGACATGATTATCCCCTTTCGCCCAATACACATAATTCGTTTGGTGTGTTGGTGGAGAAAATCACGACATGACCCCAATTAAGTTTCATTCCATGTAGCTACACCCGCTAAGGTTTCACTGCTGGTAGGGTTAAACCCGCCCAGTCTAGAAGTCCCCTCATGCACTATGTGGCAGACTAACCATCTTCACATTCAACTGAATGGCATAACTAACATGGAATATCGTAAAATGGACAGCCAAGTCTGTCCCATACCAGACTTATGGAAGTACAGTTGCGCTTTACATTCAGTAGCTCACAGACCGGTTCTTAATTGAGTAGGCGAGCTTTTCAACAAGCCCAAAGGCCACCAAACAACCATTCTTGCCTAGTCTAAACCATATTTTTATTTTTGCTTTAAACAATATCAATTTTCATATCATTTCATGGCACACCAATGCCAAAGAATAACATTTGTCATAAAAGCATCTTTGATTGGCACAAATTCCAAAACAATCCTAATTCAGGTCTAAGCTTGTCTAAACTAGTTACTATATAGCACTAGTCAATACTGTATTAATGTACCAACTAGTGTGATTTTTCTTAAGGTGACAAAGTATATGGATCATCAAAGACAAATGGGGTCATAACAATTAGGAGTAACTAAGCATTTAAATCTAGGATTTAAATTACACTGATAAAAATTATGCATGCAATAATTTAAATCAAAACTAATATAGTTTAAAATTCTAGGATCAACATGTTCAAGGATATGTAACTTGCCTTGATCCTAGAGTTGATGCTCTAGATCATCGACAGCGAACCGTTCCGACTCTCCGAAAACTATACATGAAGAACATCTAATTTCAAATAAAATACAAAAAAATTCAAATAAAATATAAAACAGCATAAATAGGTATAGTATAATTTTAAATGAATTTAGAAAGAAAAATGAGGTCAATCAGACTTAAGTTGAAGGAGATTGGACCTTTTGAATCCAAAATTTAACCTCTCGCCGAACTTGGAGAATAAATGGTTGCTGGTGGTGCTACGGTGAGAATTTTGAAAATCTAATTTTTCCTAATTTAGAGTACACCAAGAGGAAGATCCAGTAAACATTTTAAGCCAAATGGAGGTCGGGAGTGGCCGGAAGAGCTCGTTAGAGTTCGAAAATAATGGCTTGTGTAGGGTGATCTCGTGGATGGATTGGACCAACTCAAAGCTAAGGATGTGAGGAATGAGGAGAGGAATCTTTGGTTCAATTTATAAGGCAATCGGACCAGAGGATCGTTAGGAAACGCTCGCCGAAGTTATGTCCAGAATAGTAATGGGTTCGTTGGAATAAATACTTGAAACTTGTGGACTTTAAATGCGGGTCGGGTCCCATTCAGGGTACTGTAGCTGATGGGTTGGCCGGAGTTAGTGGATTGGGTCAGATGAACAGTTCTTTTATTTATTTCCAAATTAATTAGTTCTAAAAACAATTATTTTACTTCTAAAAATTCCTATTAAATCCAAAAATTAGCAAATAAATTCTATTAAATATAGGAATTTGAAGAGATACCAGTTTCAGAATAAAAGCTTGAATAAATGTTTTTAAATAATATAATATTATTATTTATAACACATTAATTAATTTTTAAGTGCTAAAAATTAAATAGGCATAGAAAAATAGTAAAAGGTTCTACAAATTCTAGAAAAATTCTAAGAAATACTTTGGAATATTTTGAACCCAATAAATTTTTTTTTGGAATTTTTATTTTTTAAAAATTTTCTGCAGAAATTCTTTTTGTGAAACTGAAAAATGGCAAAAAGGCTTTATAAAATCCATAGAAATCAGATAATTCCAAAACAAATCTAAATAAATTAAATTAAATAGATATGCAATTTTTTAGGATGTTACAAACTATCCCCCTTAAAAATAATCTCATCCTCGAGATTTGGAGAGGCTAGCGAGAAGGTAAATTTACAGATTCTTCAACTTAATTCTCATATTTCGTTGTTGCTTGTCATGATTGATTCCACTTCCAAAGTGACGGGTGTTCAACATCTAACGGTTGCTCCAATGCGAGGAAAGAGATAGATTGAGAGCAAGGGGATAAAGTTTTCACATCCAACAAAGAAGCAAGAAATAGTAACTTTATTATTACAATATATTATTTATTGTGGCTGTCAACAAAAGGGAAAATATGATAGCTCACAACATCGTCTACTAAACTTGGATAGCATAACCTAGACCTTAATAAGGGTATTTCTCTGGTCTTGACATTCATGGCCTTTGGGGCAAAGGTTGTAGTAGACTTCGAAGAGCATGTGCCTTTTGTGATGTTCTTCTCTCGTGGCGTAGACTAGCCGACATCTATAATGTAGATGCTAGAGTAGACTTTGAAAATGCCCGTATATTTGTCATTTTGCTGAATGCCAACTTTGACAATCTATCATTTGACAAGGAAAGAGTGTAAAAATAATTTTTTAAATAAGGTAAGGATAGGATATAACAAGACGAGAATAGAATCTTTTGAAATACTTTGATATTCCAAAATGAGTCCTTAAGGCTTAACCATTCTAACTAAGGCCACTCCTACAGTAAATATGTCTCTGATACCACTTTTTCAGATCCTGAAAAAATACTTTTGAAATCCTCTGTGTAACCTGTACTAGTCTAAAAAAGCTAGTACACACAACAAAGATGATAATATATCATATTCAATGCACTTTATTAATAATCAGAGTTTACAATAAATATGGCACGCAAGCCAAATAAAAGATTACAGCGAAAGCAGAATAAAACTAGTAGTAGAACCCAATAGATTCGCCACATACAATCAATTGGGTTAGCAGCTTAGTTTATCTTGATCCTCACCATCGTAGAGATACTCATCTAAAAAGATAAAGTAAGAGTGAGTACAAAAGTACTTTGCAAGTCACACAGGAAAATGTAGTATCAATGTTTGGAATACAAAGGAAGTGATAATATGGTTAATTTGAGCATAAAGCAATATTTCAAATACAATAAGTAATTTTTAATGCATAATTGATATAGCAAAAACTGAGTTATAATCCAATTTTCAATATGGGCTCCAACCTGGAGTTTTATTCCAAATTTCCCTACGTGGACTCTCTCCGCTTATAAATCACTTTTCTGAATCCATTTTTGAAACATCAAAATCTAATTTGTGAAAGACATGCTCGGCATGCCCATGATCGCGGGCGCGGCTAATCGATTAGTTTTAACTCTGCAGAGGTTGTACAACATTACCACAAGACAAGATTATCCCCTTTCACCCAATACACACTTCCTTTGGTGTTTTGGCAGAGAAAATCACGATAAGACCCCTATTAAGTTTCATTCCATGTAGCTACACCCACTAAGGTTTCACTGCTGGTAGGGTTAAACCCACCCAGTCCAGAAGTCCCCTTTTGCGCCATGTGGTAGACTAACCATCCCCAACTGAATGGCGTAACAAACATGGAATGTCACAAAATGGACACTCAGGTTTGTCCCATACCAGACTTGTGGAAGTACGGTTGCACTTTACATTCAGTAGCTTACAAACTAGTCCTTAATTGACTAGGCGAGCATTTCAACAAACCCAAAGACCACCAAACAACCATTCTCGCTCATTCTAAACCATATTTTCATTTTTGCTTTAAATCATATCAATTTTCATATCATTCCTTGGCACACCAATGCCAATGAATAACATTTATCACAAAAGCATCTTTTATTGGCACAAATTCCAAAAAGATCCTAATTCAGGTCTAAACTTGTCTAAGCTAGTTACTATATAGCACTAGTCAATACTATATTAATGTACCAACTGGTGAGTTTTTCTTAAGGTGACAAAGTATATAGATCATCAAAGTCAAATGGGATCATAAAAATTAGGAGTAACTAAGTATTTAAATCTAGGATTTAAATTACACTGATAAAAATTATGCATGCAATAATTTAAATTAAACTAATATAGTTTAAATTTTGGGATCACCATATTCAAGGATGTGTAATTTGTCTTGTCCTAGACGACGAACCGTTCCGACTTCCTGAAAACTATACGTGAAGAACATATAATTTCAAATCAAATCTAAAACATTAAAACTAAATATCAAACTAGCATAAATAGGTAGAGTATAATTTTAAATAAATTTAGGTCGAAAAATGAGGTCAATCAGATCGGACGTTTTGAATCCAAAATTTAACCTCTCACTAGACTTGGAGAAGAAATGGTTGTTGATGGTGCTCCGGTGAGAATTTTCAAAATATGAATTTACCCAATTTAGAATACACCAAGAGTAAGCCCCAGTAAACATTTTATGCCAAATGGAGGTCAGGAGTGGTCGGTAGAGCTCGCCGAATGTTCACCGGAGTTCGGAAAGAATGGCTTGTGTAGGGAGATTCCGTGGATGGATTGGACCAACTAAAATTTAAGGATATAAGGAATGAGGAGAGGAATCTGTGGTTCAATTTATAAGGCAATCGGATGAGCGGATCGTCAGGAAACGCTCTCCGGAGTTATGGCCGGAATTGTAATGGGTTCGCCGGAATAAATACTTGAAACTTGTGGACTTTAAATGCGGGTCGGGTCCCATCCGGGGCACTGTAGCTGATGGGTGTGCTGGAGCTTGTGGATTGGGTTGATGAACAGTTCTTTTATTTATTTTTGAGTTAATTAATTTTGAAAACAATTATTTTACTACTAAAAATCCCTATTAAATCCAAAAATTAGCAAAGAAATTCTATTAAATATAGGAATTTTAAGAGATACCAGTTTCAAAAATAAAAGCATGAATAAATGTGTTTAAATAATATAATATTCTTATTTATTGCACATTAATTAATTTTTAAGTCTTTGAAAATTAAATAGGCACAGAAAAATAGTAAAAAGGTTTTAAAAATTATGGAATAATTCTCAAAAAATTACTTGAAATATTTTGAACCTAATAAAAGTGTTTTTGGATTTTTTTTATGTTTTTTAAAAATTTTTTGTAGAAATTCTTTTTGTAAAACTGAACATGGCAAAAAGGCTTTATAAAATCCATAAAAATCAGGATAATTCGAAAACAAATCTAAATAAATTAAATTAAATAGTTATGCCAGTTTTTGGGATGTTACACAAAGGTAGGAGATTGACTTCCTTCACAGCTAGAGCAAGTGATTGCATGCTCATCAATAGTATATCCTATTTCTCCACAACGAATGCATGCACATTCTTATGAATTGATTGGTTGACAACACTTCAAAGAACAACATCCAGATATGTGTAGGGTACAGGGGTAGCATTCTTCTCCGAATTTACTATGACCACACTGTCATCTAGTGAGGCAAAGGAATGACAAAAAGTAGTAACGAATTCATTCCAAGAGATATTCTACAGGGCTTTATGGACAATACAAAATGTCTTCCCCTATTCCACAGCAATTCCCTCCAATAGATAAGAAGCACATAGAACCTTCTCATCACCTTACACTGAGTGACGAGTAACTTCTTCTTGATAGTCATAAGCCATTCATCTATTTCCAAAGGTGAAATATTTCCAGAAAATATCGATGGACAAGTCTTGATGAATTCTGATAACCTCGAGTAGGAACCAGGAACATTGACAACAGTTTGGAGCATATTGTTGACATTGGCTTGATCAATCATATTCTGCATTTGCAGATCCATTGAATGCATCAACCAAGTCTGAGCAACAAGAAAAGCTCCAAAACTCTACATGTCCATCTGTAGTGATGGTTGTGGAGCTGATCCATCATTGAGATTCTCACTGAGTTGATTACCACTCTTGCTAACTCCGTTGTTTCCATAAGTTTGAACCATCTGCTTGATTGCTTCACAGAGTTAGGGGAGAGGGAATAGCATAGGTTAGGAGCAGGGATCCTAATGTAGGGGAGATAGGTTTAACCCATCAACTTTAAGCAATCAATATTAATAACTTGGTATGGTTGTTTACATAAACCTAAGGGCTATGCAACACAAATTGCACACTCAGCAATCAAGAAAGAACCAATTCAACCTAAACACACAAAGCTACCACCTACATGGGTGACACTCCTATCTTAGCAGATACGACGCCCACACATGAGTCTCAACTGGCTACTCGAAGCACTAGACACTTATTGATCCACTCCTTCAGCTTGATGATTTCATTCTTCATGATCTTCAGGATTGATAGCAAGCATTCAAGGCTTTCCCTGAAGGTGTGGTATATCGTTTTCTATTCAAGAAAGTTTAGGTAAGATTTCAACTAGAACCAGCAAGGGAAAGAGAAAATTTTTAGCAAGAGAAAAGAATGAAAGAATAAGATAAGTCAAGAACATATTTTTCTTTCCAGTTGAGTCTTAATTAAGAAAATAATTTTGAAGGTCCTAAAGAGATGACCAAACTATCTAGGGCCATGACCTACAGTTAATGTGGCTCTAATACCACCTCTGTTGGGACCCGAATTTGCAAATCTGGAACCTTTGTGTATTCATCACTAATCCAAGATCACGCTAGTGCACACATGTTCAACATAGATGTATATCACGATCATACACAGTGAAAACATAACAAAAGACTTCATATATTAAGTAAGATAGTTGAAGTTGAACGACCTTTGGGTCAACCTACACTTATTAGGCCTTGATGGCTTTGAATCAAAGTAAATAAACAACAGTGGAATGAAGAACGTTGGTGAATTCCATCGACATGTTATAGGTATATGACAAGGTTCAACTCCTAGATAATCGCCTCCTCATGGAGCTTCATCTCTTTCGAAGGTGTAGACTTCTTCTTAACTAGGGATTTGGTTGATGATGTAATACCGAAGATCTCTTCTGTTAGGATTTTCGGCCGGTAAAGATTTCCCTTTTGTGATTCAAGGGTGTTTGCTCGGGATGAATTATTTTTTTTATCGTCGCGCAAGTGAAGCTGTTATTTAAGGTTTTGGATTTTTGCCCTGGTTTTCGGAATGAGGTATCTTCCGAGTTGTTTAGTTTTGCGGCAAGTGTGTTTTTCCTGGTATTGATCTTTCCGCGTCAAGAATTTAATTATTCGGTTCGCGCTAATGGTTAAAAGATGGGCTTTGGTTTGGAGGGGTTTTTTTAGGGATTTCCCCTCCCTCACCAACTCTCTCTCTCTCCTTCTTTGTGTGGTTGTAATGCTTGGAGGCAGATATTTTTCCCCATCCGTTTTTTTTCTTGTGGCTGTCGTGTCTTTTCCCTTGGCCTGGATCTTTTCCAATCTTCCCTCCCGACTCCCCAAGGTCCTCCTACTTCTCTGGCCTCCTGCGCCATGGGCTGAGTGCCCCTACCTCCCTGCTAGCCGGTGCTCCTTAGCCCTGCCCTGCCCGTGAGCACCTCCTGCTCCTCTCGGCCCGTGAGCCTCTCCTGCGCCCACTTCTTACCGGCGTCGCTCACCTCCCAGGCCCGAGCCCCTCCAGGCGCCCCTGCTCCCCTCCTGGCCAACCCTGCTCCCCTCCTGGCCAACCCTGCCCTGGTCGAGCTCCTTGGCTCGAGCTCCTCTCGGCGCCTCCCCTGGACTCCCTCCTGCCGGCGCCCTTCTCCTTTTCCCCCTGTCGGCGGGTGGCAGCAAAGAAAGCGGCGATGTCCGGCATCAGCCCGGCGCCCGGCGGCAAGAACAACGTTCGGCAATGGCGCTTGGCGTGCGTGGCCAGCCAATAGGCCCTCTTCTCCCTTGCATTCTTGTGGTGAGAGCTCAAGCAATGGAATGTGTGGTATTTTGGTTTCCTTGTGCATGTTAGGTGTTTGTTGAAATGCTTACAAGATTGATTGTATGGGTTAAAGACTAAAAGAGTTTGCCAATTTTCTTTTGTTCGTCAATATGCGTTAATATGTCAGTTGGATTCGTTGTTGTCTCTAGTATTTACCTGTCTTAAGATGTTACTGCTTTTGTTAATTCTTCTATTTAATTGTGGTATCGTAAAGTATCAGCAGTCCAATGTGGCTTAATTGGCCATGTGATCTCTGTATACTTGCAATGCAAATGTGAAGATCTACATATATCCCTTTGTTAGTGCCTTGTTGCTAGTCAAATTGCACTGTGTTTTTGAGTGATGGTCTGTGAGTCCTTGAGCTAAACTTATTGCTTCCCTTATTAATGGTATTAGCTCATCTATTATGATTATGAATAAAGATCTGAAATGTTTTAAGGCCTTATATGGCATTGTGTTCAATCCTAGATATGGATTAAAATCAATCCGTTTACCAACCTCTTCTTTGTCTACATGATAACTTGAAAATGCATGCTGATTTTAGTTGAGTTATGCAAGGGACGCTTGTGTTCTGCATTCTTTTGTGTTTGCATGGCATGAGGCCCGAAGTTGTCGGTGCTCTGAGTTAAGGAGGCATGGATATATATATATATATGTTCTGGGATTTAGAGGCAGTAAGAAATGCATATATTATTGGTCTCTGCATTAATATGGGTTAGGGTTGTAGGATTCAGAATCCGACTCTTATGTATAGATGCTTTGCTCCAATGATGATTAGGTTCAGGGAATTGTGTGTATCCTCTGTTTGTTCATTGAGACATAGAAAAAGGGTCCAGGATGCTTTCTGCAACGATTAATCTATCATTTGAGTAGTTGTATACAAAAGCTTGAGTAGAAACCATAACTCTTAAAACCGTATGAGTATAACTTGAATTACTGCTTCGATTGAAATTTCAAGTCTTAATTCCAGATTGTAGAGTATCTCTTTTATGTGCAGTCTTTGTGCATGTAAATCGGTGAATGTGACAATCATACCTTGCCCTATCTTGGATTGCTGTTCTCTAGGGTTGGTGGTTTCTAGCGCTGCAATGGGCCGTCAGTTCCTCGCCGAGGTTAAAGGCAAGTACATCGAGTAGGGTACCTATTTGAATTGTTTGTTGTTATTTATCTATTTATGGCTAATTTTCTATTGATTATGGCAAGTATGAGTTATATTGGTGATCGTCCCTTTGAGGACATGATTAGCTATTGGATTCAGTGGTCACTAGTAAGCCTTCATCTCGGTGAGTTCTTTGTACCTTTGTTAATCTTGCGATGATTCACTAGGATGGGGTACTTGGATACTAGCGGTTAATTTATAAGAGTTATACTTAGCTATGCCCGTCTGGGAATGGAATTGAGTATGGGTCTTGAATCGATTAGATGATTATGATTGTAGCTGGAAATTAATTGTGTTAATTGTATCACGAAATCTTTGTGATGTGTTGTCAAGTTTTGTTGTTGAATCGATGAGACTAGTGCGGTGGCAACTTATGAATGTGAGAATTGGCTATGTGTATGTATGGGGTTATGGTATGTTAGTGTTGGCATTGAATGAAAAGTTGCATTTCATTCATGAAAATTGCATTTGTGCATTCATAATGGAAGAGGCGACCCATCTTGATCGGGCCTCTGTGTTCACACGTAGTGAACACGAAAGTCCTACCTCGTAGTCCCATTCATCGAGGTGAATGGGAGCGAGACGAGAAAGTAGGCACCTTCCATCTACGGGATGGAAGGGGCGTGAAAGTGCACACCGACGGGTGGACACTCGGCAGTACCGGTACGTGCATGGAAATGAGCATTCATGTGCATTGCATCTTTCATAATGAGTGTTGTGGTAAGTGGTGTGTCATTTGGATAGTGATTGTGGTAATTGAAGGTTGATTCGTGGACTCAAACCAAAAAGGGGAGATTGAATTGAATTTGATGAATTAGCACATTTCCTTCTCTTGCTAATTATGTTGTATGAATATCGTGGAGTGAAGTCGAGTTATGAACTCAAATTCAAGTGATGAAAATGGTTTGAGTTGCAACAAGGGGTAGTTAAGTCGGGAGACGTTGGATTTAGAGTCAAGTAATGTTTCTTTGGCGTTGAATGGTTTTATTATCAAGTTTATTACTTGATTGCGATGAATTTTGGTTTAGTCAAGTTTTGTTTTAAATGGGTACAAATCGTATTTTCGGATGTTGCTTCCTTTGTATTACTTGCTCTTATGGTCAAGTTCTTGTTTTACTTACGATAAACTGGAATTGTTACGCTTGTGTACTTTCTTGAGTCTTGTACTCACGCTTGTTGTTTCTTGTTTTAGGTACCTTGAAGTTGGCTCGTTGGGATGGAAGTAGTACGCGTGCGACTTGATCACTACCACCTCATTTAAATCAACTTGTAAAGTCATTTGTAATTAATAAGGTTGTAATGTCTTTGTTAAATCGTGGAGGAATTTATTACCGTCGATTGGATGTGTGATTGGTTAACCTGCTAGAATGATGTCATATTATCTGCAATGTTTTCTGTCTGCTGAGTGGATGTCCTAGTTTCTAGAGAGGTCATGCCGAAATTTTGTAAATTTCGGTGACTTAGCTTTAATCTGGTTTAGAGAGGTTCAAGGTCGATTTCAATCTTTTAGTAATGGTAAAAGGTTTAGTATTTCGTTCGTTGAGTTATTAGTTCAATTGGATTTCTTTGTTAAGTTTTATTTCTTGGGTCTTGATGGAGACACTCTGGACCAGTATGGTTCCGAAGTGTTGTAAGCGTCATTTAGGGTCTTTTGGTAACATTCGCGGTGCGCTTGGCGCCGGGGTGTTACAGATGACAAGGGAGAGTATATAAAGCACTCAATAAGTTATTCACAGAATGCAAGTCTAATATATTATATGCTTTGGCTTATTCCAAAGTATCGGCTAATATGGTTAATTTGCAATAAAGCAACATTTATGAAGGAATAGCATAAATAGATTGTAATGACAGTAAAACAAATAATAATGATAATAAATTTCTTAGTTATTTCCCAAATAAGCTAACTCAATCCCTAAATCAAATTCGAAACTTCCATTGGCATACAGCCTCCACCCCTATTTCATTATAATAAAATCCAACCCTTGACTATAATCACCGAGCGATACTCAATATTTGTGAGCATAGCTATTCAAATAGGTTTGATACTCTGTAGAGGTTATACACTTTACCCAAATGACATAATCATCTCTTATTGCTATGCAATTAACACACTTTATTTGGTGTGTTCACAGAGAGATTATGACAAAGCCTTTACAGAATTCCATTTTAACCCAGTACTACCCGCTAGGGATTTAATACTGTTGGGACTGGTTATCACATCCAAGGCCCCCTCTTGTGCCATGTGAGTCTACCTGTGCGAGGACTGTTTACCACAACCCAGGACTCACACCACCACTAGTAGATCTCAATTTATAAATAACTAGAGCTCAATTTTATTGTGCTTTTTTTCCTTTTATTTGAATTTTCTAGATTTATTGTGCTTTTTCCTTTTATTTGAATTTTATGAGAATTTATTAAATTATTTTGTATTTTGTTAATGAAGGATCGAGATGGCGAACAGAGGGGGGTTGAATGGTCGCAAACAAATTTTCCCCCAAAATACTCCAACAAAAACCTCGACAAGATCACTTAATGGAAATCGTGAAAAACCCGAAAAACTAGACAACTATGTGTACCCCTAACTTGCATGGATAACTACCATAAAATATGTGGGGATTTTTGAGTCACAATTTTGGTTGTATAGTGTCCAAAAATGAGAAGGAATTAATTCAACTCTTACTTTTAGAAAGGAGATCAATTCAAATTACAAAAGCCACTTTCAGAAAAGCAAAAGCAGAATTTCCAGAATCTGTCCTCAATTTGAACAGGTGGTTGGTGGGTTTCTGCAGCTTAAGAAATTTTGAGAATTTTCTCCCTATGAGCTGAAGAGTCTTGAAGAACTCCACCAAATTTTACCTCAAAAATCCTTACAAAAAATCAGCAAAAACCAAAGAACACAGATAACCAGAAATTTCGAGCAGAAATTTTGGGGCTCGGTTTTCACCTCATGGCTCCCAAACTGTGCAACAAGTGGACTTCAAAATTGTTCTACAGATGGATATGAGAGTCCCGCACATTCTCCAATAAGAATAACTCAAAAAGAATTTTTCTAGATTTTTCTAAAAATCAAATACCAAATACTGCGCGAAGAACAAGTTCTGGACAGAGTTGGAACTTGAAAGAAAAGATGATCTCTACTCAATCCAAGAGTGCAAAATAGATGTAAAACCATATGAACACACTCAAAACATCCAAGATCAGCATTTAGAAGGAGGGGAGGCAAATCCAAATTGCATGAATGTAAATTGCGGGAAAGTAAATGCGTAAAGTAAATGCTGAATTTAAATTGCGTAAAGTAAAGACATAATGTAAATGCGGAATTTAAATTCACAAGAATATAAAGAAATTTTTTGTATTTCTAGTGGGAAGGTTTACAAAGCCTCACTTCATGTGGGCAAAGCTCAAAGGAGCAACTCAAACCTTCAAGGGGAGGAGGCTACCCCTCCACCCCTATTTATACTACTCTTGGGTCACCTACCACCCTTGGATGAGTCCCTCAACCGTAGAGCACTCATCTAAGGGCTAGGATTAACCCACACACACAGCCATGCAAGGGCTAACCTAAAACCCACACACATACCGGGTTTTCTTGCACAGTTTTCAAAGCATACTACCTAGACCCGCTAACATATCAACTAGACCGCAATCCGACGGCCCTCATTGATCCACGCGGCATCTAGCTAGCGTCATCTCCTTTCCTTGTCTTCTTGGCTTGTCTGGACTCCGTCTCCGATCATCTTCTGGCGATCTCCCGACCGTCTGGACCTCCGACGCTCCTCGCCTAGTCCCGGTCATCCTCCGCCTCACCATGACCTAGCACTGTCGCCCTGCAACCATCAAAGACAAGGAAAAACCTTTCACATAGCAATGCCCACATATATATTCAATGATTATCCCAAAATCATTAATCAATCATAATTTCACTCAACGGTCCGATGCTACCGCCCCACACGGGTAGCACTAGGAAAAGCAACCAACACTCAAATTGCTTCACATCAAACTCAATTTCAAATCAAACCAAGCTCAAAACTCGTCAATTACTCATCACACACAAGGATAGACGTCCATATGGTCTTTCAATCTCCCCCTTGATGAGTATATTGACAAACACATGAAAAGGCATAAGTTTTGAGTTTGAATAAGAGAGAAGTAAGTAATTTGAATGCAAAGCCAAACTTGATTAAAGAAATAGAAATCAAGAACATGACTAAGTTGGTAACTGAGAATACTTATGATCTACGAAAGATAGCAAAGATTAACAAAGATCATAAGAATTAAGATGAATCAAGAATCAAGATGCAAAATGATGCCTTTTCTACGATTTCTCCCCCTTTTGGCAATATAGGCATCAAGATGACATTTTCTTTTCTCCCCTTTTTTTGTTGTTTTTATGCAAGTAATGCAGCCTAAGGGAGCTTTGAAGATTATCCATATGACCAACAAGACAAGTTATGACACCAAGCTAAGTTATGGCAAAAATAGACTAAGCTAAGATATGTCCAAGTGCAAATAAATATTTTGCTAGCAAGATTTAATTAAAACCATATCATTTTTAGCAAGATTGAACATGAGCAACACTTGTCATTAGTTTCAAAACTAGAAGCAAAGCCATTCAAATGATCAAATGGAAAGCCTAGAGTTCAACCTACTCAACACTTTGGAGAATCTAGAAGTTCATACAAGGTCCTTCGAGCTTATTTTTGTTTCTTTTATGCAAATTTTTCTTTGAATCTTTGAAAGACATAGTGGGGTGCAAATGTTTGACATTATTTGCATTCTTTACCCACGTATATTTTTTTTGCATTGTTTAAAGCAATTGACTCAATCCATAATCGATCATCTCAAGAGGGACTCTTAAGAGAATGATCTTGGCCATACACAACACATTCCATGTTCATCTCAAGTGCAATGAGAAGCCGTCTTGTGAATGTGAGGTGTTGAGTCTATCTTGCAAAAAGAGTCAATTTTGCCTCACTTTCATTTTAGCATTTTCATTGTTAAGCTAGTGAAGGACTCAAGCATGGATCAAACAAGATTCACCCAAGTTGCTATAGGGACTCTAAAGAATTCCAGAATTTCACAAATCATGGCAAATACACCTAGAGAATAAACTTAGCAAGTAAACACAACATGTTCTATCAAGTTTTTCTTTTAAAGCATTTTTTTTAATTTTGCAAGCTTAGCAAGACAAATGAACTTGGACATCTAAGCAAGTAATTTTCTTCATAATATAGCATGGTGTATAAAATGAAATATGGATCATTTGCATAATAGACAAAGCTCATAAAATGAAAAATCAAGTTTATATGCAATGCATGAGACAGATTCTTAAACTCCCCCTCAACATGTAATTCAATTTTAAGCACAAATCTGGTTCAAATTGAGTTATTAGCAAGATTAGGCTCAAGAATGGTCGAAAAGAACTCAATTAAAGCCAGAAACACAGAATGGTGGGAAGAAGTCAAGAAACTGCGTATTGGGTGGCTATAGAGTATAGAAAAAATGGTAGAGAACACTACGGCTCAGACTCGCTCTCATCTTCCCCAATGACTAACATAGGAAGCTACCTATAGATCCTAAACTAAGGAGTGCACACAGACCCTGTCTACCTAGGGGGCCCAACACCTGCTAGACTTATAAGACTGTGAGGGAACTCAACCTAGAGAGAAGAGAGAACAGCTAATTAAGCATAATAGCAACCTAAAACACAAGATGAGAGGTCCATGCAAAGCATGTAGAAGTCTAAGTGAAGTGAACTTATAACTCTAAGGAATAAAACCCATAAGTACCCAGAGCAATACAAAAGAAAGGAAAAACTAAAATAAAATATAATACATAATATACAGATCAGCTCTCCCTCACAGAAGGCCGGAAGGGCACACAACTCAAGCTTACTCCTCAAGGCAACAAACCTAGAGCTATCCAAAGGCTTGGTAAAGATATCGACCAAGCGGTGGTCACTCTCCTAATGAAGCACTATATCTCCTTTCTCCACATGGTCTCTAAGGAAGTGATATCTAACATCAATGTGCTTGGTCCGGGAATGCCGCACTGGGTTCTTTGCAATTCAGATAGCAGAAGTGTTATCACAGAAAAGTGGAACACTCTCTATCTCTAACCCAAAGTCCCGCAAGGTCGATCTCATCGAGCACTTGGCTCTGACAAGCGGGCTGCGATAACATACTCGGCCTCGGTGATCAGTGTGCAACTCCGGACTGCTTCTTAGATGACCAAGAAACAAGAGAAGTACCAATGAATTGGCAAGTGCCAGAAGTGCTCTTCCTATCTATCCTACAGCCGACAAAGTCTGCATCAGAAAAAGCTCTAAGGGATAGACAAGAAGAAGAAGCGTACCAAATACCATAATCAATGGTAGCTCGAAGGTACTGAAGATGCACTTCACTTTGGCGATGAGAGCGAGGAGAAGCTTGAAAGTGGCGCACATACACACGACAAAGTGTATGTCCGGTCATGAGGCGATGAGATACAAGAGGAGCCAATCATGCTCGGAACTCCTTTGATCGGTGGCTCACCATCCTCATCGGCTTGAGGACAGCAGTGGTGGCCATAGGAGTCATCACGGGCTTTCCATCTGACATATCAAACCGTCTCAGGAGGTCCCGGGTGTACTTACCTTGGTGCAGGAAAGTACCCTCCCGAGTCTGCTTGATTTGGAAGCCGAGAAAGTAGCTCAACTCACCCATCATACTCATCTCAAATTCTGTGCTCACCACCTCAGAAAAATGAGACACAAGAGACTGAGATGAGCCACCAAAGATAATATCGTCCACATAAATCTGAACGCGAAGGAAATGAGAATCCTGGTGTCTGATGAATAGAGTTTTGTCTACTATACCCATTTTGAAACCATGACTAAGAAGATAGGATTTAAGCCTCTCATACCAAGCTCTAGGGGCCTGCTTAAGTCCATACAAAGCTTTGGAAAGCTTGTAGACATGGTTTGGGTATTTGGGGTTCTCAAATCCTGGAGGTTGCTTGATATACACCTCTTCCTTAATGAAGCCATTGAGGAATGCACTCTTGATATCCATTTGATAGAGCTTGAAGCCCTAGGATGCAGAGAATGCAAGCAGGATTCTAATCGCCTCTAGTCTAGCTACAGGGGCCAAGGTCTCCTCAAAGTCAAGACCCTCAACCTGAGTGAAGCCCTGTGCAACTAGCCTAGCCTTATTGCGAATGACAACCCCATCCTCACTCTGCTTGTTTTTGAACACCCACTTGGTCCCAATGATGTTATGACCAGATGGGGGCTCTACAAGCTGCCAGACTTTGTTCCTCTCAAAGTTTTCCAGTTCCTCATGAATAGCATTAATCCATGATTCATCGGATAATGCATGAGTAACATCCTTTGGCTCAAATGAGGCAACAAAGGCAGAGTGAAGGCAAAAAGAGGATAAGCCTGATTTTGAGCGCGTCACACGCTCAAACAGATCACCAATGATCTGCTCAGGTGGATGAGAACGTTGAATGTGGTGAGGAGGACCAGAAGCAGAAGTGGCCTCTACCTCTTGAGCAGAAGAGGAAGGAACAGAGCCACTCGCTGAAGGAGAGTCTGAAGGCAAAGGCTGATCTTCCTGAGGTGCAGAAATGGAAACAGGAGGCACCTCAGGTGTAGAGGAGACTGGATTAGGAGGAGCACCATCATCTCCATCATCCTCATCCTCTACAAAGATGGTCTCGGAGGGATAAGAAGAGCCTGAAATATCAGGTCTAGCTCCTGGGCTAGCCTCATCAAAGGTCACGTCACAGGTCTCTAGGATCCTATTCACATCACAACTCCAGACCCTATAGCTACGAGAAGAAGTCGAGTAACCCAGAAAAATACCATCAGAAAAACGAGACTCAAACTTATCTAGGTTACCAGACTTCAAGATAAAACATTTGTAACCAAAAACGCAAAAATGAGAAACACTGGGCTTTTGCCTATACCTCAACTCATAAGAAGTACGATGCAAATGTGCTCTCAAGAAAACGCGATTGGAAACATGACAAGCGGTAGCTATAGCCTCACCCAAAACTTTCTAGGAGTCTTGTACTCATCTAGCATCGTCACAGCCATCTCAACGAGGTCTGTTCTTCCTTTCCACTCGCCATTTCTTTGAGGGGTGTAGGAGAGAGAAGCGATGCTCTAAACCGGACTCCACACAAAAATTCTCAAAGTAGGAATTCTTGAACTCGGTGCCAATATCACTGCGTATAGCTCGTAATGCACCTGGGAGCTCAATAGACAACCTACTAACAAATCCCTTGAAGTGAGAAAAAGTCTCATCCTTCGAGGCTATGAAAAATACTCAAGAATACCTCGAAAAATCATCAACAATGACAAGGACATACCACTTCCCTCCTACTGACTGCACTCTAGCTGGACCAACAGTGTCCATTTGTAAAAGCTGTCTGGTGCATCGATCATCACTCTGATGATTGGAGGATGAGAAGCAGTAACCATCTTGCCATGTCGGCAGGGAGAGTAAACTAAGTCTTTGACCATCTTGAGTTTGGGCAAACCACGAATAAGATCGCGACTACTAACTCTGGTCAAATGATCAAAGCCAATGTGACCAAGTCTCCTATGCCAAAAGGAGAGATCACGGGACTCAAAAGCATTCAAACACCGAAGAGAGTCTCCAGAAGAAACAGAAAAATCAGCACGAAAGACTCTCCCAAATCTAGAAATCCCACAAACTAACTCTCCTGATGAATCGAGGATTCTACAAGTATTGCTCTTAAAGCTTACCTCGAAAGAGTCATCGATAAGCTGAGAAACAGAAAGCAAATTATATTGCAGCTTACTTACTAAGGCAACGTCCTTAAGAATAAAATTTTCATTAATGCAGACGGTACCTTTAGCAATGACTCTACGAAGAAGCATCCCCAAAAGTGATCAACTCATCATAGGCGCTCGGACTAGAGAAGAGAACCAACGAGAGTCTCCGGTCATATGGCGAGAACAACCGAGTCAACAATCCAAACATCTCCTTCCCCATCAAGCGAACTGATCAAGTCAAAGAGAGAAAGACTTCGATCTTGGGATAAAGTGAGGACCTGGGAACCCAATACTAAATCACACGACGTCTCAAAGTACCAGCCACAGAGGAAGAAGACTGGACTCTAGTGTCTCTCTAACGCTCGACTCTCACAAGATCAGAAAAAGCAACTCTAGTAGAAGATGTAGGAGCTATCCTTTGGTTTGGCCCATTTGTGGTGCAAAGGTGGACCATCCCAACGAGGTGCCTAAATCTCCTACCTGAAAACACCTCACGCCGCTGATATCTACCTCGATGGGAAAAATGAAGAATATCAAGAGGACGACGGAAAGACTGACCACGAGCAACTCCAGGGTTAAAACTCGACTGAACAGCATGAAAACCGAGTCCTGGACGCTGCCCAAAAACAGGTGAATCTTTAACCTGTCTAGTATTAGTGTGTCTTAGAAGCACTCAAAGTCTGGGGATGACTCTGAATACCCCTAAGAGCAGCAACACACTCACGCTTCGTGATCTTGGTGCTTCTAAAACAGAAATTTACTAGGTGACCATCCTTCTTACAGAAGGTGCATGAATACTTCGCCTTGCTAGAGGCAGAAGTGACAGAAGAAGCACTCTTCTAGTCAGAAGTCCCATGGACAACTCCAGCAGACCTAAACACAGTGGTACTCACCCTAGGAGCAACCACTATCTCTCCACTCTTGGATCCACGCACAATGGTAGGAGGATGAGTCCTAGCATGCTCCAAGTAGTCAAACCCTAGACCCTGATTAAATCTGCTAATTTTTGATTGGTCTAGAATGAGATTTAGCTTTTTCTTGCCTCCTACAAACTTTTTGAGAGTGCTCATGAGATACTCACACTCCCGGAAAAGAGAGGCACAAGAAGAACAGGGGTGAGAGGAAGAAGAAGAACCAGAAGGAGAAGAAGGAACACCAGCACGTGCATTTTTCTCCCTCAACACGGCTGCCTCAATCTTGAGGGCCTCACAAGAAACGCATGATGCTTCTCTAATCCTATGGACTTGGTCTTTTAATTTCTTCCTAAGTTCGACATGGATTTTATCCAAGTCACCCTCAATCACAGAACAATGCAAGCAACTTTTAAGTGACTTATCAGTAAGTCCTTATCAAGTTTAGCACACTTATCATTTAAAGCTTCATTGTGAAGTTTTAGTTGCTTACAGTCCTCACATGAGCTGACAGGGTCCTTAGAAGCATGCATTTCAAGTTCATCATTTCTAGAAGAAAGCTTCCTAAAGTGAACGCTCATGACATCTATTTCAGCAAGTAATTTAGGGCAATTTTCACATGAAGGAGTAACATGAGCATGAAGAAAACTAGCATCTAGAGAGGAAATATCAACAGAACAAGTACTAGCATTCTTCGACCTAAGACTTTCAAGTTCAGTTTGCACACTATCATGCAAAGTCCTTAGGTTCTCAAGCTCCACAAGCAAAGCATCATGTAAAGAACAATCATCAGTGACTCGGGAGGGAGAAGATCTAAGAGAAGCTAACTCCCGAGTCAAGGTATCTACTTCCTTCTCAAGCTCCATAACCCTAGCTCTAACTCTAGCATGAAATTTTCCTAATTTACAAAAAGCTTCATTGAGCTGGTCATAGGAAGGTACCTCGTCCGAATCGCTGTAGAGCTTGGAGTCGCTGATGTCGTTGGTGTTTGCCATGAAGCACATGCCGGAGAAGTTGTCATCGCCTTTCTTCTCTTGCGGATCATCCTCGCCTTCGTCGCTCCATGTCTCCATGTCGGAGAGGTTGATGTCGTCGAGGGCGGCGAGGACGCGGTGGAAGAGCTTCTTGTTCTTCGAGAAGTTGCGGTACTTCTTCTCGTCTTGCCGGCTCCTGAACTGGAGGCTTCTTGTTGCGGTTCTTGTCGATGTAGTCATTCTTACGGACCGCCTTGAGTCGTTCTTGCCCTTCTCCGATTTGGGACAATTAAGCTGAATGTGGTTGGGGCCGCCACATTCGAAGCAAGTGATCCACCACCTCTCTTCCTCTCTCTCACCCTCTTGTAGGCATGAGAAAACTTGCGAGCTAAAAGTGCAAGCTCAGTTTCTAGAAACTTATCCAGTTGGTCATCGCTTAGCTCGCAAAGTGCAGAGAGGGAAAAACCAACAGAAGAATCAAGAGAAGATCCAATGGGATCGGTGACCAAGGCCATCGACTGTGATTTCATCTTGCGAGAGACGACGTCGATCTCATGAGTCTTGAGTCGGGAATAAAGCCCGTCAAGAGTCAAGGTCGACAAGTCGGTAGTGTCCTTGATGGTGGTCACTTTCATTTCCCAAACACGATGATCGAGTGCAGTCAAGAAGTGACGAGCATTATCTGAGTCAGGGTATGTGCAACCAACTGCCCGGAGATCACTCAAAATTTTAGTAAATCAACCGAAACACTCGTCAAGACTCTCACCAGCGTGTTGTTCAAACTTGTTGTACTCATGCTTGTATTGATCCTGCCTCACGGTCTTGATTTGGGTAGTGCCCTCATGGTATGCATCGAGGGTCAACCAAATCTCATGAGCGGATCGTAGGTGAGAGATCCGATCAAACTCACTGCGGCTGAGTCCCTGTATGAGAATGTTCCTCGTCTTAGCATTTGCCTCAACGTCAGCCATATTGCCGGCCGTGATGTTCTCATCGGCAGGAACCTCATATGGGAGCTTCACCTTCTGCCATATCAGGAAGCAATGAGCAGTGATATATGACTCCATCCGGGATTTCCAAAAAGGAAAATCGACACCACAAAAAATGGGAGGCTTGGTGGAATACTTGTCTGTCGCCATGACTCTCGAGACCGGTCAAGATCTATAGAAGAGCAAAACCGATTCTGATACCAATTGAAGGATCGAGATGGCGAACAGAGGGGGGTGAATGGTCGCAAACAAATTTTCCCCCAAAATATTCCAACAAAAACATCGACAAGATCGCTTAATGGAAATCGTGAAAACCCCAAAAAACTAGACAACTATGTGCACCCCTAACTTGCATGGATAAGTACCATAAAATATGTGGGGATTTTTTGAGTCACAATTCTGGTTGTCTAGTATCCAAAAATAAGAAGGAATCAATTCAACTCTTGCTTTTAGAAAGGAGATCAATTCAAATTACAAAAGCCACTTTCAGAAAAGCAAAAGTAGAATTTCCAGAATCTGTCCTCAATTTGAACAGGTGGTTGGTGGGTTTTTACAGCTCAAGAAATTTTGACAATTTTTCTTCCTATGAGCTAAAGAGTCGTGAAGAACTCCACCAAATTTTACCTCAAAAATCCTCACAGAAAAATCAGAAAAAACCAAAGAACACAGATAACCAGAAATTTCGAGCAGAAATTTTGGGGCTCGGTTTTCACCTCATGGCTCCCAAACGGTGCAACAAGCAGACTTCAAATTTTCTACAGATGGATATGAGAGTCCCACACCTTCTCCAATAAAAATCACTCAAAAAGGATTTTTCTAGATTTTTCTAAAAATCAAATACCAAATACTGCACGAAAAACAAGTTCTGGACAGAGTTGGAACTAGAAAGAAAAGATGATCTCTACTCAATCCAAGAGTGCAAAATAGATGTAAAACCATATGAACACACTCAAAACATCCAAGATCAGCATTTAGAAGGAGGGGAGGCAAATCCAAATTGCATGAATGTAAATTGCGAGAAGGTAAATGCGTAAAGTAAATGCTGAATTTAAATTGCGTAAAGTAAAGACATATTGTAAATGCGGAATTTAAATTCACAAGAATATAAAGAAATTTTTTGTATTTCTAGTGGGAAGGTTTACGAAGCCTCACTTCATGTGGGCAAAGCTCAAAGGAGCAACTCAAACCTTCAAGGGGAGGAGGCTACCCCTCCACCCCTATTTATACTACTCCTGGGTCACCTACCACCCTTGGATGAGTCCCTCAACCCTAGAGCACTCATCTAAGAGCTAGGATTAACCCACACACACAGCTATGCAAGGGCTAACCCAAAACCCACACACATACCGGGTTTTCTTGGACGGTTTTCAAAGCATACTACCTAGACCCGCTAACATATCAACTAGACCGCAATCCGACGGCCCTCATTGATCCACGCGGCATCTAGCTAGCGTCATCTCCTTTCCTTGTCTTCTTAGCTTGTCCGGACTCCGTCTCCGATCATCTTCCGGCGATCTCCCGACCGTCTGGACCTCTAACGCTCCTCGCCTAGTCCCGGTCATCCTCCGCCTCACCATGACCGAGCACCGTCGCCCTGCAACCATCAAAGACAAGGAAAAACCTTTCACATAGCAATGCCCACATATATATTCAATGATTATCCCAAAATCATTAATCAATCATAATTTCACTCAACGGTCCGATGCTACTGCCCCACGTGGGTAGCACTAGGAAAAGTAACCAACACTCAAATTGCTTCACATCAAACTCAATTTCAAATCAAACCAAGCTCAAAACTCGTCAATTACTCATCACACACAAGGATAGACCTCCACATGGTCTTTTAGTTAAAATAGGCCATTTGCTATCTTTTATTTATTCTATACAAATTATTGTTGATCTTTTACTGGAAATATTTTATTTGGGTTCTAAATATCTTTAAATATTTTCTGGATTTTTTTTGGATTTTGTTGCTATTTATTTTGGCTTTATCTATTTTCCTCATATGTTTTTTTTTCAAAAATGAATTAAAAATCTCATCCCGTAAACAGTAATTGGGCCAAAACCCAATTGGTGCGCTTTTTTCACACTGACCCATGGCATTTGAACCCTAATCGCCTCGCGCCTCGGCGCTCGATCTAGATCAGAAGCTCATCGTTGCACCACGTTGCTATGTGCTTGTGCGCCATCAATCTGTCGCCGCGTGTATGCCCCCGATGCTGCCACGTCGCCAAGTCGTAACCCTGCCAGATTTCGCCACCGCCGCAACCTCCCCTGCGTTTCTTACAATGGACATGGACGTCTAGGGCACTATTTAATGCGGCGTTGCCTGCATTGAAGTCCGATAGCATCTAGGCCCCCTATTTCTTTTATCTTATTAAATTATTTGGTTTTGGTGTTGATGACTAAGTCAATAATATCTAACTTTGAAGACTTTGGATTGGAGCATCAAACTAGTCTTCTGAATGAACAAGATTAAGGTTCTTTATTTCTAGTGTTTGGCTTGGAAGATGTATCAAGTCAAGTAGCTAGGTTTATTTTGTTTGGTTGTACTATAAAGGGGGATTTTGCACATAGCAAGTGTTTGGTTCATGAGACTTAGACAAGATTAGATTGCTTGGAGCTTAATACCTTTAGTCACTCCTTATCCTGAACCAAGTCTTCCTCTGACACAAAGTCTAAATGTGTCCTGGACTAAAACATATTACCACATCTCTTTAGTCCAACGCCAAAAGCTTTCTCAATCAAAATGTTACCAAGCCCATTCCATTCACGCCGGACCAAATTCTGCTTTAACAAAATTCAGCCCGGCGCAGTTGCATTCCTCTCCGTTAGATTTCTCTAGTACCAAATAGCTTGTTAGTCCAGGTATTCTTGATCAGAATCCTAACCGAGCTCTATCCATTCACGATGGGCCAAATAAACTCTCTCATATATTTTAGCCCAGTGTAAGTCTTCTTCTCCGAACCAAATTCAATTTAGTCTGTAGTGAAAGTTCCTTGAAGAAATCTTCTAACCTAGCACTCTTCATTTACGACGGACCAAATATTTCAGTCCGACGCGCATATAAAAGTTTTATCTCTTCACCAGACCAAAATCTTGTCTTCTATTACTTAAGTTTGTGATAAGTAAATTCCTTGTTCAAAACAAACCGGGCGTATTCCATTCACGCTGGACCAAATTCTGCTAACTCAAATTTCAGTCCGGTCTAAAGTAACTCTCTTGGTTGAACTCATAATATGTCAAAAAGTCCGTAGCTACTGATTCCTGTGAAACTTATCTACGGCGGACCAAATATTTTGGTCCGGCACACATGTTGAATTCTCATTCCTTCGCCGGACCAAAGTCATCCTAAACTCCTATGTATGACGGACCAAATTTTTTAGTCCGGCGTAAATAAGCCTATTTGGTCCGTAGTACACAGAACCAGTATCACTAGCTTATTTTGCTAAGCCCGTGGCAAACATGTTAAGCTAAATTTTGACAGTCTGACACGTTAAAACAGTCACAGTGGTAGGTGTAACGACTATTTCTTGTCCAAATGCCTATATAAGCATTTCCTAAGCCATCTACCACAGAACTTTTTGATCTCCTTGACATTTTAGCATCCTTAGGGCATTTATTCCTACAAGGAGACTGTGCTTCACATTTGAACTCAAAACCTTAACACTTTCAAGTGTTTTAGCTCCAAGCTTAAGTCTAGTAGTGTTGTGCTGAAGTGAACCAAGAGACGGGGCTTGTGTAGAAGTCTATTACTCTTGAATCTTTGTGATTCTAGATGGCTTGGAGGTAGTGAAGGTGTGACCTGTCCAAAAGAGATTGTGGAAGGTCACCTTGTTGTGAGAGGTTTGGAACTCACCTCACCGGAGTGCTGAAAGAGTTACCTGAGTGGAGACCAAAGCTACTGCGCTAGCTTTGGAGGAGCTATACTTCGAGAGAAGTTCTCTAACGTGGAGTAGGAGAGTGGCTCTGAGTCATGGGATAAATTCATGTCTCTTTTGTGCTCTTTCTTACAGTTGATTTACTTTCCACTACAGTTATTGCTTGTGTTTTACATTTTGTTTTCTTACTGTGATTAGCTATCCTCTCAAGCTAGGAAATCATCCTGTAACTAAGAAGTTAAAATTTAAAAAGTTGCCTATTCACCCCCCTCTAGGCCTACTTGATCCTTCAAAGTCCCCGCAAGCCACCGCACCTTCTGGCCAATTCTCGCACGCCGAGGTGCCCTCGTCTGCTCGTGTGAGCTCACCGTAGTCCCCGAGCCGTTCTATCGCTCATTCCGTCGTCGTCCGTTCATCTCCGCCGTCGCCAAGGTCGCCGAGGTGTTGTCTGCGTTGAGCCCAGTCAAACGCATCGTTGGAACTGCTCTGGAACGCCGTCGCCGAGGTCTTTGTCCCCAGCTTCGGTGAACCAACTCCACCGTGCCATCTCTGTCGCTTCCAGCTCTGTCAGCCGTTGGATCTCCAGTCAATAACCCCGATCAACACACGTCGCCACATCTACAGTAAACCATTCCTTCACCCCCATTCCATTGGATTCAATCGTACGGTGTAGATTGCATCGCGTCGAATCATGTAAGCGCAGATCTTAGCTGTCGGATCGGGTGTGTAGGGTCAAGATTCAGCTACGTGTCGGTTTTGTGCGCTGCTGTGTTAGTAGCTATCCGCCGTCCGATCTGGATCTAGCACGTTAGAACGCTACGCGTGTCACGCCGTTGCGGCCATTGGATCGGATCTATTAGGCCAGATTGCAGCCACACATCGAGTCCACAGTAAACCAGAGCCACATCACATAAGTAAATCTCACCCATTCATTTTGAATTGGACCGACGAGATTGTGCTAAGTCTCCGCCAATAGTGCCTTGCCGCGTGTCACTTCCCTATTGGTCCAGTTGTGCAGATGACGTCAGTGCTTGCGTCAGCTGGTGCACATGCACAGTGTGGTCGGTCCACCGTGGACCAATGTCACCATGGACCGAGTTCATGCACCGTGACACGTGTCAGCCTCTGGTTGCGACGCGTGTCAGCACGTGATTGAGCCACGTGTCAAGCTGACATTCGCGATGACGTCATAATTAATTATTTCAATAGAAAAATATTTTGGCCAAAATTAAATTCTGTACTGGCATCATCATTGGTCATGCTGACATCA
The DNA here is from genome assembly GCA_036346375.1 of Guadua angustifolia. Taxonomy (NCBI): domain Eukaryota; kingdom Viridiplantae; phylum Streptophyta; class Magnoliopsida; order Poales; family Poaceae; genus Guadua; species Guadua angustifolia. The sequence goes on from JAYEVE010000422.1 coordinate 402,816, forward strand.
TAAATATGAATTTCCCGTATAAAATTAATTCGGATAAATTGAAATGTCTGATTTTATTGTTTTTCTATTTATTTTAAAATTGCAATGGCTATATCTTTTGCATCCGAACTCTGATTGAGATGATCCCAGTCTTTAAAAATTTGTAAAATTATGCTCTATTTAATGGTAAATTTTATTTAATTTTTATAGTTGATTTTACCCTCTGTTTTGGTTATTTATTGCTTTCTCTCTCGTTACACGTAGACGTTGAGTTGCCTTGTGAGTTTATCGTCGAGGGGCTAGCACTTGATCAAGTTCCAGAGCAGGATCCTGAACTCTTCGTAGGCAAGTCGTGCTTTGATCGTGTTGAACCTATGTTTTAAATATTACATTGTTTCAATGTATTGCATGATATTTGAATTAGCAATTGTTTTCCATATGTTGGGAGTAGCTAATCGTCCACTTGAATTATCCACTTTGCCATATTGTATGCCATATCTCATTTGTCACCCTAGAACTGTTTAATGTTAGTTGGTAGCTATAATTGCCAATGTGGGTAGATAAAATGCTAGTAAGCTTAGGCATGCACCGAGTTATCATTTTATGTGCAAATGATTAAACTTGCTTAACGATTATGGAACATGTTTATTAACTTGTGTGTCAGGTATTGTCACACAATGTTGGTATTGTTGATGGCACATGGTGCATGGTAAATCAACTGGGGTGGTAAAATAATTTAGACCGAGGCAAGTGGCATGTATTTGTGGTGAGCCAATGTGGCACGTGGGCGGTCGCATTGCTTTTTATGTCAATTGTGGTTTATGGTTATGATGATTTTTGGTTAGTCTTGCCTTGGTCAATTAAGGACTTTGCAAGAATTTGAGTCTAGTCATTCATACAACTACAAGTCTGAAATGGGACAGACCTAGCTGATTAATTTGTTGAGTCTAAACTTTGGTACTATTGTGGTGGTGTGAGACCCGGGTAGTGGTAACCAGTCCTCGCATGGGTTGGCTCACATGGCGCAAGAGGGGGGCCCTGGATATGGTAACCAGTCCCACCAGAGTTGAAATCTTAGCGAATAGTACTAGGTTTAGGTAGGCTTTGGAAAGGCTTTGTATGATCACTTACCTTTGTGGTATATGATTGTATCTTGTGGGTAAAGTGTATAACCTCTACAGAGTGTAAACCTATTCAAATAGCCGTGCTCGCGTTATTGAGCATTACTCGGTGATTACAGTCAAGGGTTAGATTTTATCAAAAGAAATGTGGAAATGGGTTGTTGAAATGAGGAAATAAGGTTGTGATTTGGTCGTTGAAAACAAAATGCAAAAGTTATTACTGTTATTATTTATTTTACTGTCTTTTCAATCTATTTATGCTATTATTTCACAAATGCTATTTGTGCAAAATAACCTTGTTGCCTACTCTTTGTACTAAGCCATGCATATAGTATATAGACTTGCATTCTGCGCACGGCTTGTTGAGTGCTTTATGTACTCACCCCTTGCAACAAAACATCATCAGTTGGAGAAGAAGCAATGCATGCTTTTGAGGAGGAGTTTCACAAGAAGGCGAACAACTAGGGTGTGAACCTTGTTAGTTGCCTGTAGCAGTTGAAGGGTTTCTACGCTTTTAATTATTTTCCGCTGCTATTTAGTTTTATTTCAGTTTTAGCTCTACGTGGCGTACTCATGTAAAGTGGACCATAAGGTCATTAAACAGTTATACTTAAGTTGATGAAGTCTTTATTACATTATCGCTAAGTATAGTTGTGGTATTCATCTATGTTGAGCCTGTGTGCACTAGCGTGATCCTGCACTAGTGCGGAATACACAGTGAGTCTGGATTTGTATATTTGGGTCCCGACATTTTTATACTAAAAAAATGATTTGTTGCACTAGCAGACATGTGGCGCAATTAGAAGGCGTCATGTGTCACCGGCGTATGGACTTGGTCCAGAATCGGCACTGGTCCTCCTTGGATCGGTGACAGTGTGCTCGTGTGCTGGCTAACACAAGCCATGGCGTCAGCGGTGACATGTGGCACAATCTCAGCACGACACGCGATGACACACGATTGGTGCAATGCACAGCAAAATCTCGCCTGTCTGATTCAAAATGAATGACCGAGATTAGTGGAGAGCTCTGGACACGTGGCTAGTAGCGGGCGACGCTACACGGCACGATCCATGGTCCCGAAAATAGATCGGATGGCTAGGTCAAGGTAGCGAGAACTGATGAAGCGGCGTCCCCAGATTGTGACACGTGGCAAGCATCCAGCAACATCCCAGATCTGATGACTTCTAGCAAGATCGGTCAGGCGAAACGACACGCGCATGTGGCACGGCACTGAGCTCCCAACGATGTTCATGGCACAACCGCAAGAATCTCACTAGCAACTGAGAAGACAACCACGATGAAGTGAATGAGGGTGACTCTAACGACGATAGCTTGTGGGTTCGAACAAGCTCGATGTGGTGAACACATTGGCGGTCTTGGTGATGGCAAAGATTGCTCATCAGCGCCAAGATCTTGCATGAAGCACAGCGGTGACCTCTAGAACAACGGTAAGCTCCTGTGCAGCGGATACGACATTTTGGGCAGTGTTTTCTCAGATATCGGGTGCGCCTCGAGGTGTGGATCCCAATTGAACCGACAGCGCCTTAAATAGACCCATACGGAGGCATGAATGGCCCGAGAAACGCGGAAGATTCAGTGGCAGCAGCGATACAGAAAGGTGACATGGCACTATCCCACTCGTACACGTGGCGAAGATCCAGCGGTTGACAGCAAGTGACGACGCGAAATGATCACGGTCGTTGGATCAACATTCGATGTCCACAATCGCGAGGGCTTAGGGTTTTGGCGGCTGGGCTGAGTGGGCTAGCAGTAGCGGGAAGATGGGCTGGGCTGACATGAGCTCGCCCAACACTATTCAAAACATTTTTAAAATACTTTCTGAATAAAAAATAAATCAAAAAATAAACAAAGCCAAAATAAATAAAAGAAGCACTGAAAAGATTTCTAAACAATTCTAAAAAAATATTTTAGGGCATTTGGAACTCAAATAAAATATTTCTAGAAAATGTTTATTTAAATTTTTTCAATAAATGAATAAAAGATGATAAGAGGCTTAAATCAATAATTACCAAACAAATTAAATAAAATCCAAAAATTCAAAAAATGTAAAATACAAATTAAATCCAAGAAATGCAAAATTTGGGATGTTATAGGGAGTATCACAAACAAATACAAGTATGCAACTATTTTACTAACTACCCAATATATTGGTAACAATGAAATTAAATAATTAATAGGGGTGAAAATGGGCTAGATATTTCCCATTCAATCTAGAGCTAGATCTGATCGGGATTGAATTCAGAAAGGGATTTAACTATCTAGCCAGATCTAGGATGGGATCCGAATACTTGAACTTGGATTTGGTATCAGATTCAGAGTAGTCAATATCTGGCAAATATGGAATGGGAACCTCATGTTGGGTTTTTTCTATTTAGATATCTGACAAGACCCAACCCATTCATTACATATTTTCCATTACTCCCCATTTATCTTGACAATTAGTTTGTTCCATTGATCCTCAAGTAGCATATTTTTTCTATGATGTCTATTGGGTTTGGTTGATATATAATTTGCTATTATGATCATATACTTATATGGTTTGATTCAACATATATTACTCAATATATGCATGCATTATTAGTATGTCTTTATCCATTTTAGACCCTAATCCATTATGTATCTATCCTGTGTTCGTATCTCAAATTACCTAGATTCGTATCCGTATCCGGCTAGCCCGTATCCGGTTTCGAATCTAGGGAAAAAATATGTGTTAGGATACATTCAGAGTAATATCCATCTATATCCAACCCATTTTCACCACCTAATAATTAATATCAATATATTACATATTATATTTATATACCTCCTGTCACCCTCCCTGTCTTCAGCTATCAGGCGTCACCTATCGGCCCCCTCTTTGCTCCTCATCTCCTCAACTTATTTAGTCCCTTACTCCGTCTCCTCCAAATTTTCCAGATCTAGCAGTAGAGCAGTAGCCCGCCTTGTCGTCGCCCATGATCATTGCTCCTAGCTCCCCACCCCAACTCATTGCCGCCCACAAACAGCAGACCACATATCCGACGCTAGCACTCCTCTACGGTGCACACAAGTGGCAGGCAATAGATCCGACACTCATGGCTCACCGCTACCCTCCCCGGGTCCTCCTTGGCGGCGGCGCCAGTAGGTGATAAGCCATAGATTTGGTGCTCAATGCTCCCCTCATTGTGTCCTCCTCCTCAATGGTCCTCAGCCAGTCCACCAATAGCCGCCCAACCTGGGTGCCACACATGGCCACATGCCTCTACCTGCACTCCTCATCCCTGCACACTATCAGCCCGCTGCTGATGGTCACTACCGATATGGGGTTTTCTTTCGTAGTCTCTCTCAGGCTCAGTTGCATGTGTGGCCTCCTCCTCCAGTCCTCCTAATTCCTCCTCAATGTATTGAATTTGATATGATTAGGGTGGCTTGCTAGTTGAGCTATGTGGTTGTGGGCAGATATGTGAGCACACTACTACAGAAATCATCATCACAGACGGTTCGTAAACGTCATCAGAGACGGTTTTGTGAACTGTCAGTAACAATAAGTCTGTGATGAAGGAGATCATTAGAGACGGTTTTCCACCCGTTTGAGAAAATTTATATCCTAGACGGTTTTAATTTAAAACCATCTATGATAACTAAATATCCCAGACGATTTTAATTTAAAACCGTCTGTGATAACTAAATATCACAGACGGTTTCAAATCATAACCGTCTGTGATACTAACTTATCACAGACGGTTACAAATAAGAACCGTCTGTGATGTCCTTTTTTCCCACACCCCCAGCAGAACCTCCATTATTTATAGTGTTGTTCGAAATTTCCATCAATATTTCTACAATGATATTTACAAGGCACAACCAGTTATAGATGTTGTAGTTGAATATCTACACTTCCTATATGCATTGTGGCAACAGTTTGTCTGATCAGGATAGACTTAAAATATAAACATTTGTAGCGCTTTTTCTCCCTTCTTATGATAATGTTGATGGAACTCGACTAATAAATCAACCAAGACCCCAAGACGGCATGGCGGCGGCAACCACGGTCTGCTTGATCGAACCTGACACACTAGAGTGTGTGATCTGCTTCATGCCATACGAAGTGGCCTTGCGCAGCGTCACCGTCGTGCCACGGTGCAGAGTACCCGGACGACATGCTACTACGCAGCGTCACCGTCGTGCCACGGTGGGAGAAAATGGTACTTTGAAAAAATTATAGATGTACTTCATAGATTACTCTAGGTAGGGTAATTAAAGATTGAACAAATGTGATTGCAAGTCGGGTCTTCCAAGGACATGGAAGACCCGACTTGCAATCACATTTGTTCAATATTTAATTAGCCTACCTAGAGTAATCTGTGAAGTACATCTACAAGCAGCCGTCAGAGGAACGGTGCCATTGTTAATTCTCACTTGGAGATTGCACCGCGTGGCCACCTTAATGTCACATACAGGATAAGTCCGCTATGTTCATCTATGTCACTTGGAGGAGCGGATGCACAATTGCTCTTCTGGCAAATGGGGCTGACTTGTGGACATACTCAGGGCTTGTACAAGTATTTCTTTCTTGATTGGAGAGCCTTTCCTTGAGGATTCTTATCTTTTCATAAAATTCTTCTCTCAGTTCTCCGCTCAACTCTTCTCTCAACTCTCCTCTCAACTTGTCCTCCAAATTCTTTATAAGATTTGACTCACTTTTCGGCTTTAGTTCTCTTCTTACTTCGGTATATGTGGAAGTAAATGCAGGAATCCAGTTTTCCATGGAACAAAAACCCTTTGCCTCTTGTACGACAGTGGTGTTCCTTGTTTCCCAAGGCCATGGGCGGTGCATCTTTCTCCTGTCGCTCGGGAAAAAAGAGCCATCGCTTCGATTGTGTATTCAACGCTACCGCAAGATCGGACAAGTTATTTCACTTATGAAGTCATGGACTAATTACGTAAAATTGGTAGTTCGATTTATATATTACGGCGTTAGCGCACTTCCTCGTCGCTGGGTTTACAAAGGAGCTATTGCGGAGGGCGTGGCGGTGACCTCGTTCTTAGCCGATCTCGCACGTTGATCTGTGATCGATGCAAATGGCGAGATACCCTCCTCGTCCTCCCTGTCCCATTGCGCTCTCTTCCCAGCGTAGCGCAGCGATGCGAGTGCGTGGGGTGAGTGTTCCTTGCCTGCAAGGCCTTGTTTGCTTCACTTTGGCGCTTGCGAATTAAATCGCTCGTCTTCATCTCAACAAAACGCCGCCACGTGTCCGTATCAATGAACCCATACTTAGAGTATGGATCTATATCCTTCTTGGCGTAGTCTCTGGCGTATGCTTGAAGGTCTTCCATGCCTTTCTCGCGCTAGCAAAGGCATACCGTCGCACTAGGGGAGCGGATTCTTCGGAATGTTGAGCGATGAAAGAATTTCCATCGGCAAGGCATTGCGAGCCTCAATAGTCAACAACCTCCAGGAAGATAGCATGATCGAAACCCGTTCGTGCTACTATCCCAAGACATACTCGAAATGCATTATTTGCCTTTTTTGGCTTTCTAGGGGCCCCATCCTTTGGATCGATCTCTGTAATGGTATATCGGTCTGTTGGCCTTTTGTTTGGTCCTCTTGCGGCTGGGTCGATTCTTCTTTTGAGGGCACATCATGTCCTTCGCGATGGATTAGAGGGCGACATCTTCTTTATAAGTTAAAATAGTTTCAAAGTAACTAAAAGAGAAGAACAAATAAAATCAAATTAGAAGCGAATAAGTTTGTGGATACCATGGCTTGTTATTAGCCTTTTAAAAGAACTAGCCTAATTGGCTTGTTATTAGCCTTTTAAAAGAACTAGCCTAAATGGCTTGTTATTAGCCTTTTAGCAAAAGAAGCGAACTAGGAGGTTGCTTAGAACTTAATAAAAATTTCGTAGAACCTCCCTAAAACTAGGACATCCACACAAGACAACAAGAGAAGAATACATATGGATTGAACTTTGACGAGCTAATGAGAATAATAGAGCGAAGCTCAGGATCTCACATATGAACATGTACAGATATTACGAATAAAGCAATTAGCATAAAGCTCATATTGATTGTTTGAATGTTCTCAGATGTCGAGTTGCCTTAAAAGGCCCTCCTCGCCACAATGGACAAGTAATAGACTAGATTGTGATAACTTTATCTCAATACAGATTTAATACTTGACAAAGTTAAGTATAAATCTACTCAATTGCTTATCTTATATGCACAAGAATAGTGAATCATTCAAAGCAAGCTATCGACAAGAAATAACATGCTCGACTTTAATTTGAGCAGAACACTACGAAGCAATGCTAAGGAAACAAGATAGTGAAATGTTACCGTAATGTACCGCAAGATAGATGACAATAGCGAGAAGCGTAAATATTCACTAACTAAGCATATAAAGACAGGTTTGCAATAGAGCTAATCAAATATATATATATATCAAAGTGAAATTATTTGCTAAGATTTGTTGTCACAATTAGTCTATTCCATCCCTAAATCATCTTGAACATTAAGCCAACACGCAAGGTCCCTAAGCCGCAGACGACCGCCCCTTTGCAAGGCCGAGAATAATCACGAAAGTGTCCCGTAACTCACTAACTAGCGGACCAACACCGAAAAATAGAGCAAATGGCCAGCAAAGGCCTCCAGATCGAGAAACGGCCTTTAGCTCGATGGCTAGTCCCCGAAATACTCAATCGGTTCATCGATCCTCGATCCACTGAGAGGGCACCGATTTGCTTACGTAGCGTTGGATCCGAGCCAACAAAGCCGAGGCAAAGCGCGAGAATCACGGTTGAAGCCCGAGATGCACAAGAACACAGCGCCCACCCCATGGAACACGTCGCTGCGGGGGAGGACGACGATGGGGGAGGTCACCGAGGGGGAGGACGCCGAGGGGGAGCACGTCGCTGCAGGGGAGGACGACGATGGGGAGCACGTTGATGCCGAGGGGGAGGCCGCCGCGGGAGACAAAACGTCTCAAAGGGTTAGGGTTTGGCGCGCTGTGAATGAAACCTGCGCGCGGGAGATATATAGAGGAGAGCACATCACAGACGGTTCTAAAAGATAACGGTCTGTGATGTATTATCACAGACGGTTCTATAATAGAACCGTCTGTGATGTTGAGATATCACGGACGGTTATATAATAGAACCGTCTGTGATGTTGAGATATCACAGACGGTTAGGTCACATAACCGTTTGTGATAAATAACATCACAGACTATTATGTTAAAGAACCGTCTGTGATATATACTGTTCACTGACATTCACTTGTCTGTTCAGTTCAGTCGACTCTTGTCTATACCACTTTGTTGTATCTTCTGGGAAAGTTGTCTTTAATGTAATATAGATCTTGTGGTTGAAGTGGAGATTCTAATCCTCAATTCAAACCCTAAAATCTGAGAGCAATCACATACAACTATTTCCATATTGCCAAAGTAGACATGATTCTGTTCTTGTTTGCCATAGTCTACATAATTTATTTCTTATCATCAATTATGTCTGAATGGCCATCTTTGAATCATGTATTTGGAATCATATTGATATTAAGGAATAAATACTTGCTCTTATACTTGCATCTTTTCCATCAATCCAGATGCTTCACAAGCTACTTACAAAGATCATCACAATCCTATATACATAATTTAGATGCTTCACAAGCTACTTACAAAGATCATCACAATCATAAGTACAAAGCATGATAGGTCGTATCATCTTTACAATAGCATTAATGTAATATTATTACACATGAAAATTAGTAAACATGATGACAATGCACCCTTCTCATAACTACGCCACCACATGCTTATTCTTTTGTATGAAAATTAGCCCTTCATGATGATCGACGCGTGTGTAGCTTGCTTCCTCATGTTGTTCTTCTGGGACCAAGATGTCATTTCCGATAGGTGGCAACTCATCAAATTGATTGTACTCTTCCTCATCTACTACATTCTCAACTCCGACAATTCTCCTTTTTCCCTGAAGAACTACGTAGCGCTTCTTGTTGGACGGGTCGGATACATAGAAGACTTGAACAACTTTGTTAGCGAAACTAATGGTGCATCTTGGTATCCGACCGTTCGAGGTCCACAAGAGTGATGACATTCTTGTCAACCTTCACGTCTTTGGAGGTGGACCCAACGGCACGAAATAGGGAATCTTGAAAAGTACGTGGTCGAGCTCCCATATCTCCTCTATGAACCCATAGTAGGAGCTCCTCGTCAACCCAGTGAGGTATTATTGAATGCATCTATCACGACACCGCTGTTACGGTTTGTGCTCTTCATGTCCTCGATCTCTCGTGTAAAATGTGTACCCATTTAAGTCATATCCTTTCCATGTGACAAGCTGTAAAGTTGGTCCTTTTGCCAACCATGTCGGCGTGTCATCGGCGAGCTCCCGGTGATAGGTCGCTCCTTCAACCATTTGTTGGCCGAAGGTTATCTTTGTCTCGTGATCCAAGACTCTGCCGTCTTTGGATTCTCTTGCCTTAGCCATTGCTTGTGCTCGACGATATAGGCGGACACTACGGTCATGTGTTGCAAAACCGTGAAATGGGCTCGAGCATACGCAACCGAATCAGCGTGATTGCTTTCCTTCCGATGGTCCCGATACTCGAGCCTCCCTCATGGCGAGATCGAGGCACACCTATCGGTTCGACTGGGCCATGTAATCGACGCAGAACTCGGCGGCCTCTTCTTTGTATAACCTTCGACAATGCTACCCTCCGGCGAGATCGATTCCGTATGTAAGACTTGAGAATTCCCATGTACCTCTCGAACGGGTACTTGCTACGTAGGAACACTGGCCTGCATATCTTTATCTCTGTCATAAGGTGAACAATGAGATAGACCATGATATCGAAAAATGATGGAGGGAAATACATCTCAAGATTACATAGAGTCATCACCACCTCAGCTTGCAGAGCATCTAGTCCTTCGGGATCGATGACCTTACGGCGATTGTGTTAAAGAAATAACATAGCCTAGTGATTGTCTCGGACCTTGACCGCAAAATACTTCTAATTGCGGATAGGAGCATCTGTGTCATCAGCACATGACAATCATGAGACTTCATGCCGGTTAATTTCAAATCTTCCAACGAAACAAGTCTCTTCATGTTGGAGGAGTAACCGGATGGAACTTTCACACCATGCAAGCACCGCACGATTCAGTTCTTTCGCCTTTGACAGAGTATAACAAGCGAGTTCCAAGTACGCACGGCCTTTATCGGTCTCTTTCGTGCTAACTCGGTCTTATACCCATATCGACCAAGTCAAGCCGTGCGTTGATACCATCCTTTGTTTTACCCTTAATGTTGAGTAAGAGACCAATCACGCCATCACGGACATTCTTCTCTCGTGCATGACATCGATGCGATGGCGAACTTCTAGGTGCTCGAAGAAGGTAGGTCCTGAATATTGGTCTCTTCTTCCACATGCTCTTTTCACGGGTACTTGATTTCGTCCCTTTCCATATGCAACATCCAAATCCTTAACAATGTCATGAACATCTCTCCCGCCGAGCGCCTTTGAGCTGAACCATTTCGTTCCTTCCGTCGAAAAGTTGCTTCATCTTCGCGATATGGGTGATTCCTCGAAGGAACCTCGATGACGCATGTACACGGTTTTATGGAGTGATTCAGCCATAAACTCTCGGTATCATCTAGCGGTGAGTGCGAGCTTTGGTTCCTTTTGTACTACGGCCCGACAGTTAGCAAGGGGGTAATCATTTATGGTGCGTAACAACAAAGCGGTGCAAAGTAAAGTTCTCTCGTTGTACGCATCCTATCGTGTACCCTATTAACCCACAGTGTTTTAGATCTTCCACCAATGGAGCTAGGTACACATCAATATCGTTCCTGTGTTGTTTCGGTCCTTGGATAAGCCTGCACAATAAAATGTACTTCCGCTTCATACACAACCAAGGAGGAAGGTTCTAGATCTGAGATTCACGGGCCAAGTGCTATCTTGCCGCACGCTCATGTTACCGAAAGGATTAATTCCATCTGTACTCAATTCAAACCTTATATTTCTCGGATCCGCACCAATTCTGAAAGCTCTTGTCGATGTTTCTCCTTTGGATGGAATCGGCAGGTGCCTTAGCATTCCATCATTCTTACGCTCCTCAAAGTGCCAACGCATAGCTTTTGCCTCCTTTGGGTTCGCAAACAAACGCTTCAAGCGGGAATTACAGCAGATACCATGCCACCTTAGCAGAGGACCTTTTTCACCTCAATGCTCTCGCCATCATCATCTGAATGACTCTACGCTTTGTAGGGATCGTTGCACGGACATATATGCAAGTTTGTGTACTCTTTATGCACAGGATCTGATCGTTTGGACATGCATGTATTCTTTCTACTTCCATTCCCAAGGGACAAAGAACCTTCTTGGCTTTGTAGGTGGTTGTCGACAACTCGTTTCCCTCTGGAAGCATGTCCGCCAATAGACGTAAATAATGTTGAAACTCTTGTCGGACCAACCGTTGCTTGCCTTCAATTTGAGTAGATCAAGCACGGATGATAACCTTGTGTATTTCAACTTGCACCCTGCGAACAAAGGTTTCTCCGAGTCCTCCATTAAGCCCTCGAACTTTCCATATTCCCTGTCATCAAGGTTTCATACGCATCGCGTAGCATCTGATCCAAATTGTCATCGTGCAACTTTGTCCTCATCGGAGCACAATCGATATGATCATCCAACATATCATTGACTTCGTCGGCGATATTAACACTACTTGCTCGCTTCTCGTATATTATGCTCTTCGCCATGGTGGTCCAACATGTATAGCCCTTTTGAAACCCCTTGAATCAAGTGTGCTTCGATCTACTTGAGTTTGAAACATCTTGAGATTTTCGCAATCAATGCACGGACATGACATGAATTGCACCCCTTATTAAACATATCCTCCTCTGCAGCTCTTTTGAAAGTGGAAGCGCCATTAAGGTACTCAACACTCAGACGATTCTCGGCGTACATCGACTTCGATCCATCTACGCTCTTCGACGAGGGTGGGTACTCCTTGACCGATGGAGTACGGTCAGCGGATCCCCATGCTCGGAAGGCCTCGACACTTGACCTCGATGCAAGATCAGGCGCTCGACCTCGGCAAGCTGGCGCCCGGCTTCGGCACCTCTCGACCTCGAGCTCGGCGGGGTCTCGCTGAAAGCCTGGTCGCCCTAGGATTTGGATCGCATTTGGTCGACGGTTGCCGGAGAGCGGGTCGTGGGGATGACTCAGAGTCTTGTAGTAAGTTCGAGGCGATTCTTGCCAGCCCTCAAAGGTGCGAAGGCCCCCCCTTTCGAGGATTGCTCCGGCCGTTGCGTGCAAAGGAAGTATAAAGACCAAGGACGATGAGCTCCAAGGACACGAAGACAACCAAAGACACACAAAGCAAATCGAGCTAGGGATCACCATTACTATCTTGAGTTGTAAACATTGCCCTGTACACCCAAATAGTAAGAATCACCGCCGCAAGGCGACTGGAGTAGAGTCATTACCTTCACAGGGGCTCGAACCAGTATAAAACTCTCGTCTCGTGCTCGTTTGTCGCCTTGCTCCGACCAACACGCGATCGATTTCTTCCTTCGTTCGAGCAAAATGCAGCTTGGGTCCCATAAACTCTCGACCCTACCTCTTTTCTTGCGGTTGACGATCCCGATCGTCGACAAATGGCGCCACCGTGGGGCACGATTGTTTTGCTCTTCGCGAGAGCGACACCAAGACTCCGTGAGCATGGCGCCCTTCATCGGCGGATTTTCCTCGGCACGGACTCGATTCCGTCCTCCTGTTCACACCCTCACCGCCGCCGCCGAGCAAAGACGTTCGGTGGCGGGCGGTCAAGCGCCGAGGAGATGCGGATGGCCGTGATCCGCAGACCGGAAGACGCTTCGCCGTATGGTGCGAGTTGCCATCAACCAAGCCATAACACTCTCCGGGAGGCCCAGAGAAAGCCAAGCCGTCTTCCGAGCCGCCCGGGCTCCCTCCTACGGGGCGCCTCGCGCTATCACTCGGGTCATAGCCAACCCGATAGGGCGAGGTCGGAGCTCTTTGGCGAGCCACGGCGAAGAACTCGACCGGCCGCGATCGAGGTCAAGGCCCGCAAGATCGAAGTCGACTTGGGGACCCGCTCAGAGAAGTAATGACAACACGTCGCGCCGTTAGGCGCGATCGTACACCTCTGTCGCGGGGTTAGCCTCGAACAACGGGTTGGGGACGAGGCTTTGACGCAGACGCCCGGCGTCCACGGGCACCGCGCCAACGAGACTAGGCTCGAGCCAGCCGCTCGAAGTCGGCCGGCGGCGGTCTGCGGACCTCTCCGGGACATTCGCCCGAGCGCCCGCAGGTCGGGACCGCTGTGTTACCAACGGTGATTCCGTGCTCGGCACCATGGTCGTTCAGCCGGAGGTCGGCCGCCGGCACCTCGACTCCAGTCCCGGCAGCGAGGATCTCGTCGGCGATGACCATGACGGCGTGCACTGTCGACCTCTGGCTGCATGGAGTACTCAAGCGATCTTAAATCGCGTCGCGATGGTGGCTTCGGTTGAAGCCAGGCGATCGAGCGCTTCGAGCGGACCAAGAATCTGACGAAGTTCTGTCCATCTATTCGACCGCTATCTGGCGGCGGGAGGAACGAGCTTCGTGATGGCGAACTACCTCCGTGTATCTGGGCGGGCCGCTAGGACTGGCTTTTAATCGGCTTGAGCTCCTTGGTCGTGGCGCCCAGATCGAGCGCCCTACGCTCCAACTTCCAGAGTTACTCTGGCGGTCAGGCAGGAGAAGGACTGGATCGTGTCATCGAGGAAGAAACGAACCATCTAGCGACTTCGTGCGGCGATTCATCCGCACAAGGAACACGATCGAGCATTTCGACGAGGCCATCATCAAGGCCTTCAAGTTCGGGTCCATGATCGGACGTCTCACCAAGACACGGAGATCACCTCGAGGCTCAGCGTCAACAAACTTTTTCCGCATGGCGGAAGCGATATGCTGACGCAGACGATGCCGTCATTGAACGCGACTTCGACCAAGGTAAGCTTGGTCAGAACCAAACAGAGGCGGCCGTCCAACTGTGGGCGCCGACCAAGGCACCACCACCAAGAAGCGAAGCGATCGCGAAGGTGGCGGAGGGCTCTGCGAATGTCGTCTCGGCGGATGGCCAGCGAGTCCTCGAGTCCGAGGGCTGCTCGGGAGGACTCAAAGCCTCGTCAAGGTCGACCCGACCACACCGAGCGAAGAACCGGCCCCACCGAGGGTTAGCGTGTGCGGCCCGACGGGCGATGCTCGGCCGCAGGGGCCGAGGACGCGGGATATGGCGAATCAAAGTTACGCCTATTCCGCAGGCGGCCGGCCACGACTGCGAACTGCGAGGCTGGCGAATAATTTGGGCGCTTTCTATAATGGGCGGGGAGAGATGCGGTGCTCGAAGGATGACGACCAGCCGACCGAGTTAATCTGCGGACGCGAACGGCGACCTCGACTTGGAGTTCGGCAAAGGCGGCCGGATTGATGTCATCTTCGGTGGCTCGTCGACCTATCTCGATCGGTAGCGAGGTAAAGGCCGCCCGACGGACCATCTTCCAGTCGCCGTTGGGAAGCCCGTCGAACAACCCCGCAAGTGAAATTTGGGGCAACCATCGCCTTCTCTCCAGAGGATGCTCTCCGGTATGGCTCGAGACCTAAAGACCGCCTTAGTCGTGACCCGACCATCGGGAATACCGCGATGCGATTCGGCGTCATGGTCGATGGCGGCAGCTCTCTTAACTTCTGCGGTAGGGCGCTCGGCCGGATGCAGATTCGGTCGAAAGTCAAAGCATCACCATACCATTCTTGGGATAGTCCTCGGGAGCTCGACCACCCCCTTGGGGCAGGTTGTCTTGCCCGTCACCTTGGCTGACTCGACAACTTCGTATGCGAGCTTGGACGGCCAGCCTTGGTCAAGTTCATCCTTGGACGGCCAGCCTTGGTCAAGTTCATGGCGGCCAACCATTATGGCCATCGGTGCATGGTACTGGTCCCAACGGTGTCATCACCGTGGCGAGGCGACCTAAGCGGCGCATAGGCTGCGAGACCAAGGCCTTAGCCCTCACAACATCTTTGCCAGCCAGCGGTCCGGCGGCGACGACGAAGAACGCCGCCGAAGCGGCAATCCACCTAGTGGGGAAACGAAGGTCCGTCTTGCTTCGATGAAAGTGACCCGACGCAAAGCGTCCACGTCTCGGCGAGTGAGTTCCAAATAGGAACTTCGAGCTCGTCACTCCGCCAGCGCCAACAAAGGCATATTTGCTTGGGAGCCCAGCGGACATACTGGCGCCCCGAGGAGGTGATCGAGCACAAATTGCGGGTGGTCCGGCTCGACCAGACGCCCGAAACTGCGGCGCTCTCCGGAGAAGGTCGCGATCATCAAGGAGAACCTTGACAAGCTCTTGAAGGCCGGCTTCATTCGTGACATTAACTACTCGAGTGGGTAGCCAACCCGGTCATCGTCTTGTAAGAAGGGAGGAAAGTGGAGAATGTCGTCGACCATACGGGGTTGAACTCGGCTTGCGAAGGACAACTTCCGCTTCAGCGCATCGACGGATTGTGGACTCCGCGAATGCCAAGATGCTTAGCTTCTTGGATGCTTACTCGGGATACCACCAGATCAAGGCGGCGGTCGGCGGCGAGAACAAGACTTCCTTCATCACGCCTGTTCGGCACTTATTGCTATCGACCATGTCATTTGGTCTGCGCAATGCACGGCCACCTTTCAGCGGTGATGACCAAGACTTTCGAGCCCCGGATCGGGCGGAACCTTGAGGTCTCGTGGGCGACATCATCGTCAAAAGCCCGCCGAGGGCGACCACGTTCGGGATGTCGAGAGACCTTCGCCAACCTGAACAAAGCGCAAGATCAAGCTCAACCCCGAGAAGTGCGTGTTCGGCGCGGCGTCCGGTAAGGTGCTCGGCTATATGATCGGGGGCTCGGGGGTTGGTCCAAACCCGGAAAAGATCGAGGCGATCGAGAAGATGGCACCCCCGACCTCGATCTAGCAGGTGCAAAGCCTCACTGGCCGCATGGCCGCCCTCAGCAGGTTCATCTCGAGGCTCGGAGAGCGCGGACTCCCATTCTTCCAAACCTTGCGCAACCACGGGGCTTGAGTGGACTCGAGAGGCCAGCGATCCTTCGCGACTGAAGGCATACCGTCGTCCCCCACCCTCCTTACATAGCGCCACAACTGGTGAGAAGTTCTGACTATATCTCGCGACCACCCCCATCTTTGTTAGTGCCGTCCTAGTGGCGGAGCAGGGGTCTCAATAGCACCCATTTATTATGTCGTGAGGTCTTGCACGGCCCGAAGGAGCTACCCGCAGTACGAAGGCTGTTATCGCTCTCCTCATGGCTTCAGAAGCAAGCTCGGCCTACTTTCAGGCGACTCGGTGGTCGTCCCAAGCGACTTCCGCTCGGGGACATCCTAGGAACCCGGAGGTGGCGGACGAATCGCCAAGTGGGCCATGGAACTGGCGGCGTTCGGCGTCCGTGTCGTGGCGCGCGACGACCATCAAGTCGCAAGTGCTGCGCCGACCGTGGTCGGCGAGCGTCGCGACCGCTCGAGCTTCGGTCGAAGAGGAGAAGCCACAGGTCATGTTCTTCGACGGCTCGAGGTCCTTCAAGCGCTCGGGGTGGGATCCTTATCCTCACCTGGCGGCGACAAATTGAGTATGCGTAATGCGTTTGGCTTCCCGGCGACCAACAATGTGGCGAGTCTGAAGCCCTCTTGGCGGCTTATGAGCTTGCAAGGCCTTGGGCGTCCGACCGGTCGTGAAGGGCGACTCGGCTCGTCATCAACGGTTCAACAAGGACTACCGAAGGCTCGGGAGACTCGATGGCTAAGTACCTCGCCGAGGCGCATAAGATGGAGAAGTGGTTCGAACTTGGAGCTCAAGCACATCCCCGGGAAGGACAACTCCGGTCGGATCGCCTCTCCAAGCTCGGCTCCTCCGGCAGCGGCGCCCCACCCGGCGTCATCACGAGACGCTAGCGGCCCGTCAATCTCCGACCACGAGGTCGCGCTCGCCATGGTCGAAGGTACCCCCTCTGGCCGAGGCCATCCACAATTTTCTTGCTCGGGCGACACGCCACCCGACCTGCCGAGAGGAGCGGATCAGCGGCCGGGCGGGCCTATACATGCTTGTCAAGGAGAGCTCTCTGAGCGCAATGTTTGGCGTCGACACGGTGCATCTCCACGGAGGAGGTAAGTACTGCTGCATGACATTCACTCAGCCTCTGTGGGTCACACTCTTCGTCTAGGACAATGGTGGGAAGGCCTTCGCATGGGGTACTATTGGCCCTCGGCTTCAGGATGCTCGTGATATCGTCCGCTTTGCCGAGCCTCGCCAACTCACGCCCGAAGTCGCATCAACCCGCCTCGCACTCGGACCATCCGCTCGCGTGGCCCTTCTCGACACAGAAATTTGGACATCCTCGGTCCTTTTCCTCAGCAACCGGGGAAGAAGTTTACGTTCGTCATTGTCGACACCTTCACCAAGTGGATAGAGGCTAAGCGGTCTCGACCATAAGCGCTCGGGCGGCGCTTCATTTCTTCCGCTTGTTCGTGGTCACCAGGTACGGGGTTCCATGCAAGATTATCACTGACAACGGTTCTCAATTTTCCAGCGAGTTGTTCCAAGAGTTTTGCGAGGAACTCGGCATTAAAATCTGCTTCGCTTCGGTGGCTCACCCCCAGAGCAACGGAGCAGCGGAACGCGGCAACGGGCAAATCGTCCAGGGCGTCAAGAAACGAGTCGCAGATGAGCTCGGCCGTCTGACAAGGCCGAGGTGGGACGAACTACCCACCGTCCTATGGTCTATTCGTACCACAACAAGCCGAGCCACGTGGTCCACACCCTTCGGCTCGTGTTTGATGCAAGCGAAATCCGCCTCTGAGGTCCTGTTGGCTCTGCCGAGTCGAGCAGTCGACCAAAGTCGACTTCGAGGCCGAACGGTCTCTCGACCTCACCCTCGCGAAGAAGTAAGATGTGGGTGCCTTTTCACGATCAACGACTACACGCAAACTCTTCGCAGACATGCGTCTCGGTCGATACGACCTAGGAAGCTCCTTGTTGGGGACTTAGCCGAGGCGGATTGAGAGCTCGTCCGGTACCAACACGTTATCCTCATGTGGAGGGCCCTATAGAGTTGTTTCAGCAGATCGCCACAGGCTTCTCGGCTAGCGATGCCCGACGGCAGAGAGCTCTCTAGCTCGTGGAATATAGATCAGCTTCGGAAGTTTTATGTGTAAACCCTATGCCTCACATTTCAATAAAGCTGGTCTTTCACTTTTTATGTCTGCTTCCACTGATGTTACTGCTATTTCTTTTTAAGCGGTTCCTCGTTTGTTTTTTTTGAACATGACCTTCGTGGCGCAACACATTAAGCTCTGGTCTAGCGACGCGGGTTTGGCGTTCACCGCCAAATAACGAGCTAAGCGTAAGCGAACCTCTTCGCAATCTAGCTCTTCCTCGTGCTCGGGCTCGAGTGAGAACCTCGCCGCTTTTGCCGTCGCGATATGCATGGTCGCAAGGACCGTTCGAGCACTAACGATGTCCGCGTGCCCATACGCTTTTGCTGGTGTTCCTCCATTTTGCGGTCGTGGCCTCTCGTCTATATTAAAGTCTTGTGCCCGAGGCACGTCGCTCGACCTCGGGCCCAACGGGGTGGGTAAGGCCACCCTATCGGCGCCACGACCTAGAAAGCACGGAGCGGCTAACAAGCAAAGCAAGAAAAGACCTCAAGTATCCCCAAGCTACGGATTTACGAGGGACGAGGTTTCTTTGTACACAAAAACAAACCACTTTTGTTAGTACATTCCTTGCTCTTTGATGTTTTTTCTGGTCGGCCATCTCGCGGGTAAGCTTTTCTGCTCATTTGGGCCACTTGCCTTCGTGGTTGCGATCTCACCACGGCTGGAGGGCTTGTTGGGAAGCATCCACGGCTCGGCGTCGTTAGTCTTGGTGGGCCAGGCACTCTTCATCGCTTCCGACGCTCGAGCTTTTCTTGAGCAGGGACCTTAGTCCTGGGCCCAGGCGACCTTCACGGAGCTTTCTCGGCGCCTCGACTTTGGCGCGTTCGACCTCAGCGCCTTGGTAGCGCGTTCGAGCTTCCTCAAGCTCGAGATTTTGGCCTCGGGCTCGGGGGCGCCTCGTCTAGAATGTGCTCGCTCGCTTGGCGGCCCTCTCAGTCCTTGACCTTGGCCTGCTCGGTTTCAAGTGTCTTGTTGACGCTCCCAAGTTCCTCCTCGAGCTAGAGTATCTTGGCCTTGAGCTCGGGAGTCGACGCCTCCGCGGAAGCCTTCTCTAGAGCCTCGATCTTGGCCCGCTCAGCCTCGAGCGCCGTGGCTGAACGCGCACGCTCCTGCTCCACGGCCTTAAAACAGAAGTTGCGTTCGGAGACCCTGGTCCGCTCGAGCTCTTCCTCGTGGACTATCTCCTGCGCCCTCATCATCCGGCGTAGATCATCGAGCTCTTGGGGCTTCTGCTCGAGCTCCCCCTACTCGACCTTAATAGTGCGGGCGAGGCCGTCGCTCGGCCTCCGCGCCTCCCGCTGCGTCGAGGAGACCCTCGGCCTGACGGCATACTCTCGGAGGCCTTGTAGCCCTCGAGAGGCATGGTCGATCACCTTCCTGACGGAAAGGGTGGCCCAAAAATGAGAGGGGACAAGGAGGTCAGACTGCAAGCTACGAAGTCGGTGGGAAGACCCTCACCTCGCCGAGTCACCCCTCCAGCGTCGGCGCGGTGAAGTCCTCACGGTCGTCAATCGATCGCGAGGATCTCCTCCTCCTCATCAACCGCCATGCGGTCGGGATCGACCACGCCCGCGATGGCGACTTGGGCAGGACTCTGAGTCCCGCCGGGGCGCTTTGTCATTGCCTTCTCCGGTGGGTTAAGGCCACCGACGGGGGAGGACATAGCGGCAGAGCCATCCCCGATCTCCACGGTCGGGGTCCCGCTCGTCTCCGGCGCCAAGGGGATGGCAGCCGGATCCGCCTCGGCATTCCCGACCTCTATGGCCTGGGGTGCCGCGGCCTTAGCGCTCAGCACAATCGCGGCTGGGGAGGCTTGTGGAGCTTCTGCGGCCCGATCGCCCGATGGCCGTGGTCGTGGCCTCGGCCCGGGGGATCGGGTGGTGGGGTCTTGGAGGCCACTTCAATCGTGGCCTCAAGGCCTCGAGTATCCTCCCTCACGGGCCGGGAAGCGTCGGCGACCTCGTGCCGTGGGCCTCGCCCGTGTCGTGAGTCCATACGGCCATGCTCGTTTTCTTCTGAGACGAGTCGTCGAGCCCTTGGTAGAACTCACCGACCAAGGGCGGCCGAAATCGCGTGTCCCACGGCGATCGCGGCGTGGTACCGGCTTCGGCGTTCTCCTCCTCGGTTCGGACTGCGCCACGGACAGCGACCATCGTCCAAACGGGAAGTTTGAGCTCGGATGCTCGAGTCTGCGATCAAAAGCATACACTAAGCGAAAAGATCTGAAAGGCGGCGCAGACCGGGATGCGAGGGCTTACAGGTCACCGATCTCCTCCTCGTCGAAGGTCGTCGAAGGCCTTCTTTGCCCGATGTTGAGGGCATCACGTTCTTGGCGTCCTCGCGACCGAGGTCTTGGGGTCGAGCGGCTCCGCATCACCCAGCGCGGGCGGGCTCGCTCGAGGCTCGGGGTGTACTCGAAGACTGGCGGCGGCGGCCGGCCTTTACTACGAAGAAACTTCGTCAAAGCGGCAAGGCGAGCGAAACACAAGCTCGGGGCTCGACGGAAGGGCCCTTACCATGGCACGGTCCCCCACTCGACATGGCGCTTCTTCGCCTCCGTTCGGCGAGTCCGGCCGGTGGAGATCGCTTCTTCCCTTTCTTGCCCTGCCCCGCCAGCGGTGGAGCATCCTCTGGCCGTGTCCGGTAACTCTGATGGGCTGCGTCTGGCGAGGCTCGGGAAGGGCTCGTGGGTATAAGACTCGGCGCTTGGTGGGTGACCTACCTCGTCCTTCGGCGGAGTACATTCTTCGGGGCGGGGTTGTCGATAGCGTACTCGTGCACGGCTTCGAACATCTTGACCATCCTGGCGGAAACCCAGGATTCTTTCGGCACTGCAAGACAAGCGGCTGTCAGGAGAGGATCGGAGGGTGTGTGCAAGCCAGACCTTGAGACAAGAAGACTTACTAGACGTGCCCTCGCGGGTAGCATCATCGGACCTGGATCTCGAAGAAGGGTGCTCCTCCACTTTGAGAGGGACACGCAGTTCCGCAGAAATCGTTAATGTCCTTTGCCGTTAAGACGCGTGGCGCAGATATGGATGAGGCGATGGCCTCCTCGTCGACCTCGAGTCGTCCGACTCGAGTCTCCTTCTTGCGGTTGGCGATGGGGGTCGCCGTGCACCGGCGTCGGCCCTCGCCCCTCTTGAGTAGAACGGCGCTTCGTTCCCGAGGGAATCCTGGTGAAACTTAGGAAGGCCCACTTGAGTCGCCGGCGCCTGAAGTAGAGGCGGCCGACCACGGGTCCTTCCCGAGCTAAGAGACGGAAATCGAAGAAGAGCGAGGGGTCGGGAGAATCCCTCAGAACCCCTCGCATAGATGGGAAAAGATGGTGAGGAGAAGAACGGAGTTTGGCACAGATTGATGAGCTCGATGTCGCGGTGAGAGGACCTTCGCGACGAACTCACTCTCCGGGGTCCGCAAGCCAAAGAGGACATAGTGCTCGGTGCGACGATCTCGTCGTCCTTGGGTGCGCTTGGTCTCGTTGCTAGCCGCCATACAACGGGTCCAAGCAGCCCGGGGACTCGAGCTCTCTCATCCTCGAGTCCGACATGAGTGCTCCTTCCTAACTTGGTCATGGCGATAAATGCGGTTTGGTGCGAGGAGAGAGGAGGACCTTGTTCAAGCGAGAGGACTTGGAAAAGCGAAGGGCTCAAGGCGAGAGCTTTTTTCTGTGAAGATGTGGCGCTGGGATTATGAACCGCAACACGGTAAAATCCACCACGACGCCTTTAAAAGGCGTGCCAACTACGACTTGACGGCTGTGATTAAGGCTTGGGCTCTGGTCGAGGCGCCGCCAGTGCCCACCAACCGCTCACATCCGTACCAACATCGAGAAGTCCGAAGGTCGCCGGTGTCGAGGCCAAGAGACTTGCCTTGTGGTCTCCGCCGACCTCGACCAAGGAGTCAAGACCTATGAAGGTTTTTAGTCTCAAGAATAAGGCTCGAGGTCGATCCGAGGGTTCCTCCGACCTAGAGCCTCGGGGGCTAGGCCGACGAGGGCGGGTACTCCTTGACCGGCGAGTCTGGTCAACGGATCCCCATGCTCGGAAGGCCCCGATCATGACTGGTACGTGACTGCAGCGCCGAAGCTCGGCACCTCTCGACCTCGAGCTCGGCGGGGTCTCGCTGAAGCCTGGTCCGCCCTAGGATTCGGATCGAGGCATTTGACCGACGGTTGCGAAGCGGGTTGTGGGGATGACTCGAGTCTTGCGGCAAGTTCTGGGGCGATTCTTGCCGACCCTCAAGGTGCACGAAGGCCCCCCCTTTCCGAGGATTGCTCCCGCCGTTGCATGCAAAGGAAGTATGAAGACCAAGGACGATGAGCTCCAAGGACACGAAGACAACACAAAGACACGCAGCAGACTCGAGCTAGGGATCACCATTACTATCTTGAGTTGTAAACATTGCCTGTACACCCAAATAGCAAGAATCACCGCCGCAAAGAAGGCGATAGAGTAGAGTCATTACCTTCACGGGGCTCGAACCAATATAAAACTCTAAATCTCGTGCTCGTTGTCACCTTGCTCCGACCAACACCGCGATCGATTTCTTCCTTCGCTCGAAAGCAAAACGCAGCTCGGGTCCCATAAACTCTCGACCCTACCTCTTTTCTTGCGGTTGGCGATCCCGATCGTCGATACTACACATGTAACACTTAGTGTTAAATATTAAGTGCACCAGGTGTAGTGCGTATGCACACATTCTTAAACTAATTATGCAATTACATACCTTAATTACATCACAAAGAAATAATTAACACAATTCAAATTAATCTTCAATATAATAATGAAATTAGAACCCATTACTAACCTTAGATCACCAAAAGACTTGAATTGATCTATAAGCTAGATCTAAACAATCTTTAAATTTTATCCTTAACAAGCTAGCTAGCTACATCATGATCGAATATTATATTATGCAAATAGAACCATTATTAGCTAACCTTATAGATGAAACAACCAACACATGGTTCTACAAGCTAGATCTAAAAAAATCATCAAATTCCTTCCTTATCAAGATAGATGTTGAATATAATGCAATTAAAACACATTACTAACCAAATGTCACAAACAACATATGGATCCAGCTACAATTAAGCTAGATCTAATCAAACAATCTTTAAATTAATTCTCTCCTAACCAACCTAGATATTGAATTGGATGCATGCAATTAGAGAACTCATTACTAACCTTAGATCACCAAAATCAAATGAATCTAATATCACCCTTCGAAATCAATGGCTTTCTTTCAAAAATCGCCTCACTTCCACAGCCGCCACTTAGGATAGAAACCGAAACCCTATAAATGAAGTATGGATCGAGGCTCTGTTTTTATGGGGGACGGTTTTATCACAGACGGTTTTATATTACAGCCGTCTATGATGCAAGAAATAGCACAGATGGTTTCTAAATATAACCGTCTGTAATGACTACTGTAGATATTACAGACGGTTGTTTTATATAACCGTCTGTGAAATCACAGACGGTTTTACTTCGAAACCGTATGTAATGAGTACTGTAGCCATCATGCACGGTTATATTTAGAAACCGCTCGTGATATTTCATACATCATGCAGAGCGGTACGTAATATAAAACCGCTCAGGATATCCTGCACCGACGGTTTGAGTATATAACCGTCGTGATCGTAAGGTCGATATAAGCCTCGCTGTGGTAGTGGCATATTACTTTAGTTGAATGGTACGCATTCTCTTCCTCACTCAACAATTCATCTTGTGCAGTGCAGCCTGCTCCATCTTCCATGGCTCCTGTAAAATGTAGGTTTGAGTTTGATAAAGTCTCCCTCGGTGGATTCGCCCTTGCCCTTTGGCCATGGGAGCGAAATATGGAGGTTCGAGGTTAGAGTGAAGGGAATGGAGGAAGACGATTCAAGCGACGTGCTTTGATTGTAGAACGGAAACATGGGTGAAGGACAGTTGTCTATAGAGTGCACTACTTATCGAGGGAGGTGCTTTTATTCATCACTATTTTAAAGTTGTACAGATATTAAAGCATAAATGAATTGTGGGTGGTGTGGGCACCAAAAACTTGAAGAGAGTTTTCAGCTACAGCATACTTTGACAAACACCTGGTTCAGAGTGTGCCAATCGATTTGACTATGCAATCGGTAAGGGAAAGTATGAAATTCGCACAAAGCCGATTTCTTGGAGCAATCGGCTTAAATCTGATCAGCAACAAGCCGATCAAAACAAAGCTAGAAATAGATCTAACTAGCTGATTAAGGCTAAACAGAGGGTAAAGGAATATACTCTAAAAAAAGGCAATGCGCAGCAAAATCAGAGTATCTGTCGGGACCCGAATTTGCAAATCCGGACCCTCTGTGTTTCAGCACTAGTCCAGGATCACGCTAGTGCACACAGTTTCAACATCGGTACATATCACAGACATATCCAACGAAATAATAAGTACTTTAATTAAATACTCAAACTAGTTGATTGACCTTATGGTCAAGTTACAAAATCGCCTCATGAGGCGAAGGATTATTAAATTATTCAAATGCAAATGAAATAAAATAAACTCGTGGCGCTAACCAATTTGCCACGTAATCGATCGGCAGGCTCGCTCCTAGTTAATCGGCTCCTCCCGATACTCCTCCTCTGGCGAGGGTTGCTTCTTCTTCAAGCTGAAGTTGTGTTGTTGTGGGGTGAGTACTTTGAGCACTCGGCAAGTCATGCATGTAATGCAATTCTAATATTCTACATGCATGGCTTAGTACAAAGGATAGGCTATGGTTCATGAGCGATCTGACATTTAAGAATAATGATAATAATTTGCAAAGCAAAGAAACAATAATAAGAATAGTAGCTTTCACAAACATTTTAATCACAATCGTATTTCCATCCTATGTCAAGTTCCTCATTACCAACCCCAAGCATTTTCCATAAACAATTCATTTTCATGAAAATCTAACCCTTGACCGTAATCACCGAAGCGATGCTCATTACCGTGAAACACGGCTATTCGAATAGGTTGTACACTCTGCAGAGGTTATACACTTTACCCACAAGATCTGAGTCAAATACCACCAAGGCAAATAACAATGAATGAAGCCTTTCCAAAGTTCCATCTAAACTCAAGACGCCTCGCTAAGGTTTCAACACTGGAGGGACTGGGGTTACCACACCCAGGGCCCCCCTCTTGCGCCATGTGAGTTCTCATTCCGCTTCTCCGGGCCTCACACCACCACGACAGTACCAAAGAATAGATTTCCCAGTTTACTCAGCTAAGCCCGTCCCATTACGGAGCTTGTGGTTGTATGGAGGACTCAGTTCAAATGCTCGCAAGGTTAAGTCCTTAGCTGACCGAGGCAAGACTAACCAAGTGTGATCTCAATTATCCAAAAACCAATAAAAACCAAATACGACCGCCCAGTTGCCACTCTTGTCCCACCAGAAACAATCTTGCTATTTGCCCCAGTCTAAATCATTTTTCCCACCCCGGTTCGTTACCATTGCACCACGTGCCATCATCATCTCAATAACACATGTCTCATTCACAAAAACACGTTCCATATCTCATTAAGTCAATATTTGCTTTGGTATTCCAAAATCATGATATGTCCGTGGCGGGGCTAAGCATACTACTTGGTCTACTCAACCCATGTTGGCAAATTATTAATGTCCAACTATTAATCCATAACCTAGGGTGACAAAGGATTCATGGCCTACAATTATATACGACAAGGTGGCATCTGACAACTAGGTATTTAACTAGTCCCAAAATTTATTCAAAGTCATTTCTATCCAATTAGCATGCAATAGTTTAAATCAAAGTAATTTTTCTCTAATAGGTTCAACATGATCAAACACAACTTGCCTTCAAAAGTGCTGGTTACGGTTCCGAGCTTGCTCTCGGTCAGAACTTCTCCTCAGAAAATCGCTTGGGACTTCAACGTCTACGCGTAACGTATGCACAAAACAATAAAATAAATAAACAGTAGACAAACAGTGCTCAAAAATTCAATTAAAATTCATAAATAGAAAGATATCAATTTTACAAATTTATAGAAATTGGAATCACTCAAATCGGAGTTAAAACACAAAAGTTATAAGCATTTGAAGTTTAAAATACATTTTAAATCAATAAACCGAATTAAATAAACATTTTTCTTTTCGGAAAATAATTATTACGTCACCCGTGACACGTGTCGCCACCAGAGAGTGACACGTGGCCTTGCCGACGTCGTACGACCGGCTTCGTGATGATGTCGAGATGACGTCATTGTGACGTCGACGACTTGGCTATCTCAGCGACAAGTGGGTCCCACCATGACGTCGGCATGCGCCGCAGCGATGGCGTCACGCACGGTGCGGCGGTGATGAGTGGGCCCGTCTTTGTCGGCGTCTCGTGTGAATAGTGCAGTCGCGGTACGACATGTGGGTCCGCCTTGTCGGCGCCTCATGCACGCATGAGAGTGCGGTGCCAGCAGCAGTGGGTCCGCGTGTTCGGCGTCTGCGCACGGCCGAAGCGGCGGCGGGCAATCTGGCGACCCTCGGATTTGCATCTAACGTTGAGAATTGAAGATGAAGTTCACTATTCCTAAGGCGGCGTGGGCTCACCTCACGGCCGGATTCGATCGTGTGGTGGCGGCTTCGTGAACCCGGCGACGGCGCGTGGCGCGATTCGGCCGGAGAGCGGAGACGAAGACGTAGCCGACGGCGTTTCCGTGGTCCTCGGCGTGAAGAAGTGACCCTCCCGACGCGGCAGCGAGTGAGTCCGACGGTGGCACGGCGGCGGCGGAGAATGGCCGCGCGGGCGGCGCAAGAAACTTCTGCGGGTGACCGGGAACTTTGGCGAGGTCGCGGCGGCGAGGCGAGCGTCTCGGCGGCGTGATGAGTACGGACGGATGCGCGCGAGGTAAGGATCCCAACACGGTGGCGGCGCAATAAATAGTGCCCTCGCTTCGTGGAAAGTCGCGAAACCGAGGCCCACACGGCGCGGCATGAATCCGACGAGATTCGGGTCAGTGACGTGGCGATAGCGATGAGCCGTCGGATCCGGATCGAGCGGCGGCGGAGTTAGGGTTTTCGGGCAGACGCAAGATGTTCGCCCAACATCATTCACGGGATTTTTAATCCTTTTCGATTAAAATAATTCCCAAAATTCAAATAATTCATTTGGGGCTTTAAAAATACTAGAAAAATTCGGAAAAATTCCCAAAAATATTTTAAGACATTTGTGACTCAAATAAAATATTTTCAGCAAAACTTTATTTTAACTTTTCCATTATTTAATTAATTTGATAAATGGCTTAATTCAAAATAAATTCAAATAATTCCAAATAAATCCAAATAAATTCCAGAAATTCCCAAAAATTCAAAATACCATTTAAATGCAATAAAAGCAAAAATTGGGGTGTTACAGTATCAAACCTAGGGCATAATCGACGAAGATCAATAATCGGCAATGCACAATTTTTTTTATCAAGATCAAATTACAAAAGTCTAAATTACAGAGCTACTCCTAGTCGACAGAAAATAAAAGCAGATATGATTGATTTGTGTGGTTGTTGTCTTTCGCCGGCCCTGGTTCATCTTTTATATTCTTCGGCCGATTGTGTCCTATTACAACACGTCTTAAAAGTAGAATCCGTATCGGCCTCTATTTCCTAAATAATCTCTTTTATTTCAAAATATCTCAAAACCATGTCCTATCGTATCCTATTGATCTGAATTGCTGACTTTAACTGCTCCTAAAAATTTTTGGTGCAAACTTATACCCCTATTTTTGGGAGATAACTTGTTATCTGCCAAAATATTTCTTATCGGCTCCCACTTAATCGGCCAAACATAGAATCTCAACCGTCAACCATTTTTTGTGTCGTAAAAAATTTTATATGTGCACAGTGTGCTTTAATTACTCACGCCTTTCGAGATCCTCTTCCTGCCGTTTCAAATTTTTTATAGTACTATAAATATGTGGCCCCCACCGTCATTTTCACCTCTTCAAGCTCTCCAGTCATCTAAAATTGACTTCTTTCTGCTATCTCGTCCAAGTTTGTCAATTGGCTTCTTCTTCATATCAACTGAATGGATCCCAACCAGGTACTTATTCCAATTCCTGACAGTGATGACCGGTATTACTTAGGACCAGTAGGGTATTTAGATGCCGATACAGTCATAAATGAGGAAATTCCTAGACTGTCGGCTTCTGGTTATAATGTGGAGGGGTGGAGCAAGAGCTTCAGGGCTTGGCCGACAGCACTCAAAGGGTGAAGGTCTTAGTGTATCTGTGTGTCAGCCCGAAAAAGAGAGATGTGAGAAAGGATGGGTATAGCCGAGTGTCTCTCCCTTTCTCTAGCCGATCCAAAAGCCAACGAGCCCTTGGTAGCCACGGCCTGTCTAACATCCCAAATTTTTGGCTCTTTATTTAGTTAATAGTGTTTATTTGCAATTTGTGTTTTTTGTGAATTTTCTGGATTTATTTGGATTTTCTGGGATTTATTTGAATTATTTTAAAATTAAGTATATTGCTTTTTGCCAAAAACTAATTATAAATAGATAAGGTTAAAATAAAGTTTTTTCCAAAAATATTTTATTTGAGTCCAGAATGTCTCAAAGTATTTTTGAGATTTTTCTAGGAATTTTCCTAGTATTTTTATTGCCTTAAATAAATCCAAATATTTTCTCTAATTATTTTAATTGGAAAATCGGAAAACACCTCTTGAACGATGTCGGATAGAAGCCGATCTTGTGCACATAAAGCCCATCGTTGCGGCCGTCTTCTAGTAGCCACATGCTTCGCCACCGTTGGATGAAGATCAAGGCGTTCATCGGCAAGGCCATGATCGCAAAACCCGGCCGCCGCTGCGTGAGATCTTGATCAAACGGCCTTCATCAAAGCCGTGCGCCACGTAACCCTAACGCATCCTGGCCGTTGGATGCGCTTGGCGGTTGTGATCATGCCACGCTAGGAGTGCGCCTCAGCCGCTGATCGCCGATCGGACGGTCCTGCGTCTTCGTCCCCAGGTGTATCCGAGCCGAACTCTGCTGAGGATTCCGCCATAGCCGCCGCGGACTCCTCGTCGAATTCCGCTTTGTGCGGCCGCCGTGCGCTATATAAGGAGGGCACCTGGTGTTCCAAGATGCAAGCAACCGCAGCCACAAACTCTAAACCCGGAGCTGCCGCACAGCCGCCGCAATCCAAGCTTTTCCCGAAGCGCTGCCATGAGCTCTCATCACCGATTGACCACCGAAGGGAGGGTCTCCTCGGATCACCGACCGGACCATCGCATCTGCCGCGTCAAGGCGCACCTAGTGTGCGCCGTCATTTCACCGGAGCACCGCCAGGGATGGAGATCGCCGTGAAGGTCGACGCCACTGGAGAGGAAGCCGCGCCGCCGCTGAACCAACACCCGAACCCCAGAACCGTTCGCGTCATCAAGTCGGCGACATCAGGGTGAGTTAGGAGGTGTACCGCTAGATCGTCGCCGGCTAAGGTGGCTTGATGTTTCGTCGACACGTGGCAGGCACGTGGACGCGATCGCCTACATGGCGCTGATTTGGCATTGCACGGGCACTGCGTCACTGCCGAATCATTTGCTCACGTGCGCGCGTGCGTTAGCAGCGGGGCCCAGCTGTCGACGACATAGATCGGTGAACCGAGTCTATGGACCGAGGCCACGTGTCGGCATGTCATCGGTTCAGATCAGGGCTGACATCACGCTGATGTCATGCCTGCGCAATAAAGTAAATTTCCTTTTCAAAAATAATTCGGTTATTATTGATTTTCCAATTTTCTAAATTTTTAAATTTTTGAATCTTCCGAGAGCTCGTTCTCCCTCATACGAACTCTGATTGGGGTGATTCAAATTTCTAAAAATTTGTAAATTTGAGATCCATCTAATGCTAGCTTTTGTTTGATTTTTGGAGTTCATTTGCTCTCTATTTTGGGTGTTTATTTGCTTTCTCTCTCGATTCGCGTAGACGTTGAACTGTGTGACGCTTCGGAGGAGGATTTGGCACTTCAAGATCAATTTCCAGATCAGGACTAAGAGCTTAACCAAGGCAAGTTGTGCTTTGATCATGTTGAACCCATGTTTACAAAATTGCTATTTTGCTTTACCGTATTGCATGATATTTCCTGTGTACAAATAATTTCAATCTAAATTGGGACTTAGTTAGCATACCCATTGAATTATACCCTACCTTGTCGATTGTATGTCATGATCCACTTGTCACCTTAGATTGGTAAACTATAGTCGGTTAATAATAAAATCAACATGGGATGGTTAGATTGGATTAGATTGCTTAGCCATGCCGCGTCATCACATGTTCACGAAATGTTGATTATTAATCTTGACTAATGGAATATGGAGCAACGATATGAATTTGTGTGTCATGTGTGGTCACACAAAGAGATCGAGTTGTTGTGGCGAGGAGGTCACGTAACGATGTTGATTTGTGGATAGCATGTCGTGCTTGGTAATTAACTGGAATGGTAATCATTTAGATTGAAGCAAGTGGTAAGGGCAAGTGTGCCAGGGTGGGCCGATGGGCCGAGGGTATGTGCAAGTCTTGCTTTGATCAACCCTAAGGACTTAACCTTACGAGCCTTTGACCTGAGTCAATCATGCAATCACATGTCTGTTATGGGGCAGCCTAGCCGACTAATTTGCAATGTTTTAGCTTGAGTACTATCGTGGTGATGTGAGTCCGGGTGTACAGAGGAAACTCACATGGCGCAAGAGGGGGGCCCTGTTGTGGTGGTGTAACCTATCAGTGTTGAAACCTCAGAGCGTAGTATTGGGTTAAGATGGGTCATTGTAAATGCTTTGTTATGATCATTCGCCTGTGTGGTGCATGGTTCTATCGTGTGGGTAAAGTGCATAACCTCTGCAGAGTGTACAATCTATTCGGATAGCCGTGCTCACGATATTAAGCAATGCTCGGGAATTACAGTCAAAGGTTAGTTAATTAACTGAACAACTAAATGGGATGGTAGGTTTGCCATGTGGATGATGAAACTTGACTAGGATGGAAACCTGGTTTACTTGAGAATCATTGAATCTATTTAATGTTATTATTTGTTTTATTGTCTTTTCAATCTATATAATGTATGTGTTCATAAATGCTGCTTTACTGCAAATTAACCACTTAAACGTTCTTTGGAATAAGCCTTGCATATAGCTATGGTAGAAATGCATTCTGTGCACAACTTGTTAAGTGCTTTTGTACTCACCCTTGCCATCAACAACAAATCAACAGTGGAGGAATCATCGCCCGTGTTGGAGAAGGATTTTCAGGTGGACACGAGTCACTAGGCCAAGCCTTGTCAGTCGCCTGTGGTGTACTGATGAGTCACTACGTCTTCTATTATTTTTCGCTGCATTCATCTTATTTTATTCTTAGTCTAGCCCTACGTGTCTGAATAATATAAGTGATCATAAGGTCATACACTAGTTATATTAATAATTCGAGTCTTATTGTTGTTATCGTGGTGTATGGTGCGATGCTTACCGATGTAAAGTTGTGTGCACTAGCGTTGATCCTGGGACTAGTGTGGTAAAACACAGTGGATTCGAATTGGTGAATTCGGGTCCTTACAGAGGTGCTATCAAAGCATACTGACTGTAGGTCTTGGCCCTAGTTAGCATGGTGGTGTCCAAAAACTATTTTCTAAAAGAAAAACATAAACTAGATTAAGACAACACTCTTGACTCTTCTTATTCTCCACTCCTCGCCTTTGCTGAATTTTTGTTTTCTCGTGGCCATTTGAGAGTGGTGGTCTTATCGATTTCTCTTTTGGTAGATGACGAGAGTTCAGACGTACGGTGAGCGCAAGGGTGGATACGCAACAGAGCTCTGGAGGGCGCTCCAGGTTGTGGGAGGTTTAACCAGGCCCATGTACACCAGCAGGAACTGGATTGTTAATGGAGTAACAAGGGGAGTGTTGTGTAAGCTCTTGATCTACGCCAGGGACAACGAGAAGGAAAGTCGAGCTATCAACATCACCGTGAGGAGGAGCACATTTGATATCGACATCCAGGAGGTGTCTCGACTCGCACTATGGAGGATCTGCCACGACTACCACCCCGAGCTGGATGACACCGTGTTTCGACTCCACCCTACAGGACGAGCTGCTTGGCGTCTACGTGTCGCTCAAGAGGATGATGCTACTGCGGTGCACTTAGCACGATTGGCCATAGCACAGGAGGATCACGCCAGGGATACAGCTGATGAATTAGAGATGGCATATGAGGCTCTCCGAGTTACTGAGGAAGAATTGCATGACACCCGAGTTGCTTACTCTGCAAGGATTATGGAGCTCAAGGAGGCATTACAGGAGGGAGGCCAGGCTGCACCAGCACCGCCATAAGAAGAAAAGGAAGAGGAGGAGGAAGAACTGGAGGAGGTCAAGCCTGAGCCGGAAGAGTAGGAGGAGCATCCAATCGCGGGTCATCAGGACTAGTTCGCGCTAGCTCCAGCCCACCCACCGGTGTATGCGCCGGGTCAGCCTCAGCCAAGGTGGCTGGATGAGTGAGAGTTTTAGAGTTTAGTTGAGACTCGAGTGTTGAGTCGCATCAATAAGGTAGTCTTACCATTTGTCGTAGACGTTAAGGTTGTGTGCTAAGTTTGGTTCTTAATGCTTGCTGAGTGTGCAGTATGTGTTGCATAGCCCTTAGGCCTTTGTAAGCGGCCATACCAAGTATAATTAATAAAGTTGTTTAAGTTTGGGTTTAATGATGAGGACATCACTCCAATGCATACGCCCGAGACTCCTCCAGTTGTGATGCAAGGACCCATCACAAGAGCACGAGCACGGCAATTGAATCAACAGGTGAGCTCGTTCCTAAGTGCCCGTGCTGATACTTGTGAGAATGGTATGCTACCTAATGATATTATTGATTATATTGTACTTAGGAACTTTGGAGAGGATCATGAAGGCCTTGGGAACCAGCAAGGGCCAGGAGGGAGGCAAGGAGGGCGTCCAATTCAAGTTGGAGGTCTAATTCGTCTCGGAGTCGACTACCTCGGCCACCAGGAGCAGCATTCACTAAAATCGTCGCCCAGGCCACAAACGGGCTCCGATTTTGATGATCCACATATGCCTCGAAAGCTAAGGAGATAACCTTTCCAATGGCACCAGTTTCAGGTCATTTGGACTTCGGAGTCGACAGTAATTCACGTTGCAAGTTGGCGGACAGAATCTGTCCCAGGGTGCTGCGTCACCAATTTGGGCCCTTGGCCCATGTATCGTGTTGGAGTCCATCACGGACGCGTCTAGGGTTTCTAGGACGTCCCCTAGCCTTTATATCCAGTAGCCGCCCGGTAGGGTTTGATTTGGGTTTTGCTTAGATTAATTCTGTCTTTGAATGATTGTCGCTGCTCATCGGTTTGTTAGACCCCAACTCGTGAGCTTCATCCTCAATTGCAAATTCAGTTGCATCTTTCTTGTTCTTGCTTGTGTTCTCGATTCATTGGCAGGATTAGCCGTGGCGAGGTCAACCGGCAGCGCCACGGTTGATAACCAGAAGGACGCGTGGTGCTGCGATTGCAGGGTTTTGATCGTGCCGATCAAGAAGCCGGATCGTGTGTGTCTCGCACCGCCTAATCGACTTATCCTCCACCTGACGGAAGTTCGGGCAACCCCGTCCCCATCATTTAACCTATTCCCCGTGGCGAGGGCTGGGTACTCCTTGACCGACCGGAGGCGGTCAGCGGATCCCCATGCTCGGAAGGCCCCGACCGCGACTGGTGACGACTGGGCGCTTCGACCTGAAGGCGGCGTGCTGGCTTCGGCACCTCGACCTCGAGCTCGGCGGGGTCTCGCTGGAGCCCCTGGTCGCCCTAGGATTCGGATCGAGCATTTGGTGACGGTTGCGGAGGCGGGTCGTGGGGATGACTCGAGTCTTGGCGGCAAGTTCGAGGCGATTCTGCCCACCCTCAAGGTGCACGAAGGCCCCCCTTTCCGAGGATTGCTCCCGGCCATTGCGTGCAAAGGAAGTATAAAGACCAAGGACGCATGAGCTCCAAGGGGACGAAGACAACACAGCACACGCAGCAGCTCGAGCTAGGGATCACCATTACTATCTTGAGTTGTAAACATTGCCCTGTACACCCAAATAGCAAGAATCACCGCCGCAAGGCGACTGGAGTAGAGTCATTACCTTCACAGGGGCTCGAACCAGTATAAAACTCTCGTCTCGTGCTCGTTGTCGCCTTGCTCCGACCAACACCGCGATCGATTTCTTCCTTCGTTCGAGCAAAACGCAGCTCGAGTCCCATAAACTCTCTGACCCCTACCTCTTTTCTTGCGGTTGACGATCCCGATCGTCGACAGCTGGCGCCCACCGTGGGGCCCGATTGTCGAGGGAGAGCTCTACAGACGCAATGTTTCCGGCGTCCTGACACGGTGCATCTCCACGGAGGAGGGTAAGTACCTGCCGCATGACATTCACTCAGCCTCTATGGGGCACACTCTTCAGACAGACAATGGTGGAAGGCCTTCCGCATGGGGTACTATTGGCCCTCGCACTTCAGATGCTCGTGATATCGTCGCACTGGCCGAGCACGCCAACCCACGCCCGAAGTCGCATCAACCCGCCCACGCGCTCCGCACCATCCCGCTCGCGTGGCCCTTCTCGACAGAAATTTGGACATCCTCGGTCCTTTTCCTCAAGCGGCCGGGGGAAGAAGTTTACGTTCGTCATTGTCGACACCTTCACCAAGTGGATAGAAGGTGAACCGGTCTCGACCATAAGCGCTTTCGGCGGCGGTTCATTTCTTCCGCTTGTTCGTGGTCACAGTGCACGGGTTCCATGCAAGATTATCACCGATAACGCGATTTCGGTTTACCGGCGAAGTTGTTCGGGGAGTTTTGCAAGGAACTCGGCATTAAAATCTGCTTCACTTGGTGGCTCACCCCGAGCAACGGAGCAATGGAAGCAGCCAACCCGCAAATCGCCCAGTATGCCAAGAAACGAGTCGCAGATGAGCTCGACCGATACTGAGAAGGCTCAGGTGGACGAACTACCCACCGCCCTATGGTCTATTCGTACCACAACAAGCCGAGCCACGTGGTCCACACCCTTCTAGCTCGTGTTCGATGCACCGGCCGCCCCGCCTCCCGAGGTCACGCTGGCTCGCAGTGGTCACTTGGTCGACCAAGTCGACTTGAGCGAACGGTCTCTCGACCTCACCCTCGCAGAAGAAGTAAGATGCCGCAGATCGCTACGATCAACGCACTACACGCAAACTCTTCGCAGACATGCGTCTCTTCGCTTGACGACCTAGGAAGCTCCTTGTTGGGGACTTAGCCACGAGGCGGATTGAGCTCGCCCAAGACCAACAAGTTATCCCTCATGGGAGGGCCCTATAGAGTTGTTTCAACAGATCGACGGGCTTCTCGGCTAGCGATGCCCGACTACAGAGCTCTCTAGCTCATGGAATATAGATCAGCTTCGGAAGTTTTATGTGTAAACCCTATGCCTCACATTTCAATAAAATTTGGTCTTTCACTTTTTATGTCCGCTTCCACCGATGTTATCGCTATTTCTTTTTGACGGTTCCTCGCTTATTTTTTTTTCAACACGACCTTCGTGCGCAAACACATTCGCTCTGGTCTAGGGCGACGAGTTTGACGTTCACCGCCGCCGAACGAGCTAAACGTAGTTTAACCTCTTCGCAATCTAGCTCATCCACGTGCTTGGGCTCGGTGAGAACCTCGCCGCTTTAGCCGTCATGATATGCATGGTCGCAAGGACCGTTCGAGCACTAACGATGTCCGCTTCGTGCCCTTCTGCCTTTGCGAATTGTTCCTCCATTTTGCAGGTCGTGGCCTCTCGTCTATATTTAAGTCTTGTGCCCGAGGCACGCGTCGCTCGACCTCGGGCCCAACGGGGGCTGGGTAAGGCCACCCTATCGGCGCACGACCTAGAAAGCACGGGAACGGCTAACAAGCAAAGCAAGAAAGACCTCAAGTATCCCCAAGCTACGGATTTACAACAGGAACGAGGTTTCTTTGTACACCAAAAACAAACCACTTTTGTTAGTACATTCCTTGCTCTTTGATGTTTCTTTACAGGTCGGCCATCTCGCGGGTAAGCTTTTCCTGCTCGAGCTGGGCCACTCTTGCCTTCAGGGTTGCGATCTCACCCTGGAGCTGGAGGGCTTGTTGGGAAGCATCCACGGCTCGGCGTCGTTCGTCTTCGAGCTGGGCCAGGGCACTCTTCGCTGCTTTACCGACGCGCTCGAGCTTTTCTTCGAGCCCGGGGACCTTAGTCCCGGGCCCAAGGGGCGACCTTACGGGAGCTTTCTCCAGCGCCTCGACTTTGGCGCGTTCGACCTCGAGCGCCTTGGTGGCACGTTCGAGCTTCCCCTCAAGCTCGAGGATTTTGGCCTCGGGCTCGGGGGACGCCCTCGTCCTAGAATGTGCTCGCCCTCAGCTGCCCTCTGTGTCCTTGACCTTGGCACCTTTCGGTTTCAAGTGTCTTGTTGACGCTCCCAAGTTCCTCCTCGAGCTGGAGTATCTTGGCCTTGAGCTCGGGAGTCGACGCCTCCGCGGAAGCCTTCTCCAGAGCCTCGATCTTGGCCCGCTCAGCCTCGAGCGCCGTGGCTGAACGCGCACGCTCCTGCTCCACGGCCTTAAAACAGAAGTCGCGTTCGGAGACCCTGGTCTGCTCGAGCTCTTCCTCGTGGACTATCTCCTGCGCCCTCATCATCCGGCGTAGATCAACGCTCTTGGGCCTTCGCCGAAGCTCCCCCTTTCGACCTCAATGGTGCAGGACGAGCCGGTCAAGGCTCGGCCTCCGCGCCTCCGCTGCGTCGAGGAGACCCCAAGACGACAAGCATACTCGGAGGCCTTGTAGCCCTCGAGGCGTGGTCGATCACCTTCCACGACGGAAAGGGTGGCCCAAAAATGAGAGGGACAAGGAGGTCGGGGCGCAAGCTCACGAAGTCGGCGGAAGACCCTCACCTCGCCGAGTCGCCCCTCGGCGTCTTGGCGGGTGAAGTCCTCACGGCCGCCAACACGATCGCGAGGGATCTCCTCCTCTCGTCAACCGCCATGCGGTCTGGGGATCGACCACGCCACCGATGGCGACTTGGGCCGGACTCGAGTCCCGCCGGGCGGCTTGGTTATCCAGCGCCTCTTCGGTGGAGAGCCATCCCGATCTCCACGGCTGGGTCCGCTGTCTCCGGCCAAAGGATGGCGGCGGATCCGCCTCGGCATTCCCGACCTCCGTGGCACTGGGTGTCTGCGGCCTCGGCGCTCGGCACAATCACGGTGGGAGGCTGTGGAGCTTCTGTGACCCGATCGCCCGGTGATTGGCCGTGGTCGGCCTCGGCCGGGGGATCGGCTGGTGGGGTCTTGAGGCCACTTCAATCGTGGCCTCAAGGCCTGAGTATCCTCCTCACGGGTTTGGGAAGCCGTCGCCGCGGCCTCTGCGCGCGTGGGCCTTGCTCGTGTCGAAGTCATACCGACCGCGGGCTCGTTTTCTTCGGGCGAGTCTTGAGCCCTTGGTAGAACTCACCGACCAAGGGCTGGCCGGGAGAAGGCGTGTCCCACGACGATCGCGGCGTGGTACCGGCTCAAGGCATTCTCCTCCTCGGATTCGGACTGCGCCACGGACAATGTACCATCACAAACGGGCAAGTTTCGAGCTCCGGATGCTCGAGGTCTGCGATCAAAAGCATACACTAAGCGAAAGATACAAAAGGCGGCGCAGACCGGATGCGAGGGCTTACAGGTCACCGATCTCCTCCTCGTCGAAGGTCGTCGAAGGTCTTCTTTGCCCGATGTTGAGGCGTCGGGTTTGCGTCCTCACGACCCGAGGTCTCGGGTCCGAGCCAGCTCAGCATCACGCCATGGCGAGGGCTCGGGCTCGAGGCTCGGGGTGTACTTGAAGACTGGCGGTGAGCCGCATTCTCTGCTACTACGAAGGAAACTCGTCAAAACGGCAAGGCGCGAGGAAACACAAGCTCGGGGGCTCGACCAGAAGGGCCCTTACCATGGCACGGTCCCCCCACTCGACATGGCGCTTCTTCGCCTCCGTTCGGCTTGGTCCGACCGGTGGAGGTCGCTTCTTCCCTTTCTTGCCCCGCCCGCCAGCAATGGGGAGCATCCTCTGGCGTGTCGATAACTCTGATGGGCTGCGTCTGGCGAGGCTCGGGAAGAACGCGTGGGTACAAGACTCGGCGCTTGGTCGGGTGACCTACCTCGTCCTTTCGACGGAGTACATTCTTCGGGCGGGGTTGCCGATAACGTGCATTCGTCGCGCGACTTCGAACATCTCGACCATCTTGGCGGAGACCCGAGGATTCTTCGGCCTTTGCAAGACAAGCGGTGTCGTCAGAGATCATCGGAGGTGTGTGCAAGCCAGACCTTGAGACAAGAAGACTTACTAGACGTGCCCTCGCGGGTAGCATCATCGGACCCCTGGATCTCGAAGAAGGGGTGCTCCCTCCGCCTGAGAGGGGACACGCGGTTCCGCAGGAAATCGTTGGCGATCGCCTGCCCGTTAAGACCGCGCGTGGCGCAGATATGGATGAGGGCGATGGCCTCCTCGTCGACCTCGAGGTCGTCCGACTCCGGAGTCTCCTTCTTGCGGTTGGCGATGGGGGTCCCTTCGTACACCAGCGTCCCGGCCTCGCCCCTCTTCAGGTAGAACCAGCGCTCGTTCCACGGGCCGAGGGAATCCCGGGGCTGAAACTTAGGGAAGGCCCACTTGAGCCCGATTCACGGAAGTAGAGGCAAGACCACGAGGTCCTTCCGGAGCGGAAGAGGTGAAATCATCGAAGAAGAAGCGAGGGGTCGGGAGAATCCCCAGGAACCCCTCGCATAGATGGGATGGTGAGGAGAAGAACGGAGCTTGGCACCAGATTGATGAGCTCGATGTCGCAGCTGGAGAGGACCTTCGCGACGAACTCACTCTCCGGGGTCCGCAAGCCAAAGAGGACATAGTGCTTTCGGCAGAGCGATCTCGTCGTCCTTGGGGCGGCTCGGCTCGGTCTCGTTGCCCGGCCCGCCATACAAAGCAGGTCCAGAAACCCCGGGGACTCGAGCTCTCTCATCCTCGAGTCCGATAGAGTGCTCCTTCCTAACTTGGTCATGGCGATCGTCTGTTTGGTCCGAGGAGAGAGGAGGACCTTGTTGAGCGAGAGGACTTGGAAAATGAAGGGCTCAAGGGCGAGAGCTTTTCTTCTTTGAAGATGTGGTATTTGGGATTATGAACCGCAACATGATAAAATCCAGTCCACGGTGCCTTAAAAGGCGTGCCAACTACGACTTGATGGCTGTGATTAAGGCTTGGGCTACGGAGTCGAGACGCCGCCAGTGCCCAACCGTTCACATTCGTACCAACATCGAGAAGTCAGAAGGTCGCCAGTGTCGAGGCCAAGAGACTTGCCTCGTGGTCTCCTTGAGCCTCGACCAAGGAGTCAAGACCTATGAAGGTTTTTTCGTCTCAAGAATAAGGCTCGAGGTCGTCACGAGGGTTCCCTCAGACCTAGAGCCTCGGGGCTAGCCGACGAGGGTCGGGTACTCCTTGGCCGTGGGAAGCGGTCAACGGATCCCCATGCTCGGAAGGCCCGGCCATGACTTTGGAGTGCCAAGATCGGGCGCTCGACCTCGGCCGGCGCTGCTTGAGCTCAGCACCTCTCGACCTCGAGCTCGGCGGGGTCTCGCTGGAGCCCTGGTCCGTCCTAGGATTTCGGATCGGGCATTTGGTGACGGTTGCGAGAGAGCGGGTCGTGGGGATGACTCGAGTCTTGGCGGCAAGTTCGAGGCGATTCTTTGCCAGCCCTCAAGGTGCACGAAGGCCCCTTCCGAGAGATTGCTCCGGCCATTGCGTGCAAAGGAAGTATAAAGACCAGGGACGCATGAGCTCCAAGGGGCGAAGACAACCACAAAGACACGCAGCACTCGAGCTAGGGATCACCATTACTATCTTGAGTTGTAAACATTGCCCTGTACACCCAAATAGCAAGAATCACCGCCGCAAGGCGATCAGAGAGAGTCATTACCTTCACGGGGCTCGAACCGGTATAAAACTCTAAATCTCGTGCTCGTTGTCGCCTTGCTCCGACCAACACCGCGATCGATTTCTTCCTTCGTTCGAGCAAAACGCAGCTCGGGTCCCATAAACTCTCTGACCCCTACCTCTTTTCTTGCGGTTGACGATCCCGATCGTCGACACCCCGCCTTAGAAATTCTTGCATCTTATCTATGCTACTTCTACCTTTCCTAACCCAAGAAGCAATCAAGAAGATGGTGAACACTCGTGGCAACAACGGAGTGTTAGGAAGTGGCCTTCGCCGGAGTGACAGTTTTAATGATGGAGTGCCACCGTAGCCAGCACTGCCAATGGACATGCAGAACTTGGGAGCTTTCTTGGCCACGCAGACTCAGCTCATGCAAACAATGATGTAGCAAATGCAGAGTTTGGCCAATCAAGCTGCAGGCGGCAACAACATGCAACAAGGCAACAATGGGCCGCGTCCTCACTCCAAGCTGTCAGACTTCATGAGGACCCTCCCTCCAACGTTCTCAGGCAATGCTAATCCTTTGGATGCCGATGACTGGTTGAGGACCATTGAGAGGAAGCTGCACATCACGCAATGTGAAGGCAACGAGAAGGTGTTGTATGCCTCACACCAGCTGGAAGGAACTGCCGCAGAGTAGTGAGAGAACTACTGCACCGCACATGAAGCCCCATGGGCGATTACTTTGGAGGAGTTCTTAGGTGCTTTCCGCCAATATCATGTGCCAGAAGGAATGATGGACCACAAGAAGTAGGAGTTCCGGGCTTTGAAGCAAGGGTCCAGTCAGTGGCGGAGTACTTGAACAAGTTCACTCAGTTGGCACGATATGCTCCTGAGGATGTGGCTACAGATAAGGTCAGGCAGTCCCGTTTCTTGAAGGGTCTAAACTCTGGACTGCAGGTGGGACTGATCACCTACAATTTCCTCGATTTCCAGGAGTTGGTCAATAAGGCTTTGATCCTTGAGGATAAGCGCAAGGATTTGGGTGAAGACCGCAAGCGCAAGATGGCTACTCAAGCAGGGTGGCCGAATCAGCTCAGATTAAGGATGACACCGCAACAGTTTGCCAGAATCCAACCGCAGTGGACCAACAAGACATCAACTCCATCACCTCGCCCCGGCAGCCAGAATTTCCAAACACTAGCGCCAGGGGGCAATGCAGCTTCAAGAAGTCAACAGGCCGATGTTAGAAGGTGCTACTCTTGCAATGAGCCAGGGCACTTCGCTAACAAGTGTCCGAAGAGGGGAAATATTACCCCAGTCCGCTTCAATTTGGGCTCTACTCCAGCTAAAGCTCTGGTGATAGGAGGAAATCGAGTTCCAGAGCAGTCAGGAGCGTCGTCTCAGACAGCAGTGCGTGGAAGGATCAATCACATCACTACAGATGAATCCCAGGAAGCATCGGACATCGTACTGGGTAAGTTCCTGGTTAACTTAGTACCAGCTATAGTTTTTTTTGATTCTAGAGCTTCGCATTCGTTTGTTTCTCGGAGTTTTGCAATGAATAATGGTTTTGATGTTAAGAATATTAAGTGTGTGCTTTTAGTCCAAGCCCCAGGATCGGAACTTCGGTCTAGCCTTGGATGTTTGGGAGTTAAGTTGCTTTTGAATGGGATAGAATTCTTAGTGAATCTTATCTTGTTAGATACCCAAACCTTGGATGTCATCCTAGGAATGGATTGGCTGTCCAAGCATAAGGCTATTTTGGATTGTGGCCAAAGGATGGTAACCCTAGAAAGCCCTAGTGGCAAGAAAGTGGAAGTGCATGCAACCGTAGTTCGTAATGGATAGTTAATGGTCAATAGTGTAAAAGTTGCTAGCATAGAAGAAGTGCCAGTGGTTAGAGAATTTCCAGATGTGTTCCCTGAAGATTTGCCAAGCATGCCGCCAGATCGGGAAATCGAGTTCGTCATTGAATTAGCACCTGGAACAACACCAATAGCAAAAAGGCCGTATCGGATGCCAACCGATGAGCTACTAGAGATGAAGAAGCAGATTGAAGAATTGCTGGAGAAAGGATTCATTCAACCAAGTTCTTCCCCGTGAGGAGCGCCAGTTTTGTTTGTCAGGAAGAAAGATAGAAGTTTAAGGATGTGCATTGATTATCGTGCACTTAATGAAGTGACGGTCAAGAATAAGTAGCCCTTACCAAGGATCGATGATTTGTTCGATCAGTTGAGAGGAGCAAGAGTTTTCTCTAAGATAGATCTTCGATCAGAATATCATCAGCTGAAGATTCGAGAGGAAGATATACCGAAGACAGCATTCTCTACCCGTTATGGACATTATGAGTTCACAGTCATGTCTTTTGGACTAACAAATGCCCCTGCATACTTCATGAATATGATGAATAAGGTATTCATGGAATACTTAGATAAATTTGTGGTTGTCTTCATCGACGACATCCTTGTGTACTCCAAGTCAGAAGAAGAGCACGCGAAGCACCTAAGATTGGTTTTGGAGAAGTTGCGAGAACAACAGTTATATGCCAAATTTAGTAAGTGTGATTTTTGTTAAGAGAAGGTGGAATTCCTTGGCCATGTGATGACCGCTAAGGGAGTTGTCGTGGATCCAAGCAAGGTGGAAGCGGTGTTGCATTGGGAGCAACCAAAGACAGTCACCCTGATCCGTAGTTTTCTAGGAATGGCGGGATATTACCGTCGGTTCATAGAAAGATTTTCGACGATTGCGAGA
The DNA here is from genome assembly GCA_036346375.1 of Guadua angustifolia. Lineage (NCBI taxonomy): Eukaryota > Viridiplantae > Streptophyta > Magnoliopsida > Poales > Poaceae > Guadua > Guadua angustifolia. Next base: position 445,897 of record JAYEVE010000422.1, read on the forward strand.
TCTCTCACGCAACTGTTGAAGAAAGAGAAGAAGTTTGCATGGACGCCAGAATGCGAAAAGAGTTTTCAGGAGCTAAAGAAGCGATTAACATCCGTGCCAGTGTTGGTATTACCAGATGTGCAGAGCAGTTTTGATATCTATTGTGACGCCTCAAGGCAGGGTCTTGGTTGTGTGTTGATGCAGAATGGCAAGGTTGTGGCCTACGCGTCAAGGCAGTTGAGGCCGCATGAAGGAAATTATCTGACGCATAACTTGGAATTAGCAGTCGTAGTGCATGCTTTAAACATATGGCGACATTATCTCATTGGAAATAGATGTGAGATATATACAGACCATAAGAGTTTGAAGTACATATTCACCCAGTCAGATCTTAATATGAGGCAGAGAAGATGTCTAGAATTGATCAAGGACTATAATGTGGGAATTCATTACCATCCGGGAAAAGCTAATGTGGTAGCCGACGCCCTGAGTCGTAAAAGCCACAGTGTAAATATGATGGTAGCAAGCGATCAACCGAAGCTGTGTGAAGAATTTCAGAGGTTGAGAATAGAGGTTGTGCCACAAGGTTTTGTAGCTGCTTTGGAAGTAAAGCCAACCCTTGAGGATCAAATCAGAGATAGGTAGAGTAAAGACGAGAAAATCAGCGAAATCAAGTCCAAGAAAGAAGAGGGTTTAGCAGAGGATTTTTCTGTGGATGAGCAAGGAACTCTATGATTTAAAGGTCGAATTTGTGTGCCGAACGAAAAGGAGCTTAAGCAATTGATTCTGGAAGAAGCACACGATTCTAAGTATTCTATTCATCCAGAAAGTGCCAAGATGTATCAAGACCTTAAAAAGAGATTCTGGTGGCTGAGTATGAAGCGTGAAGTAGCAGAGCATTTTGAATTGTGTGATGTGTATCAGAGAGTAAAGGCGTTGCACCAGAAGCCCGCTGGGTTGTTGCAACCATTAAAGATTCCGGAATGGAAATGGGAGGAAATTGGAATGGATTTCATCACTGGGTTGCCTAAGACTCAGAGAGGTTATGATTCAATATGGGTCATCATTGATCGGTTGACCAAAGTTGCTCACTTCATCCCAGTGAAGACGACTTATTATAAAGTGCATGAAGCAATGGAAACTCGCTTGAATTTTAGCACCTTTTATCATCCGCAGACAGATGGCCAGACAGAAAGAGTTAATCAGATTCTAGAGGATATGTTGAGAGCTTGTGCGATATCTTACAATACATCTTGGGATAAATGTTTGCCATATGCAGAATTCAATTATAACAATAGTTATCAAGCTAGTTTGCAGATGTCACCATTTGAAGCCTTATATGGTCGTGCCTGTCGTACCCCGTTAAATTGGAATGAAACGGGGGAGCGTTCATCGTTCAGTGAATCAATCCTTGGCTGCATGTTTACCCTCAGGATGGAAAGGACAAATCATGTCCATCACCTTGTCATAATTATCTGTCCGCGGCGCTTGGGGCCGACCGCGTTCTGCCACCGCGACTAGCTCCTCACCCTTTCGCTTCTTGTACTTCTTCTTGGAGGACTCAGCATGGTCTTTCTTGTCCTTTTGCCACAGAAAATCATCTTGGCACTCGGCTAGGGCATCTGAGGCCGTGGCGTAGTGATCCGCTAAAGCGAACATCTCCTTCACCGAAGTCGGCAGCTTCCAAGACATCTTCTTGATCAAGTCGACATCGCTGACTCCCTTCTGGAAAGCCGCTATGATGACTGCATTTGAGACATCCCAAATCGTGTTCTTCTTCTGCATGAAGCGCCGGATGAACTCCCGAAGTGACTCATTCTTCTTTTGATGAAGTTGGTACAAGTCCCACGGGGTTTCGGGCCTCTCATAGGTGCCCTAGAAATTGGCGATGAACTGCTCACAAAGATCTCCCTAGGAATCTATAGAACTCTCTGGAAGTCCTGTGAGCCAGGGTTGAGCCGATGGGGTGATTGTAACTAGCAAATAATTCGCCATCACGTTATGGTCGCCTCTGGCTGCCTTGACTGTGAGGGCATAAACTTGTAGCCAAACCTCTAGTTCCCTCTCCCCATCGAACTTGATAATGCCCTTAGGGTTGAAACCTTTAGGCCATACCACTCGGCGGAGCCGAGTGGTGAACGCGCGAACCCCGTCAATGGATCTGTCATGATGCCATGGCGGAGATCGGCGCGGCGATCGTCATCTCATCGGCCACGGGCATGGTGATCCCTGCGGTCATCGCGATTGTCACGCCGATCGTTGTAACTGTCCCGGCCATCATAGTCAATGCCAAAATGCTCGTAGTCATCTTCGCGCTGGTGCCGTTCATCGTCTTCTTGCTCATGTCGCCTGGCATTAAGGTCCAAGCGGAAGTCACAGTTGAGACTCTGACAGGCGTCGTCATCTCGGTGAGACTCGCGCCGACTACGTGCAATCCGACTACGAGCGGTCTGACTGCTAGCAATTTGAGTGATTGCATGAGCGCAGGAGTGCGTCTTCCCTGTTGGATCTCCCTGGTTGTGCTGAATTGCTGCCGCCATCACCATGGCCTTAACTTGGGCCAAAATCGGGGCAGCTGGGCTATCAGCCTCAAGCATTGGTCCCAGGATGTCGAGGAGTGTCTTAGAGGCGACGATGTTCTGTTGCGGTGTATGGAAAATCGATTTGCCCCCATTTTTGCCTGCAGATGTCTTCGTTTACACTACAGCCTCGGGCTTGGAGAGACCGTGCACACGCTTCTTGAGCTTTATGACGAAGACAATCTACCTCCGCGCCCTCTTTGGCATCCATTTGGCGCTGGGACTCAGTCTGCTGGTCTTTGATCACATAGATGCCATGGAAACCCTGGCAACTTCCTGCGTTGCCCTCTGACTCAATTTTCGAGCCAAAAGAGAGAAGGGAAGATAGATCGAGCTGATCCTTGAATTCGAGTGGATTGGTGCTGATGACACCTACCACCCGGGATTCGTCCTTGATCGGATCCTTACCGTATCCGAATCGGGGAGAAAGCCCCTGGCTTACTACTCATGAGCAGATGGCCGTGGCATTCCCCGACCCGAGTGGTAGTCCAGATGAAGGAGCAATGGAGTCTCTCCTAGATTGGATCTGGTCCAAGTCCAAGAGAGTGAGCTTGCCGAGGTTGTCGGTGATGAAGTCCAGGCTCCCGAAGTGGAAGACCTGGGCAGGAACGAAGGTGATGACAATTTCGTTGATGGTGGCCATCGAGCTTGACGAGATTGATCTTCGCGCTTCCCCCTACCTGACGCGCCAACTATCGATATTTGTTGTTGGCAATAATGAATATGGGGCTAGGCGCTGGATCCAAACTCGATGGTAGCACAAGACACGGGAATTATACAGGTTCAGGCTCTCGCGGAGGAGATAATACCCTAGTCCTGTGCTCTGTGATTATGAATGTAGATGTGAATGTGTGTATGGGTGTGATCTTGTGTTGGATGTGACCGCCCACCCCCCTTTATATAGCAGAGGGGTGCGCTTACAAGGAAGATCCCTAATTAGTTCCAAGGTGGAGATTCTATTTCTATTCTTATCTGCCAAATATGGCAACAACCAGGATTACAATAGTATCATACCTAATCAAGGTTGGTTACTATCTTCAGGGTTTCCTTGCTGCGCACGGGAGTGGCAATCCAGGTGATACCTATCTCCATGCGGTTGGCTCGGCCCGTCCCCTCTTGGGTGGTCCTCACGGCCCACCATGCAGATACCCAGGATCCATATACTCCCCATTTACAATGCTAATTTTGGTCGATTGATTTTACAAAAATGAAGAAGGCCAAGCCCACCAAGGTTCCCGCCAAAAAGGGCCTAAAACCTCGGGAGCATAGTGTGGAGAGCTCACCTTGCATATCGGCTATTGTAGGGATAAGCTATTTCTTATCAAATTCCTTTTACTCGTAACATAAACTCTTGGTCGGCTTATTGTATGTTTGTTATTATTTTCCAGCCAACCATGTTGGTGCATGTAGCCGATGTTTTGGCCTCTCTCCAAGGTGCGTCATTTGCAGCCCTGCCACCTCCGCAGCCGATGCATACGACTCCAACGGCCTCCCCACTCCCAACATCGTCCAACCCATTGGACTTGTTGGGATTTACTTTGGATGATATAGAGATCATCACCACGGATGACTATCCTGCCGATATCAAGAAAATCCTTGAGGTCTCCATGGAAGCATCGACTGCGGTCACTTCAGAGCCAGGTATGCGAGAATGGCTAAACAAGCTCTTCCATCAAGTGATGCATCCCAAAGCCAACCTTCTCAACAACATGTAGCCTTTATGAGATGCAATGGCTGCTGTTGAAGCTGATCTTCCTCCGGAGGCCATGAGCGCACAGCTGAACGTCTACCATTTAGATAACAACAAGATGGAGGTTGAGGCCACCATGTCTAGGATCGCTCAGAGGGAGACACAAGAGGCCGATCAGCGAATCCTGGACAAGATGGTGGCAGAGGCTAAAGTGAAGAAGAAGAAATTTGATGAAGACACTCTGGCCCTTAAGTCCAACAAAGTTGCCATTCAAAAGCTAGAAACGACCAAGAAGCTCCTGGAGGAAGAACTGGCCAACTTGAACAAGCAGCTAGCCGATGGCCAATCCAGCCTAACCGCAACAGCTACCTCCCTCAAAGACTTGAGGCACGAAATCGGCTTGGCTGTTGCGAAGATCAAAGAGCAATTGGCCAAAGTGGTCCCCGTACCCAGCAACGCCAAGGCGGATCAACAAACTGTTGATGAAATCCAAGAGACCATTGCCAAGGCTGCTGCAGCACTATCGGCTCTAGGGGCAAGGCTTCCTGGCTCTGGCCTGTAAATCTCCAATGTAATATTTGCTGTAGAGTTGGTTTTTGCAACAACTTTTGTAACACTTAAGTTATTTTTCAATCGGCCGTTCGTCCGATTAAATGTTTGATGTTTACTTTGTCTGTTGTTGATTTCAACGAGCTGCTTGGTTCATGGAATGACCTCTATGGTCGATTAAGATCTGATCCACATGCTAGGATAGTATTTTTTAAGTACTTCCCGTTGATCACCTTAGGCAATACAGATCCTTCAAGTGTCTCAAGTATATAGGAATTTCCATCAACAAGCCAATTTATTCTGTATGGTCCTTCCCACGTAGGAAACCATTTACCAAATCAGTTATCCCTAGAGCCAACGGGTAGTGTAGTTTTTCAAACCAGATCGGCTTCACTGAAGGATTTAGGCACAACCTTTTTGTTGTATGCCTTCGCAAGTCTTATCTTGTTCTTCTTAAGCTGATCCAGCATAGATAAGTGTAATTCTGCCAAGTCATCTAGATTGTCGAGCATTGAGTCTTTATAATCCTGAGTTGACAAATTGTTTTGTCTGGCTACTCGTACTGATTCAATATTAATTTCTATAGGCAAAACGACCTCTTGACCATAAACTAGCTGATAGGGTGACAACTTTGTTGATCCATGATATGTTATCTGATATGCCCACGATGACTTTGATAAAGTTGAGTGCCAATTCCTTGGTTTCTCGTCAATTTTCCTTTTAATCAGCTTAATTAGTGTTTTATTGGATGATTCGGCTTGTCCATTAGCCTGAGCATAATAAGGTGATGAATTGAGTAACTTGATACCTAAGCTCTTAGCGAAATTTTGGAACTCATCAGACATGAACACAGTACCATGATCGGTTGTGATAGTTTATGGAATACCAAACCAATGAATAATGTGCATATTGACAAATCTGATAGCCTCTACATTTGTAACCTTCTTGAGGGGTATAGTCTCAACCCACTTAGAGAAATAATTTGTAACCTTTGCTAGAAGCTAGAAATATTTGGCCGATTACATCTATCCCCCATCGTCTGAACGGCTAGGGTTTGATAATCGGGTGTAAAGCCGATGCTGGTGCAAATTGCACATTACCAAACTTTTGACAAGTCTGACATCCCTTATAATATCGAAAACAATCTTCCAACATTATTGGCCAAAAATTCCCTATGCACCTAAGCATCCATTTTATTTTGTGAGCCGATTGATGAGACTCTCAAATTCCTTCATGCACCTCACCCATCACTACCTTGGCTTTGTCGGCTCTAAGGCATCTTAGTAACAATCCTTTCAATGTCCGATAATACAAGATCTCATCCAGGAAGACATACATCAATGCCTGATACCTGACTTTGCGCTCTGTCAACCTAGAAGGATTAATCAGATATTCTTTTATTTTCACCCTCTAGTCGGTAATATCGGCACACATTATTGCTTGGTCAATTGGCTCAAGCACTAGATGTTGGCTAAAATCTTTGTACCCTGATGCCCATTGGGCCAACGAATTCGCCCTGTCATTCATTTACCGGGGTATGTGTTCAATAGAAAATGAAATGAACGAGCCAATTGTTTCAAGACACTATTCTAAATACTTAAGCAATATCTCATCATAACATTGATATTCCCCTTGATCTGCTGCACAACTAGTAAATTAAAGAATCCCCGTAAGCCTCAACAGCATCTACTCTTATAGTTTCTAATAGCTACAAGACTTTGAGCAATGCCTCGTACTCTGCTTGATTGTTGGAGCATCAGCTATTTAGCTGAAATTCAAATTCAAAATTATGTCCCTTTGGTGATATCAGCACCACACCAATGCCATCACCCTTTCGACATACCGATCCATCCAAGTACAGCTGCCAAGGGGCAACGGAAACTAGATCGGCAGTGGTCTCGCATCCAGTTATGAAATTAGCTATGACATGTCCTTTGACAGCCTTAGCCGATTCGTACGATAGGTCGAACTCAATGCATAAGCCTATTTACTAATTTTACCTCGCAAAATTGATGTTGACAGTATGTATTTTATAACATCGGCCTTGCAGACTACTTATTCTAAAATGTAATGCCTTAACTTTCTTTAAATCGGCCAAATGTTGGAAATCATCTTTTGATTTTACTACAACATCATCTACGTAAATCTCGACAATATGGCCGATCAAAACATGAAATATCAAATTCATAGCCCACTGATAAGTTACACCAGCATTATTTAAGTCGAACGTCATAACCGTCCACTCAAACAACCCTAAAGCACTAGGGCATCTGAAGGCGGTTTTAGGTATATCGACTTCTGCCATGAATATCTGATTATATCCGACATTTTCGTCAAGAAAGCTAATGATTTTATTACCCAATGCAGCGTCGATAAGCATATCGGCTATTGGCATTAGATACTCATCCTTTGGTGTGGCTTTATTTAAATCCCTAAAGTCTACCCACACCTAGAGTTTACCATTTTTCTTCATGACGGGAACGATGTTGGAGACCCATTCAGCATATTGGTAAGGCCTGATGAATTTGGCCTCCAGTAATCGCTCTATTTTTTCTTTAATAACATTGTACAAAGCCGGATTAAAACGTTGGGGATATTGTTTAAATGGCCGATATCTCGGCTTTATAGGTAACCGATATTCAACAAGCTGTCGGCTTAAACCAGACATCTCATAATATTTTCAAGCAAAACAATCTTTATAATTCTTAGGAATTTCCACCAACTTTGCCTTGTATGCTACTTCTAAATTTGCACTAACAAAAGTAAGCCTCTTCCTATCGCCTTCCCCTATATGAACTTCTACAAGCAAATCGGCAGATGTAAAATCTAGGCCTAACTTTTTGATTTCTTGAAAATCCCCGATGGCTTCGCAGCTATCTGTTATCCACTGATAGCTCTACATTTTGTCTTGTAGTGTCTTTATCACTTGCTTTGACCCCATTTGTGCAAAACCTCATTTGCCCAATCAAATGTGCCTGGCTTGACACTGATCAGCATATACCCTATTTTACTGATGCAAATAAAGTCACAATCGTCCAATACCTTGCTCGATACACATTCGGCCTCTTCATATGGCCAATTCGCATCCGAAGTAGCTATTGCAATGTAGGCCGATGTATCGGCTGGGTTGACCTTGACTTCATCTCCGTTCCATTAGATGAGCAGTTGATGCAAAGTCAACAGTATACAACAATTTGCGTGTATCCAGTCTTGTCCGAGCAATAGCTGTAGTTGCCTTTAGCATCAATAACAAAGAAGGCAGTCGGCAAAGTTTTGCTGCCGACAGTCAGTTATGTGACCATGACGCCTTTAGTCTCGGTGGGGTCTCCTGTGAAGTCATTCAAAACCATATTAGTTTTGATTAAATCTTCATCGGACTTACCCAACTTCTTGCTGGTGGTATACGACATCAAGTTGACAGTAGCTCCTCCATCCACTAGCATTCTGGAGATCGGGTTGCCATTTATGTGCCCTTTCAAATATAGCGGCTTCAGATGGCAATGAGTGTCACGTGGCTTCACAAAGACTGCATCCTAAGCCCCCAAGCACAACTGAGCAAAGGCTTCCATTTTAATCTTGAACTCGGTCGGCAATGTGAACACCATATTGATGTCCATTGGAGGCATGTCATCTCGAACCATGTGTAACACCCCGGCGCCAAGCGCACCGCAAATGCTACCAAAAGACTCTAAAATCTAAAAAAACCGGCTTAGAAACTAAGCCACTGAAATTTACAAAATTTCGGCATGACCTCCCTAGAAAGGAGGACATCCACTCAGCAGACCAATAAACAGTTGCAGTTAATATAGCAAACACACATAACCAGGAGGAAATATTCTAGCAGATCCTTAGATAATCAATCACACATCCAACCGGCAATTAGTAAATTACACCACTACGAACAACACATTACAACTGACTTAAATACATTCGAGCTTTATGAACTAATTAAATGAGATGGTGGTGACCGAAGTCATGCACGTGCTACTACTCCCATCCATGCATGCCGGTTTCAGTGTACCTGCAACAGCACAAACAACAAACATGAGTCGATGACTCAGCGAAGTACATCAATGAATAAATTCATAATCAATCACATTTCCTACTTAAAAGCATAACAACCATTCTTAAATAAGTACAGCAAGCAGTTAAAATAGAAGTATCACAACTAATACTCCAAAACCAACCCCATGCTCGTCTTTGATGGAGTTCACAACTCCACGACAACGAAGCATAACATATAACCTAAATACATAAATCATATCTTGCAACCAGACATGAAAATACAGAATATGCACAAACCATACGAGACATAAAGATACGAATATGCACAAACCATACACGAGACATAAAGATCTGAGAATATGCATGATCCATCACACGGACATGAGAATCTGAGAATCTGAATAATCCATCACACAAACATGGAAACACAAATTATGCATCATACATCACACAGACATGGGAACACAGAATCTGAATAATCAATCACATTTCTACAATCATGTAATGCATTATGCATGCTCACCTGTTTCAATTCATTACTAAACTCCGACACATATCTCTTTAATCTTTTGGATGAGGCCACGACTTGACCCAACTCGACACCTTTCCATTTAACTCAAAATCATCGCATAATGCAATGCAGATGCAAATATGCCACACAAAAGAAGAGTCTCATATCCATACATCATAATCAACTCATAAAACATGATCCATCATTGACAATGCAATGCAGATTGCACAATTTCCATGCATATGATGCACCATGCATGCTCATCTCCTCTTTTAGCACATACCGGTATGGCCGAGTGCACACCCGTCGGTGTGCACCCTCTCATTCCCCTTCCACCCCGTGGTGGAGGGTGCCTACTCTTACTGACTCGCTCCCATACAACCACGTATATGGGACTACGAGGTAGGACTTTCGTGCCCACTACATGTGAGCACAGAGGCCCACATCAGAATGGGTCGCCTCTTCCATCATGAATGCACAATGCAATTTACAAAAAATGAAATGCAACCCTTCAATCATTGCCACTCACTAACATAGCCATAACCATTCACATAAACCTAGCCAATTCTCACATTCATGAGTTGCCAGCGATACTAGATTAATCCGATTCAACAATAAGACATGGCAACCCATTACAGTGCTTCTGTCATACAATTAAATCATACGGCCACCAAATCACGTTCACCACTATACACTTGCAATTAATTACTCACTTTCCATTTGCTAATTTCCATTCACCCTCCTTATTTCCATACATGATCATTCGTACTAGTCTAATCAACCTCATGTATAAACCAGGGCAACATATCGCCTAAATTAGTAGCACAAGGAAATTTCGCAAATAACTAACTCTAGAAATGACTTAGCCATTTAAATTTTAATAATAGGAGAACACACTAACAGCTCTCACTCAATTTGGGATCTTATGCACAACCATTAACAAATTAAGCTAATATACAATGGAATTTTCCGTAATCAAATGGTTGTAAGAAATTCTTAACTCACACATTTGAATTGAGCCATACAAAAGATAATAAGGATCGAGTGACAACATAATATTCACAACCATTACCAGGGTAAGAATGATATTACAGAAGCTCATACACAAATAAAAATTGGCTTTAGACTCAAATGTAACCTCTTTTCTCCATGCCCATAGAAATGAATATTGACTTCCATTTATGACCAAAGCATGAACATGTCTAGTGTCATTGTAAATAATATAGGAGAAACTCGACTTAGAATTCAATGCTCCAGTCAACCCTTTAAATTGTCAGTTAATGATCCCCGTAGTAGCTATGCATGGAAAAACATGCATCTTAAATAGACAACCAAATAAATTCACGATAAAACAAGCACCCATATACATATGTGCATCCCAAATGGATGCAAAGGAAAATTTAGACATAATCATCACAACCTTCAATAAAATAACCTAGCCCATGATCTAACCCTCGGCGGCTCACAATCCAACGCGCCACAAGAGGAGTAAGTTGATGATAAACACGAGTAAAGGAGTTACCCCAAAGAGATACCACAGTTGTAGTAGACTAACCATGGATGACTCTTTGCCTTCATACTTGTGTAGCTTGGTTTGAGGAATTAAACTTTGGGGCATTTCAACAAACACAGCATACACAATAAACCAAACACCCAATTTACATATACTGTGTACTCACCTCAAGAAGGCAAGAGGGCACTTGACGAGGGGAGGGAAGCTCACGGAGAGAGGCTAGGCGCGGCCGAGTCGACCGAGGGGACCTGCCAACTGCTATTGCCGCCAAGAATCATCTATTGTCGCTGGACGCCGCAAGGGAGAAGACCAGGCGGCCTTGAAGGAGGGGAGAGAAGCCGGCGGAAATGGCGAGACGGCAGCTCTTGACAGGACTCAGCGAGGAAGAACTCGCTGGGCAACACTGCAAGCGTCGGCAGGAGAACGGCAGAGAAGAACTCGCTGGGCAAGACACGGCAGAACTCGGGCAAGACCGCAGGAATGGCAAGGGTCGGCAACCTTGGGCAAGCCTCGCAGACTGGGACACAGGCGGCAGAGCCGAGACGGCCACGGCGGCAAGCGGGAAGCTCCAGTCTGTCATGACAGTGCCGGCAGGAGACCAGCGAGCGGTGGCGCAGGCAGGACTCGGCAGCTCACCCCATGGCGCAGGAGGACAGAGCAGAGGAGAAAAATGGGCGACGGTAGGGAGGATTGGGGAGAAAAATATCCTGCCAAGGTGAAGAAATGGCAGCCACACATGGGAAAGTTAGGTGAAAAGTAGGTGGGGAGGGGGAAATTCCACAATTACCCCCCCTTCCAAGCCTAAAACCTAACCCACCCCCCTCCCAAATAAACCAACCGGCCCTGAAAATACCTGCCAGGCGGCCCCGGCCAGCCCGACTGACGGCACCTAGGTTTGGCGAGGTTTCACGATATTACACCATGGGCCATCCCAAGTCATCGGTTGAGTTAGTTTCTTCCTCAACTTGGTCCTTTTTCGTCCACTCCTTTTTCATAGTTTCCAGTAGACAAGGATACCGTCTTGGCCATTTGTTCATTCTCTCATATTTCTCCAATAATTGAGAAAATGTTGGCTTAGGCTTGTTGATCGGCCTTCGTGGTGGTGATTTCTCAGCCTTGTATCATCTGCCAACTTGCGGATCTCCTTTTGGCTTGGCGGTCCTCTAGTTCTTGCCATCACAATCGGCTTTTATTTGTAATGAGCTGATTGTTATCTTGAGGGTCTCACCACCGTTTGAATTGGATTGGACATCAACGCATCGAGCCTGTTTTGGTTCTTCGTCGTTCATTGGTTCTTTCCCATTTTGCGAGCATTGCACCATGTTGATAGGGAACGGATCGACATCTACTTGCATGGTCGGCTCATCTGCAAACTTTAGCTAACCATCTTCAATAGCTAATTGGATCTGTTGATGGAAAATATTGCAGTCGTTAGTATTATGAGAAAAAGAATGATGCCATTTGCAATACAATACCTTCGCTTTTTGATTTCATCAGCCGATGGTATGACGTGTCCTTTAGGTAATTGTATTATCTATTTTTGTAATAACAAATCAAAAATAAGATCACATTTTGGACACATCAAATGTGTACTTGAACTCAGACTTATTCTTAGTTGGCTTAAGCTATGAACATACCAGGGATTTTTTGGAACACTTAATCCATTCGGCTATATTCACCTCTACTTCATCGTCTTCGAAGGATTCGCTCGAACAATAATCGACCATATTAACCTTGGCCTTTTCCTTATTGTTACCATTTACTTTGACTTTATCCCAAAAACCCCTATTCTTGTGGTATCGGCTTTCTTGGATCGACACACAATGAAGCAAGTGACTTAGGTCAGTGAACTCTTGCCCTCCAAATTTTTCCCTCAAGGAAGGAATTAAAACCTGAAAAGCCAAATTGGCCAATTGATTGTTGGGAAATGTGACGCTAAAACACCGATTTCTATCTTCTCTAAATCTCTTGATATAATCAGTTACTGATTCCTCGAACTTCTGACGGACGGAACGTAGATCTGAAATCTTGAGAGTTTCAGACTACCAAAGAAAAGTACTCGTAGAATCAGCTTTCCAAATAGTTCCAAAAGTGGACCAAATTTGGGGGCAAATTGGTGAACCAGGTAAAAGTAGCTCCTGATAACGATAATGGAAACAATCTAATTTTCAACCAGTCGGACTGGGCAACTTTGCCACATTGGGCGATAAAGCATCCAACGTGTTCTAGGATGGTGACCGAATAATCTCCAGAAAATTTGGCAAAATCAGGGACTTTAAAATTATGTAAATAAAGCATGTGATCTATGTAATCAGGGTACGGCTTCCTATAGCCGATGACTCTTCCCTTCGGCTGTAAGCCAAATTGATCTCTTAACACAGCAGAAATCTGGTCGGCCCAATTGACTTTGTTAGCCGACACAATATTGGGGTTGTGCCAATTATGCTCATAACTGGCGTCCTGCCCCCCGAGTGCAAGCTCGGGCTACCGATTGGATCGAGCCAATTGATGTTGAGGGAATTGGTCATATCCATCGGCTTTTGTGACCGGTGGCTCCAACAATGGGACAAACGGTTCTATATAAGTCACTACTCTATGTGGAACCAGATTCCTAAGTGGGATCGGTTCGGGATGCTGAGAGCATCTATTAGATACAATCGGTTGTGGTGCCGATTGTGAGAGAGAGAGTAGAATGGAGTTGACGGCGGCAAATTAGCTAACACGTTCAGCTTCGCGGCATCAGTGTATGCTTGGTAATGTATGACCCCACTGGGACGAGGGTTGCTAGGTAATAAAATAGTGGGCTGAGTCGGTATCAACGAAGGGATTGGATCCGATACTTTTGCACCATCTATCGCGTTAGTATGTTGCGCTATTGAATAGATAGGATAGGTTGGCAGCACTTGCAGTGGATCGAGTAGACTCCCAGATGAAGCTAGCTCTTGAGCAATAGTTTTCACGCTATTTGCTATAATCGACTTGAGGGTAGTGACCAAAGGCGATGACTGATTAATTAATGCATGACACACAGATTGCTCGATCATAGCCGATAATTCGGCTTGTGCAGGCACGCATTTACTTACCGGGCCAGTCGAGATCCCTACATCGCCGAGAGGATTCAGAGTCCGTAAAGCAGTCTTCTGGGTAACACCACGTCGGGTTTTTTGGTAGCAACCCAACATCATCTCCTCCAAAGCAGCCTTCCATTCTTCGATTTTTTTGCACTGTTCTAGAGTCAAATCGTCCAATGTGGGGACAATTATGGCCTCAGCGTTGAGATCGGATTGAGGAATTGACTTGCCTAATGATGACATTTTCGTCGTCCCACTAGGCGTGCCAAGAGTGTGTTGGCGCCAAAAACTTGAAGTAGGGTTTTTGGCTATAACACACCAGACGAACACCTGGTTCAGAGCATGCCAACTGATTTGACCTTGCAATCAGTAAGGGAAAGTGTGAAATTCGCACAAAGCCGATTTCTTGGAGTAATCGGCTTAAATCTGATTAGCAACAAGCTGATCAAAACAAAGCTAGGAACATATCTAACTAGCTAATTAAGGCTAACCAAAGGGTAAAGGCAGATACTCTCAAAAAGGCGATGTGCAGCAAAATCAGAGAATCAAACCTGGGGCATAATCAATGAAGGTTAATAATTGGCGATGCGCAACTTTATTGATCAAGATCAAATTACAAAAAGGCTAAATTACAGAGCTACTCCTAGTCGACAAAAAATAAAAGCAGATATGATTGATTTGTGTGGTTGTTGTCTTTCGTCGGCCCTAGTTCATCTTTTATACTCATCGGCCGATCGAATCCTATTACAACACGTCTTAAAAATAGAATCCGTATCAGCCTCTATTTCCTAAATAATCTCTTTTATTTCCAAATATCTCCAAATTGTGTCCTATCGTATCCCGTTGATCCGAATTGCCGATTTTAACTACTCCTACCAAATTTTGGTGCAAACAGGTGGATATATTGGTGATGATATGTCATGATCCTTCACCATGAACACTAATCAACACCAAATATTTTCGAGACACAAATTGTGGAGAATATGAAGCATGGACTGAGAGGACCAAGTCTAGACTAGGAATTGGAAGAACTAGAGTTTAGGGGGAGGGACAACCAGGTTTGAATCTCATTTTCGTTTGTCATCTTGGGGATGGGCGAAATTCGAAATTTCATTGAGATCTTAGAATTTTGGATAAATCTTGAATGAAATACAAAAACCAAAATTCAAATCTAGTTTTTTTTTCAACTGAGATTTTCAAGAATTCACCGAGAAATACCAAAATCTCGCTAAGATTAGCCGAGACTTAGCGAGATTTTGGTAAAATTGAAACGAGCGAAAAATGGTGCAAAAAACATTGAAAATTCTTGAAATGTTTTTAGGATGGTCCTGACACATCACTAATATTTCCATAAAAATTTCAGATGACAATCAAGCTTAAGGAATGTTTAAAAATTCTGACAGTGGTACTGCCCTGATAAAAGGCTGACCGATAAATTTGAGCCGAATGAAAAATAGAAAAAAACTGTGTTATAAAATTTTAAAATTTTTTTGGATGGTCCTGATACATCAATAATGTTTTTATAAAATTTTCATATGATGATGAAGCATTAGGAATTTAAAAAAATTCTAAAATTGCTATTGTCCTCATAAAAGCCTTATCTACAAACTTCAACTGAATGAAAAATGGTTCAAACCATGTTATGAAATTTTGAAAGTTTTTTTGGATGGTCCTAGTGAACCATTAATGTTTTCTTAAAATTTTCGTATGAGGATCAAGCTTCAATGATTTCCAAAAATTCTAACAGTGCTACGTCTTGATAAAAGCCTGATGATCAATACATAGATTTGCTTGAGCAAATAAAAAAGTTTTGAAAATTTTGAAACTATTACAGAAGGGCGCTGAGGCAATTCTTAAGCTCTTAGAAAAATTGTGGATCATGATCACACTCAAGTGAATTAATAAAATTCTTACAATGGTATTGTACCATTTATGTTCTTTTTGTTTTTGATTTTTGAAATATAACAAATAAAGTTCAATCATTTCATAGAATTGATTGAGCAAACAAAAAGTTTAAATTTTTTTAAAATTTATGAGAATGGCTATGAGGAAATTATTATGCTCTTATAAAAATTTTGGATCATGATCACACTCGAGCAAATTTATAAAATTCTGACAAAGTTACTATCTCAGTTATGTTTATTCTGTTTTTATTTTTTAAACATAACAAATGAAGTTCAATTATTTGACTCTTTTTATGATTCTGCACTTATATAGATAGTACTATAAATTTTTACAATATGATCAAGCTTTTACAATTTTATAAAAATTTGATGGTATTTCTACCAAAATTATAAAATGTCCCAAAATTTCGGTTTTTTCAACAAATTTTCATGGAAGATAACTTTCTTATGTATTATTGGGCTAAATCAGGTTATATAAAGTCAAATTTCGATAAAAAAAAAACCCCCGAGATTTTGCTGAAATTATTGTAGTAATTTTTTTATCTGATAGAGATTTTGTCTCGGGCTAAAATCCGTGACTTCGCCGATATTTCACGAAATCCGAGATCTCAGACAGCACGGGCAAGAGGAAAGCCGAGGGAACACCTTTTGTTCTGTTCGTGGATGCCTTGTGCGCTTGCTGCTCGGCTTCCTTTGTAGTGCCTCCTTCCCAGGCCAGATGTTGTCCAACCTAGAAGCCCAACTACAAAGGCCGACGTCCGATACCAGCATATACATATTGAGACCCGTGCGCGTTCTCCTCAACGGTTCCCGTTTTCTTGGGTTGCCGAACGACGGTATGGTACCATCTGATGCTTTCTCCTTTTTATCCCCTCCTTTCCTGTGTTCAAACCGACGACACTATTGTTCCATACAGGATAGCAACTAGCAATAATTGAGTCCTTCAAGAAAGGGTTACGTTTGGCGAAAGCAGCTTCAATTAGCCTAACGCAAAGATAAGTTTTAGTGATGTTTAAGGCAAATTAGCGGCAGAGCTTACACATGGCAGTTATTTTTTTGAAACTTAGTTTTGTCAATGATTTTTTATATGTTGAGGTAACTCTCTGGCCCTTTTATTTGAAATAAACAAATCCCAATCCTCACCTACACATTCAAATCCTTTAGAAACCGACAGAAACTATGGTCTACTTGGTTTGTTTTTTAAGCACTGCCAAATTTGGTATTGTTGACCTGATTTGACATGCATAATGCATTTAGTTTAGTACCAAAATTTGTTATCATCATCTTGGTAAGATTTTGACCCCCCATCGTCCATCATGTATAGTTCATTTTATATCTAAAACTTGTTCAAATCGTAGGTGATCAGCTTCGTGACCAAAATTTTCCTGTCCAAACTTAGCCAAATCGTAGGTGACCTAAACTATGGTAGTGTTTATGAAAAAAAAAATAGGAGAACAATAACAAAATAGTACGGAATTCATTAATTCTAACTACAATTTTATTTTTTTTCAAGATTTCTTTGGGGTAGTCCAATCTAAAAAAAAATGAAAACAATTGCTTGGGCCAGCTTGCAAGCCAAGAGGAAAAACACACCAGAATAATTGGAATTCTGTAAAAATGGCTATGTTGTGCTAAGAAAATGGCTATGCTACCCTGTGCCTTAATTTCCATGCTAGAAGCTACTCTCTTCTAAGTTTATAAGACATATTTTTTCTTGGCACATAGACCAAAAAGATATTAAAAATTACTAGATTACTCATAATTAATAGCACTAAGTAGTATCCAATGCACATATGTAGAGAATATAAAGTAAAGATGGATATTTATTTGGGGTTTAGAGGGAATAATACATTAATTTTGCATTGGAATACATCATATATTTATAGACAAGACTATTAAAAAGTACACCCTATAAGCTTGGATGGAAGCAGGGGCGACGCTGGGCCTCGGGCCACTGGGGCCCGGGCCCAAGGCCTAGCCCAAACATTAGTAGGGAAATATGGATATGCATCTGCAGTTCTCCACAAACCCTAGTCACTCGTCAGCCTCCATCCCTCCACTCCATAGACTAGAGACCATCTCACGCGATGTGCCATTGCCACTTTCAGCGTCCGACGACCAACGTCCTGCTCTCAGCCTCCAGCCGCCATCCACCCGTCACCTCTCCGCGGCTTGGCCCGCGCCATCGAGTCTTCCCGCCCACCATCTCCTCCTGTCGCCTCTCTGCGGCTCGGCCCGTGGCCCCTCCCCATCGAGTCCAAGTAGGAGCCGTCTCCGATCGCCGGATGGTGCAGAACTGCAGATCGATGTGAGTAGTGTCGAGCACCTGTAGTTATTGTTGTTTGGAACTTGGTTCACAGCTTTTCCAAATCTAATTGCTGGATCTCGGATGGTTCTTGTTAGTGCTGCAACAATTTTATGGTTGATCTGGAAAGCTATAAACCAAGCATGTTTCCAGAACATCTTCCCAATTAATCCATCTCCGTGGTAAACTAAATAGATAAAACTAGGCCATCTCCATGTAAACTAAAAATTGATAAGAAAAATGAAGGTCCGTGTGTGACAAATTATCAATTGTTCTGCTTTGTGTACAATTTGATCGGCATAATGTGTCTCTAGTATCTTCTGTACATTGGAATTCTTCTGGTTCTAGATGAGACGGGTCTGATATTTTTCAATTTTAATAAGTGGGAGCGGTATATGTCAGTTGGAATGAAGCTTAAAAGAAATCTGGGCATGCTTTGTGACTGATTGACTGTATTTTTTAATTATTGACATTATTGAGTTATTTTTTAAGGCCTCAAGCTGATTTTGTTGTTCACATATTTCTTGTTAATCACATATACTATATGTAGTAGCTAAGCATTTGGTGGCGAAGTCCCATGAGTTAGCTCTTGTTTATGACTCAGCATCCTTGACGAAGCTTGAGCCCCCCTTAGTTCTTCAGGAATTTGTCAACCATGGTATTTTGTTTGAGTTTTGCCTTGTCTTTCATTTGAATGTTACCTAGTTCCAGATTAACGTTTTGTTTTGGTTATACATCAATGTCCGTAGTATGTGACATTAGTAATTATTATATATTTTTGGCCCGAGACTTATCTAAATTCTGGCTCTACCACTGGATGGAAGGAGTAGAATGGCATTAGTGATAGAGGGAAATATGCCAAGATTTTTATTTAAAAAATTTAACCATCAAGAGTACAAAAGCAACAACAATTTTGGACCGATGGAGTGTAATCTTGAGGCCTATACACAACAGATCACGGAAATTACATGAAACACTTGTGAAATTTGTAGCAACAATGTGAACACCTGTACTTGGAGTTTGAAAATCTCCATCATGTCTCATTAAAAACCTGGAAGGTGGTGATGAAGATCGTTTTCCTCGAATATGGCAATCTTAAATTACGTCTAAAGAGGTTCTTTGGGCTCCACTTGGGGGCTTTCGCTTTAGCTTAAAGCCATATAAAAGCTTAAACTCTCCCAAACACCGGGTTGGATCCTCAGGCTTAGGGTGTGTTTAGTACAACACCAGCTCTATCAGATCCGTGGATCTGGTAGAGCTGGGTATTTCTAGCTCCACTAGATCCGTGGAACTAGAGCTGTTGGTATATTAAAAGTATTTAGATGGATCATCTTGTTTATATTTTAGACTAAAATATAAACTTAATTCACTTTATTTTAACCTACAAATTTCAGATCTCAGGTGGAGCTGGGATGTAGAGCTCTAGCCTTAGAAAAGGTTAAAGTCAACTTTCGAAGGAAGCTAAGCTGCCCAAACAGTCTTGATGCTCTCTAAAGCATGAAGCGCAACTTTCAAAAAGCAAATGCCGTGTCCAATTTTCAATTAGCCACTACGTACGGATAGTGTAATTGATTTCAAGATGTAAAATCATGAAAGCACAAATCTTTCATATGCATGCATGACCACAAGATTCTGTCACTTGCGTGTTTGTCGTCTTCCTTCATGCTGTTGGTAATCTTTGATCCGCGTATTCCTTCATCCCGTGCTTAAGTATTCTTAGCTCATTGTCTGCCTATGGAACGACCACAGATCTGGTCGTGGGGAAGCCTCCATGCATGGTTGGTGAAAATAGTGAAATGGGTACGTAGTGGTTGCGAGCGACCAACTGATGACTTTTCAGATCGGGGTTTGAGAGGGTTGTTGAGCGACCCAGCGTGTGAAGAACTGTTCCGAGTTCAACGTTGTTGGCAATGGCGTTTTCGGATGAAATTGCTTACGTTTGTCAAGGAACATCCGCTACCTAGCTGCAAATTGTAAGATATATCCATTTTGGTAAGCTGATTCGCAGGGATGAGTCCGCACTTCCGGCAGGAAAAAATGCTTTGATTAGTGGTGTTGAAAGACTGAAAATAGTGATAAGAGAGGGTGAATAATCAATAACAAATTTTCTCCCTAAAAGAATCACCCAAAACCTCATTTCATCAAAGAGGAGTGAAGAATAAATTTGCAAAGAAAATCAGCCCCTGGCTGCACTACCCTGATACTACTCTAGGACTACCAGATGAACAGTAACCAACACTACAAGAAAGATATTTTTTCGTCGGCTTAAGATATTTTCATCGGCTTTCTACAGGCCGACAACAATAATAATACATTTTCATCAGCCTCAATCAAGCTGACAAAAATAGAGTTATTTTCGTCGGCCAGAGCCACCAGTCAACGAAAATAAAGTTATTTTTGTCGGTCTATTTGTGAAGCCGACGAAAATAGTCCTACTAAGGGGCGGCAGTTGAATTTCAAATTATTTTCATCGGCTTCTCAGGCCAACAAAAATAGCTTGGCTCATTCGTCTTATGCCACGTGGCAGGGATAGCTATTTTCTTCGGCAAGGCTGGCCAACGAAAATACTTGTGTTCGTCGACCAACCTGGCCGACGAAAATATGGCGTAATAACCCCCGGGGCCATCTCCTCGTGTACCCATTCGCTCTCACTACCGCTGACTCTCTCCCCCCGCCGCGCCGCCTCACCTTCTATCTGCCGCGCTGCCTCGCCGTCCCCGCGCCGCCGCCCTTCGCCCGCCTCTGCGCCGTGCCGCCACCTCCCCTCGCCCTTGCTTGCGCCGTCGCCTCCGTTGCCCCCACGAGCCGCCACCCGCCTCCCACGCTGCTGGCCACCGCCCTCCCGACGCCAGCCTGCGGTCTGCCTGACCCTCGCAAGCAAGGTGAGTTTTCCACCGTTTTTTTTCAGTTGTTTACTATTTTTTAGTTTATTTTGTTCATCAATTTTAGTTTTGGTTAGGATTTAGATTAGTTTAGTTTAGTGTTGATTAATGTTTATTAGGGTTTAGATTAGGTTTCTTTATATTTGTTTATTCGTAGGGTTTAGTGTTGATTAGTTTAATGTTGAATAGTTTATCCACTTTAGTGTTTATTAGGATTGAAGTATTGATAGTTTCGTCGGCCGGTGATTTTTTTATTTAGTGGTCACTGATGTTTTCGTCGTCCAAGTAGTTTTATATTAGGACTAATTCTGCAGTTAGGTTTTTTTATTTATTGATTAGTGATGTTTTCATCGGCTGGGTAGTTAATTAGATAATTAGTTATTTATGAGTTATATAATATTGATTGATTAGCTCTTAACTTGAATCAATTTGGTCAGCCAAGCCTAGGCGTTCCAGAATTGTCCAGTTTAATTTGGACAGCTTAGGAATGGACGCTAGAGCACATATAGGATTTATGACAAGCCCAACGGTCCGAACGGAATCTCGGCAATATGATCCAGTTGTTCTCCGATGCACCAAGACTGAGCATGCATTCGGAGAACAGCAGAGTTATGCTGTCAAAATTCTATTCGGACCGTAGGGCTCGTCATAAATTTGTACTCTGGTGTCCATTCTTGAGTGGGTTTAGGACCTATCTTTTTCAGTAGTGCCCTAGTTTGCAACTAAGCCACTATGGTTGATATCGTTGCCTGTGTTTAGCATCGGGAATGGGTGATGATCGAAGGTGGATGTATGATGGTTGGAGTAAAACCAGGGCACACTCAAGAGAATGGGCAGTCATCGCACAGGCGTTTGTGGACCAAGCATTTGCAGGGGGCTGCTGGTGGTGTCGCAAAGTGCCCGCGTAGCAAGTGCTGCAACTATTCTTACCATGTTAAGTCGGATGTAGAATGCCACCTATGCAAGTTTGGTGTCATGCCCGACTATCTGATATGGTACGAGCATGGTGAGGCAGAGCCCATTGTTGAGTCGAACTGTGAGGATGAAGACATGATGGATGAGATGCGGAATGATATCGGTAGGGAGTTTGAAGTTAATTCGGAAGAGGAGCTTGGGCCGGAAGTGCAAAGCTTTTATAGGCTCCTTTTGGCCTCGGAAGAGAAATTGCATGAGTTCACCAACGTGACCGTCCTATAGACGGTGACGCGGCTCATGTCAATGAAGTCAAAGTACAACTTTTGAACAAGTGCTACAACGATATGGTCCAACTGAGTAGTGATATCCTTTCGCCAAACCATAAGATGCAGAAGGACCCGTACCAGTCCAAGAAGATGTCTGGCCTTGGGATGAAGTATGAGAAGATTGATGTCTGCGAGGATAATTGCATATTTTTCTGGAAGGAACATGCCAACGACACTCGTTGTAGGTACTGCAATAAGTTTAGATATGTCGAGGTGGTAAATGATGAGGGGATAACGGTGACGACAAAAGTCACGGTGAAGTAGTTCCAGTACATGCCAATCACGCCTAGGATTAAACAACTGTACTTATCTAAAAAAATAGCCAGGCATATGAGGTGGCATAAAGAAGGTGTCCGTGAGAACGAGGATGTGAAGTGCATCCGGTAGACGGCGAGGTGTGGAAGGCATTGGACCGCTTTGACCCCGAATTTGCAAGTGACCCTAAGAGTGTTCGCATTGGGTTGGCGACAGATGGGTTCACACCTTTAAGTACAAGTGCCACCCCGTACTCTTGTTAGCCGGTTTTCATCATACCGTACAACCTACCACCTTCATTGTGCTTGAAGAAGGAGTACATATTTCTAGCGCTTGTCATTCCGGGTCCTGATCATCTAGGGAAGCACCTCAATCTGTTCATGCGGCCATTAATCAAAGAGTTGAAAGAGTTATGGAGAGGGGTAGAGGCATATGATAGCTACGGTAAAGTAAACTTTACCTTGCGTGTCACATACTTGTGGTCGGTCCACGATTTGTTAGCATATGGCATATGGGCCGGCTGGAGTGTTCATGGTCGGCTTTGTTGTCCCATTTGTATGCTTGACTCAGATGCATTCCGGCTGCCGCATGGTGGAAAGTTCTGTTTCTTTGATTGCCATCGACGATTCCTGCTGCTGAATCACCCTTTCAAGCGGATGTTGAATGCATTTCGAAAGAACACCACTATTACAAAAGGCCCACCGAAGCGTTTAACCAGTGAAGAGATAGCTGCCTAGCATAGTCAGCTCGTAGCAAAAGACGATGGAGGGTTCAAAGGTTTCAAAGAGGAGCACAACTCGACTCATATCTATGCAATTTGGGAGCTCCCTTATGCGAAAGCATTGATTCTGCCGCACAATATAGATGTGATGCACCAAGAGTGCAATGTCACAGAAAGTATCATAAGCATGTGCTTTGATTTCAAAGACAAAACAAAAGACAATGTCAAGGCACGAAGAGACTTAGCCAAGATTTGTGATCGGCCGGCGCTCAAGATCGTACAAGATCCCGAAGGACAAATTGCCAGGCCACAAGCACCGTACTGTCTCAAACCTCAAGACAAGAAACAATATTCCGGTGGTTGAAAACCCTTAAATTCCTAGATCGCTATGCAGCTAACATAAAGCTTGCAGTGAATGTCAGCACTGGGAAGCTAAATGGGCTTAAGAGCCATGATTACCACATCATCATGGAAAAACTTCTCCCTGTAATGTTTCATGGCTACTTTAAGGATGAGTTGTGGAGAATGTTAGTGGAGCTTAGTTACTTCTATAGGCATTTATGTGCTGAGGAAATCTCGAGAAGATGACACAAAAGTTGTATAGAGAAATACCGGTGCTTGTATACAAGATGGAACAGGTGTTCCCACCTATTTTTATAAATGTGATGCAACATCTGTTGGTGCATTTGCCTTGGGAAATGGAGGTTGGAGGACCTATCCAATTCTGGTGGATGTATGGCGAGGAAAGAGAATTGAAAAAGCTCAGGTCAACCGTACGCAAGAAGGCTAGGGTCGAAGGGTGCATCGCTGAGGCATATGCTTTAAAAGAGATATCGTACTTCTCAAGTACGTATTTCACAGATGAGCACAATGTGAATGCCCCTACAACATGGTATCATATCGTAGAAGAAGCACCCATGAGTAACCTTTAGATTTTTCAGTGAAAGGGTAAAGCTGTCAGCGCTTCTACTCCACATGAGGTGTCACCAACAGAGTGGAACTCGGCTCTGCTTTGTATGTACTCTGACATGGACGAAATGGAAAAATATTTCAAGTAAGTAATGATTCATATTTTGTATCTAAGTGTCTAATATTGAGCCTATTCTCATTTGGCGAGTCGACACGCAGATTGTTTGACCAACAACATTGGAAATCTGCTCGCCAACCTACGAGAAAGCAGCTGGATAAGCTACACAACGAGGGGTTAAACGGCGGCCCTAGTTTTCTTGGCTAGTTTCAAAAGCATGTAATTTTCTCCTTCTCCTAGTTTTCTAACCGTAAACTTCAAATAATTTCCGTTGCACCTAGTAATGTCTTAACCTATACAGTGCATGCTCGTTGCCGACGTCCATGATGACCTGCAGTAGCTATCGCACGGTACCGTTACGGCAAGGAACTTCAGTCGTTACGATGTCAATGGGTTTAATTTCTGAACTGCAAAATTGGAAGCGAGATGCCCACTTGAGGCCACTGTGAACAGCGGAGTAGTAACTAAGGCGTGTGATGCAAGTGGGCGTGTAATTAACTACTATGGTGTTCTTAAAACATAATTGAGTATAAGTTTGGGGGGTCCAAACTTCTGAGAGTAGTTTTCTTTGAATGTGATTGGTTTGATCCCAATAATGGCACATGTGTTGATGAATTTGGCATGGTGGAGGTCAAGCACCAGTCAAGGCTTGAAGGCCACGACAACTTCATACTTGCTCACCAGGTTGAGCAGGTGTACTACCTGAACTATCCTCATCCTAGCTTGCATGCTTGGTCGGTTGCTCATAAAGTTAATCCACATGAACAGTTATATCCTCCTAGGGATGCTGACTACATCGACAATACGATGGACGATGAGGAAATGGATGTCTACTAGGAAAAAGGTCTACCAAGATCTTTTCGGGTTGCCGATGGGGCTAGGCTTCATCGGGTAGCCACCGATGCCACAGACCTAATAGTTGAGCCTAGTCCATCAAAGAAATGACATCGGGGTTCTATAAGAATTTGACGGCCCATGTAAACATGTCTTTCAAGACAACGAGTCACCAATGAACCTCCACACACCAACGAGTTTTGATAAGTATATATCCTCTTATTGTTGTAAAACTACTTTGATTATAATTCTTGTTATTTCCATATTATTGCTATATTGTTGTTTCAAATGTGCAATCTAATTCTATTGAAATTTTTGTAAATGTTCAAGCATGTGAAGGGCAAGATTGTCGGTAAGATCAGTGGGTTCAAAGGACTCCACGAGTTGGGGTAAGGGGAAGAGTAAGGGGTCCAGTGGTCAGGACTCCTCGAGGAGTCAGGGCAGCCTCTTCCAAGGGACTGTCCAGAGCAGGCAGAGGCAACAGCAGCTCCTGGGGTGCATGGAGTGGGCACGGGAGGACAACAAGGAGTACCTACCTTCTGCCTCTAACTCCTCCTCGGACGAATCAGAGGACTTAGCAGTAACGGCGGAGGAGGTAGCAGCAGAGTTGGCGGAGGACAAGTCCGAGGGTAATGATGGTGATGATGAGGATCCGGAGGACGCCGGGGCGCCTTCTTCAGAGAGCTTCAGGTATTTGTGTTATCAATGTTAATTTTCGTGTGCATAGACTTGTGATTCTCATTTTTGGTATTTTTTAGGCTCCGGGGATGCAACAACGTCCCCCTTAGAGCTGAAGCTAACTAGCGGAGGGTGATCAGGCCGCAAGGGAATTAGTAAGTTAGTTTTCTCATTTCAAAAAAGTAATTTGTTTAGAATCTAACCAGTTTGATTTTATGAATTTCAGGCAATGGGATGACATAGTATGGGAGGGTAGGCGCCAACGTTCGCAAGTCAACACGGTCTTGAGAGCCCTCTGCCGCCACCACTACTCAAGCCTGTTGACCATCAATGGGGTGCCGCAGGCGGCCCTAAAGTGGGAGCATTATAGGTTGGCTCCTGAGGCGCATCACGACACCTGTGCTGACGCGATCTAGCACAATTTCTAGGTGAGTTACTTACCTCTTTATAGTTCATTCATTTATAGGGATATGTTGCTAACTCAAAGGTTGCTTTTGCAGGAGAGGTACCGCCTGGAGGATGAGGATGTCCCCACAAATCATGAGAAGGCCAATAAAGTCTTCAACACGACGGCCCATAAAGTCGTTAAGGACATGATGTCCAATGCACGCATCCAGGCGGTGTGTTCGTACTACAAGAGGGTGAAGAAGAAGATGACCAAGAAGCTCGGGGCCTCCAAGATCTACCTACGCGAGGACGAGTAGCTCCAAGCATCCATTGCCTGGCTGATGAAGTGCCAGGAAGCTTTCAAGTACTTGTGTAAGTGTTGGGTGTCAGCTGACTTTACTGCTAGGTCGAACATGAAGCGAGCCAACAGAGAGGCAGGTGACCTGGTTTTGCACCAGTACGGCGTGGATGGACACCTCCTCTTAGCGAGGCATATGGTAAGTATCTAGCCTTAGTTCAGTGCACTTTTGAATGCATGTCGCTAACTTTGGATTACAGGAGGCAGAAACTGGTGTTGCCCCGAGCTACTTTGATGTTTCTCTTCAGGTCGACGGCTAACAGGCCTTGTGATAGACATGGGCCTTCACATTAACCTGATAGATAGGTCGACTAACTTTATTGCTAGGTCGAACAAGAAGCGAGCCAACAGAGAGGTAGGTGACCTGGTTTTGCACCGGTACGGCGTGATGGACACCTCCGCTTAGCGAGGCGTATGGTAAGTATCTAGCCTTAGTTAAGTGCGCTTTTGAATGGATGTCGCTAACTTTGGATTACAGGAGGTTGAAACTAGTGTTGCCCCAAGCTACTTTGATGCTTATCTTCAGGTCGACGGCTAACAGGCCTTGTGATAGACATGGGCCTTCACATTAACATCCTAACTCTCCGAGATGTTTATCTTCAGGTCGACATGGGCCTTCACATTAACAGGCTAGGGTGTTGCCCTAAGCCACTTTGATGTTTATCTTCAGGCCCCTTTATTTGAGTTTTGTTGGAAATCCTGATATGATCAATAGTTGCACTTTTTATGAATGCCTTCAGTTTCGTATATGTGTGCTGCAGGTTCTCCATGTTCAATAGGGTTGTGGACTCCAACATCGCTCTGTCCCAAGGAAGAGCATCGGGGCCCTCGTAGGGCAGCGCTTACTCCTCCAGGGATAATGCAAGGTTCGCAGAGTATGAGGAGCAAGCTCGCCAACAGCGTGAGTTGATAGCGAAGTACGAAACGAAGATGGTGCACTTGAGGCAAACACAAGAGTACTTCTAGGGAGCTCTTCAGGTAAAAGCTCGAAATCTCAACAAAACAATTAAGTTTTGATATTGCGGATCTAACAATTTGACTATATGCAGCAACTCTACGCAGCTGTGGGCCCTCAGCATGGCTTGCCTATGCTTCAGCCTCCTCCGCCGTTCTATTGGTATCCGCCTCCAAGGCAAGCACTGCAGGTACATATGCTAGGTTAATTCGGTTTTGAAAATTATTTGCAATTCTAAACTAACGTGAAATTTCATAACTCCTCTACAGGGTTCTCAGCCTCCTCCGTTGTTCTACCCATTTTCACCTCCACCACCAGGGCCAGCACCTCAGGGTTCAACCTCGCACGCTCCAAGGGCCTCTCCGAATGTAGAGCGCAACGGCTTCAAACACCTCGGAGAGTTAGGATTGTAGATGGACTTGTGATAGATCGAGTAGCGTAGTTGGATGAGACATAGGGATGTGATGTTGCTTTGCTTCGACTAGAGTTGTGATACTTGGACTTGCATTTGTTGGTGTGATAGTTGAAGATGGACTTGTGTCGGGACCCGAATCTGCAAATCCGGACCCTCTGTGTATTCTGCACTAGTCCAGGATCACGCTAGTGCACACAGGCTAAACAGGGTTTAAGTACCACAATCATACACAGCGAAATAGTAATAAAGTACTTAACAACAATAGTAAAAATAAACTGTTACACGACCTTATGGTCTCCTTGCAAAGTTTCGCCACGCAGGGCTATAAATAACAAAAGCACATTAAGTGCAATAGCGGAAGCAAAAGTACGTCAATGAACCCCTCGTTCTGCCACAGGCAACTGACGAGGCTCAACCCTAATTCCCCGGACCTTCGTTGAATTCTTCCTCCCAAGCTGGCGTAGCTTCTTCTTCTGAGGTTTTGTTGAAGCAAGGGTGAGTATACAACATACTCAACAAGTTATGCACAATGCAGTTCTATTACTACATGCATGGCTTATTCCAAAGGATAGGCTTAAGTGGTTATTTTGCATAAAGCAGCATTTTTAAACAGGTAATCTTAATTAGATTCAAAAGCAGCAAAACAATATTATAATAGTAATAAGTTCTCAATTCTTTTTCAGAGGTTTGGCACACAGCTCTATGTTCAAGTTATCTGCCTTTGGCACACAGCCACCAATCCCACATTTTTATTTGAAAAATCTAACCCTTGACTGTAATCCCCAAGCATTGTACACTTTACCCACAAGATACAGTCGCTCACCACACAGGTGATTGATTGTAACAAAGTCTTTTAGGAACTAACATCTAAACCTATGAACCTCCCCAGTATGGCCTTCCTAACACTTCCCTCACACAGAGCCGAAGTTTAGAACAAGCGAATACTGTTGGATGGGTACCAAGCCGTAGCACAGGTATGCTCCCCCACACAGTTACACCCTTGTGTAACTGCCGCACCGAGGTGTCAAAGGAAAGATATTAGAACCCTACTAAACTAGATCTGTCCCATACCAGACATGTGGTTGTACGAGTATGTAGCATCCCAAAAATTTAATAAAGTGAAAAATGAATAATTTAAATTTGAATATTATTGTTTCTGAGTTTCCTTGACATTATTGGTTTTATTTGGATTTCCTTTGGAGTTTTGCATTGCATGAAAAATCAAATAAAGAGAATTAATGAATGGATAATGGTAAAAAGGCAAAAATGTAAAAAGTAAAAATTTAGAAAAATTGGCATGAGAACTCTGATCATTCAATTAAATCATTTTAGCCAGAAATTGAAATTTTACACATAGAATAATGAGGAGATAAAATGAAAAGATAACTTTTAAATTGAAATAATGTATTGTCAGAATTTACATAAAATATTGGAATCACAAATGGAGCTGAAAAATTTACAGAAGCATTCTTAGCTCAAATCCTTTTGAAAAACAAATTTTGAAAAATAATATACTTCAATTGATCTCAAAGAAAAATCAAAATCCAAACAAGAGACTTGATCGATCACTGCAGTGGGCCATCCGTTGCTACTCCGTTCCGTTGGCGCATTGGTGGAGCTCCCAGTCACTGACAGTGGTCCCAGGGCCTTACTGCCGAACGCATCGTCGTCAACCCCGTTCGGTCCACTCGTGAAGAAGTCTCCCGAAGCTCGAGCTCCACGCCAAGCCAGTGATTGCCGCCACGAATCCCACTCACTCGCTGCAATTCTTGGCTATAAGCTGCACCCCAGTGTCCGCAATGAGCCTCTCCCTCATTCCCCTCTACTTCCTCTTCACCTCCTCAGCCGAGACAGCCAAAACCCCCAGCCATTTCCTCCATTGCCGCAAGCTTTAGGAGCTCGGCTCGAATTCAATTGCAGCCAATAGACTCAACCAATCTCCAATTCATTGAGCATAGAGCATCACTAGCGTATCAGGAACCAAACCCCTCAACTATTTCTCGAGTTGTTCAAGTGAAATTGTGCCGCCACCGCATCTTTGTCTTCTCCATGGTTCGCCACCGTGGCGGAGCCCCTGGCTAATCTCCCCGAGCTAACCCCAAAATGGCAACCCTATGACTCCACGGTGCTTATTTGGCTACCCATTCGAACTCATCCCTGGGTCACCTTCTCGGCCAATTGCCATCAGCCGCCGCCCTCCTCCGGCTACGCCCCTGTCCGCTTCTTCTCCGGGCGAATCGGTTACACCACTGCAGCGTCTCGCCGTCTTGATTCTCTGGTGCCACCGCCTTGGCCGGAAGACCCACGAGCACCGCCTGCAAGCCAGCCCTAACCACTCCCGCTTCCCTCCATTGGCGAATGGAGCCTCCAATCGATGGCGAGAAAGCTTGATCAAAAGGGTAAAAGTCCCTTGAGACTTAGGAAGCGATTTTGATTTCT
Organism: Guadua angustifolia; assembly: GCA_036346375.1. Classification (NCBI taxonomy): domain Eukaryota; kingdom Viridiplantae; phylum Streptophyta; class Magnoliopsida; order Poales; family Poaceae; genus Guadua; species Guadua angustifolia. Next base: position 476,195 of record JAYEVE010000422.1, read on the forward strand.
TAGCTATTTTCAACTAGCCGATAATTAATCTTTGAATATCTTGTGAAATATTAATTTAATTCCAGAAGATAAATTTGTATAATCATCTAAAATCAAGAAGAATATAAATATGTAAAAATATTTAATTTATGATCTGCAGAATAATTATTTACATTAAACTTTGATTATGATGCTAATATGGTTTTAATGGCAACTTATGAACAATAAGAACTGAAATGGTGAAATGAATATTAATATGATGCTAAGATCAGGATGGATTTAAATATACAAAAATATTCAGTTTTTGAATCATAGAACAACTATTGAAATCAAGAATGAGACAAATACACCATTTATGAACATTATTGTAGGATCGGATGACGACAATCAGAGGGGGATGAATGATTGCACAGAAGCTAAAATCAAAATTTTCTTGATACACAAAACCCCCTAAATTAATTATGAAATATTGCTCTCGGTTTCAACAAAAAACAGATTAACAGACGTTCACTAAAACCATAATTCCTGAAGATCCCACCGTTAGATCGATGTGAAATTTTAACTGTAGCAACTAGATTCAATTCAGAAATTAACACAACAATAATCAATCCGATCGGATCTACGGATCTAAAGATATTAACTTTGCAATTTTGACTGAAACAATAATGACGAGAATTGATATTACCACGACGAACCAAACTCTAAGAACGAAAATAATCAAGATTTATGAAGAGTTAACTAACCAGCCATGAGGGAGTCTCCTGCCGCTAGAAAAACCCGTCACCGGAATCACAAGGATGTCTTCTAGTCTCGGATGCATGTGGCCACCAAAGAACTTACACTAGAAACCAAACACCAGCAACTAGAAGTCATGCATGCAGCCGTACACAAGAATTATCTAGTCGTAATGATGCATGCATCAACACAGGAACTTTTCTTGTCAACCGGACATGCATGCACCAGGGATAAAGTCGCCGGCTTCTTTTCTTCACGCCGCAACACGAACGCGTCGCAAGGATCTGCAGACCACACAAGAAAAAAAATAGCCGCCGCCAGGGAGCACCGACGCCAGGTGATCCTCCAGCACACGCAAGAAATTCTCCGGTACGTAAAAACAATACAGCGCCTCGAGCGTTAATCAGTTGCATGGAGACTAACACCGCCACACAACATGAACAGTATAAGTTTTCTAGTCGCAAGAAAGCAATCTCGAGATTGGTTGCCGCAAGGAACAAAAGACACCAGAGCAAAATTATCTAGTCGCAATACACTCTATTCTTTCCACCACCGAATCACCGACGCAAGAATTGCATGCATGCAACGATCAAGCTAGCACACAGAACTTATCTAGTTGCGGTTCCTTATCACCAAGGACAAGCACGCATGCATTGAGCAAACACACGTTCAGCGCAATGCTTCAAGCCCGCCGGCCAACACAGGCTTGAGAAAAGCGACTCGGTAAGCCGACGCAAAAAAAAACGATCTCTTCAAGAAAGCCAGCCGCCGGCCGGAACGTCGTTCCTCCTGCATGCATGCAAAACCATGGCCGCAAGTGAATAAAGATCAATTGCTAAAACTTCTAGTCTCGGCGAGAATATCTCTCCGGCTGCAAAACACAAGAACGCGTAAAAACGGCGAACGTCCCAGTCGCCGCACAAAGCCTTAATTTCCATTGATCAGGTTTCAAGTCCTTTTATACAACTCAAAACCCTAACACATATATGCATATCCACCTGGCCCAATACACATGGCCCAATATATGCATACAACCCAAAATTCACACATGCACGCCGACGCGCCCGCTGCATTACTACGTGATTAAACCTTCAGTATGCACCGTTCTCTAGTCCGAACGTCCCGCATGACATCCTCGACCACCGGGACCTCGATTCCTCCTTGAACCTAGTCCGAACCTCGGTTCCTCCATGAACCTAGTTCGGTCCGTCATCGACCACGTTCCCTCGAGCAACACTCGCACTGCGAATAAACAAACAACGCTTCGAGCACAAGTCCACGACTTGACTCAAAGTCAATCCATGCAACCACTCACATGAGTGCATTGCATCAAACAAAATCAATAATCAATCATAATTATGCTCAATGGTCCGGTGCTCGCCCTAGGCGGTAGCACTAGGAAAAGCAACCAACACTCAAATTGCTTGAATTTGAAGATCCAATTCAAATCAAACTCAATTTCAAATCAATCCAATCTCAAATCTTGTCAATTACTCATCACACACAAGGATAGACCTCCACATGGTCTTTCAATCTCCCCCTTGAAGAGTATATTGACAAACACATGAAAAGGCACAAGTATTGAGTTTGAATAAAGAGAAGAAAGCAATTTGAATGCAAAGCCAAACTTGATCAAAGAAATAGAAATGAAGAACATGACCAATTTGGCAGCTTATGATCTATGAACGATAGCAAAGATTAATAAAGATCATAAGAAAGAAGAATCAAGTGCAAAATGATGCCTTTTCTACGATTTTTTTCTCCCCCTTTTGGCAATATAAGCATCAAGGTGACATTTTCTTTTCTCCCCCTTTTTTTGTTGTTTTTATGCAAGTAATGCAGCCTAAGGGAGCTTTGAAGATTATCCATGTGATCAACAAGACAAGTTATGACACCAAGCTAAGTTATGGCAAAAAATAGACTAAGCTAAGGCATGTCCAAGTGCAAATAATCATTTTGCTAGCAAGATTTAATTAAAACCATGTCATTTTTAGCATGATTGAACATGAGCAACACTTGTCATTAGTTTCAAAACTAGAAGCAAAGCCATTCAAAGGATCAAATGAAAAACCTAGAGTTCAACCTACTCAACACTTTGGGGAATCTAGAAGTGCACACAAGGTCATTCGAGCCTTTTTTTTATTGTATGCAAATTTTTCTTTGAATCTTTGAAAGACATAGCGGGGTGCAAATGTTTGACATTATTTGCATTCTTTACCCACATATGTTTTTTTTGTTTTTTTTTGTTTTTTGCATTTTTAAAGCAATTGACTCAAGCCATAATCGATCATCTCAAGAGGGACTCTTAAGAGAATGATCTTGGTCATACACAACACATTCCAAGTTCATCTCAAGTGCAATGAGAAGCCGTCTTGTGAATGTGAGGTGTTGAGTCTAATCTTGCAAAAAGAGTCAATTTTGCTTCACTTTCATTTTAGCATTTTCATGTTAAGCTAGTGAAGGACTCAAGTATGGATCAAATAAGATTCACCCAAGTTGCTATAGGGACTCTAAAGAATTCGAAATTTCACAAATCATGGCAAATACACCTAGAGAAGAAACTTAGCAAGTAAGCGCAACATGTTTTATCAAGTTTTTCTTTTAAAGCTCATTTTCAATTTTTGTAAGCTTAGCAAGATAAATGAACTTGGACATATCTAAGCAAGTAATTTTCTTCATAATATAGCATGGTGTATAAAATGAAACATGGATCATGTGCATAATAGACAAAGCTCATAAAATGAAAAATCAAGTCTATATGCAATGCATGAGACAGATTTTAACCTCCCCTCAACATGTGATTTCATTTTAAGCACAAATCTGGTTCAAATTGAGTTATTAGCAAGATTAAGCTCAAGAAAGATCGAAAAGAACTCAATTAAAGCCGAAACACGAGAATGGAGGAAAGAAGTCAAGCCGCGAATTGGGTGGCTATAGAGTATAGAAAAGATGGTAGAGAACACTATGGCTCAGACTCGCTCTCATCTTCCCCAATGACTAACATAGGAAAGCTGCCTCTAGATCCCAAACTAAGGAGTGCACACAGACCCTGTCTACCCAGGGGGCCCAACACCTACTAGACTTATAAGACTGTGAGGGAACTCAACCTAGAGAGAAGAGAGAAGACTAATTAAGCATGATAGCAACCTAAAGCACAAGATGAGAGGTCCATGCAAAGCATGCCAGAAGTCTAAGTGATGTGAACTCATAACTCTAAGGATTAAAACCCATAAGCACCCAGAGCAATACAAAAGGAAAAACTGAAATAAAATATAATACATAATATACAGATCAGCTCCCCCTCACAGAAGGCCGTAAGGGCACACAACTCCAAGCTCACTCCTCAAGGCAACAAACCTAGAGCTATTCAAAGGCTTGATAAAGATATCGGCCAACTGGTGGTCACTCTCCACAAACTGAAGCACTATGTCTCCTTTCTCCACATGGTCTATAAGGAAGTGATATCTAATATCAATGTGACCAAGTCTCCTATGCCAGAAGGAGAGATCACGGGACTCAGAAGCAATCAAACACCGAAGAGAGTCTCCAGAAGAAACAGAAAAATCAGCACGAAAGACCCTCCCAAATCTATAAATCCCGCAAACTAACTCTCCTAATGAATCGAGGATTCTACAAGCATCGCTCTTAAAGCTTACCTCGAAAGAGTCATCGATAAGCTGAGAAACGGAAAGCAAAATATATTGCAACTTACTCAATAAGGCAACGTCCTTAAGAATAAAATTTTCATTAATGCAGACGGTACCTTTAGCAATGACTCTACCTAAAGAAGCATCCCCAAAAGTGATCAACTCATCACCGGGGGCTCGGACTAGGGAAGAGAACCAACGAGAGTCTCCGGTCATATGGCGAGAACAACCGGAGTCAACAATCCAAACATCTCCCTTCCCCATTCGACGAACCTGATCAAGTCAAAAGAGAGATAGAAGACTCAGTACTGGGATAAAGTGAGGACCTGGGAACCCAATACTGAATCACACGACGTCTCAAAGTACCAGCCACAGAGGAAGAAGACTGGACTCTAGTGTCTCTTTGACGCTCGACTCTCACAAGATCAGAAGAAGCAACTCTAGTAGAAGATGTAGGAGCTGTCACTGGTTTGGCCCGCCGTGGTGCAAAGGCCGGACCATCCCAACGAGGCTGCCCAAATTTCCTACCCGAAAACACCTTACGCCGCTGATATCTACCTCGATGGGAAAAACAAGGAATATCAAGAGGACGGTGGAAAGACTGACCACGAGCAACTCCAGGACTAAAACTCGACTTAACAGCATGAAAATCGAGTCACGGACGCGCTTAAAAACAGTGACTCTTTGACTGTCTAGTAGTAAGCAGGCGCCTTAGAGCACTCAGAGTCCGGGATGACCTGAATACCCCTAAGAGCAGCAACACGCTCACGCTGGTGATCTTGGCGCGTCTAAAAGTAAATCTACTAGGTGACCATCCTTCTACAGAAGGTGCATGAATACGCGCTTGCTAGAGGCGTAGTGACAGAGAAGCACCTTACGCTCGAAGTCCCATGGACAACCCCAAGAGACCTAAACAGTGGTACTCACCCGAGCTACCACTATCTCTCCACTCTTGGAGGCACGCATAAGCTGAAGGCGGATGCGCCTGCGTGCTCGAGTAATCAAATCCTAGACCTTGATTGAATCGCTAATTTTGGACGGTCTAGAATGAGATTGAGTTTCTTCTTGCCTCCAACAAATTTCTCAAGAGTGCTCATAAGATACTGACACTCTCGGAAAAGTGAGGCGCATGAAGAGCAAGGGGAAGGAGTAGAAGAAGAGCCAGAAGAAGAGGATCGAACAGCGCATGCATATTTTTCCCTATACACGGCTGCCTCAAATTTGAGAGACTCACAGGAAGCACAAGAAGCATCTCTAATTCTACCAACCTGGGCCTCTAACTTCTTCCTAAGCTCTGCGTGGACCTTATCCACGTCATCCTCAACCCCAATACACAGCAAGCAACCATTATTTGACTTAACTAGTAAGTCCTTAGCAAGTTGATCACACTTGGCATTCAAAGCTTCATTATCAAGTTTTAGTTGCTTACAGCCCTCACATGAATTTGTTGGGTCCTTAGAAGCATGCAATTCAAGTTCATCATTTCTAGCAGAAAGCTTCCTAAGATGACAACTCATGGCATCAATTTCAGCAAGTAGCTTAGGGCAATTTTCACAAGATGCAGTTGTGTGAGAATGAAGAAAACTAGCATCAATAGGAATAGGATCAATAGAACATGTGCTAGCATCCTTCGACCTAAGAGCCTCAAGATCAGAAACCACACTATCATGCAGGGTTCTTAGGTTCTTCAACTCCACAAGCAAAGCATCTCAGAGAGTACAGCTATCAGAGTCTCGGGAGGAACATGATTTAAGTGAAGCTAACTCCCGAGACAAGGTATCTACTTCCTTCTCTAACTCAGTAACCCTAGCTCTAGCTCTAGCATGAAATTTTCCTAATTTGCAAAAAGCTTCATTGAGCTGGTCATAGGAAGGTACCTCGTCCGAAGTCATTTGTAGAGCTCTGAGTCGCGTGATGTCGTTGGCGTTTGCCATGAAGCACATCTTGGGAGAAGTCGCCGCCGCCTTTCTTCTCTTGCGGATCATCCTCGCCTTGTCGCTCCATGTCTCCGTGTCGGAGAGGCTGATGTCGTCGAGGGCGGCGAGGACGCGGTGGAAGAGCTTCTTGTTCTTCGAGAAGTTGCGGTACTTCTTCTCGTGCGCCAGCTCGCGAACTAGAGGCTTCTTGTTGCGGTTCTTGTCGGTGTAGTCGTTCTTGCCGGAACCGCCGAAGTCGTTCTTACCCTTCTCCAGTTTAGGACAATTCGCTCAAATGTGGTTGGGGCCGCCACATTCAAGCAGTGATCCCACCACCTCTCTTCTCTCTCTCACCCTCTTGTAGGCGTGAGAAAACTTGCGAGCTAAAAGAGCAAGCTCAGTTTCTGGAAACTTGTCCAGTTGGTCATCGCTTAGCTCGCAAAGTGCAGAGAGGGAAAAACCAACAGAAGAATCAAGAGAAGATCCAATGGGATCGGTGACCAAGACCATCGACTGTGATTTCGTCTTGCGAGAGACGACATCGATCTCATGAGTCTTGAGTCGGGAATAAAGCCCGTCAAGAATCAAGGTCGACAAATCGGTAGTATCCTTGATGGTGGTCACTTTCATTTCCCAAACACGAAGATCGAAAGCGGTCAAGAAGTGACGAGCATTATCCGAGTCAGGTATGTGCAACCAACGCTCAAGATCGCTCAAAATTTTAGTAAATCGACCAAAACACTCGTCAAGACTCTCACCGGCGTGTTGTTCAAACTTGTTGTATTCACGCTTGTGTTGATCCCGCTCACGGTCTTGATTTGGGTAGTGCCCTCATGGTATGCATCGAGGGTCACCCAAATCTCGTGAGCGGATCGCAGTGAGAGATCCGATCATACTCACTCTTGGTGAGTCCTGTATGAGAATGTTCTCGCCTTAGCATTTGCCTCAACGTCACCATATTGCCGGTACCGTGGCGTTCTCATCGGCAGAACCTCATATGGGAGCTTCACCTTCGCCATATCAGAAGCCCTAGGCGATGATGTATGACTCCATCCGAGATTTCCAAAAGGAAAATCAACACCACAAAAATTGGAGGCTTGGTGGAATACTTATGCTGTCGCCATGGCTCTCGAGACCGATCAAGATCTATGGAAGAGCAAAACCGCTCGATACCACTTGTAGGATCGGATGACGACAATCAGAGGGGGGTGAATGATTGCACGGAAGCTAAAATCAAAATTTTCTTGATTCACAAAACCCCCTAAATTAATTATGAAATATTGCTCTCGGTTTCAACAAAAAACAGATTAACAGACGTTCACTAAAACCATAATTCCTGAAGATCCCACCGTTAGATCGATGTGAAATTTTAACTGTAGCAACTAGATTTAATTAGATTCAAAAGCAGCAAAACAATATTATAATAGTAATAAGTTCTCAATTCTTTTTCAGAGGTTTGGCACACAGCTCTATGTTCAAGTTATCTGTCTTTGGCACACAGCCACCAATCCCACATTTTTATTTGAAAAATCTAACCCTTGACTGTAATCCCCAAGCATTGTACACTTTACCCACAAGATACAAATCGCTCACCACACAGTGTGATTGATTGTAACAAAGTCTTTTAGGAACTAACATCTAAACCTATGAACCTCCCCAAGATGGCCTTCCTAACACTTCCTCACACAGAGTCAAGTTTAGAACAAGCGAATCTTGTTGGATGGGTACCAAGCCGTAGCAGGTATGCTCCCCACGCGATTACACCCTTGTGTAATCGCCGACCGAGGTGTCAAAGGAAAGATATTAGAACCCTACTAAACTAGATCATCCCCATACCGGACATGTAGTTGTACGAGTATGTAGCATCCCAAAAATTTAATAAAGTGAAAAATGAATAATTTAAATTTGAATATTATTGTTTCTGAGTTTCCTTGACATTATTGGTTTTATTTGGATTTCCTTTGGAGTTTTGCATTGCATGAAAAATCAAATAAAGAGAATTAATGAATGGATAATGGTAAAAAGGCAAAAATGTAAAAAGTAAAAATTTAGAAAAATTGCCATGAGAACTTTGATCATTCAATTAAATCATTTTAGCCAGAAATTGAAATTTTACACATAGAATAATGAGGAGATAAAATGAAAAGATAACTTTTAAATTGAAATAATGTATTGTCAGAATTTACATAAAATATTGGAATCACAAATGGAGCTGAAAAATTTACAGAAGCATTCTTAGCTCAAATCCTTTTGAAAAACAAATTTTGAAAAATAATATACTTCAATTGATCTCAAAGAAAAATCAAAATCCGAAACAAGAGACTTGATCAGTCACCGCCGTGTGGGCCATCCGTTGCTACTCCGTTCCGTTGGCGCATTGGTGGAGCTCCCAGTCACTGACAGTGGTCCCAGGGCCTTACTACCGAACGCATCGTCGTCAACCCCGTTCGGTCCACTCGTGAAGAAGTCTCCCGAAGCTCGAGCTCCACGCCAAGCCAGTGATTGCCGCCACGAATCCCACTCACTGCTGCAATTCTTGGCTATAAGTCGCACCCAGTGTCCGCAATGAGCCTCTCCTCATTCCCTCTACTTCCTCTTCACCTCCTCGGTAGAGACACCAAAACCCCACCATTTCCTCCATTGCATAAGCTTTAGGAGCTCGGCTCAATTCAATTGCAGCCAATAGACTCAACCAATCTCCAATTCATTGAGCATAGAGCATCACTAGCGTATCAGGAACCAAACCCCTCAACTATTTCTCGAGTTGTTCAAGTGAAATTGTGCCGCCACCGTGCGCCTGTCTTCTCCATGGCCGGCCACCGGGCGGAGCCCTCACTAATCTCCACCGAGCTAACCCCAAAATGGCAACCCTATGACTCTGGTGCTTATTTGGCTACCCATTCAACTCATCCTACGGGTCACCTTCTCGCCAGTGCCATCAGCCGCCGCCTCCTCGGCCTCGCCTGTCGCTTTTCTCAGGCGAATCGGTTACACCACTGTGCGTCTCGCCGGCTTGATTCTCTGGTGCCACCGCCCATGGGAAGACCGCCGAGCACTGCCCGCCAGCCCCTAGCCACTCCTGCTTCCCTCATGGCGAATGGAGCCTCCAATCGATGGCGCAGAAAGCTTGATCAAAAGGGTAAAAGGCGCCTTGGACTTAGGAAGCTTATTTTGATTTCTTAGCTATTTTCAACTAGCCGATAATTAATCTTTGAATATCTTGTGAAATATTAATTTAATTCCAGTAAGATAAATTTGTATAATCATCTAAAATCAAGAAGAATATAAATATGTAAAAATATTTAATTTATGATCTGCAGAATAATTATTTACATTAAACTTTGATAATGATGCTAATATGGTTTTAATGGCAACTTATGAACAATAAGAACTGAAATGGTGAAATGAATATTAATATGATGCTAAGATCAGGATGGATTTAAATATACAAAAATATTCAGCTTTTTGAATCATAGAACAACTATTGAAATCAAGAATGAGACAAATACACTATTTATGAACATTATTGTAGGATCGGATGACGACAATCAGAGGGGGATGAATGATTGCACGAAGCTAAAATCAAAATTTTCTTGATACACAAAACCCCTAAATTAATTATGAAATATTGCTCTCGGTTTCAACAAAAACAGATTAATGACGTTCACTAAAACCATAATTCCTGAAGATCCCACCGTTAGATCGATGTGAAATTTTAACTGTAGCAACTAGATTCAATTCAAAAATTAACACAACAATAATCAATCCGATCGGATCTACGGATCTAAAGATATTAACTTTGCAATTTTGACTGAAACAATAATGACGAGAATTGATATTACCACGACGAACCAAACTCTAAGAACGAAAATAATCAAGATTTATGAAGAGTTAACTAACCAGCCATGAGGGAGTCTCCTGCCGCTAGAAAAACCCGTCACCGGAATCACAAGGATGTCTTCTAGTCTCGGATGCATGTGGCCTCCAAGGAACTTACACTAGAAACCAAACACCAGCAACTAGAAGTCATGCATGCAGCCGTACACAAGAATTATCTAGTCGTAATGATGCATGCATCAACACAGGAACTTTTCTTGTCAACCGGACAAGCATGCGCCAGGGATAAAGTCACCGGCTTCTTTTCTTCACGCCGCAACACGAACGCGTCGCAAGGATCCGCAGACCACACAAGAAAAAAAATAGCCGCCGCCAGGGAGCGCCGACGCCAGGTGATCCTCCAGCACACGCAAGAAATTCTCCGGCTGTAAAACAATACAGGCGCCTCCAGGCGTTAATCCAGCCGCATGGAGACTAACCTGCCACACAACATGAACAGCCGCAAGTTTTCTAGTCGCAAGAAAGCAATCTCCAGGATTGGTTGCCGCAAGGAACAAAAGACACCAGGAGCAAAATTATCTAGTCGCAATACACTCTATTCTTTCCAGCCACCAGAATCACCGACGCAAGAATTGCATGCATGCAACGATCAAGCTAGCACACAGAACTTATCTAGTTGCGTTCCTTATCACCAAGGACAAGCACGCATGCATTGAGCAAACACACGTTCAGCCGCAATGCTTCAAGCGCCGCCAACACGAAGCGAGGAAAAAGCGACTCCACCACGACGCAAAAAAACGATCTCTTCAAGAAAGCTACCACCACGAACGTCGTTCTCCCGCATGCATGCAAAACCATGGCCGCAAGTGAATAAAGATCAATTGCTAAAACTTCTAGTCTCGGCGAGAATATCTCTCCCACGCAAAACACAAGAACGCCAGAAAGCGGCGACGCCCCACCACAAGACAAAGCCTTAATTTCCATTGATCGGGTTTCAAGTCCTTTATATAACTCAAAACCCTAACACATATATGCATATCCACCGCCCAATACACATGGCCCAATATATGCATACAACCCAAAATTCACACATGCACGCAGCACGGCTCGCTTGCCGCATTTACGTGACTAACCGACCTCAGTATGCACCGTTCTCGGCGAACGCCCCGCATGACATCCTCGACCACCGGGACCTCGATTCCTCCTCGAACCTAGTCCCGAACCTCGTTCCTCCATGAACCTAGTTCCGTCCGTCATCGACCACGTTAAGCCTCGAGCAACACCGCACACGAATAAACAAACAACGATCCGAGCACAAGTCCACGACTTGACTCAAAGTCAATCCATGCAACCACTCACATGAGTGCATGGCATCAAACAAAATCAATAATCAATCATAATTATGCTCAATGGTCCGGTGCTACTACCCCTAGGCCGGTAGCACTAGGAAAAGCAACCAACACTCAAATTGCTTGAATTTGAAGATCCAATTCAAATCAAACTCAATTTCAAATCAATCCAATCTCAAATCTTGTCAATTACTCATCACACACAAGGATAGACCTCCACATGGTCTTTCAATTATGGCACATGTGAAAGATATAACTTTCAAAACTACAAAATAAATTCTTGTTTGCCTCTGGACTCAGAATAAGCTCAACTATGTAGAATCATCTAATGTTGAACTCAATTTAACATAATTGCTTCATAAATCATTAATTTAACCTTATTATGACCATTAACAAAATAATAGCATAATGGCTCACAAAATGATAATGTAATTTATATTAAGTTCCTAAAAACAGCAAGAACCCATGTATGCATAAATGTTTGAAGTCAAATTCAATTAGCATTCTCTTAATGAAAGGAAATGTTAATTATAACAATAAGTAAATAGATAATCTATTGCAATTGAAGCTAAAATAATACCAAACCAACTTTAAAACATTTCTAGGATTGCTACCTGCTAACACCTGAAAAATGAATTAAAGATCATGCGTAATGTAGCCGCAAACTCAATATGAACTTGGCCGATTTAAGGTTGCAAATATGATCATTTAGGCTATTTCAGCAGTAGATAAAATAACTCATCCAAATACTAAAATCAGTAAAAACAGTTTAGAAATGCTGTACAAAGTTTATACCACCATATTCAGTAAAAAGAATCTTATTTCATCAAGATTTACATATTCTTCTTATTAACTCAAAAACCCTTAAGTGTTAACCTTTTTTTTCACTTTCCTGCCGATTTAGAATAGTATAGTCTTTAAGTATAGCATGAACCATTTTAGCGATAAGATTATAGTCTCGCCCAAAATCCTAAAACTTATGGAACTAGTTTAGTAGTGTTCTTCAAAGTATAGTCTACTCAATTACGAAAAGATAATCTCATTTCACCATGATTTACATATTAATCTTGTTAACTTAATAACCCTAAGTAGTCGCCATGCTTAAGTCCGTAATATGAATGAATGGACTTTGAATACAAATGAGAAATCAGTAACTATTATATTTGTATCACCAGAACCTTCTCAAATATCGTGTAAATTAGTCCAGTAGCCTAGCTCAATAGATCTAACCAGCGTAAAGCTAATTCTAAGCAAAATCAATTAAAGATAAAGAACAAATCATTCATACTCTAACATGATCATTTAAGCCTTTCCATTAACTCGCAAAGCAGCTCATCTAAATATGAAATTAGTAAAGAATAGTCTAGAATTGATCTCTAAGATATAATCTACAACAATCTAAGAAAATATTCTTATTTCGTCTTGCTTTGAATCTGAATCCTAATAGAGCAAAACCCTTGAGTAATAAGGATTGGCAGAAACTCATATTATGAATAGTGAATCAATGAACTTGCAACTAATGATTAATTCTATTCATCTTAACCAATTTTAGCATCTTGAATTCGTAAAATAAGATTAATAAATTCATATAGAGCAATCCCTGTTTCTTTTGAAGAATTTTATTTGTCTTTCTATCAATTTTCTTTTTGCCCTTATTGAAGTTAGTATTTTGCTGTATTTTCCGTTGATCGACGTGTAGAACCCGACGTTGTTGATTTCATCAACGTCGTCGTCAGCCGCCATCCTTGTCTTCACCGTAAGCACTGATTAAGCAAGGCAAGCATCCTTTGACCATATTGATCCCAGTATTTTATATTCCTTTTGTGCATCAAATTGTTTTATGCATGCGATTACTTTATGTAAATTGCTATCTTGTGGATTTGGTAGATATATACCTGTTATCACATTAATCTCCTTTGATGATTATGCACATGTGAACCTTGATAACCATAGATTGATGCTAGGGATTACTTAATGTCATCATGGGTTTATACGATCATATTAACCTGCTTAGCCATGCTTTAGTATTTAAGGAACAGATGATCATGATTAAAGTTGTTTTCGAAATGTTTTATATGAAACCTGAATGGTCCTTTTTGGGAAAAATGGTTGCTGGTACTTTGATTATAAATCCAAAATAAAACTATGCTTTGATGCGGGCGATTATTGGCAATAGCCGGATGTGCGAATGGAATTGCACGTAGTATAGGGTGAAGTGTCGCCCGTGTCACATTAAGGACCGAGCAATGGGACGCTATTGATCCGAGATTTCCGTGCAACCACGAGGGCTATTTATGGGGTAGCCTTAGCCTATTAAGTTGTTTGGACATGGCTTTGTTCATTGGTAGGCGGGAGCTAGCTCAAGCATTCCGGTTTGGTCTGCTTGGAAGGGTTTCCACCGTGCAGCAGTGTGCATACTGCCGTGTTTAGAAATATTGTGTTGGGTGTGTGAAAGTGGATCCACGGCTTGGGTGTGTGTTTCTAGTTCTACGGCGGGGGATTAACGTCCCGGGCTAGACCAAAGCCATGTCTAGATAATGTAACAGCTATGTATGATCGCTGGCGAGCTGCTTTGTTCTATTGGAGGCGTGTGTCGAAATGTCTCGCAAAAAGGTGGATCATTCCTTGTGGGTAAAGTTGTACACCTCTGCAGAGTTTAAATCTAATCGACTAGCCGCGCTCGCGGTCATGAGCACTTGGTGAAGTCATTCCAATGTTAGATGTTTTATTATTTTCAAAAGGGTTGGCATCATTTTGTTTTGCAACTGTGATTTTCGTCGAAGGGCCGACATTGATGGATTTCAGGATTGGATAATTCGTCGCTCACGTCGTGGAGGACTGTGAGTGTTATTATGCTTTACTTATTTGTTATCAATCAAATGCTCTTATAAATTCCGTTTGCAAATAACTTGATTTACAAATGAAATTCGCTTTATGCAAATTAACTGTTGTAGCCTTTCCTTTGAAATGGCCTGCATGTACTGTAGGTTTTGCTCAAGTCTTGCGGAGTACGAAAGTACTCACCCTTGCTTAATTATTATGTAGGTGGTTTAGAAAGCGAAGCTTCAAAGTTGTTCATCGTAGGTTGCGGGTTCTTCCTTGAAGCGTGTTCTATCTCTAGGTTATGCCTGGTTAGTTGCCTGCGGGTCGGTTGGGCAAACTACAGGATATTGCTTCTTTGCTGCTAATCTCTTTATTTGTAAGCTTCTCTTTATACTTTAGTTTCCACTGTAATTATTTATGGTGTGGTTGTGATTCCAATTGTTGTAAACATGTGAGTGCTAGCTACTGATCCAGGGAATAGCACAGTAATCACATGGAGGTTCCTGTTCAACAGAACGGGGTCTCACAGAGTAACTCAGTTCAAAGGCTCGTAAGGTGAAGTCCTTAACTGTCCAGGGCAAGACTTCCTTTCAATTGCTTGGCACACAACCATCTTATTTTACTCAGTTCATCCTGTTGCCACAAAGGCCCACCTGGCACGAAGCTATCTTGCCACTTGCCACGGTCCAAATCATTTTCCTCCCCGGTTCACCATTATGCAACACATGCCGATGTTCACTTCTTTGTACATGTAGAACCACACAGGTTACTACACTCCAAATCTATCACATGACATCATCACGTTATTCCAAAATACGTTCAATATTTGCTTAGTCAATATTCTTTTGCAATTTGAAAGTTGTTCAGCGCATACAAGCAGACTAAGCATATAATCACGGTCTAGCCTCCCGTGTTGGCATTATAATAGCATCCAACTCAATTTAATATCTTAGGGTGACAAGGATTTCAGGGCATACAAGTAATATTAACAAGGTGACATAAACAAGGTAGGCGTATTATCTATTTTACCCAAATTATTCAATGTCATTTTTAATTAACATAGCATGCATAATTTGAATCAAAATACATTTTAAAAATTTAGGAGCAAAATGGTCAAAGCATGACTTGCCTTCGAAAAGTAGTTGGTCCTGATCTGGAACTTGAGATGGGTCTCCGAAATCTTCCCCGACAACTTCCGGCAACTCGGAGTCTAATCGCATCAATCAAACATACAACAAATATACTAATAGACAGCAAGATCAACTTTAAAAATAAAATAAAATTCCCCAATAAATAGTTCACATTTTTACAAATTTTTAGGAACTGGAATCACCCAATTCGGAGTTAAGACGCAAAAGTTATAGCGATTACAAGTTTGGAAATTCAATTAAAAGAAATATCCGAATTATTGGATTTATTTTCCTACTAGAAAATCCAGATAATTCCTTCGGCCGGCACGTGGCAGCACCAGAACCGGCCACGTTGGCTCTGGTCCAAGGACCAAGCTCACGGCACGACACGGGTTCACCGTGGACTCGGTCCACCGAATAGTGCAGCTGCCAACTGGGCCCCGCGGGTGATGTCATGGTGACGATACCCGAACACGATACAGCGGCGACACCCATTCCTTGGCTGACACTTGGCGCGCAGCCACTGGTCCATGCGGTGCAGAGTTTCCGCCCGTTGGATTCGAATCCAACGGTCGGTCCACGCACGGCCAACCAACCCGCCACGCGGCAACATCCAAGCCATCCGTTGGATCCAACGGCTCAAACGCAACGCCGCTTCGGAACCCTTGGGCTACGTGGCGCGCTCCTACTGGCTAACGGTACGGCGACATCCCGCCCGCTCATTCAAAATCTGACGGCTCGGATTTGGCCCAACCAGTCAGATGATCGGGCGACGCGGGCAGGCCGACCAACTCGGATCCAATGACTACCATTCAATGCGGCTAGGGCTATCAGATAGCTACGTGGCGAGATCTCAGCCACAGGTCTAAGATCCGACGGACATTATCTAGCACGATTCACAATAGCGACGCGGGCTTACTGTAGCGATTCGATGAAGATCCGACGGTTGTCAGTGCTCGAAGTAGATAGTGGCAGTGCAGTGGCTTCCGAAGACCGGAGACGAGGAAGACGACTCGGTTGGCGGTGCTCTGGGACTTCTCCGGCGAGATGAAACGTCGTGGAAGGTGCGGCTTGTCTTAAGGGTCCCGAATCTGTGCTTCCCTGCGGCGGATTGTGACCAACGGCGACGGGTGTCAAGGAAAGCCGAAGCGGCGGCAATGGCAACTCCGACGAGCAACTGGTGATACTACGGTGCACTATGGTGTACGGGCGAGGGGACAAAAGGTGCGGAACGAAGAGCACATTTCGACGAGGTATTTCATTGCACAGGCGACGCTTCGGGTTGCGAGAACGGCGCCATTACTGTGCCGGCCAACTACCAGCGTTAAGACGGCGGCGGGCCCATTGGAACGGAGTCGAGGCGTCGGAAGCCACATCCGACCGTCCGCGCCACACGGATCCGAGGGTCTCCATTTCCCGCTAACGTGGCAATTCTTCCGGCCACACGATCCGCAGTGGACGGCGCCAGATGCAACGGTTGGAATTCTGACCTAACGGGTAGTTACATCACAAGACGGTGTTGGGCTACCAAAGATCAGAAGCAAAAATTTTTCTCCGGTTTTCTTAACTAAAATAAATCCAGAAAATCAAACTAATTATTTAGAGCACAAAATACCCAAAAAATTCTAGAAAAATTCTAAAAAATATTTCATGGCATTTAGAACTCAAATAAAATATTTTTATTTACTTTTGGTAAATAATTTTCTAATAAATAATTTTTAAAGAGAAGGATTAATTCAAAAGAAATCCAAATAAATCCCAAAAAAATTTACAAAAATTCAAATAACTCCAAAAATTCAAATTAAGCAAATTTTGGGCTATTACAACTTGGACTTGTGATGGTTCGACTTGTGATATGATTTGGATGTTGGAATTGAATATTAATGTAATTTTCAAATTATGTGATGCATTTGCGATTGTTCTAGATAATACATGTTGGTGTATGTGAAATTGAGTAAAAATTGCATATTAGTGCTGCAAAACAAGCATTGGGAACCAGTTTTGCAGCTGGTAACTCCCAGTATTTTCGTCGGCCATGGTGGCCAACGAAAATAAATGGTGCAGCGAACTATTTTTGTCAGCCAGTTGTCTGACGAAAATAATTGTCTACCACGTCAGCTCATTTTTGTCGGCCTTTGGCTAACGAAAATAGACTGACATGGCAAGGCTGGGACAACCGTCGCTTGTTGTTTTCGTCGGCTAGGCCAAGCCGATGAAAATATTTCATTTTCATCGGTCTATTTCATTAGCAAGCCAATGAAAATAGCAATTTTCATCGAGAAACCCCCTTTTTCGTAGGCTTTTGGCTGGCGAAAAAAGTTCGGGTTCCTGTAGTGCAAGTACTACTGTGCTATAGTAGTGGTACTACTAGTGAATAGTAAAAATTGGGCGATGAATAGGAAAGTTTGCATGATTTTAAAACAAAAAAATCTGTGTAACTTTTGATTGGCTAATCCAAATCCTGTAAAACTTTGTATGCACCTTTCTAAGGATGCCAGGATCCTATTCCAACCTTTAATCGCAAGGATTGACGTCAAATTTCTGACCTTTTTCAAATTTAGAAAAAGTTGCATCAAAACTGGTTTAAATCCAAAAACTTCATCCTAAGCTTGCTCATAGGGATTTGATAATTCGAATGATCTCCTAGTGAAGGACTGAGATAGTGATCAGAGGAGGTGAATGATCATAAATTAAATTTTTTCATCACTCAAGACACTCTAACTAAGCCCACAAAAGAAACAGTCAAAAACAAACCTGAGAGAGTAATTTGCCTCGTGTGGCCAGTGCTACCATAGGGGCACCGGTAGGACCGGAGGCTAGTATGACCACACTAGGGGCGGTATGACCGAGCTCAAGAACCACAGAAAAATTAACACTAACTCCAATAGTAAAAATGATACAACTTTTGATCGGCTGGTCCAAAACTCATGAAACTTGGCATGCACCTTCGTATGGAGGTCAGAAACTTATTCCAACCTTCAATCCAAGGGATTGAAGTCAAAGTTCTGACTTTTTCAATTCTAAGGAAGAATACACCAAGTTTGAGCAAAAACCCGAAAACTTGATCTTGGACTTGTTTGTGAGGTTTTGATGCTCAAGATGATCTTGGATGACATGCCACACGTCAAGGCAAGCAAGAACACAAATCAAGAATAAAAAAATCCAATCTATCAACAATGATACTTGAAGATGCAAAAGATCAGTTTCTTGCTAGAAAGAACACAAGAGTTGCCTAGACGATTGGGATATGGTCTGAAGAAGACTCATTCATCAATCATGCATCATTAGCACAAAATCCACAAGCATTTAGAAGGAGGGGAGGCAAATCCAAACGTGCAGAAAGTAAGTAGCAAGAATGTAAATTATGGAATTTAAGTGCTGAATTTAAGGCATAAAGTAAATGCATAAAGTAAATTTAAGTATAAGAGAAAATGATTTAAATTTCTGGAAGGGGGGTTTATAAAGCCTCACGACAAAGTGGGTAAAGCTCAAAGGAGCAGAAAACCTTTAAAACCTTCAAGAGGGGAGAGCTACTCCTACTCCTCTATTTATACTACTCTTGAGCCATCCTCCACCCTTGGATGGATTCCTTCAACCCTAAGGACATACCAAGGGCTAGGATTGACTCACTCACATGGCCATTTGTGGGCTGACCCGAAACCCAACATGCATACCGGATTTTTGCACGCTTTTCAAAGTATACTAGCTAGACTTGCTACTCTATCACCTAGACTGTGATCCAACGGCCTTCCTTGATCCGAGTAGCTCCAGTTAGCATCTCATCCATTCCTTGTCTTATAGGTTTGCAAAGTCTCCGTCTCCAATCATCTTCTAGTGATCTTCAATCGTCTGGACCTCTGGTGCAACCCACCTAGTCACGATCATCCTCCGCCTCACCATGATCAAGCATCGATGTCCTGCGACCATCAAAAATAAGAAAACACATCACATAGCAATGTCCAAAAAAAGATATGCAATGAATTTAATCAAAAATAACAATTTTTAGTTCAAATTTGCTCGTAAGGGCCAGTGTCAAAGGTTAGTGATCAACAACACACTTATGCTCGGGTACCTTCGAGATATGCAGGATCAAGCACAGATCAATGGGGGTATCCCTGATTACAAGGAAGAACTACGAATCTGGGGGATAGCTAAGCTATGGCTTGTAGATGATGATTATGGCTGGAAGCTTGCGCTCAATGCTGGTTTGCTATTGGTTGCAATTGGCTCTGCTGGCTTGTTCTCACTTCCAATCGGCTTGTCCTGGATGACATCCTTCCTAGTCCTTATATAGTGGGCTAGAGTACCGAATCGTAGTGATAAGGAGTCCTTCTGCCGTTATGATCTTCGTATCGCACTTGAACTCCCATAACCGTCGGGTGTGTTCAAGTAGGTTTCCTCGAATCAGGGGTATGATCGGAACTTTCCCAGCATGGAGATATCCTTCCTGCGTATATCTTATCCCGCTGGCTTGGGTTAGAGATATATAAAATATCCTGGTACCGATGAAGATGTATATGGTGAGATTTTCAACTTTATGGTGCATGCCCATATCCCATATTTGGATATTCGACAGTAGCCCCCAAACTTCGCTCAGTGGAGGATCCGTCTGAGTGCTTGGTCGATTACTACCAAATTCGGTTTGGTCAAGTAATGCCTCACCTGCCTATGGTCGAACACTACGAGCGAGTTAGGAATCGCTAAGTATCGAGTAGGCTGTGCCGGGTCAAGCGCCTTGTTGCAAGCCTAGCTCGAATGCTTAGGGTAGCCTTATGTTGCTTGGTGTTGGCCAGTCAACCAGACTCTGTGCGGAGTTGGAACCGTCATCAGAAATTCTGAACGTTGGGCAATTGGAGCATTTATGGCTCACGTCGTGGAAAACATAGTGCTATCATTCCCCTTTTTTGGCAATCGATGTGCCGTTCGGCGGGAAATGAACCGTTGTGCCTGGACACCTTTTGGCTTATAAATCTTTGAATTTGGAACTGTAGCATTTCCATACCTTCGTCCTTAGCCTTCCTCTCGAAGCCTCCGTCTTGTCTCTTTGAGCCCTTGCACCTCTGCACATTGAGAAATTTTCACTTCCTTAGTTTGCGCCAATGGCTTCTGGTTCCTCTACCAACCCAAAGGCTACTATGCAGCCGAAGAGGAGGCTGCGGCAACACCTATCGAGGGGTCGGTCTTCAGCAACAAGACTTATTGGCAAGTATGGCAGACATCCATTAGACAGAGAAGCATCTCACGGAGCTGGAAAAGGGTGGCCTCATTCCTCCTCGAGTGTTCTTCTATTGGAGACCTTCTATCGGTAAGGACTATTCGATTCCTAAGGACGAAGATAAAACTGCAGTTTTTGAATCTTTCTTCTGCTGCGGCCTTAGCTTTCCCCTTTCTGCTTTTCTGCTAGCCGTTTTGGACTTCTACGGAATCTAGCTTTTTCACCTAAGCCCCAATTCCATTACAATGCTTAGCATCTTTGCCCATCTTTGTGAGGCCTTTTTGGGTATCAGGCCTAGCCTCAATCTGTTTCGCCACTTCTATCATCTGAAGAGGTCGGCCAAAAATGATGTCGTTGGGGGTGCTGGCTTCCATCTCTGCAGCGGTGCTGCCAGTGTATATATCCCCGTGCTGGTGATTTCTTCTTGGCAATCAGACTGAAACAAGCGGTGGTTCTATATCACCTCGTCGGACACGGTTAATTTTCCTTTGTCCTATCATCCTTCTTTCCCGGTCTCTACCAACCTATGGATGAAAGTCCCTCCATCGATGGCGCAAAATGTGCGCTATGTTGAGAAGATCGAGGCACTGAGAAAGAGGGGTCTCTCCAGGTGGTATGTCTCTTGAGACTTCTTGATGCGGCAATCGAGTCCATTGAAATGCTGGGATCATCTGGCCTAGGAGTACTATAGGGTCGATGACATGACCAGAGACAGCTCCGAAGGTAAATGACACTGAATTCTTTTATTGTTCTTTTTCTTTGCCATGAGTGGTGGCTAACGAACCGCTTTACTGACTAACAGTTTTGTCAGATGCGAACATTTCTGCTCGGTTGAGCAAAATCTTCCACGAGTCATGTCCTAGCCCCTGCGGCATGGAGTATTACTCTCTAGCCAATCCTCGACCGGAGGTATGTATCGAGTACTGACCACTGTTGCCGTACTAGGGCATACATCGTGGCTTAACTCTTTTTACCTTTTCAGGAGGTTGAGCGCGACGAGCACAGTGAGCTGCTTGAGGGAGCAACTGACCTGGATGATGAGCTAGCTCGAGACGACGGGCATGCATCGGGCTCAGCTCCCGTCGGTGCTGGGCCGTCTGCAGAGGACGCTGTGCTTGTCATAGCTCCTAGTGAGGTCGAAGCTTCTCAGGAACAAGAGGCGGTGGATTCTCCTCGATCGGGGAGGTCGGTGTCGCCATCGCACCAGCCATCTTTGAAGTGTCACCAAGTGTCATCGCCGAGGGCTTCTGAGTAGGTGACATTCAATCGATCGCTCAGGCTTTGAGATCACAGCTGATGTGATTCAACAGCTCTTGGAGGAATAGCGAGATACCTGGGTTGCGGATGTGCGAAGTCTAGCTACTGCTCCGCAGGCATCTCCCCAAGAAGATCCTCCATCGACCAGAATGGTTGAAGAGGTGGAGTGACTAATCCATTACCTGACTTGTAACCCGGGTCACTGCTAATACTCGTCTTGTGTGAACCGACTGCTACTTCAGTTATCGACTCGCTCGTGCCGCTGCTTCAACTAGCTGGGCTAATCAAGAGGGCAGCCACTGGGGCCAAGCTGGTCCCGAATAGAGCATCTGGCTCACAAGAAGGCGTGAGGGTGAAGTGGAAATTGACAAGGTAGGTTTGCTGGTTACTTTCCTGCTCATCTTTCTCTTCTGAAAACCAAACACAAATGAGGGGGTGGATGGCGGCCGTTTAACGGGCCAGCGTCCACGAGAGTGAAAATGACACGAGGGTTTTATACAGGTTCGGGGGTATTTATAGGGTTCTTGGCCTATACAAATGACTAGAATACCCCTTGCAAGAATGGCTAGACTATAGATACAAATGAAGGGCAATGTCGTCTTTTAGTACAAATGACTGAAATACCCCTTATGAGACTAACTAGTCTACTAGTACAAGCGAGGGGTAATATCGAACTTCGCTGGTATGGTTGCAATCTTTTGATCTGTATGTTGCACTATCAGTAGTTCTTCAGGTATTCTTCAACAGTAGCCCCCCTGCCCCTTGGTGATAAGAAAAGCGCTAGAAGGGGCAGTATTAGACGTCATATATGCTTGCGAAAGTTGCAGAAGAGACACCGAGCTTGATCAAGCTATGAGAATCATCCATAGCAAACCCCTATGCTTAGCCAAAACTTCATGCTGGAACGAATTTGAGGCCGTAGCAAAATCCAACACTTAGCCAAATTCGAGCCATAGCAAATAATTTGGTCATAGAAAAATCCAATTTGGCCATAGAAAAATCCAATTTGGCCATAGCAAATAATTCGAGCCATAGAAAATTTGATGCCATGGTAAAATTGAGCATTTAGGCTTGTTGGGCTGGAGCAAACCATTCTTCACTTATTGCTCGGCCATAGATTTAGGCGAGCCCGATCCTGTTCTGGCTTGACCAGCCAATGAGGCTGTAAATCTTGCCTTGGTGCAAAAGAAGAAAAGACTCCTTTTGTTTTTCTGAAGGCTGCATTGTTTTGGACAGACTTCCTTGCCTCGACGGACTTAGTCCATATGAAAAGTATGAGCCTGCTGCTGTGGTATTTAATCCGTTCTCTCTTGGCTCATCCCATTCACAAAATATGAAAAGTATGAGCCTGCTGCTGTGGACTTTTCATATTTTGTGGGCCCAACTTCAAGGAATGGGAGAGGTGCCCTAATTCCCTCCCCTTTCTTTTCCAAACACCGCCACGCCACCCCTGCAGGCCAACCAAGCCATCTGCTGCTGCCGCTATAAGCATCGGTGGTGTTTAGACCTCATGGGTATATATGCATACATGGTGATCAGATTAATCAGGGGAAACCAATGACCATGAACTGGGTCGGCCTCCAAGTGAGCTCCCAATCTTTTCTTGTTTCGCTTTTGCAAGTCTGGTACTCTAGCGGCACATGGGCACCTGTAGGGAGCCGCTTCACTTGTTGCAGGGCGTTGGCGCCCATGACTGCTGGGTGCTCACGAGCAAGGGCCCTGTCATCAGGGACATTGGCGTGGGCACTAAGAGGCGGTAGGGCACTGGCTCCTTGTGGGCTTGTGGCTGCAGGGCGCTCTTGCATGGATACGAAGGGCGCTGCAACGCAAGCGCTAGGGCGCCGGGGAATGTGAGGTGCAAGGCACAAGTGGCCTAGCGCGCTAGGCACCTGCGCGCACCTGGCTGCATGGGCACGGCAGTCGCTCAGATGAGGGCGTGGGCCCCTCTGCATGGCGCAATGGTGACTTAGACGCGGGCGCGGAGCTCGTGGCGGCTGCTGCAGGGCGCTTGCACGCAGGCACGGGGAGAATGCAGTGCAGGGCGGTCACACACGGGCTTCAGCTGGGGAGATGGTTCCCGCGTGGGCCGCGATCGAGGAGGAGTGGGTGCAGGGCGAGGAGGCGCGTCGTAGGGCGCCCGCACGATGGCACAAAGGGAGTGCAATGCAGGGCGCTCTTGCATGGGTGCCAGCGAGGAGGCACAGGTGCAGGGCGAGGAGACACGTCGTAGGGCGCCCACACGTGGGCACAAAGGGAGTGCAGTGCAGGGCGCTCCCGCACGGGCGTCAGCTGAGGAGGCGTGGGTGCAAAGGACTCCCGTGTGAACGCACAGCCAAGGGCGGTCCGCATGTGGCCACCTGGCCAGTGTGCGCAGGAGTGTGGGTTGCGGGAGCTGCACGCACGAGAGCGAGGCGCTCAGGATAAAGGCACCGAGCTACTGGTAGCAAGGCGCATGCGGCATGGGGCGCAAGGCTGTAGGACTTTGGCGCAACAGCCACAAGATACTCCATGATTACACACAACACGACCATGCGGAGAGGGACTGCGTAGTCACAAGGCTCCTTGCACTTGGCCTTGCGCAGGGCCGGTCCTGAGGGGGGGCCGGGCGGCGCCCGGCCCCCAAAGTCAGGGGGCCCCGGTATGCAACTACACCATGAGTTTTTGGCCTAGTCACGAGTAAATGTATGTTGAGTTGATTTGATGAGGGTCCTGACAAGAAACGAACCGTCTCGATCAAGAGTGTTGCACTAAATTTGCGTGACACTTTTCTCATGATGGTTCATCCGATGTTGAGGTACATGATCTTATTTCTGAATTAAAGATTATGAAATTCACTTTGCCAAATGGCGCATTGTCTGCTATGGAGATTTTCGAGCATGTCAGAGATGTAGATTGTTATCCTAATGTCTCCATTGCTTATCGAATCTTATTTACTGTGCCTGTGACTGTCGCATCGGATGAAAGAAGCTTTTCAAAATTGAAATTGTTGAAGAACTATTTGAGATCAACAATGATTCAAAAAAGGTTAAACGATTTGGTGACTTTATGCATCGAGAAGAAGTTATTGGACGAGATTGATATCAATAGTATAATCGATGATTTTGTATCACAAAATATTAGAACAATTTTTTTAAGATGATGCCAAGTGCCAAGTAAGTGTTTATGATTACAATTTACATTTGTCATTTCATAAACTTTAAATTGTTCTATAGAAGTATTTTTTTTGCATCGAATATTAATTTCTTCAATGATGTGTACTTATAAGACTATATATATATATAGACACACACGAGAAGGTGGAAGGGCCTCCATATAAATTTTCGCCTCGGGCCTCCAAAATGCCAGGACCGGCCCTGGCCTTGCGGCAGGGCGCAGCGTGCAAGGGTGCGGCTGCAGAGCACTTGCTGCTATGGCGCTGGCTCGGGCATCCACGGGGGACTTGGCTCGATTGCAGGATGCCTGCACAAGGGTGCTTGGGCGCAAGTGTGCAGGCGCAGGGCACCAGGCTCTTGGGTGTGGTCGTAGGGCGCTGACACATGGGCGTGGCCTCAAGGCGCCTTACACTTGGCTCAGCTGCGGGGCGCGACCATAGGGCGCCTGAGAGGCGTGGTTGTGCTACGCATGTCAGTACCACAACACAAGCCAGGCGAGATGGCTGACGCGGGGCGCTAGGCGCCAGGAATGTGACGCGTGAGTGGGGACTGCTTGGTTCACAAGCTCGCCGTCATGCCAATGAGCGCAACGGGGAGCCTTATCAAGCTCGCTGTGGGGGAGGTCATAGAGGAGGCATGCAAAGTCATAGTGTAGGCCCTTGTCGCGAGACCTGGTATAAGCCCCCGCTTCTTGAACCAGAAGATGGTGCAGGAACCCGAGAAGAGGATCCCATTGACGCAGGTGAAGGCAACAAGGTGCTCGATGAAGTGCTCCCACCATCAATCCAGTGCATAGCCCACTCGGCCTTGCGATGTTCGACAGGGATGGTGTCAATGGCACGGAACGGGCAGTCCTTCTCGGCGTCGTTGCAGATGTAGATCTCTAGACGTTGGCATGAATCTGGAGGGTGCTTGGGCATAACCGCGTGTGACTTGTCCACCGAGGGGTAAGTGGCGCACGGGCGCCGAGCATGCAGGGCGTGCGGGCCGCAGGGTGCAGATCCCGCATGGCATAAGCATACAGGCACGGGCACTGACTGCCGCAAGGCGTAAGGTGCCCAACCACAAGGGCGGGCACACATTGGTGAGGCATGGGCTCGGGGTCCGACCGCAAGGCGCAGGCATGCAGGGGCCATGTCACAGGGCATAGGCCGAGGGCCATGCCACAACGGAGTCGCAAGGCGCCGCTGCAGGGCGAGGGGCGACTGGGCAAGGGGTGCACGGTCGCAGGGCGCCTGCATGGTTGGCACAGGGCGCTGCTTCCATGGGACGGGAAGCCGTTGGACGAGCGGGCACAGGGTGCCATTGCGTAGTTCCGCACAGCTCAGCTGCAAGGTGGCGTCACCAAGCTCCTCGTACAGGTGCAGGTGTGCGGGCATGGGAGCAGGGCACCGTGTGCCGACTCAACCCTATCACGGGGCCTTGGCCGTGGAGCGATAGCCGCATGCATGGGGTTCATGGCAGCTGCTGGGCTCGGGGCGCTCTGGCCGCAGGTTGCCATGTGCGGGCATGGCTACCACTGAGCCCAAATGGGATGCCGCGATGGGACAAGCCCTTGACCACAGGGCGCAAGGGTTCTTCCGCAGGGCGCTGTGTGTCGGCACCCGGGGCGCAACTACAGCATACCATCTCAGGATGCATGGATGCAGCCCAAGTGTTGTACTTGGATTTCTTCTTTCACTTCCCAAACCGTATGCAGGATGTCGCTGTCTTTAGGCACAGCACAAGGCTCGAGGGAGCCATGCAAGGGATACCATGACTTAGCCACACAAGTGCTCACGAGGGGTGAGACCTCCGTGTGAGGCACGAAGCTTGATGGATTAGCTTGAGCGCACCCATGGCTGAGCCAAATTTTAGCTCGATAGGCAAGCAGGCACCCGAGACTTAGCCAAATTTTGTCTTGATGGACATGTGAGCACAAAGATCTTGCCAAATTCTCAGACTTCCCTTCCTTAGCCTCATTGGACGTCGCTACCATCGTTGTTTATTAGTGGCTGACCCGAATCTGCAATTCCGACCCTCGTGTATTCTCGTGACTAGTCCAGATCACGCTTAGTCCACACAGATAAACAAAGTTGAAGTACCACAATCATACACAATGAAATAATAATAAAGTACCTCAAACATAATTATAAACGAGTTACACGACCTTATGGTCACCTTACAATAATTCGCCACGCAGGGCGTTAAATAACCAAAGTAACACAAGTTCAACAGCGAAAGCAAAAGTACGTCAATGAACCCCTCATTCTGCCACAGGCAACTGATGAGGCTCAACCCTAATTATCCAGACCCTCGTTAAACTCCTCCTCCCAAGCTGGTGTTGCTTCTTCTTCTGAGGTTTTTGTTGAAGCAAGGGAGAGTATACAACATACGCAACAAGTCATGCACAATGCAGTTCTATTACTACATGCATGGCTTATTCCAAAGGAAATGCTTAAATGGCTATTTTGCATGAAGTAGCATTTCTTTTATCAGATAATCTTAATTAGATTAAAAGCGGTAAAACCATTACTATAATAATTAACTTCTCAATTCTTTTTCAAGAGTTTGGCACACAGCCCTAAGTTCAATTCACCTGTCTTTGGCACACAGCCACCCATTCCTCGTTTTATTTTGAAAATCTAACACTTGACTGTAATCCCCGAGCATTGTCCAATATCATGACGCGCTATTCAATAGATTTAACACACACACTGCAGAGGTCAGTACACTTTACCCACAGATCTGATGCTCACCACACAGTGATTGATTGCAACAAAGTCCTTCAGAGACTAACACCTAACCTGTGAACCTCCCCAGTATTGCCCTTCTAACACTTCCCTCACTCAGAGCCAAAGTTTAGAACAAGCGAATACTATTGGATGGGTACCAAGCCGTAGCACAGGAACGCTCCCCCACACAGTTACACCCTTGTGTAACTGCCACCCCGAGGTGTCAAAGGAAAGACATTAGAATCCTACTAAACTAGGTCTGTCCCATTCCAGACAAGTGGTTGTACGAGTAACTCAGTTCAAACGCTCGCAAGGTGAAGTCCTTAACTGTCCCGGGCAAGACATCCATTTTATAATTCTCGGCACACAGCCTTTACAATCTTTAGTACATCCCGTTGCCACACAGGCCCACCTGGCACGGAGCTAACTTGCCACTTGCCCCGGTCCAAATCATTTTCCCACCCCGGTTTGCTCTTATGCAACACATGCCAATGCCCACTTCATTGCATGAGTAGAACCACACAGGTCGCTACTCCCAAATCCATCTCATGACATCATCGCATTATTCCAAAATGCGTTCCATATTTGTTTAGTCAATATTCTTTTGCAATTTGAAAGTCATTCAGCGCATACAAGCAGACTAAGCAACTAATCACGGTCTAGCCTCCTGTGTTGGCATTATAATAGCAACCAACTTAAATTGATACTTAGGGTGTCAAGGATTTCAGGGCATACAAGTAATGTAACAAGGTGGCATAATCAAGGTAGGTGTATTATCTACCTTACCCGAATTAATTAAATGTCATTTTTCTAATTAATATACCATGCATAGTTTAAATCGAAATACACTTTTAAAATCTAGGAATGATATGATCAAAGCATGACTTGCCTTCGAAAAGTAGTTGGTCTTGTTCTGGAACTTGCGATGGTCCTTCAAATTCTTCTCCGACAATTTTCAGCAATTCGGAGTCTATTCGCATTCAAGCAAACATACAATAAATACTCAATACAGACAACAAGATCAACTCTAAAAAGAAATTAAAATTCACTAATAAATAGTTCACATTTTTACAAATTTTTAGGAACTGGAATCGCTCAAATCGGAGCTAAAACGCAAAAGTTATAGCGATTACAATTTTGTATATTCAAATAAAAGAAAAACCCGAATTAATCTTTTTATTTTCCTATTGGAAATACCGACTAATTCCCTCGGCTTGACACGTGTCAGCACCGGAGCCAGCCACGTCAGCTCGGTCACTGACCCGTGGGCCCCTCGGGTGACGTCATGCTGACGTCAGCCCATACGGCTTCCATCTTACTGACAAGTGGGCCTGATGAACAGTGCTTGATCCGCTCAGCAGCTGACACGTGGCGCACATCCATCGATCCACGTGGTCATACACGTTCCCACCCGTTGGATCCAAATCCAACGGTCGGTCCATGCGCGGTCAGTCCCTACCACGTGGCACCATCCGAGCCGTCATTGGATCCAACGGCTACCGTTTCAAGATCGCTTTGCACCTGTGCCACGTGGACGCCTCCAATTGGTCGATTTAATGGCAACATCCTGCCCGCACATTCAAAAATCTACGGCGTGGATCTGGTCCAACGACCCGATTAGACATAGCGACGTGGACGGACCCGGGAGTGACACGTGCATGCATCACAGCCGGTCATCCAAGAATCGACGGCTACGGTTCAACGCGGCTAGGTTACCGGAGAGCTACGTGGAGAAATCTCGACCACAGATCTTGGATTCAATGGACATTATCAAACGCACTAGCTACGGCTACGTGGACACACCGGCGCAGCTGGATGAAGATCCAACGGCGGAAGTTATACCGAGCGATACCCTATTCACCGAACCTACGTGGCCTGATCCGAGCCGATCATCCAAGATCTAACGGTCATTTTCAACCGAAGCTATTCAGGTCTAACTCTACAGGAAGAGAAACGTGGCGTTACCTTGGACGTTGGATGAAGATCCGACGGTCGGGGTTACTTGTGGGTGTTGACGAAGGCGCGGCAGCGTCTGGCCACCGAACTTGGAGAAGAGATGTAGTGGACGGCGTTTCCGGGCTTCTCCGGTGGAAAGGAGTGGCCCAGGCGATGCAGCTCGACACGGCGAACTCGGCAAGGGTCTTGGGCATGGCGGAGAGTGAGGGACGACGGTGGGAAACGAGGAGAACCGAGGCGACGGCAGTGCCAACTTCGGCGAGCACATGGGAGAGCTAGGGAGCACGGCAGCTAACGGGCGAACGGACAAGAGATGTGGGGCGAAGGGACCAGTTAAATGCGCCATAACACGGTCGTCGAGAGGCTTTGGAAAGCGCGCAAACCATCACAAATCTCGCGCCAACCCCGACAATGTACTACTCTTCGCCTCTACCACGTGGCACCATCCGAGCCGCTCGCTGATCCAACGGCCGCTTTCTAAGATCGCCGCTACTCCAAAGCCACGTGGCGCTCTCCAATTGGCTGACGGTACGGCAACATCCTGCCCGCACGTTCAAAAATCTACGGCGTGGATCTGGTCCAACGACCCGCTTAGACATAGTGACGTGGACGGACCCGGGAGTGACACGTGCATGCATCACAGCCAGCCATCCAAGAATCGATGGCTACGGTTCAATGCGGTGTGAGATCATGTGATGAAAAATTGGTTGAATGGTGAAATTGGCATTGTAAAGTGATTTTGGTTATGGCATGTGTGGTGCTTGTGCATGTGCCATGTTGAGATAATTATTATGCTGGTGATAGCATGATGGATTCTGCTTGATGCAATGCACTCGTGTGAGTGGTTGCATGGATTAACCTTGAGTCAAGTCGTGGACTTGTGCTCGTGCACCGGTTTGTGTGTTTATTCATGTGCGAGTGTTGCTCGAGGGCTTAACGTGGTCGATGACGGACCAAACTAGGTTCATGGAGGAACCGAGGTTCGACTAGGTTCGTGGAGGAATCGAGGTCTTGGTGGTCAAGGATGTCATGCGGGACGCTCGCCGAGAACATACACATGGAGGTTGGTTAGTCACGTAATTACAAGCAGGGGCTGTACATACGCGTAAGAGTTATTTTTGGCCACGTTAAGCTAAGTTGAGATGTATACGCACTCTTTCCATGTTGGAAGTGGAGTTGTATTCTATCTCGTTAGGATTGCTCAGATAAATAAGGGAGGTGTCCTCGCTTATTCTTGAGCTGCCTGTGTTTGAGGGTTTGTATTCTTGTGTTGGAGTACTTTAGACAATGAAATAAAAATCAATCTTCCAGAGAGCTTCTTCTTGAGGTTGTGATTTGCTCTTGGCTTCGACATAGTTGATCAATCGCTTGAACTTTTGTTCATCACAGCAGTCACGAAGTTCATCACGGAGTTCGGTTCTTTGCAAAGGTATCATCTTGCGAAGGTAATATCTTTTGATCCGTAGATCCGATCAGATTGGTTCTTATTGGGTTTGATTCGTAATTGAATCTAGTTTCTACAGTTAAAATTTCACATCAATCCAATCGTTAGATCTTCGGTACTTTGTGGTCACCCAGATTGATGTCCTGCTCGCCGACTGCTCGCGTGGTCGCCCAGATTCAGTCATCTTGCAAAGAACATAACTTTAGATCCCTAGATCCGATTGACCTGATTCTTTTTGTGTTAGCTGCAGAATTGAGTCTAATTTCTATAGTTAAAAGTTCACATCAATCCAACGGCTAGATCTTTAGGATTTTCTATTTTAGTAGACATGTATCGGTCTGCTCGCCAGATCAGGCGCCGTAGTCGCCCAACTGCTCACGTGGTCGCCCAACCTGCTCGCCCAAGTGCCAAACCGCCGCCAAGTTCCCAACCTGCTCGCCTAAGTGTCCCATCGCCGCCTGTGTGCCCTACCTGCCGCCTAAGTGCCCAAACCTGCCGCCTGTGTGCTCAAACTGGTCGCCCAAGTGTTCTACTAGTCGGCCAAGTTCTCATCGTCGCCTGCATTTCTAAACTGGTCTCCCAACTTCATGAACCGGTCTTCAAGCAATTTGAGTTTGAATTGAGGTGTTTCAAAAAGTCTAAAAATAAGCTTTTAGCTTCCGCGCAATCATTCACCCCGATTGACGCCATCCGATCCTACACGCGGCTAGGTTACCGGAGAGCAACGTGGCAAAATCTCCACCACAGATCTAAGATTGAACGGACATTATCAAACGCACCAGCTACGGCTACGTGGACACACCGGCGCGGCTGGATGAAGATCCAATGGCGGAAGTTATACCGAGCAATACCCTATTCACCGAACCTACGTGGCCTGATCTGAGCCGATCATCCAAGATCTAATGGTCATTTTCAACCGAAGCTATTCAGGTCTAACTCTACAGGAAGAGAAACGTGGCGTTACCTTGGACGTTGGATGAAGATCCGACGATCGGGTTACTTATGGTGTTGACGATAAATGCGCTGTGGCTCGCCACCGGACTTGGAGAAGAAGTAGTGGACGGCGTTTTCGGGCTTCTCCGGTGGAAAGGAGTGGCCCAGGCGATGCAGCTCGACACGGCGAACTCGGGAAGGGTCTTCGGCACGGCAGAGAGTGAGGGATGACGGTGGGAAATGAGGAGAACCGAGGCGGTGACAGTGCCAACTTCGGCGAGCAAATGGGAGAGCTAGGGAGCACGGCGGCTAACGGGCGAACGGACAAGAGATGCGGGGCGAAGGGACCAGTTAAATGCGCCATAACACGGTCGTCGAGAGGCTTCGGAAAGTGCGCAAATCCACTGTCAAATCTCGGCGGCCAACCCCCCGACGGCGGTGCCACTTTCGCCTCCCGACGCGGGCGCGATCTGGTCAGTCTGATCGGTCAGGATCTCGATGACACCGAAGCGAAGCGATAGCAGGGTTATGCATACCGTCCGATTGCAATCCAACGGCACCGGATGGGCGACGGTTCGGTTGCCCGACGCGACGTGGCGCAATCTGGTCGGCCCGGGTTACTACGATCCGACGGTTCTCGCGATTAGGCGACGCGCATTAAACCGCA
This sequence comes from Guadua angustifolia, assembly GCA_036346375.1. NCBI lineage: Eukaryota > Viridiplantae > Streptophyta > Magnoliopsida > Poales > Poaceae > Guadua > Guadua angustifolia. The sequence goes on from JAYEVE010000422.1 coordinate 508,949, forward strand.
TCCGTCTCGATGAAGATCACACTACTGAGTGCGCGGGCTAGGGTTCCAGCCTAACAAGACGCATGTTGTTGGGCTTACCAACATCAGAGCAAAGCATTTTCTCGTTTTATTATTTAAGAAATTTTAGAAAATCAAAGTAATTATTTAGAGCACTAAAAATACCCAAAAAATTCTAGAAAAATTCCAAAAAATATTTCAAAGGCATTTAGAGCTTAAATAAAATATTTTTATTCATTTTTGATAATTACCTTTCTGATATTTAATTATTCAAAGGAAGGATAAATTTAAATTAAATTCAATTAAATCCAAATAAATCCCAAAAATTCACAAAAATTCAAATAACTCCAAAAATTTAAAATAGGCCAAATTTTGGGATGTTACAGCGCGGATGCAGCATGTGGGCACTAGACGAAGCTCGAGCACTAGGCGTAAGGCGCGGCTACAGGTCTACGTCTATTGTAGGGCATCGACTATGGGCACCAGTTGAGGGTGCGAGCCCCAGCCCTCAGGAGAGTCCAGGTACCGTGACAGGAGCTTGCCATTGGGCTACTTGGGATCCTTGTCCTTGAAGTATATCTTGATCAGGAGAGCTCCACTAGCCAGTCTCCTTGACAGAGCTTGTCGACACGTATGTGCACATGTAGAGCTCGACGTCGATGAGTCAGCATTTCATCTTCTCTCACTGGTTAGAGAGCATGATGGTTGACATCGGCAGGGGTGTCACTGGGGAAGAGGCCCCAATAATGTCCTTGAGTTCAGCATTGCGGTGAGTACTCACTTCTTGTAACGATGAGCTTGCCAATATAGTACCCCTTGAGGAGGACACGGACCTTATCGAAGTGGATGATGCCGAACTCCTTGGTGTAGTCAGTGTTGATATTAATAAGGATGTTATTCGTACTGTCGGGATGGCCCTTGAGGAGGCCCGGAACCAACAACTGTTCATCATATCTATGAGACACGAGTTGAGCTTCTTTGACTTGATGGAATTGACATTTTTGGACGCCAGCCCTTTGCCAGAGAGACAATCCGAAGAAGGTAGGAGGCCGACTAGATTCTTGCGGAGATGAAGGTCCTCGAACTTGAGGCACTTCAAGAGGCTAGTATCTCTGATGGTTGGGGATGCAACATCATTGTCAATAGTCCAATGTTGGAACACACTCTAAGGCTTAGCCCAATTTTGGCTCAATGCTGCGCAAATGCTTCATACGAGGAGCGTTTGTATGAGCCACGAGGCTTGTGGCTCTTTGCGAGGGCACCCATGATTTATCTAACTTTTGGCTCAATGGGCACGTAGGCGCCCAAGACAGTAAAAAATGGGCTTAACTGGCACACCAATGCCCAGGAGCTATCCAAACTTTTGATTTGAGGCCACGCGCGTGCTCCACTCGAGTGAAGGTTTCCCACGAAGACGGATGCCAAATTGGCACATAGATTTGCTAGCTTGGCAATTGTTGTGCACAAGCATGGCAAATCCTTGAAGTAAGGCCCGAGTGAGTGATGCGTGGGTGCTCAAGGCCTGCCACCGTGGTAAGGCTTTGAGTATCATGGTGTTTTCTTGTCGGTTGCACCACTAGCCCCCCTGTCCTTAGATGTGGCAGTGGAAGTATCGAGGGACAAGTGAGATAATCTATTACCACACAACGTGGTGAAAATCGATCTCTTATGCCGAGGATTGAAATATAATTGATGCTTTAGTAGTGATTGCCCCTAATTGTTAAGGGGAGCCCCCTGTGAGATTAAATTATGGAGCACATTCAAGGGGTGCTCATCAGGCTAAGTTATAAACACCGCATGGCCACAAAGGGGCAAAGGCTTTGAGGTGCTCACTCGAGAGGTGTCTTAAGACTGAGTCATGGAGCACATTTGTGGAGCGCTTACGAGACTAAGTCATTGAACACCACATTGCCACTAGGGGTCGAAGCCTTCAGTGGGCTTTAGGGGTGCTTACGGGACAAAGTCATGGAGCACCTTTGAAGGGCTGTAAAGAGGCACAATAATCTTTTGTCATCAAAAGCCTTCGAGAGGCAAACTCCCAACATGCCCACACCCATGATGGGTGAGTGAAGGGTTCTTCATTAGTCATCTCATTGGTTCGTACGCATGTGAATTAACGAGGAGCATACTTGGAGCTACACAACAGCTTCCTATTGCGGAGTCCAAAGCCGTCCACAACATGAACTTAGTGAGGGTCAATGACTAAGTCCCTCGTAAGGGGCATGTCGTGGCCTTCACAAAATATGTGAGCATCAGAGCCGTTTTGTCCCATAGATGGGGGCTTTCCCAAGAAGAACAGGAGTGCATGAGTGTGGTTAACCTTTACTAAGCAGCGGAGCAAGGCAAGGGATGACCCAGAGGTCATTTGGCGCATGGCCTGAAGGCTACAAGGGGGACTAATCCTTAGCATATCCATTAACTTGGGCCCTAGGCCCAAGTTGTCACTAATGCCCTGGGTCCAGCAGGACATTAGCCGCCATAGTGGGGGCGACGGACGCCTAGGCCACTTTGGACTTTTGTTTAGGGGAGACCACGGGGGTCGTGCACCCTATGCACCGCAAGGGTGAAATCCCATACAAGAGAAATGTATAAGGACTGCCATGGTGGAGGCGACGGATGCCTAAGCCACCATGGACTTTTGCTAGGGGAGACCACGGGGGTCGTGCGCCCTATGCACCGCAAGGGTGAAATCCCATACAACAGAAATGTATAAGGACTACCATAGTGGAGGCGACGGACGCCCAACCCTCCATGGACTTTTGCTAGGGGAGACCACGGGGGTCCTACGCCCTACACACCACGAGGGTGAAAATCCCTTACAAGAAAAATGTATAGGAGCCATGGTATACAACATGGCTTAGATGTAAAGCTTGCGGAGCTTGTCCGTATTTTATGCATGCTTCATTTGCTTGTCTTTCAAAGTTAAAAAGCGACAAGAGTCCAACCCCAAAACTGAGAAGGTGCAATAACGGCCTTCGTACTTTGGATGAGCCATTGAAGTGCAATTAGAACCAACAGAACTGTAGAAGTCCCTCTATCCACTTAGTGAAATAATCCACAGCTACCGCCACATGCTCATAGCCTTCCTCGGTCGGTGGAAATGGTTCAAGCAGCTCCATTCCCCATCGGGCGAAAGACTAGATGATTGGTATAGAGTGTATGTGAGTGGCGGGAGTATGGTGGTCGGATTCCATCTTTTGGCATCCTCCACATGACTTGAGGTTGTTGATAACCTCTTGCACCATTATGGCCCAATAGAAACCTTAATGTAATACTTTTGTTGTTGTTGCCCTTGGCGTGATTTGGGGGCCAAAAAGGCCTTCATACACATTTACAAGGAGCGTGATGCCTTCTTCTCTAACAATGCACTTGATTAAGACTGATGCTCCACGCTTGTAGAACCTTCCTTTAAGGACTACACATGACTTAACCTGGGATAGCAGCCTATGAGCCATTATTGCTTCTTCAAGTTTCTCCTCCCCCTGAAAGCATTTGAGGATGGGAGTCATCCAAGTGGGAGGCAAAATCGAAGCCGCATTGTCCTCAAGAGGTAACTCGGGGTCTGATATTTCCTCCTTCATTGATGGCATAGTTAAAACTTCGAAGAAGACTTCTGTAAGGGGGGACTTTTGAGAGCCCGTAGCTCGGACTAGACTATCCACCTGATAATTGCCTCCTTGAGGAATCTGACAAACCTCAAGCCCAGCAAAGTGGTGCTCCATCTTTCGTACTTCCTTCAAGTGCTTAGCCATTCTAGAGTTGAGGTACTCGCATATTTTGCCATGGTATAGGAGTGCCCCCCGAACCCTTCATTCAGCAAGCGTAGTGGCCAAAAAGGAACCCTGTTTGATACCGCGGCATGGGTGAGCGGGGGGAGGCTATATGGGTTCCCCCTTGCTTACCCTAAAGACAAAAGATGGGCCTCCGTCATACGGTGCAATGCTAGGCTGGCGGAACATAGGCCAAAATGGGATTTCGAAGATATCTCGGGCTAGGGGGTTGCCTATCTTGGGACTGCTTCCATAGCCACGCCGACGAGGGGAGGGGGACCTCTCACGTCTGTGACGGTGGTGACGAGACTCCTCAGAGCAGGGTGAGCTTGAGGCTTGTCGAGGGTGACGGTGTTGTCCACATCCAGGAGAGCCAGAGTACTCTCGCCAACAAGCGGCTCAAGCAGGCCGGGAGACCCCAGATTTGGCTTCCCTTCCCCTAGAATGATGCATGCGCTGACGGGGATGATAGTGATGACTTGGTGAAGGAGAAGCACGACTAGTGGTGGTGGAGTGGAAACCGCTCCCATTCCCGCGACTGTGCTGAGCGCAATGGAGGCCCTTGGAGCTTTGAAGGTGTTCGAAGATAACCGCAATGCCCGGGACTGCTTTTGAGGGAGCGGCCATCTTGCCTAGGAGGAGGTGCTTGTGGCGGAGGGCCCGGGGCTCCCATACTTAGGGATGCGAGCTCGGGCCTTGGATTTGGTGGTGATGGTGCAAATTGCAATAGTACAGTATGAGTCCCACCGAATTCACAACGACCAGAAGGAAGCTCCTTTTGACACCGTTGCTTGGGCGAGTGGGGGTAGGTTGAATGGGTTCCCCCTTGCTCGCTTCCGAAAGTGAATGTTGGGCCTCCACGTGCCCCCGAGTCTGTGGACACTTGGACTGAGAGCGGTGGTGGGAGTAGTGAGAAATGTAGAGGTCCACCATGAGAACGGTGAGAGGCCATCATGTATTCTACAGTTTCCCTCACAGTCGACTCCACCATATCTTTCCACTTACTTATATCCAGGACTTCAAAGATGAGGGTTGGCTCCAGAGCCCCTAACCCAACAACAGCGAGGGCGCCACAAACCTCGTGCCCTAGGCCCAGGGCACCCAGCTCGAGGGAGGATGCTACGGTCGGGAGCTTTGGGATTTGAAGGACGTTGTCGACTCCAGGGTGAACGACACTGATATCTGAGGGCATTGCGCACCGGGGCTCCGCTGGGGGGAGGATGACCATCCTTGTGCTCCTTGTGCTTCGAGGCCAGAGGAGGCTTAGATTGTTTCTTGGTAGGAGCCATAGCCTTGTATGAATTAGCTTCGGTCCCCACGGACGGTGCCAATGTTGTAGGTGTGAAAACCAAACACAAACGAGGGGGTGGACGTCGGCCGTTTAACGGGCCAGCGTGCACGAGAGTGAAAATGACACGAGGGTTTTATACAGGTTCGGGGGTCCGAGAGGACCGCCCTACTCCTGTCGACGAGCCTACGGGGGTTAGCCTCCGGAGAGCAGGGCCCCGAGGGCTCGTCAGTTTTGAGTGTTTCATTTTATTGCTCCTAAGAGCTCCTCTTTACAAATGAGTGGGGGAGGGGTATTTATAGGGTTCTTGGCCTATACAAATGACTAGAATACCCCTTGCAAGAATGGCTAGACTATAGATACAAATGAAGGGCAATATCGTCTTTTAGTGCAAATGACTGAAATACCCCTTATGAGACTAACTAGTCTACTAGTACAAGCGAGGGGTAATATCGTCCTTCGCTGGTACAGCTACAATCTTTTGATCTGTATGTTGCACTGTCAGTAGTTCTTCAAGTATTCTTCAACAATCACCTTCTTAACTTCTTCCGACTACCTTTTGGCAGAGCGCTTCGGAGACCCTGCGGTGCGTTAAAACATTCTGCAAGCAAGCCAAGCAACAAAACGCGCGACTCACCGCTTCCCATCAGCAAATTACTCAGATGAAAGATGCTGAGCTGGAAGTCGCTCGGATCAAGGCCAACGCAGAGGTGAAGAAGCTGAGGGGAGCTCTAGCCGAGTCTGAGGTGAGGGAACAGAAGCTGACAGCGGAGGTGGAGACGCTGAAGGCCAGGAACTCCTCTCTAGACGCCACCAGTGTTCAAGAGTTCGCTCGGCGGATTCGTGGCGGTTAGGCACCGCCAAGCGCCAAGGCCATATTTGCGGCGCAATTGCGGGTCTCGGCTTATTTCTTGCCACGAGAATTAATATAATTCATATATATTATTGATTTTATTATGAATAAAAATTTTAGTTTTCTTTTCTAGTTATTTGCAAATTGCAAGACATCAAATATTAAAGTAGAATATTAAACTAAAATACTTGAATACATACTACTCAATTAATCAAGTAATAAACTAAGTAGTAAGTACTATGTTAGTGACTTAGTGCACCCTATTTTGAGGGCGACGACGTGAATCTTTCAATCATGGTCATCAGGTCATGTAAATAGTAGATTAAAAAGGTATCTCTCATAGTTTTGTGCCAGCCGCCACACTCGCCAAGGACCGCCAAGGCCCGCCAAAGACTGCCAAGGACCGCAATTTCGGTCCAACCGCCAAACAGGTCGCCAAGGGCTGAATTCATTGCGTTTATAGCCGCCAACCGCAATATCGGCCGCAATATCATCGCCAAGTACCGAATTTTCGAACATTGGACGCCACATGCGCCAAGACCAAGACTGACCTGGCCAAGGCAGAGGTGGACTTGAAGGTGGTCAAGGGAGAGAAGGCTGCAGCAGGCACGGCGCTAGCCACTCTGTAGTCGAGAACTCTCCACCACATGACCACCTCGGCTTGTCTTGCATCAACATCCCTGCTTGGCATGATCAATTCCCATTATCTGGACCTGGACCTCGTGTGCCTGGAGGATGGTTTTGCCTGCGAGGATGGCAAAATCGCCAACACTATTGAGTCCTTCAGAGACCAGGCCGAGAGGTTCGTGGACGGATTGGAACTATCCCTTGATAGCGAGCCCAAGCGAAGCCCTTAAGCTTCTTGATGTAATGGACCTTGTGTCGGTTCTTCAATCTTTTGATGGAAATGCTAACCGTCTTGCTTGTCCATGCTTGTCTTGCAATTTGGTTCCTTACCGATGAAACAAAGGAGACGCGAGTGGATGCAAATTCGATTAGCACTTGTAGGCCTATGCTCACACTTTGATTGTTCCTACACACACGACTTAAGAGAAATTCTTATTAAATTCCTGAGCCCCCGAGCTTGCGCTCGAAGAGGTTGTGCATATCCTTTGTACCGTGTAGACAACACTAAGAATTACGCGATTCTTTGCCAGCCTTTATCGACCATATGGCTTAAGCTGCGTAGCAAACTCAAGCTTTATCGGGCAGCGCATGTAGAACTAACCAGAGGCCTCATCTCCCACCAGCCGCTAAGCGTTAGATGTCTGACAATCTGGTGCTCGTTCGTGTGCACAATAGAATTGCTCGTCGTCGGGTTTAGGCATGGCCGCACTTTGGCTTCGTTCACTGACCGGTTAAGCACGAAGTCGAGTAAATATGAACAAAGGAAATCATGTTTATTTAGACTGATAATAATAATTTTCGCCTACAGTGTGCTCCGCTCGATAGCCGTATCGACCAGAGGAAAACTGACAAAGGGCAAAAATTTAGATAAGGTATCGGGTTACCTGTGTACCATGTATCGAGTTACCTGTAGCCCCCGACTCCCTACTCGATGAGACTATCGTGTGGGGGGGTAGAGTATAGCCGACACCATGCTGTGATTCTGCTCTCGGTCTCTACTCGATAGCTGGATCGAGGTGTCAGTGGAGCGTTAGTCTCACGCATTTGTCATTACTCCTGATCCCTTACACGATGAGTGTCTCGAATCGAGGACGGGGCTAAGCAGAGATGAGGGCTTGGGCAATGCCAGTCTTCGACCTTTCACTCGATAGTTGGTTGCAATGAGCAGACATAAATGTTTTCAAAAATAACCCTCGACCATACGCCTCGGTGGTTGAGCCCCTGGGCATACTTGGTGGAGTTTCATGCTTTGCGAGAACATGACGTGGGCCCTGGCTTTTTGCTCGATTACGCCATCGAGGAGACAGTTGGGCATAAGTGTCACATCCAGCATCCTTTGGCTGTACGTCCGAGTGCATGTGCCCCCGAGCACACCAATAAGGCTTAGCGCTGCTTTAATTACTGACGACTGCTGCAGGTGTCGTGTCCTTTGGTCTTCGCGTGGCCCGTCATCCCTCGGCGTCTCTTCGTCTTCCACATTTATGCGAGGATACAGAGGAACGCCTCGTAAATCGGAAACGACGTGGACTCCCATTGGATCGCGACGTCTAACCGACTCACTCCTCAGCCTATAAATAGGTGAGAGTTCACGGTTAGTTGGCATCGCCTTCTTCTTGCTTTGGCCTTGTAACACCTTCGTATTTTGTGAAGCACCTTCATGGCCTCCGCACCGCCTCCGTCCTCTTTGAGATCCTCAAGGGTCCTCCTGCTCAGGAGGTTCCCATAGGATCTCTCTCGCGCCTCCTGCCATGGGGCCCACACAAAAAACCCAAAACATTGCTCTCTAGAAAAAAACACACCGGCCTGAGGCCGGTGCTATCCCCATGCGGGTGCTACCGGCCAGGGCCGCCCCCTAGCCGGTAGCATCGTAAATTCTGGGCACTTCTCACAATTGCTTCAAATTTTGATTTAAACTTCAAATCAATCTCAAAATTAAGCACCACATGCTTAAATGATGTTAATAACTCAACACAATCACGGGTAGACCTCCGCATGGTCTTTTAATCTCCCCTTTGATGAGTATATTGACAAACACCCAATAGGCATAGAATTTGAATTTGAAAGAGAGAAGCAGAAGCAATTTGAAATGCAAAGCCAAACTTGGTCCTAGAAAAAAGAAAATGAGATCATGACCAAGATGCATTTTATATTTTTTATCTTTTAATGATGCCTTTTCTACACTATCTCCCCTTTTGGCAATATAGGCATCAAGATTTCATATTCTCTCCCTTTACACATGTATGCATGAAATGCATCACAAAAGAGGTGACCAAATATTTAAAATATGACACCAAGCTACTCATGTTCAGATTATACTAATCTAGGACATATCCAAGTGCAAATGTCAATTTAGCTAGTGAGCTCAAATAATACTATGTCATTTTTATTTGATTTTAACGATTGTAATACTTAGCACAATTTCCAAACTAGAAGCAAGGCCATTCAATAGATCAAATGGAAAATCTAAAGTTCAACCTACTCAACACTTTGAGAAAGTTAGATGTGCATAAAAGGTCCTTCGGCTCAAACATCTTTAATGCAAATTTTTGTTTGAATATTTTAAAGCACATAGTTGGGTGTAAATGTTTGACATTATTTGCATTCTTTACCCACTTAATGTTTATTTGCATTTTTATTAATTTGTTGACTCAAGCCATTCTCGACCGTCTCAAGAAGAAGTCTTAAGAGAACGGTCTTGGTCATACACAATACATTCCAAGTTCATCCCAAGTGCAATGGGAAGCAGTCTCGTGAATGTAAAGTGTTGAGTTCGATTTGCACAAAAAGAGTTAATTTTTCTTCATTTAGTCATTTAGACTTATGAGCTCTTGAAGGACTCTAGTATGGTTCAACCTAGCTTCACTCAAGTTGCTACAGAGACTCTAGTAGAAATCCAAGATTTTACAAATCATGGCAAATACAACTTGTGAGGAAACTTAGCAAGTAAAAGCAATAAATTTCATCAAGTTTTTATTAAAGCTCAATTTTTAAAAAATTTTAGCAAGCTTAGCATTTATGAAGTAATATGAACTTGGACATGTTTTAAGCTAGGAATGATCTTCAGAAAATAGCAAGGTGTATAGCTTGAAAGATAAATCATTTGCATAATAGACAAAGCTCATAAAAACATAAAATGAAGTCTATATGTAATACATGAATAGATTCTCAAACAACCCCTCAACAAGTAAATCAATTTTAAGTACAAATCTGGTTCAAGTTGAGAGTTATTTGCAGAATTAATATCAAAGAAGATCCAAATGAACTTAAACAAAACCAGAAACACAGAATGAGGAGAAGAAGTCGAGAAACTGCAAACTGAGTGACTATAGAGCATAGAAAAGATAGAAGAGAACACTATAGCTCAGAGTCGCTCTCATCTTCTCCAATGACTGACATAGGGAAACTAACTTTAGATCTCACGCTAAGGAGTGCGTAGACTCTATCTACCTAGGGGCTCACCATTTACTAGGCTTATAAGACTGTGAGGGAACTCAACCTAGAGAGAGGAGAGAACTGCTAATTGTGCATGATAGCAACCTAAAGCTTAAGATGAGAGGTCCATGCAAAGCACGCCGGAAGTCTAAGTGAAGTGAACTCAAAACACTAGAAATAAGCCCAAAAACACCCGAAAGATGCAAAGAAAAGGAAATGCTAGAAGAAAAATATATATAATACATAATATACAAACCAGCTCCCCCTCAAGTGATGCGGTACGGGCAAACAACTCTAAACTCCCCTCTTAAGGCCACAAACCTAGAGCTATCTAAAGACTTGGTAAAGATATCGGTAATCTAATGGTAACTCTCCTCAAACTGAAGCACTATATCACTCTTCTCCACATGGTCTCTATAGAAGTGAAATCTAATATCGATATACTTGGTCCTAGAATGTTGCACTGGGTTTTTGGCTATGCAAAAGGCAGAAGTATTATCACAAAAGAGTGGAACACATCTATGTCTAACCCAAAGTCCTGCAAGGTTGATCTCATCCAAAGCACCTAACTACAGCAACTAACGACTGCAACATACTCAGCCTCTGTGGTGGATTGTGTATCTCCGGATAGCTTCCTAGATGACCAAGAAACAAGAGAAGTACCAATGAATTAGCAAGTGCCAGAAGTGCTCTTCCTATCTATCCTACAGCCAGTAAAGTCTGCATTGGAAAAGGCTCTAAGGGACAGACAAGAAAAGAACGAGTATCAAATATCATAATCAATAGTAGCTCGAAGGTACCTGAAGATGCGCTTCACCGCTTGGTAGTGAGAGGCACGAGGAAAAGCTTGAAATCAAGTGCACAAATACATAGCAAAGTGTATATCTAGTCTAAGAGCAGTGAGATACAAGAGAGAGCCTCATGCTTCTGAACTCTTTCTGATCAACTAGCTTGTCATACTCATCAGGCTCGAGGACAGTAGTAGCGGCCATAGGAGTCATCATTGGCTTCTCATTAGACTTGTCGAAGCTCCTCAGGAGGTCTCGGGTGTACTTGCTTTGATGCACAAATGTACCCTTCCGAGTTTGCTTGATTTGGAAGCTAAGGAAGTAGCTCAACTCACCCATCATGCTCATCTCAAACTTTGTGCTCATCACCTCTGAAAACTAAGACATAAGAGAATATGAAGAGCCACCAAAGATAATATTATCCACATAAATTTAGATAAACAGAAAATGAGAATCTTGTTGTCTGATGAATAGAGTTTTGTCTACTACACCCATCTTAAAGCTATGACTGAGAAGATAGGACTTAAGCCTCTTATACCAAGCTCGAGGGGCCTGCTTAAGTCTATACAAAGCTTTAGAAAGCTTGAAGATATGGTTTGAGTATTTGGGGTTCCCGAATCCTAGAGATTGCTTGACCTAATCCTCTTCCTCAATATATCTGTTGAGAAATGCACTCTTGACATCCATTTGAAAAAGCTTGAGACCTTTGAATGTAGAGAATGCAAGTAGGATCCTAATAGCCTCTAGTCTAGCTATAGAGACAAAGGTCTTCTCAAAGTCAAGACCCTCAACCTGAAAAAAATCATGTGCAACTAGCCTAGCCTTATTTCTAATGACAACCGCATCCTCTCTCTACTTGTTCTCGAACACCTGTAGGATCAAGGATAACCGACTAGAGGGGGTGAATAGGAGGTTTCTAAATTTTTTACTCTAATTTCAGTTTACGAGATCACTAAGCAAGAATTGCAATTTTAACAATTTAACACTAAGTTTTCTAGTGATCACTAAATATTCTCACTAAATATTCTGACGTTTCAAGTATAACCAAGGTACAATTCTACACCAAACAAAATTCTCAACTTGCTAGAATTGTAAATTTCACAAGGGATCAAGAAATGCAAACCACAAGTAAAGAACACAAGAATTTATCCCTTAGTCTTGGAGACTTGCCGATCTTTCCTAATCCACAATGAGGTGACTTGAATAATTTCAAGCTGGCTCCACCCGCTTGAGCCTTCCTCGATCACTAAGGTAGTTCTTCCTTGCTCTGGGTAGGCGAACTCTATCTATCACAACTTGCCAGGGCTTCTCACAACCTCCGTTGAGAAGCTCACCGTGCTCGATCGCCTCCAAGCTATCTAGGAGGTGGTAACCTCCAAGAATAATAAGCCTTGATGCTTGCTTGAGGTCAAAATGATTGTCTAGAGGCTCAAAACTAAATGCAACACTCAAATTTTGCTCCTCACTCTCTCAAATGAGATTTGAATGACTAAAGAGAGGAGAGGGCTTGTTAGAGCTCAAATATCATCAATGAGAATCAAGAGTTGGTTCTATATTGCAGGTGGGGGGTATTTGTAACCCCCCACCAACAAAACTAGCCATTTGAGCTCGAATCCTGCTCATGTTAGGATTTCCGGTGCTACCGCCCATGTAGGCTCGGTAGCACCAAGCTCCAACCCAATGGTTAGAGCAGTACATTAAATGCGCTACCAGAGGCCATTGAGTAGAGAGTCCAGTGCTACCGCCCAACTGGGATCGGTAGCGCCGGGTCCTTTTAAATTTTCTTAGCTGAGAGAGTGTTCTCTGATATTTTTACACCAGACATTCAGGCCGGTGCTACCGCTAGCCCGGTAGCACCGAGCTACCATGGGCAATAGCAACGGATCGTCGGAATGCTCAAAAACACACCCATCTGGTCTTTTCGCACCGGTCATTTAGGCCAATGCTACTGCTCGTCCGGTACCACCAAGCTATGATGGGCGGTAGCACTAGACCGCCTGGATGCCCAAAAACATACCCTTCTAGAATTTTTACACCAGACTTTTAGGCCGGTGTTACTACTCACCCAGTAGCACCAGGCTACCATGGGCGGTAGCACCGCCCTGCCTGGTCCCCCAAAATACCCTTCTTGGGTTTTTACACACCGCTCTAGGGCTCGTGCTACCACTTTCCCGGTAGCACCAATCTACCATGGGCGGTAGTGTGAGGACCCCCATTTTTACACAGAATGCAAAAATGGAAATCTAATGTGCTTGCAGTACTAGTCCCTGGATCAGTAGCTAGCACGCACATTTCAACAAATGGAATCACAACCATTCAACATATTGATTAAGCGGAAACGAATAATTACAGAAATAATACAACTCAAAGAATATAGCAGCAAAGAAGCAATAACCCGTAGTTTGCCCAACCGATCCCGCAGTAACCGACTGCATAAATCCTTAGAAATACCGGCAAAAGGATCCCGAACTCGCGATGAACAACTTCAAGCTTCAGACTAACTCATCCACCTACATAATAATTACAAGGGTGAGTACTTTACGACTCAAGAAGACTTGAGCAAATCCTACAATACATGCAGCCATTTTAAAGGAGGCTACTACAGCTTAATTTGCATAAAGCTTAATTTAAATTTGTAAATCAAGTTATTTGCAAATGGAATTTACAAGAGCAAGAATAATTGATAAGAAATAGATACAACAAGAAGTAATACTCACATTTCATCGTGACTAGCTTAATAATCCAAACCATAATGTCCATCAATGCCAGCCCTCTGCAGTAAAGCAAACATTACTAAAAACAAGTTTAGACCAAACCCATTTGAAAACAATAAAACATTTAACACGTGCAAGTTCACCAAGACACCCATGACCGCGGGTTCGGCTAATCAATTAGATTTAAACTCTACAGAGGTGTACAACTGTACCCACAAGGAATGATCATCTCACCACGTCAGCCGTGGATCGCCATACAAGAGTATGCGAATGAGCGATCATACACAGTCATTACATTACCTAGACATGGCTTTGACCAGCCCGGGACGTTAACCCCTGCCATAGAACTAGAAACACACACCCAAGCCGTGGATCCACATTCACACACCCAACACAACGTTTCTAAACACGGTAGGCGCATACCGCTGCATTAGCAAGTAGACTGACCGAATACCCGTCTGTATCCCGCCGAAAACCTGTGCTAGCTCCCGCCTACCAATGTACAAAGCCATGTCTAATTAACATAACAAGCTATGGCTACCCCATCCTCACCCTTGTGGTTTGTACGGATTTTCTTGGATCATACAACACGATGCTCGGTCCTTAGTCCGACACGGGCGATACTCCACCCTACACTACGTGCAATTCCATTCGCACATCCGGCTATTGCCAATAATCGCCCGCATCAAAGCATAGTTTTATTTTGGGTTTTAATCAAAGTACTAGCAACCATTTTCCCAAAAGGATCATTCGTGTTTCATGTAAAACATTTCGTAAACAACTTTAATCATGATCATCGTTCTCAAATACTAAAGCATGGCTAAGGTGTTAATATGATCGTATACCCATGAAGACATTAAGTAATGCCTAACCCTATTCGTGGTTATCAAGGTTCACATTTCCATAATCTTCAAAGGAGAATTACAAGACAACAGGTATAACTATCAATCCACAAAATAGCAATTTACGTAAAGTAAACGCATGCATAAAACAATTTGATGCATAAAAAGGAATATAAAATACTGGGCTCAATATGGTCAAAGGATGCTTGCCTTGCTTAATCACTGATTACACATTTAAGACGAGGATTGCGGTTGACGACGACGATGATGAAGGTAGAGACGTCGGGTTCTACTCATCGAGCAACGGAAAATAGCAAATAAGAGACTTCAATAAGGCAAAAGAGAATAGGTAGGAAGAACAAGTAAAATTCTTCACAAGAAACAGGGATTGCTCTAAATGAATTTATTAATCTTAGTTTACGAATTCAAGATGCTAAAATTGGTTAAGATTAATAGAATTAATCATTAGTTGCAAGTTCATCGATTTTAATATGTTCAGTGAGTTTCTGCCAATTCTTATTACTTACAGGTTTTGCTCTATTAGGATTCAGAGTCAAAGCAAGATGAAATAAGAATATTTTCTTAGATTGCTATAGATCATCACCTAAAGATCATTTCTAAGCTATTCTTTACTAAATTCAGGTTTAGATGAGCTGCTTTGCGAGTTAATGAAAAGGCTTAAATGATCATGTTGGATTATGACTAATTAGGTCTTTATCTTTAATTGATTTTACTTAGAATTAGTTTTACGCAAGTTAGATTTACTAATTTAGGCTACTGATAACATATTCGTGATATTTGAGAAGGTTCTGGTGATAAAAATATCTTAATTATAGACTTCTTCACTTCCACCGATTCATATTATAAAGTTCAGGAAACTTAACACTTAAGGTTATTTGTCTATTAGGATTTGCATGCAAAACATGATGGAATATGGTTATTTCTTCAATATAAGATGATTTATACTTTGTATAACAATCCTAAGCTAATTTCATAAATTTTAGGCTTTAGCTGATACATTATAATCATTGGTTAAAATGCTAATATGGTATTAAGGTTCACTTTACAAGAAATCGGATTGAACATGTGCGTGAACAATTATCACTTGAGGCTATTTAACCTACAGTGATTAAGATGCAAACCTTAGCAAAATGGGATTATCTTTTCCTAGCAGGGTAGTATATACTTTGGAGAGTGCTACAGAGCTAATTTCATAAGTTTTACGATTTAGATGAGATATTATATTCATTGTTGAATAGGCTTAAGTGGCATTGTTAAGTTGACGTTTATTCGGAATCGGCCAAAAGTGAATCAAAAGGTTATCGCTTAAGGGTTTTGAACTAGCTTGATTTATATGGAAAGCATACTGAAAATGAAATATTTTTCTAGAATCTGGTAGAACAAACTTTGTAGAGTGTTACTAAACTAGTTTCACATATTTTAGTGTTTAGACAAGTTATTTTATCTATTGTTGAAATAGCCTAAATGATCACATTTGCAAACCTTAAATCGGCCAAGTTTCAACTTAGTTTCTAATCGCACTAAACATGATTCTTGATTCATTTGTCGCATTAACAGGGAATAACCCTAAGGGGTATTTTAAATCTGGTTCTACATTAATCTGATGTTGGCCGTGATAGTTTATATGCATGTGAAAGAATAAAGTCTTTTATAAACTTAATTTAAATTAGTTACTTTCACAATCATTGGATTCTTATACTTAAGAATATGTTGAGATTGACTCTACTTATTCTGCTATTTAACTCATGATGCCATACTTAACTATATATGGTTCAACTACTCAAATATATGCATTTCAAAGAAAAGGGTTTGGACATATCTTAAAACCTTATTTCAACAAATTTTGTTGATTCATATGGTTTGAATTGCCAGGATCTAGTTCTTCATGATTCATGCCCTTATCCTTCATTATATCCACACACATATATATGTATGTATATTTATGTATATTTTTCTTTATAGGCAAGGTTGGTAGTCTTTGAGCATATTAAGTTAGTGCACAATGAAATTCATCAAATATTGAAATAGTGATAAGTCACTTAGCTTGTTACACATTCATTCTTTAATTGTTTTAGCACATCAAGATGACCTCGCCATCCTAAAATTTGGAGATCCATTTTACTTATCTTGAATTTCTTTTGGACTTAATCATGTATTTTGAATGTTTATTGCATTACAATAAATCTTTATTAGAAAAGATACAAACAAAATTGAAATGCAAATATTTATATATATTTGGATTCTTTCGATTTTAGATAGATATATAAATTTGTTTCACTCGGTTTGTGATTAAAGATGTACAAGTCCTTAATAGATGAATGCATTTCGCCAGAAAATCAAAAATACGCTTTTGTCAAGAAGTGAAGACGCCTTCGAGCTCCGCTTCTTCTTCCTCACTGTGGCTCCAACAATACAGGAAAGAAACAGAGCACGCCTAGGGCTCAGCGACGAGGGTACTCCGCGATCTTCCGCGAATGCGAGGGCATGGAGAGCACCAACGGCATGAGGCGCACCCTGGGTGGTGTTGATTCGCCGAGGAAGAGCAGCAGGGCGCACCAAGCTCCAAAGCAAGGAAATGGCGCCGGTGGAGAAGACAAGCAATGGCGTTAGAGATTGAATCGATGGCCTTGTGAGCATCGGGGACACTGGGAGTTCATTTCGGGGTTCACCTGGAAGGAGAAACTCCGAAGCTCGCCACTGGCACGGCCACGGGAAGAAAGGCGACGGAGCAGCCCACTTTCGCATGAAGAGCTCGAGATTTTCTTGAGGGCTTTTGATGAGTAGGGTGTGGTGATGCTCCACTCAAGGGAATTTGGAAATGGTGGTGATTCTCTAATCCATTTCGCTTTGAGCTCAGGGCTCCTGGAATTTGCGTAGGGGAGGACTTCTGCGCTTAGTTGAGGAGGAGGGAGAAGGAGTGGAGGGAGGAAGTGGAGCACTACTCTGTGTTCCCAAGGTGCAAGCATGCATTTGGTTTGAGGGTGGCGTGATATCCAGAGGCAAGCGCTTGGGCCGCTGCATCGATGGGAGCTTGCTCGATCACGTAATCAGGAGGAACGAGGTCGATGAGTGGGGCTTTGGCTTGCGGTCCACCGTCAATGAAGGAGATGACCAAAAGAATTAAACCCGCTTGGTGGTTCTAGTGTCGATTTTTATTGCCAACTCGAGTTGGTAATCTTCGCACAATTTGAAACTAAATTACCTTACGATTAATTAATGAAAATTTCGACATCGCTAACTGCCCGTAAGTTCCATTTCACTTTTTGATTTATTTAAAGATTCAAAAGGGTATTATTTATTTGTAAAACTTCTTTTATCAATTCTATTTAAGGTATCTATGCTCCCATAAAATTTTCAAGTCAAAATATGGTTCTATTATTTTATGGAAATTCGACAATACATTGTTTTGATTTAAAAATTGTCTTTTCATTTTATCCCTTCATTTCTTTATACATAAGATTTCAATTGCTAACTCAAATGATTTAATTGAATGATCGTGGTTCTCATGGCAATTTTCTAAATTTTTACTTTTTATATTTTTGCCTTTTTCTTTTTTCATTCTTTAATTCTCTTTATTTGATTTTTCCATGCAATGCAAAACTCAGGAAATTCAATTAAAAACCAATGATGGCAAAGAAACTCAGAAATAAATATTTTCAAATTTAAAATATTTATTTTTACTTTATTGAATTTTGGGGATGTTACAGGTAGCATCGAGCTTCCAGAAACTTTCTTTGAAGATTATAGAATTTCAAATTGAATCATTATATGTCATGATGCATGATTTCAAGCATAGGATTGAGCCTTTAGACCTTAAACGACATCAAGACCCCTCTTAATAGTACGACCCTATTTCTAGAAACCCGATCTTTTCTCCAAACTCCGAGATTGGCAAAAAGGCTAGGAAAAAGTCCTTATATTTATACCTTTGTCACTTGCTTGACGTTTTGATCTTCTTTTGCACCATTTTCAATCTTCCATGATCACCAAACCTGGGACTAACCTATTTTCAACATTATTAAAGAAAATATTAGTCCTTTAATCATGATTGTCATTGATTACCAAAACCATGAGGAACTTTGGGGCCTAGATCCTTTCAACACCCACTTGGTTCCAATGGCATTATGACTAGATGAGGGCTCGCCATACCTTGTTCCACTCAAAGTTCTCAAGTTTCTCATGCATAGCATTAATCCATGAGTTATCGGATAAAATATGAGAGACATCCTTCGGCTCAAATGAGACAACAAAGGTAGAGTGAAGACAGAAACTATACAAGCCTGATTTTGAGCACGTCACATGCTCAAACAGATCACCAATGATCTGATCAGGTGGATGATGTCTCTGAATATGATGAAGAGGTCCAAAAGTAGAAATGGCCTCTACCTCATGCATAGAAGAGGTAGAAACAGAGCCACTCGCTGAAGGGGAGTCAGAAGGTAAGGGCTAGCCTCCCTAATATGTAGAAATGGAAACAGGAGGCACCTCAGGTGTAGAGTGGACTGGATCAAGTGGAAGACCATCATCTCCATCATCCTCATCCTCTACAAAGATAGTCTCGGAGAGGGAAGAAGAGCCTGATTGTCAAGTCTAGCTCTCGGTATAGCCTCATCAAAGGTTACCTCAGAGGTCTGTATGATCCTATTCGCATCGCAATTCTAGACCCTATAGCTATGAGAAGAAGTCGAGTAACCTAGAAAAATACCATTAGAAGAACGAGACTCAAACTTATCTAATTTAGTAGACTTCAAAATAAAACACTTATAACCAAACACATGAAAATGAGATACACTAGGCTTTCGCCCATACCTCAAGTCGTAAGAAGTGCAGTGCAAATGTGCTCTCAATAATACATGATTGGAAACATAATAAGCAGTAGCTATAGCCTCAGCCCAAAACTTCCTAGGAGTACTGTACTCATTTAGCATCATCCTAACCAACTCAACTAGGATCCTGTTCTTCCTTTCTACTACACCATTTTGCTGAGGGATGTAGGGAGAGGAGAACTGATGCTCTAAGCTAAACTCCATATAGAAACTCTCAAAATTGGAGTTCTTGAACTTCATGCCATTGTCACTGCGTATAGCTCGTAAGGCACCAGGGAGCTCAATAGACAGCCTACTGACCAAACCCCTGAAATGAGTAAAGGACCCATCCTTTGAGGCCATGAAAAACACCCAAGAATACCTGAAAAAATCATTGACAATAACAAGAACATACCACTTCCTACCCACTGACTGCACTCTAGCTAGACCAACAGTGTCCATATGTAAAAACTGTCCTGGTGCATCAGTCATTACAATAGTGATTGAGAGAGCAACCATCTTGCCATGTCGGCAAGGAGGGCAAACTAAGTTTTTGACCATCTTGAGTTTGGAAAAACTACGAATGAGTCCATGGTTGCTAACTCTAGTCAAGTGATCAAAGTCAATATGACCTAATCTCTTATGCTGGAAGGATAGATCATTGGACTCAGAAGCACTCAAACAATGAAGACTCCCGAATCTAGAAATCCCACAAACTAACTCTCCTGATGAATCAAGCATTCTATAGGCACTACTCTTAAAGCTTAACTCGAAAGAGTCATCGATAAGCTGAGAAACAGAAAGCAAATTGTATTGCAGCTTACTCACTAAGGCAACGTTCTTATGAATGAAATTATTATTAATGTGGATAGTACATTTAGAAATGACTCTACCTGGAGAAGCACCCCAAAAGTGATCAACTCATTACTGGGGGCTCGGACTGTGGAAGAGAACCATCTAAAGTCTCCGGTCATATGATGAGAATAACCGGAGTCAATGATCCATACCTCTCCCTTCCCATCCTACGAACCTGGTCAACACAAAGAGAGAGATGACTCAGTATTGGGTCAAAGAGAAGATCTAGGAATCCAATACTAAACCACATGATGCCTCAAAGTGCTAGCCACAAAAGCAAAAGACTGAACTCTAGTGTCTCTCTGATGCTCTACTCTCACAAGACCAGAAGCAGTCCTAACAGAAGATCTGGGAGCTGGAATTGGGTTGGCTGTAGTCGTGCAAAGGCCAAACCATCCTAGTGAGGCTACCCAAATCTCCTACCAGGAAACACCTACGCCGCTGATATCTACCTCAAGGAGAAACATGAGGAATATCAAAAGGATGGCGAATATCAAAAGAATTTACAAATTCGGACACTCAGGTATTCTCGTGACTAGTCCAGATCGCTTAGTGCACACAAGTTTAACAGGTATAATATCACATCATACACGCAAATGAATATCAAATATGTATTTCAAACATGTATATAAACGAGTGTATGACCTTATGGTCATCCTTACAATAGTCTGCCACACAGGGCTTACAATAATCAGAGTAACATAGTTCAACAGCGGAATAAAATAAATCTTCGTGGTGCCCCATCTTTTCCATAGACGCACTGACTGAGGCTTGATTCCCTAGTTCTCCGGCCCTTCAACGAACTCCTCTTCATATGCAGGCGTAGTTTCTTCTTCTGGTAAGTTTGTCCGCAAGGGTGAGTACACATTGTACTCAACAAGTCATGCACAAATGCAGATCTATTTACTACATGTATGGCTTATTATGAAGGAATGGCTCTACCAGTTATTTTGCTTTTGCAACCACATTTTAAATTATTATCTATTTAGATTAAAAGCGTCAAAACTATATAATCATTATATTTCTCAATTTGTTTTCCACATTGTTTTGGACACACAGTCCCTACCCATCTTCTTTTGACACATAGTCTTTCCTCCCATTTTATTTTCAAACACTACCCTTGATTGTAATCCCGAGCATTGTCCCAAGACTGTGGACTCGTCTATTCAACAGCTTTTGACACTCGCAGAGGTTGTACACTTTACCCACAAGATACAACAGACACCACAAAGGCGATTAACCGTAATAAAGCTTTTCGTAAACTTCTATCTTAGCCTAAGAACCTCTCCGTGTTGTCTTCACTATCACTTCCTCACTCAGAGTCAAGTATAGGCAGACAAACACCGCTGTACGGTACCAAGCCAAGCATAGGCACACTCCCGCATAGCTATTCCCCGTAATCGCCACCCCGAGGTATCAAAGGTAACACATCGTAACCCTACTAAGCTAGGTCTTCCCATTCTGCATATGTGGTTGTACGAGACTCAGTCAAAGGATTGCAAGGTAAGGTCCTTAATCGACCAAGGCAAGACATCCTTGTCGGGACCCAATTCACAATCCGAAACCCTCGTGTTTTCAAAGACTAGTCCCGTGATCACCGCTAGTGCCCACAGCTAACAAAGATGAATATCACAATCATACACAACGGAATAATAAATAAAGAATTCATCTTTTAATATAATATGTTGAACAACCTTAAGGTCAATCTTACAACCGTGAAGCCTAGATGGCTTCAACTCGAGTAAAATGAACAAAGAATGAACGAAGAACGCTCGGTGAATCCCATCAAAATACCACGAGGCATTTGACAAGGTTCAACTCCTAGATATTCGCCTTCTTGCGTAATTCTCCTTATTCAAGATAAAGACTTCTCCTCAACTGGTGATGTTTTGTTATAGCAAGGGTGAGTACACAACCGCACTCAACAAGTCGTGCATGTAATGCAATTCTATTACTACATGCATGGCTTGTTCCAAAGGAATGGCTAATGGTTCTTTTGCAATAAAGCAAGATTTCCAAATGAATATCATAAATAGATTGAAAAGCAAGAAACAAGTAATATCCATAATAAATTTCAGAATCATTCTCAAGTAAAGCATTTCACATCCTTAACCAATTTCCATATCACAATGTCCACATTCCCAACCTCATTTCATTTTCAAAACTCTACCCCTTGATCAGAATCCCCGAGCAATGTCCAATACCATGACACGGCTATTCAATAGTTTTTACACTCGCAGAGGTTGTACACTTTACCCACAAGATACAATCAACTCACCACGTCACCGTGAATCGCCATACAAGAGTATGCGAATGAGCGATCATAACAAAGCCTTCGTAAACTTCTAGCTCAACCTAGAACCTCTCCGTGTTGTCTTCACTATCACTTCCTCACTCGAGCCAAGTATAGGACCGACGAACACCGTGCATGGGTACCAAGCCAAAGACATGTACGCCCCCCATCTAATACCCCTCGGATCGCCACCCCGAGGTATCAAAGGTGAGATATCGTAATCCTACTAAACTAGGTCCGTCCCATACAGATATGTGGTTGTACGAGTGACTCAGTTCAAAGGCTTGCAAGGTTAAGTCCTTAGGGTGACCAAGGCAAGACCACCTAATAATTCACCAACAATACCATCACATAATTTACCAACAATACCATCTCATAATTTACCAACAACACCGCCAAATACCAAAGTGACATATCCAATGCCACTCTTGCCACTTGCCTTGGCCTAAAACATTTTACCACCCCAGCTTGATTATTGCGCAACACAATGCCAACAACAACTCAACATCCATGTAGAACCACTCGTTCCACATATCAAGATCATCGTGGCAACACGTCACACCATTTCACAAACACATTTCATAATCCATTAATCAAGATATCCTTTTATTTTCAAACACATGAGTTGCGTGGCATGGCTAAGCAATTATACATGGTCTAACCAACCCACGTTGGCAAGTAATAACAACCAACTAATAATCAATCATCTTAGGGTGACAAATGAATTATAGCATACAAATAATCATGGCAAGGTGATATTTAGCAATTGGGTTGAATAACTAATTCCCAAATTAATTTAATTCATTTTAATCTTGAACTAGCATGCAATAATTTGAATTAAAGTAAATTTGTAAAACTGGGAGCAATATGATCAAAGCACAACTTGCCTGGCACTTGCTATAAACTGCTCTTTACTCTTTTTAATTGACCTTCGATTTCCTCAACCTTTGGCTCTTCAATCGAATGCTTCGACTTCCTTGTCCTTCAGCTACTTCGGGTAACTTCTGGACGACACGTCTAACGACAAAGAAGCACAAATACAACAAATCTCAAAAGGCAATTCAAATAAACTCCAAATTAAGATTAGATTGGTACTGAACGAAAGGGATTGAATTTGATTGAAGATCGAATGAAAGAGAACAGGTTTTTAGAAGATTTATCGAGAAGGTTACGACTGGTAATTAGGGAAGAACAAAGTATATTCCAGGGAATATCCTTCGAGATAAATTAGCTCGATTGGACCGATACTAACATATGGCCAATGGTCTATCGACCAAGTCCATGAACGATTTCCCAATCAATGGCAGATTAGATTTTCAAAGATAAGACAAGAACAAGTGGGGTCAACATCCACTGTGATTCGATAAGGGTTCAGTCATATATTGATGAACAGGCTCGATGATGACAAGATGGCGATGATAAGAAAACGGGCTAAACTCAAGGTGATAGGGCTAGATCACATCAAGGCGATAGAAAAGATGATGACATCGCACTAGGCCTTTACATGGATGCACGCCTGCGATGGGAGCAAGGCGTTAACGGCGGGAGGTTAACGACGAAACGTTAACGGTGGAACGTTAACGATGGGACGTTAATGGCGGAACGTTAACGACAGGACGTTAACGATAGAACATTAACGGCGAAACATTAACGATGAAGGTGAAGCGTTAACAGGACACATATGAGATTACAAGGTGGCGACCATAGGTTGAAAGATAGGGCAGCGAGGTCATGACATAGCCACGACAAACCAAAATGGTTGGCGACACAAGACGACGCGCGACGGCGGCAAAAGGCGGCGGCCGATGAATAAAAAGAATTTCTGTAGATGCAACAGCAAAGGGGGAGTGTCCATCGCGTAGAACACGACGAGACGAACTCAACAAAATAGGCGGATTTGGCGATGACAAGGCGGTTTACACGCAAAACGGAGCAACAAATAATTAGCCGAAATACAATTAAATTCTAAAAATTATAAAAATAATACTGGCAGGAAGGTACTGAATTTAGATGAATTTAGAAATTTGAATCACTCGATTCCGAGTTCGGATGGAGGAGAATGGATCAAACGAAGTTTGACTAGAGAGAAAATCCTGAAATTAAGAAATTGCACTGTAGCTACAGTGCTTCGTTTTACAGAGCACGGTTAGAAGCTTTTTGCTCCATCATTGCCGGAGCTTGGGGACATGGCAGCGCATGGGGAGCGAAAAAATGGAACGAGGACGACGATACGGTGCCGAGGTAAGCAACGGCTCGGCGAACGGCGGCCTAGAGCGGCGCCGGTGGCGCTCGGGGCGGCAACCGGTGTGGCTGCACGATGCACCGGCGAGGGGACGGCATAGGGAGTCGGCCAGGAGGTGCAGGAGGGGTGCGGCGATGTGAGGACGCATGCTGGTCGGTCGGACGGGGTGGAGGAACAGCGGGAAGGCGGCACGGAGGCGGTTTGGCGGCGGCTCGGACGGCTCACGGTGGCGGCGACGGTGGCGGGAAGGCGGCCAAGGGGTGGATGGGGCGGCAAGGTGAGGGGATGTCAGGACACGACGGCCGACCACGGGAGGTTTAGGCAGCGGCGCCATGGACGAACGGAGCGACCAAAAACGGCCCGAATAGCATGGCGGCCAAAAACACGATAGAACGTGGAATTTCTCAAAACTAGCGAGAGCACGGCGTAGAGCAAGATCATACTAGGCTACATCTAAAAGGAATTTGATTGGGACTTACCGGTTTGGGAGAAATCGACGACGAACGGAGCGACGACCGACGACGAACAAACTTGAAATTCGGGGCCAAACTGCAACGAAAATCAAATCCGACCAGATGGTTGTGATCACGGAAGCAAAAGGCACAAAGTGACGCAGTCGGATTACCCGGAAACTCACCGGAGCAAAAGATGGCTTGCCGGTGTCTTTGGAGGACGCCGACGTCGGGTTTTCTTGAGTTTTGGGAGAGGAAACGATGCTGAAACAACTGGGCAAGGTGAGCACGGGATAGAGGACGTCAATACGCACATTTTGAGTACTCACACGCCTCGGGAAGTGGAGAGAAGCTCGAGATATCGACCGAGCAATGAATTGCATTTAACGCGTAATTGCCTCTGCTACGCGCGAATTCAGGACGGGCAACGACTTGGAACTTGTTTCCCATCACGACGCCGTCGCAATGCTTCAGATTTCACGCGATTTGGTGCGGTATGCTAAGAGATATGGGGTTTTGAAAATTGAGCCAGCATGGGGACTCTGCGCGTGAACAGTGCCAGCTGCTGGAGGTTGAAGACGAACGGTGGAAGGCCACGTGTCGCTTTGTCATTGGTTGGAAGAATGGAGGGACAAAAGCGCGAGAAATAAAATAGCAAAAATGATCTAAAAATCTTAGAAAAATTCCTAAAAATACTAGAGATTATTTGGAACCCAATAAAATTGGTTTCACTGAATTTAGATGAGTTTTGGAATTTAGACAATTCCGGGACGAATATACTGGATTCAACAAAAGACCGCGAGAGATAAAATACCAAAGTAATTCTATCAATCTTGGAAAAATTCCCAAAATCATTTTAGAATATTTGGAACCTAATTCTATGAATTTTGAGATTTTTGGAGTATTTTGGAACTCGGGTGAAATTTCGAATAAGAACGGGAATTGGAAATTCTGACTTTGCGGACGGGAAAAGATTGAACTCCAATTTCGGAAGGATATGGATACCGGGTTAACTGGAACACCAAGGGAAATCCAAATTTTGAATTTAAATGGAATTTCAAAGGAAAGGTTTGAATTGGAATTTGGATATAGAATTGCCCGAACAATTAATAATTCAAATTAAAAATCCAATTAACATCCAAATATTTAAATTAATAATTTTAATTAATTTTTAGCAAATCTCAAATTTGGGAAAATTCCCTGAGATACAAAGAACACTGTAAAAACTAAATTTTAAATTACTATGCTCACAACAGGCCCATTAAATTGTTTTAGATTTAGAAAATTCTTGATTAAGCTTCTTTAATCAAATAAGATTGAAGAAAAATTTTTGGAAAGCTAATTTAATATAAATTTTTGAAAACCCAAATTTTGGGATGTTACAAACCTACCCCCCTTAACAGAATCTCGTCCCCGAGATTCGGGCTAACTAAAGAATAGGTTCGAGGAAACTCGACCTTCGAGGCTCTCTGCACTTGCTGTCAACTGCACACTTGACGGGATTGCTTCGAGGTCAAATGCTGGATAACATCCTTCTACTGGGTCAAATTCTGATGAGCTGCTCCTTGCAGGTAAGATCCTTTTGCAAACTTAATTGGCTTCAACTGGGTCTGCTTTCTGGCATATGAAACACTTCTTCCACTAAGGCCCTTGGAAGACAATCTGCACTCTTCCTAACAACGCTGACAGCTTCCATTGTTAAGCAACCTTTTATTTATCCGTTGACACTTGATTCTTTGCTTTTCTTGGAAACTGGACAAGCTGCTCCTGACGGCGAAAGCAACTTGCTATTATGCGGTCTTGATCAAAGATTGAACATCATTTCTGTTGAGTTGGTTTTTGAGAAGAACTCTTGATCTGAGCAACTCAAGCTGATTGATAATTGCTTCACGGCAATTCAAAGCCTTGAACGATTCCATGATCCTTGCAAATTCACTACCAATGACCTTCGGAGTAAGGAACATTGACCGGAATGAATCTGGCAACTCTTAACATCACGACTGAGAACTCAGGCTCTATGGGCAACATACACATGAACATTATCTAGTAAAGTGAATGCTCAAAGACATACCAAATCCTTTATTGCCCTTAATACTTTTGATTAGAATTCTGGGTACATTTACTCCACAAATAGGATTTGCTAAGAGAATTCCTTGGCATTACTCTTATAGACTAGAGTTATGGCATCACGGCTTTTGGAACTTATTGGTAGCTTCATCAGTCAACCGTCTTTTCTTCGACTGCTTCTTGGAACAATCGTCTTCTGTTGTTGCTTCAGGCATACTTGGCAATACAGGCTCAACCGAGGAAGCTTCAGGAACAATTTCAATTCCACAAGGTTCTTCATATTTGAACGGGCATTGCTTGGCAAAGTGGCCTCTTTTATGGCAGGCATAGCATAATCGATTCTTTGATGCTGCACCATGCGATCTTGGTGTTATGCTTTGAACTGAACTGACTTCTGGGATGACCGAAGGTAAAGTGGATGCTTGATGCTTCTGGGGACATCGTCTGACATAGTGACCTTGTTTACCACAAAAGAAACAATTTCCTAGTGACTTTGACTTGCTTCTTTTCTGAGGTGGATTGCTAGATTCATGGTATTTCTCCTTTAAATGCTCAGGTGACAAAGCATGGGTAGATGACAACATGCCTTTCTTTGCTAACTCTTGAACCACAGTGGCTCGGAAATTTTCTCGTTGACGTTGCATTGCAGAGGTCAATACTGAATACATAACACACTGGCTTGGGCAATGATCTTGGCCTTCACAAAGAAAACATGAAATTTTATTATTTGGACACTCTCCAAGAGAATGGTTCCCTTCACAACTGGAACAATTGATATGATGCTCGTCCGAGGTATGTCCTATGACTCCACAACGGGTACATGCACAATCTTTTGACTTGCTTGGTTGGCAACACTTTAAAGAACATCGTCCAGATTGGTTGTGGTATGCAGGGGTTGCATATTCCTCTGAATTGGTTGCACCTTTCAACGGAGTATGAAACTCACGGAGCGCAGTAGTGAATTCCTTCCAAGTGATAATCTGATCATTATCGTGGATGGCACGGTAGTTTTTCCACCAAGCTAATGCTGCACCTTCTAACTGACTGGTGGCATATATAACCTTATCTTTATCATCACACTATATGGAAGATAGCTTCTTCTCCATGACTTGAATCCAGGTTTCTGTACCTTGTAGGGAGGTGAATTCTTCAAAAATGGGTGGCTTGGTTTCTATGAACTTTGCAAACTTGTAATCGAGAACACACTGTTGAATTTTCAACCGGTGGAACCGAGATTGCTTTTGATCAACATCTGCTCTAACACCGACATCAAGCGGCAACATCTCGAATCGACTTGGATCGCTTCAAGAATATCGCCAAGGTCGCTATTGGAAAACTTCTCCATTTGTTGACTGACCAAGGTTAATTAGGTAAGAGGGAAAAGCATAGATAAGTATTCAAGAACTATTACGGGGATTAGGTTTAACCCAAAACCTCAATTTATATAACCATTATTTATAACTCGGTATGGTTGCTCACAAAAGCCTAAGGGCCATGCAACACATACTGCGCAATCGGCAAACAAGAAAACCAAATTAGCCTAAGCACACAAGTCTAACGTCTAGAAAGGGTAACACTCCTAACTTAGACAGACGCGACTCTCACACATGAGTCTCAATAGATACTCAAGCACTAATTTCTTCGAATTTTCTGTACACTTCATTGGCACTGGTTCTTCTACCTTCTGAAATACTTCATTGGCACTTTTTCCTTGAGCTCGATGATTCCTGTCTTCACGATCTTCAGGTTCAGCCACGACACTCAGTGCTTTCTCCTAAAGTGTGAAACATCGTTATCTATTCAGGACAACAGAGGTAAGATTTTCAACTTAAATCGGTGGGGAAAGATAGAAATTTTAGCAAAAGAGGAAAGGAATGGAAGAATAAGATAAGTCAAGAACTTGTTATTCTTCAAGTTAAATTTTCACATTATAAAATAATTTTTAAGTTCCTAAAGAACGGCCAAACTATCTAGGGTCAAGACCTACAGACAGTATGCTCTTATACCATGTCTGTCAGACCCGAATTCACAATCCGAAACCCTCGTGTTTTCAAAGACTAGTCCTGTGATCACCGCTAGTGCCCACAGCTAACAAAGATGAATATCACAATCATACACAACGGAATAATAAATAAAGAATTCATCTTTTAATATAATATGTTGAACAACCTTAAGGTCAACTTACAACCGTGAAGCCTAGATGGCTTCAACTCGTAGTAAAACGAACAGCAATGAACGAAGAACGCCGGTGAATCCCATCAAAATACCACATGCATTTGACAAGGTTCAACTCCTAGATATTCGCCTTCTTGCGTAACTTCTCCTTCTTCAAGATAAAGACTTCTCCTCAACTCGGTGATGTTTTGTTATAGCAAGGGTGAGTACACAACCGTATTTCAACAAGTCGTGTACGTAATGCAATTCTATTACTACAAGCATGGCTTGTTCCAAAGGAATGGCTAATGGTTCTTTTGCAATAAAGCAACATTTCCAAATGAATATCATAAATAGATTGAAAAGCAGTAAAACAAGTAATATCCATAACAAATTTCGTAATCATTCTCAAGTAAAGCATTTCTCATCCCTAACCAATTTCCATATCACAATGTCCACATTCCCAACCTCATTTCATTTTCAAAACACTACCCCTTGACTGTAATCCCCGAGCAATGTCCAATACCATGACACGGCTATTCAATAGTTTTTACACTCGCAGAGGTTGTACACTTTACCCACAAGATACAATCAACTCACCACGTCACCGTGAATCGCCATACAAGAGTATGCGAATGAGCGATCATAACAAAGCCTTTCGTAAACTTCTAGCTCAACCTAGGAACCTCTCCGTGTTGTCTTCACTATCACTTCCTCACTCGAGCCAAGCATAGGACCGCGAACACCGTTGGATGGGTACCAAGCCGCAAAGACAGTACGCCCCCATACAAATCACCCCTGTGATCGCCACCCCGAGGTATCAAAGGTGAGATATCGTAATCCTACTAAACTAGGTCCGCCCCATAACGTATATGTGGTTGTACGAGTGACTCGTTCAAAGGCTTGCAAGGTTAAGTCCTTAGGGTGACCAAGGCAAGACCACCCCGAATAATTCACCAACAATACCATCACATAATTTACCAACAATACCATCTCATAATTTACCAACAACACCGCTAAATACCAAAGTGACATATCCAATGCCACTCTTGCCACTTGCCTCGGTCTAAAACATTTTACCACCCCGCTTGATTATTAGCAACACAATGCCAACAACAACTCAACATCCATGTAGAACCACTCGTTCCACATATCAACATCATCGTGTGGCAACACGTCACACCATTTCACAAACACATTTCATAATCCATTAATCAAGATATCCATTTATTTTCAAACACATGAGTTGCGTGGCATGGCTAAGCAATTATACATGGTCTAACCAACCCACGTTGGCAAGTAATAACAACCAACTAATAATCAATCATCTTAGGGTGACAAATGAATTATAGCATACAAATAATCATGGCAAGGTGATATTTAGCAATTGGGTTGAATAACTAATTCCCAAATTAATTTAATTCATTTTAATCTGGAACTAGCATGCAATAATTTGAATTAAAGTAAATTTGTAAAACTAGGAGCAATATGATCAAAGCACAACTTGCCTGGCACTTGCTATAAATCGCTTTACTTTTTTAATTGACCTTGATTTCCTCAACCTTTGGCTCTTCAATCGAATGCTTGACTTCCTCGCCCTTGCCTACTTGGGTAACTCTCGACGACACGCCTAACGACAAAGAAGCACAAATACAACAAATCTCAAAAGGCAATTCAAATAAACTCCAAATTAAGATTAGATTGGTACTGAACGAAAGGGATTGAATTTGATTGAAGATCGAATGAAAGAGAATAGGTTTTCAGAAGATTTATCGAGAAGGTTACGACTGGTAATTAGGGAAGAACAAAGTATATTCCAGGGAATATCCTTCGAGATAAATTAGCTCGATTGGACCGATACTAACATATGGCCAATGGTCTATCGACCAAGTCCATGAACGATTTCCCAATCAATGGCAGATTAGATTTTCAAAGATAAGACAAGAACAAGTGGGGTCAACATCCACTGCGATTCGATAAGGGTTCAGTCATATATTGATGAACAGGCTCGATGATGACAAGATGGCGATGATAAGAAAACGGGCTAAACTCAAGGTGATAGGGCTAGATCACATCAAGGCGATAGAAAAGATGATGACATCGCACTAGGGCCTTTACTTGGATGCACGCCTGCGATGGGAGCAAGGCGTTAATGGCGGGAGGTTAACGACGAAACGTTAACGGTGGAACGTTAACGATGGGACGTTAATGGCGGAACGTTAACGACAGGACGTTAACGATGGAACGTTAACGATAGAACATTAACGGCGAAACATTAACGATGAAGGTGAAGCGTTAACAGGACACATATGAGATTACAAGGTGGCGACCATTGGTTGAAAGATAGGGCAGCGAGGTCATGACATGGCCATGACAAACCAAAATGGTTGGCGACACAAGACGACGCGCGACGGCGGCAAAAGGCGGCGGCCGACGAATAAAAAGAATTTCTGTAGATGCAACAGCAAAGGGGGAGTGTCCATCGCGTAGAACACGACGAGACGAACTCAACAAAATAGGCGGATTTGGCGATGACAAGGCGGTTTACACGCAAAACGGAGCAACAAATAATTAGCCGAAATACAATTAAATTCTAAAAATTATAAAAATAAAACTGGCAGGAAGGTACTGAATTTAGATGAATTTAGAAATTTGAATCACTCGATTCCGAGTTCGGATGGAGGAGAATGGATCAAACGAAGTTTGACTAGAGAGAAAATCCTGAAATTAAGAAATTGCACTGTAGCTACAGTGCTTCGTTTTACAGAGCACGGTTAGAAGCTTTTTGCTCCATCATTGCCGGAGCTTGGGGACAAGGCAGCGCATGGGGAGCGAAAAAATGGAACGAGGACGACGATGCGGTGCCGAGGTAAGCAACGGCTCGGCGAACGGCGGCCTAGAGCGGCCGGTGGCGCAGGGCAAGAATCGTGTGGTCACATGGTCCGGCGAGGGACGCATAGGGAGGGCCAGAGGTGCAGGAGGGCACGGCGATGTGAGGAGGCATGCTGGTCGGTCGGACGGGTGGAGGAACAACAGAAGGCAAGACGGAGGCGGTTTAAGGCTGCTCGGATGGCTCACAATGGCAAGCCTCCGGCGGCGAGGAAGGGCGGCCAAGGGGTGGGATGGGGCGGCAAGGTGAGGGGATGATCGTGGACACGACGGCCGACCACGGGAGGCCTAGGCAGCGGCGCCATGGACTAATCTGAGCGACCAAAACGCCCAAATGGCATGGCGGCCAAAAACACGATAGAACGCGAATTTTCAAAACTAGCGAGAGCACGGCGAGAGCAAGATCATACTAGGCTACATCTAAAAGGAATTTGATTGGGACTTACCGGTTTGGGAGAAATCGACGATTTAACGGAGCGACGACCGATTTACTTAACAAACTTGAAATTCGGGCCAAACTGCAACGAAAATCAAATCCGACCAGATGGTTGTGATCACGGAAGCAAAAGGCACAAAGTGACGCGGTCGGATTACCCGGAAACTCACCGGAGCAAAAGATGGCTTGCCGGTGTCTTTGGAGGACACCGACGTCGGGTTTTCTTGAGTTTTGGGAGAGGAAACGATGCTGAAACAACTGGGCAAGGTGAGCACGGGATAGAGGACATCAATACGCACATTTTGAGTACTCACACGCCTCAGGAAGTGGAGAGAAGCTCGAGATATCGACCGAGCAATGAATTTCTTTAACGCGTAATTGCCGCTGCTACGCGCGAATTCAGGATGGGCAACGACTTGGAACTTCTTCCCCATCACGACGCCGTCGCAATGCTTCAGATTTCACGCGATTTGGTGCGGTATGCTAAGAGATATGGGGTTTTGAAAATTGAGCCAGCATGGGGACTCTGCGCGTGAACAGTGCCAGCTGTTGGAAGTTGAAGACGAACGGTGGAAGGCCACGTGTCGCTTTGTCATTGGTTGGAAGAATGGAGGGACAAAAGCGCGAGAAATAAAATAGCAAAATGATCTAAAAATCTTTGAAAAATTCCTAAAATACTAGAGATTATTTGGAACCCAATAAAATTGGTTTCACTGAATTTAGATGAGTTTTGGAATTTAGACAATTTCGGGACGAATATACTGGATTCAACAAAAGACCGCGAGAGATAAAATACCAAAGTAATTCTATCAATCTTGGAAAAATTCCCAAAATCATTTTAGAATATTTGGAACCTAATTCTATGAATTTTGAGATTTTTGGAGTATTTTGGAACTCGGGTGAAATTTCGAATATGGACCGGAATTGGAAATTCTGACTTTGCGGACGGGAAAAGGTTGAACTCCAATTTTGGAAGGATATGGATACCGGGTTAACTTGAACACCAAGGGAAATCCAAATTTTGAATTTAAATGGAATTTCAAAGGAAAGGTTTGAATTGAATTTGGATATAGAATTGTCTTAACAATTAATAATTCAAATTAAAAATCCAATAAAAATCCAATTAACATCCAAATATTTAAATTAATAATTTTAATTAATTTTTAGCTAATCTCAAATTTGGGAAAATTCCCTGAGATACAAAGAACACTGTAAAAACTAAATTTTAAATTACTATGCACACAACAGGCCCATTAAATTGTTTTAGATTTAGAAAATTCTAGATTAAGCTTCTTTAATCAAATAAGATTGAAAAAAAAATTTTGGAAAGCTAATTTAATATAAATTTTTAAAAACCCAAATTTTGGGATGTTACAATCCTTCTCTCAATTTGGCACACAGCCCTCACCACACTCAACCTAACCCCAGTTGCCACAAAGGCCCACCTGGCACGAAGCCTCGGTCCACTTGCCCCAGTCCAAATCAATTCCACCCGAAGTTATTTAACGGTGCAACACATGCCCGTAATCATCTTTCATGTAGAACCACACAGGTCTCTACATTCCAACATCATTACCAACAGCATTCCACTTTTATCAAAAAGCATTCACCATTCTTTAATCAAAGTTACTTTTGTATTCAAAAAGATTATTCATGTAGTATGCATGACTAAGCAACTATTCACGGTCTAGCCTCCCGTGTTGGCACATCATCAACCAACTAATATTACCAAACTTAGGTTATCAAGGAATCATGGCATACAAATAATATCAAGGTGGCATAAACAATTTGGTTGGTTAGCTAATTCACCCAAAATAATTAAATCAATTTTTAGTTGAATTAGCATGTATAGTTTAAAACAAAATACATTTCAAAAATTAGGAGCAACATGGTCAAAGCACAACTTACCTTCAAAAAGTTGCTGGTCTTGGCCTGAAGCTTGGTCTTGCTCTAAGAATTCTCCTTCGTAAGCCTCCGGCAAATCAACATCTAATTCAAAGCAACGTACACACAATAAATTTATTTTTCTAGAGAGAAACTCAACTCTAAAAATTCTATAAAATTCATCAATAAATAGATCTTAATTTTAAAAAATTTTATAAATTGGAATCACTCAAATCGGAGTTAAAACGCAAAAATTATAAGCATTTGAAGTTTTAAAATAAATCAAAAAGAATAAACCTAATTTCTTTATTTATTTTTATACAGAAAAATCCATAATTATGATGTCAGCATCACTATTTATGACGTCAGCACCGAAAACATTTTCGTAGAATATTTTTATTAGGAAAATTGGAATTATGACGCCAAGATGACGTCCATCACGACGCCAAGATCTCACTGCGTGCCAGTCCGACATGTGGGCCCCTGGCCGACGTCAAGATGCCACGTGGCACGATCTGGTCGTGACACGCATCAGCACATTATCACCCGAGAGGTTGATATAATCTCAATCGTTGGATTAAAAACGAACGGCCATGATTCATGCGACGATTCGGTTCGGTTACTACGGAGTCGACACGTGGCACAATCTCTGCCCTCGGGTCACGATCTAACGGCGAAGATTAAATCAAATAACAACGCTGCCGACTCGGTCAAACGCCAAGATTCATGCGCATGCCACGTGTCTTAATCCGAACCGTGCGATCAAATCAACGGCCGAGATTGCACCGACACTTTTGATCGTTATGGCGGGTCGACATCGCGGCTCAATCATGACCATCAGATCTAAATCAAACGGCGGCAATTATTCGGGTGACGTCGACCGCGTCGGCGGCTGCTGCATCGCCGTCCTCGTGTAACACGCGTCGCCTCGACATCGGCGGCGTGGCGTGATCCCGAACGTCCATTTCAAAATCAACGGCTCAGATCGATTCAATTTTACGCTTAATATCTCAGATCCAATGGCTACAGTTAAATGGCTACGTGGCTGCATCGTAATCACACAATCAAGATCGAACGGTCAACAATTGAAGATGAGGTTTACTGTACCACGGCGACGTGGCCAGATCTAAGCCGCACATCTAAGATCCTACGGCTAACATGCACTCGGTTTCTAAGCACACGTGGGCGATCCCTCACGGGCACGTGGCGCTATCCTAACCATTGATCTCTAGATCTACGCCTACGGGGTGAAGATGAAACTCACTGTTTCGAGGCCGACGTGGAAGAATCTGGGCGCTTGAACGAAGATCCAACGGCTAGCAAAGCTCGAAGAAGCGGTGATGTCGCGGCGGCACGGTTCTTGCCAGAGTTGGGGACGACGACACGGCGGCGGCGTTCCGGGCGTCCTCCGGTGAGAAGAAATGGTCCTTCCGGTGCGGCTCAACGCGAGGAGTACTCCAGTGACCTTGGCAGCGGCGGAGACTCACCGGAGAAGGCGCAAACGGCGGTGAAACGACTGCGGAACTACGGCGAGCAAGTGCGAGCACTACGGTGGTCCTTGGAGTGCGTGAAAGAGCTCGACGGGTGCGGAACGAGGTGCTTTATACCGTGCGCCGGTTAATGAAGCGGCGGAGACGCACGGCGGCAAGTAATGGTGACGGTTTCTACCCGTAACGCACGGCGGCGGCGGAAACGCACGGAAGACGAAACGAAGCGGCGCGGCGCAAATCCGTGCGTCCACGTGGCAACGGATCGACGGCTCGGTGCGACGAAGCGACGCGGACAAACCATGGCCATGCGATGTGAATCGGACGGCTAGCGATCAACGGCTTTAGGGTTTCCAGCCGGTTGGGCCGTGTGACGCGCACACTGGTGGGCCGGGCCCATCACTGTTCATCCGAATTTTAATCTTTTTCCAATAAAAATAATCCCAGAAATTCATTTGATTTATTTGAAGCATTAAAAATATCAAAAAAAGACTAGAAAATATTTTAAGACATTTTGAACTCAAATAAAATATTTACATTTATATTTTATTAAAACTTTTTCATTATTAAATTAATTTCCAGAGAAAACTAATTTCTAGAAATTCAATAAATCCCAGAAATTCTCAAAAATTCAAAATACTTATGAAAATTAAAAATAGCCAAATTTTAAGATGTTACAGCGGAGGAACTGACGAAGTGAAGATCCAGGATGAAAACTCGAATGAACAGCATAAAAATCAAGTCCTACACACTACCCAAAAACAGGCGACTCTCTAACCTGTCTAAAAGTTATGTGTGTCTTAGGAGCACTTAGAATCTGGGGATGACCCTAAATACCCATAAGGGCATGAACATACTCACTCCTTGAAATTTTAGTGTGTCTAAAGCAGAAATCTACTAGGTGACCATCCTTCTGATAGAAGGTGCATGAGTACTTTGCTTTGCTAGAGGCAGAAACAGCAAGAGAAGAAACCTTCTGGTCAGAGATCTCGTGAACAACTTTAGCAAATCTAAACATAGGGTTGCTCACCCCAGGAGCAACCACAATCTCTCCACTCTTAGAGCCACGTACAATGATGGGAGGATGTGCCTGAGCATGCTCCAAGTAGTCAAATCCTAGACCATGATTAAATCGGCTAATCTTAGACTGGTCTAGTATGAGATTGAGCTTCTTTTTGCCTCCTACAAACTTTTTTGGAGTGCTTATGAGATAATGACATTCCTGAAAGAGAGAGGCATAGGAAGAACAAGGGAAAGAAGAGGAAGAAGAACCAGAAAGAGAAGAACTACTAGCACTTGCATTTTTCTCCCTCAGCATGGCTGCCTCAATCTTGAGGGCCTCACAAGATACGCATGAGGCATTTCTAATGCTAAGGGTTTGGGCCTCTATCTTCTTTCTAAGTTCGACTTGGATTTTATCCAAGTCCCCCTCAATCTCAGCACATCGCAAGCAATTTTCTGGAGACTTAGCTAGTAAGTCCTTAGCAAGTTTAGCACACTTGATATTGAAAGATTTATTGCCAAGTTTTAGTTACCTACAACCTTCACATGAGCTGACTGAGTCCTTAGAAGCATGCAATTCAAATTCATTATTTCTAATAGATTGCTTTCTAAGGTGACTCTTGATGGTATCAATTTCAGTAAGCAGTTTAGAGAAATTTTCACACGATTTATTAGCGTGAGCATGAAGAAAACTAGCATCTAAAGAAATAGCATCAACATAATCATTGCTAGCATTCTTCAACCTAAGGCTATCTAGCTCAGACAACACACTATCATGCATAATCCTTAGGTTCTCAAGCTCCATAAGCAAGGCATCACATAGGGAATAGTCATCAGAGGCTCAAAAGGAACAAGATCTAAGAGAAGCTAATTGCTGAGTCAAAATACCTACTTCCTTCTCTAGCTTCATACACCTAGCTTTAGCTGTAGCATGAAATTTCTTTAGTTTGCAGAAAGCTTCATTGAGCTGGTCATAGGAGGGTACCTTGTTCGGGTCACTATAGAGCTCAGAGTCATTTATTCTATTAGTGTCCGCCATGAAGCATATCCCAGTGAAGTCATCACCGCTCTTGTTCTTTTCTTGTGGATCATCCTCGCCCTTTTTGCTCTAGGTCTCAGTGTCAGAGAGGTTGATGTCGTCGAGTGATGCGAGGACAGGGTGGAAGAGCTTCTTATTCTTTGAAAAGTCATGGTACTTCTTTTCACGCGCCGGGTCATGAGCTGTAGGCTTCCTGTTATTGCAGATCTTCTCAGTGTAGTTGATCTTTTCCAAACCGCCAGAGTCATTCTTGCCCTTCTTTAGCTTGGGGTAGTTTGCCCTATTGTAGTTGGGGCCACCACACTAGAAGCAGGTGATCATGCCACACCTCTTTCTCTCGCTCACCCTCTTGTAAGCTTGAGAAATTTGCGAGCTAGGATAGCAAGCTCACTTTATGAAAAATTTTCAGCTGTTCATCGTTTAGCTCGCAAAGGGCAGAAAGAGAGGAACCAACTGTTGCCTCTGAATAGGATTCGATGGGATCAATGACCAAGGCCAACAACTGTGACTTCGTCTTGCGAGATGACGTCGATCTCATGAGTCTTGAGTCAACAATAAAGCCCGTCAAGAGTCAGAGTCGATAAGTCAGTGGTGTCCTTGATGTTGGTCACCTTCATCTCCTAAACCTGAACATCAAGTGTGGTTAAGAAATGTCGAGCGTTCTCCGAGTCAGGGTATATGCAACCAACTGCATGGAGATCGCTCAAAATCTTTGTAAAGCAACCAAAGCACTCATCAAGAGTCTCACCAGCGTATTGTTTAAACTTGTTATAGTCATGCTTGTATTGGTCATGTCTCATGATCTTGATCTAAATGGTGCCCTCATGGTAAGCATCGAGGGACACCAAGATCTCATGAGTAGAATGAAGATGAGAGATCTTGTCATACTCACTGTGGCTAAGGCCTTTTATAACGATCTTCTTTGCCTTAGCATTCACCTCAACATCAGCCAAATTACCGGCCGTGACATTCTCATCGGCAAGAAGCTCATACAGGAGCTTTACCTTTTGCCAAATCAGGAAGCCATGGGTAGTGATGTACGACTCCATCGAGACTTCCAGAAAGGAAAATTAACTCCAGAAAAGATGGGAGGCTTGGTAGAATATTTGTCTATCACCATGGCTCTTGAGACCGGTCAAGATTTATGGAAGAGCAAAATCGGCTATGATACCAATTGAATGACCGAGATGACGATTTGGGAGTGAATGATCCTAAATTAAATTTTTTCCACACTCAAGACACTCCAACCAAGCCAACAAAAGAAACAGTCAAAAATAAACCCAAGGTAGAAATTTGCCATGTATAGTCAGTGCTACCACAAGGGCACTGGTGTAGCACTACAGGACAGTATGACCACACTAGGGGTGGTATGACCAGGCTCAAGAACAGCAGAAAAATTAGCACAAACTCCCAAAACAAACATCATGAAACTTTTGATCGGTAGGTCGAAAACTCATGAAATTTGGCATGCACATTCATGTGGAGGTCAGGAACTGATTCTAACCTTCAATCCAATGTATTGACGTTAAAGTTCCAACCTTTTTTGAATTGAAGGAAGAATGCCACAAGTTTGAGCAAAAACCCAAAAACTTAATCTTGGACTTGCTCGTGGGGTTTTGATGATCAAGATAATCTTGGATGGCATCCCACAGGTTAAGGCAAGAAAGAACACAAGTCAAGAATAACAAAAACCCAATCTATCAAGAATAATCCTTGAGGAAGGAAAGATCGGTTTCTGCAAGAAAGAACACAAGAGTTTCCCAGTTGATTAGGATATGGTCTGAAAAGACCCATTCATCAATCATACATCATCGGCACAAAATCCACAGGCATTGAGAAGGAGGGGAGGCAAATCCAAATGTGCGGAAAGTAAATAGCAAGAATGTAAATTATGGAATTTAAGTGGTGAATTTAAGACATAAAGTAAATGCGTAAAGTAAATTCAAGCATAAGAGAAAATGATTTGCATTTCTGGAAGGGAGGTTTACAAAGACTTACAACAAAGTGAGCAAAGTTCAAAGGAGCACAAAACCTCTAAAGCCTACAAGAGAGGAGAGCTACCCCTACCCCTCTATTTATACTAGTCTTAAGCCATCATCCTCCCTTGGATGGATTCCTTCAACCCTAAGAAGCATACCAAGGGCTAGGATTGACTCACTCACATAGCCATACATGGGCTAACCCGAAACCCAATAAGCGTACTGGGTTTTTGCATGTTTTTCAAAGCATACTAACTAAACCCACTATTCTATAACCTAGACTGTGATCTAACGACCCTCCTTGATCCGAGTAGCTCCAGTTAGCATCTCATTTGTTCCTTGTCTCCTAAGTTTGCAATGACTCTATCTCCGATCATCTTCTAGTTATCCCAAATCGTCTGGACCTCGGGCACACCTCGTCTAGACCCGATTGTCGAATATCCAAATATGGGATATGGACACGTGCCATAAAGTCGAAAATCTCACCATATACATCTTTACTAGTACTAGGATATTTTGTAAATATCTAGTCCGAACCAGCGGGATAAGGTATACGCGGAAAGCATATCCCCATGCAGGGAAAGCTTTGATCATATTCCTAATACGAGGAAATCTACTCGAACACACCTGGCGGTTATGGGAGTTCAGGTACTATACGAAGATCATAACGGCAGAAGGACTCCTCATCGACTACGATTCGGTACTCCAGCCCACTATATAAGGACCAGGGAGGACGTCATCCAGGACAAGCCGATTGGAAGTGAGAACAAGCTAGGAGAGGCAATTCCAACCCACAGCAAACCAGCATAGAGGAAGCCATCATTGTCGGCGTGTTTGTGTCGGACATATTGGTTCGACTGTATAACTGAGTTTTGGTAGGGGGGTCTTTGCAACTGCGTCACTCTCGGCTCTCTTCTCTACTCTCTTCCCGTGATGAGCAGGACAGGAAGCTCAAGAACACATGGGACCACACAAGGAACGAACAGATTTACCCAAGTTCGGGCCCGTCGATCTGAAATGACCCTCGTCTGCTCAAGCTTATGTTGCTCTAGTATTCTGCTTGCTCTTCGTTGTGAGCTAACCGACTGAGCAACCTCAGTGATTCGATCTTGTGAGTTTAGACCAACCTCCTTGCCTTATGCACACTAGCGCCCTTATATACTCCCGGGACCAGCTAGGGCAGGCAGAGGGAGTAGTTTTACATTAATTACATTGGTGTGTCTAGTCCTCGCTGCCTCTTGCCCCTCGAAGCCTCTTTGTCTCTGCCAGTATCTTGATGCACTTTGTCTTTGGACCGCCAAGAGGAGGGTTTGGGCCTTCATGATGAATGCAGTACACGCATCACCGTCTTGCACGGGCGACGTAGATGGAACGGGAGTTGGTGAAGCTAACTCAGTCAGAGGGACCGGTCCTCATGGCGTCAGGGAGCCACGCCTATTTAATGGCCTTCAGGCGCACTGCAACGGCTCCTCGCACATTTAATAGCTCCCATGCACATTTAATGGCTCCCATGCGCATTTAATGGTTATGATACGTTGTGATCCTGGCGATTGCTTCGTGCGGAATCCTCCCAGCTCTGTCTGCGTGGTCGGCTGGTAATGGGCTGGCTGCTCGTCGAGTAGCCACATGTCCTGGTCTTCGTGATCGTGATCTGGTCACCGGGCACAGGACACGGTCGGCCAGCTGGCTCGAGCAGCCACGTGTCTGATCGCCGGTTTGGGACTGGTCACCACCAAGCCTTTCTTCAGTATGTTGAGTCCTTTGCATAGGACCTTCTTCTTCTTGTATCTTGAATGCGTGGTCCCACCTGGAAGCGGTGGAGAGAGTACCCCGGTGTAGAATACACCGACAATCATCATCATCTACAAGCCATAGCTTAGCTATCCCCAGATTCGTAGTTCTTCCTTGTAATCAGGGATACCCCCATTGCTCTGTAACCCATTGATTGATCTCTATCATCACCAACACAGGAGTAGTGTATTACTCGACGATGAGGCCCGAACCTGTCTACATCATGTGTTCTTGATTGCGTGCTTGATCCTGCATATTTCGAAGGCACCTGAATATAAGTGTGTTGTCAATCACTAACCTTCGACACCGATCATCCTCTATCTCACCATGATTAAGCACCGACATCCTGCGACCATAAAAAATAAGGAAACACATCACATAGTAATATCCAAAAAAAGATATGCAATGAATTTCATCAAAAATCATAATTTTTAGTTCAAACTCGCACAAAAGGGCTAGTGTACTCTTGCCCATGGCAGAGGACCGCCCACACAAAAATCCCAAAACACTGCTCTCTGAAAAAACACACTCGCTTGAGGCCGGTAGGATCGCCGGTCAGTGCTATCGCCTCCTGGCCGGTAGCACCACAAATTCTGGGCATTCCACTCAATTGCTTCAAATTTTGATTTAAACTTCAAATCAACCTCAATCTTAAGCACCACATTCTTAAATGATGTCAATAACTCATTACAATCACGCGTAGACCTCCACAAGGTCTTTCACCTATATATCACAGCAAGCAAGAACACCAAAGAAACACTCTTCAAATCGTGCAAGAAAAGATCTACCATAAGTTTTTCCTTCTTAAGCCAAAAACCGGTTTCTTGAGAAAACTTTGATAATCATCAAGAAGCTTGTCTAGATGATTGGATATGATCTATAGGGAATATATCCATTAATCATTTATCCTGGGCAGCACAAGATCAAGAAAGAAAGAAACTAACAAGAGAGATAAAAAGAAAAGGGAAAGAGATCAAAAACAAGAGCAAGATCTTGAGCATGAATTTTTTTTCTATTTCAGATCAAGAGTGATGATTACAAAGCCTATCCAAAAAGGACAAAACTCTCTAAGAGCACTCACACACACACAAATGTAGACACTTTCCACATTTAAATGGGCAAACCCGCTAACCCAAAGCATAATGTGTTTTACTCACTCACACACATGCTTCTCAAAGTGGTCTTTCATCTTGACACTTCAAATAGCTCTATGTGCCCAAATTCGTGTCCATACCTTGTTTGGCTTGACCTAACCAAATTTGGCCAGCTGCACAGTATTTCAATCTATTTCAATCCTCAGTAATGACCAAATTCCCTATTTACCCCACTACCGGTCTTTTCCTTCCACTCGAAATCATTGCCTTCCATGTGGCCTTAATAACGTACCACCAAGCCTCTCACTTGTCCAGACTTCCTCAATCCATCAACGCTTGAAAACAATCCCAAGTTACTTGGCGCGGCACATATCCTTAATGTCTTCACCATGCTGGCTTCGGCTTCTTGAACCATTTTAGACCTCGACTCCTCCTTGAGCTTAGTCTTGGTCTATGCTATTGCCTGCCATGTCCATCACAACATTTTCTTGTATTCTTGGCTTGCACCAACTTCCCAGCCTCAGTCTTCCTCGGTGTTACCCTGATCGTCTGGACCTCAAATATGGAGTACATTAAATATGGAGTCTATCAAAATGATCTCATTCCTACACAAAATTAGAGTGAACATAGGTTGCCCATAGTATTTTCATTCGGCGATGAGGATGAAGTGGAAGATAAATCAGAGCATTACAACTTTTCGAACGAACTGTGGATGGAATTAGATTTTGCCTTGGAATCCATCAATATTAGAAGAAGAAAGGAGATAAAAGTGCTACAAATGTTCATATTTTAAAATGATCCTAAGCAGAAAAGCTATTA
Organism: Guadua angustifolia; assembly: GCA_036346375.1. Classification (NCBI taxonomy): domain Eukaryota; kingdom Viridiplantae; phylum Streptophyta; class Magnoliopsida; order Poales; family Poaceae; genus Guadua; species Guadua angustifolia. The sequence goes on from JAYEVE010000422.1 coordinate 552,569, forward strand.
CCTCGATGCATCTAGGATATTTAGATATCCAATTACAAAATCTATAACTGGTTGTGCCTTCTAAATGTCGTTGTAGAAATTTCTAAGGAGAAGGAAATTTTCGACAACAAATACTAAGTATGGAAGTTCTTCCAAGAGAGGGACAAAACATATGGATCATGGAGTTTTCCATTCATGACAAATTTTCATCCATCTCTTGTGTAGTAGAATATTCTATAACAACATTTTGGTTCTAACAAGCAAGACATTATTCAGTAATTGCATTCAAGATGAGCAAATATTAAGGGCAATTTCAAGTGAAAATATATTGAGAAGATATGATACCCCAAATATTAATCAGCACAAACTAACAAACATTAATTGGTAGATCAAGATAAGAAGACCTTAGGATTTTTTTCTTGTTTTCCATCATATGTGCTATAGCTTTCGCAAGAGAGGCTTTTCGATTCTCCCTAAAGTTCCACAGCTGTAACACAGTGCCTATTTATTTGACACCAATCACTGATTAACTTCCAGTCATATCTCTTAATCCCTACAAAAACGATCATGTTGTTGTGAAAAAGGTGTCTTAGTATATTATCAGTAACCACATCGAATTAAATACTAAAAACCATTATATTACCTCTATAAGCTCAGCTTTAGCTTCTTCCAGCTCTGCATTCACCCTACACTCATTAATAAGGAGTACCTTGTTAAGATATTCAGTATCTTACGACCTTAGTGATTCGATCTTGTGAGTTTCAACCGACCTCCTTGCCTCATGCACACTAGCGCCCTTATATACTCCCGGGACCAGCTAGGGCAGGCAAAGGGAGTAGTTTTACATTAATTACATTGACTGTGTCTAGTTCTGTCGCTACTGTCCCTCGGAGCCACTTTGTCTACGCCATATCTTGACGCCGCCTATCTTCGGACCGCCTGAGAGGAGGGGTTTGGACGCTGCGTGACGAATGCCTGGTACACGCATCACCCCATCTTAGCTGGGGCGGTGTAGATGGAACTGGAGTTGGTGAAGCTGGCTTAGTCGGAGGGACCGGTCCTCATGGCGTCAGGGAGCCACGCCTATTTAATGGCCTTCAGGCGCACTGTAATGGCTCCCCGTGCATTTAATGGCTCTCATGCGCATTTAATGGCTCCCATGCGCATTTAATGGCTATGATACGTTGTGATCCTGGTGATTGCTTCGGCCGAAAGCCTCCCAGCTCTGCCTGCATGGTCGGCTGGTAATGGGCTGGCTGCTCGTTGGGCAGCCACGTGGCCTGGTCGCCCGACTACTCGTTAGGCAGCCATGTGTCCTGGTCTTCATTGTCGTGACACAGTCGCCGGGCACAGGACCTAGTCGGCGATGAGCCGCCGCGACCTCGTGTCTTGGTCGCCTGGCTGGGACTGGTCGGCCTGAGCCTTTCTTTAATATGTTGAGTCCTTTGCACAGGACCTTCTTCTTGTATCTTCGTCGCGGTCCCACCTAGCGGCGGTGGAGAAATACCCGGTGTAGAATACGCGCAGTAGCCGAATCCGCCTTGAGTGCACCCCGGAGATTTCAGAGATATTCTTTGACCTAGGCACAGTCTTGGACGGGTCCTATTCCTGTACATGCAACCGTACAGATCCTCTCTACAACCGCGCAACTCTTGAGTCTTATCGCCGTGCCATTTTGATCTTTTGCGAGCAGTCGATTCGTGAAGCGCGACTCTCGCGATTCGAAGCGTGGCTTACAAATAGGCATGTTCACCCCACCACGATCCGCCTCGATCGCTTTCGTCTTCTTTGCTTCCTTTGTCTTCTTCGCAGTCACGGCACTAAAATAGTACTCTTGCCGCATGGTTCGCTTCCTCCTCGGCTATGGATGAGTCAAAGCTAGGGAATGTTCTTCGCCTGGCCTGAAGGGAGCCCTCATATAGGGCAGAACTATCGCATTTGAAATGCAACCCAGGGGAGGTCATCACCTTTATCTGGGCGCTAGCGGCGGGCCTGATGCCGCCCTACTCCGAGTTCGTCCTCACTGTTCTCCACTTCTACGAGATCCACCATCTTCATCTCACCCCCAACTCCATCCTCGCCCTTTCCATCTTCGCACACCTCTGCGAAATGTTCGTGGGGGTGATGCCGAATCTTTCTCTCTTTCGATACTTCTATAGTCTCTGCGGCCTCACCGACGGTGGGGTCGTGGGGAGTTGCCATTTTTGCTTCTGCGATGGCTCAGCCTCCCGCTACATCCCCTCGGATGAGGAGCACTCGAAGGCGTGGCGGGCAGTGGCTATCATCGGCGATGACAGCGGGCTTGACGTCCTGGAGCTGCCGTCCGCGCCAGGAGCCGCCATGGACAACTGGGGTTCCCCCGTCGAGGAGAAGGCAGAACTCTGGTCCATGGTGGCCCTCATCGACCGATTCTTGGGCCTCCAAAGTGGTGCCGGGTCTTTGGTCGCCGGGGACTTCGTGACTCGGCGAATCAGCCCCTGACGGTGATGTGTCGGTAAACAGCAATATCTGGCGGCGATGGCGTGACCCGTGCGTACCTGGATGTAAGTCTTCATCAATTTTTTTGCTCGCCTCGCCTTTGTGGTCGCCAACAACTGATTCATGTCTTGTGCCCTTTGCCAGGCGCTGGGAACTTGAGCGTCATCAGGGTCGAGGCCTGGATGACCGGGTTGCTCCCGTAAATGCCGAGCAGCCTAGTCTGCCTGGTTGAAGCCCAACCGCTTTGCCAACTACCGTCGGTGGAGTGGCTTGCGATCATCAGAAGCTTCCCTTCGATGGACTCCACTGAGAGGGCGGTGATACCACCTCGAGCCTACTTGACGATCAGCGGGAGTTCGGTTCATGCTGATGACCAGAGCGCAGGGAAATGAGCGGCCACCACCGACGCTTCGGGCGTCGACCCGAAGAGACCCTGCGCAGTGAGTATCTCTTCTGCTTCCAGCCCTTCCGTGCTGTCGAGCACGACATGGTCTAGGCCTTTTGCTGGGGTCGCCGCACCTTCCACTAGGAAGGACGTTGCGTCGCCACCACCGCCGCCTCGCCTCGCAAACGCCGATGCCGGTGGCGGTGCAGCGTTGGGCGAGTGGGCTAGCGCCGTGCTTCTTTAAATAAAGCAGGGGCATACGCCATGTAAGCTTCTTTTCTTCTTGGCGTATTCTTCCGCTTGCTGGAGCTAACTCCCGTTCTTGGTGTCTTCAGAGCGGACCCCCATGGTGGTGCAGGTGGTCGGACGACCACGCCGTCTAACGCCACCGGGGTCGCCGCCCTGCAGCTGGTGTCTGCCTAGTCATCGGGCCAGACCGAAGCTGCTCACACCGGGGCGGTCGCCTCCTGCTCGGCCACTCCGTTTGCTCCCTCCGTGCTCGTCGGCCTGGCCGCCGAGTTAGCTGCGGTGACCTCCCTCCTCGACAAGCAGATGATGTCGTTGCGGAGAAGCGGCGTCGGCGAAAGCGGAGAAGGCGTTCTTGGTGACCCGAAAGTGAAGCCGCCGAGAGTCGCGGGCGATGGGCGCCGAGGAGAAATGCGACCGCGTTGCCGCGTGGAGACGAGCCATAATCTGCGCACCTTGTCACTATGCTCTGCCCGCATTTAAGTAGCGTGGTCAACGACTTGCGGTCGGCGAGGGTGATGGTGAACGTCCCGCTGGAGGAGTAGCGACGCATTATGCTCACAACATCACCCTTGTCGCTAAAGCCCTTGTCGGCCTTCATACCGCCTTGGCGGACCACTCCGCCCAGGAGGGGCGGGAAGTCGCGATCGCCACAGCGGCCTTCATCTTGATGTGCTGCACCCGCCGCGATGACTCCGTCGACCCCCTGGCGATGGTCACCGGGGTGGAGTGTGACCCTGCCCGAACATCGGTAGCGCTTGAGGTGGCGGGAACGCGTGCTTGGTGATGGAGATGGTGCCTCCACCCGCCGTCGAAGCAGAGGAAGAAGCCGAGGAGGACGTCGGCGATATTGAGATCATCGACGATTAGTTCGGACGACTGCCTTTGCCGTCTTCCTTCTTTTTTTCTTTTGTGTAAGCATGTACATAGGCCTTTGGCCATTACGAATGAAAATACTTTGACTTTACCTGTTGCTGGATTTTACCTATTGTCTTGCGTGTGCTTGCTCGTGATTGGTTCGATCCAGTGCCGGGCGACCAGCCCCCGAGCATTTTGCACACACCCTTTGGGCAACTAGGTGGATCGACATTTAGGAGTCTTTTCTGCAATCACACAGGACCGCTCCAAACATGAGCCAAGGTTAAACCACACTTATTTTGGAAATAAACAAGCAAACAGGCACACAAAGCCTAAGTCCTGGCCATCGAGTCGGCAGGAAGTGCATACTAGGTTGTCATTTTCTTATCACCATTCAGAGCTTAATCCCTTGTACTTTACCGGGACTAGACCAGGGAACTATGAGGCTAGGGAGCAGGTCGCGTAGAGGCGGGGCAAATGGTGAGCGGAACTCGGCCACGAAGCACCATAGTGGGCAGAGCATGGCATGGCCTTGACCAGACACACGCACTTTGCTAAGCGCCCATCCAGGCTCGGCCTGGCAGAGCCGAGTCCTGATATTGCCGAGGGACCCTTGCCATCCTTTTGGACCGGACCGAGAGGCTGAGTGCATGGGAGGCGGTCGCGTGAGGCGGGGCAAATGGTGGCGAAACTTCGACATGGCACCATGGTGGGCGAGCATGGTCGCGATGCACCGAACCACACGCACTGCTAGGCACCCATCTGGGATTAGCATAAGCTGGCGGTTTAAACGGGTTGCCAAGGGGCTATCAGTTTACTGGTACTTATGACGATGAAGTATGGCACAAACCCTATAGGCCTAAGCAAGTTGAATGGATCAAAATGATAATCAACTACATACTGAGCATGTGGGATGCCAGGGAAGAGTGCAACAACCTGCTGGCTGACCTGGGGCAAGGCCACGGAAGACATACAGCATGTCGAAGATCGCTCGCCGGGTTGTCATTTCCCGTTGCCATCCGGGACTCATGCCCTTGCCATATTTATGAGACCAAGCCAGAGAACTGCGGGGTAAGGGAGCAGATCACTAGAGGTGGGGCAAATGGTGAGCGGAACTTAGCCGCGAGGCACCATGGTGTGGCGAACATAACCGGCCGCACTAGGCCGACACGCACTGCTAAGCATCTGTCGCCAGCGCGGCGAGGCTGGGGTCCATGTTATGGTCAAGGAGCAACCGGGATATAGGCATGCATGACATCCATATGAGGCAACTACAGGGGTAGACTTCCGCAGCAGTTATATATTGCAGGTGTTTGCGGCTCTGTTCGTTTTTACGTGGCTAATCGAAGCGCCGGCCGTGAGGCGAGACCACCTTGAAGGGCCTTCCCAGCGAAGAGACATTGTCGCGGCCCTGCGGCGGGTCGGCGTGAAGACAAGGTCGCCTACCGCCAGTGTTCTCTCACGGACCCGGGTGGCGTGGTAGCGCCGGAGACTTTGCTGGTACTGGGCAGCACGTAGTGCCATCCGATCTCGAACTTCCTCCAGGAAGTTGACGTTGTCTTGACGTCGGTCCTCCTGGTCTTCTTCATTGAAGGCCGCCCGCTGCGTGCGCGAGCCCAAGGAGAGCTTCGGAGGCGATCGCTTCGACGCCAGACCGGGAAGAATGGGGTCTCCGGTCTGCACGGTGGCGTGGTTCGGAGAGACCACAACACCGTTGGAAGCTCTTCCGCCTAGCGTGTTCCGCGCTTGTGGAGCCTGTCGAACGCCATGGTCTTGAGGCCCCTCAAGACCAGTGCGTTGGTGTGCTCAGCTTGTCCGTTGCTTCGTGGATGGGCCACGGAGGCAAAACACACCTTGCTGCCCATCTCTTCGCGAAGTCCGGGACACTTCCTTTGGTGAATTGGGTGCCATTAGCCGGTGATGATGCGGTTGGCAACTCCAGCGAGTGAAGATTCCATGCATGAAACGACAACGGCGGAGGTCGTAATGGTGCGCCTTTGCCGCCGACCCATTTGGTGAACTTGTCGATGGCGGCGAACAAGTGGGTGAAGCCCCTATGGCCCGAGGAATGGACCCGGATATCCGGCCCCGGATCGTGAGCGGCCATGAGAGTGGGATAGTTTGCGAGCTTGAAATGGCGGTAAATGCGCTTGGTGTGGAATTGGCGCCTCGCAACTCCTTACCAGCAAGCAAGCATCACGGAGGCGATAGGCCAATTGAATCCCTAGCGGTAAGCTTTACCGACCGATGTCGATTGAACATATGGCTCCCGTGCATGCCCCATGGATAACGAGTAGCTTGTCTGCTGCTTCCAGTGATGCATTTAGGGAGAATTTTGTTTCTACTCTAGCGATATAGGTCTCCACCTATCGAGTATAGCACTTGGCCTTGCGTGCAATTCTCTCAATGAAGCATCATCGCCGGGGATCACTTGATCACATAGGAAGGCAGGATGGGATCCATCCGGCCCCCTCGAGCCAAGTGTGGCGATCACGTGGTGATCGCTGGAGTCTCCGCCTGGCAGGCGTTTCCTGTCGCCTTGGCGGTATTCTGTCCGCTTCGGGAAGGGGATCTCTTGATCGCATTATCGGCCCCGCCAGAGTTGAGGCGAGACGGATGCTTCACCTCCCTTCACGGGATCGAGGGATGTGGCAGCCGTGTCGTCGGCTCCGCCGTGGTAGGAAGCAAGACATGTCGCGGTGCCTCCTGCCCGAGGTGGAGGGCCAACAGCCGCACCATTGGCCCCGCCGGAGTTGTGGGTTGCAATAGACGGTCGCGCAAACCTTCTTTTGAAGACTTGGATCGGAACCGACCCGTCATTGGCCCCACCGGAGACCAGGGTGACAATAGACTATCCGGCACTATCGTCCCCGCCGAAGACCGGGGAAGCGATAGACGATCTCGCGAGACTCCTTTCGAGGGGCGGCTGGAATAATAAGCGCCATCGGCCCGCGCGAGTTAGGGAACAACGATGGGCCGGTTGGGCAAACCTTTCTTCGAAGACTCCAACTAGAATAGAAGCCTTTGACGAGGCAAACTATGAAAGCTTGTCTGCCAAATGATTGTTGCGCCGGGGGATATGGATGTACCCTAGCCCATCGAAGTGGCACTCCATCCTTCTGACTTCCACCAAGTAGGCGGCCATCATGGGATCAGAGCAATGGAACTCCTTTCGCGCTTGGTTGACAACGAGTAGAGAGTCACCCTTGATGTGTGAAGCCGGATCGGGCAGTGGCGGCATGGCGCAGAGTCTCTACCGGTGCCCTTCATATTCGGCGATGTTGTTGGTCACCTTGAAGTCCAAGACGATCAGGTACCAGATGATGTCCCCGATCTGGGAGACCAGGACAAACCTAGCCCCCGCGCCCTCGACCCGGAATGAGCCGTCGAAGAATAGGGTCCACGGGGGGAGCGCGGGTGCTCCTTCAGCTTCAGGAGTGGAGGGAGTCCACTCAGCGACGAACTCGGCCAACCTTTGACTTTTGATGGTAGTCCGCGGGCAAAACTTGAGGCAGAACTCGCCTACTTCCACCGAACACTTGGCGACGCGACCTTCGGCTTCTCGGTTGTGGAGTATCTCCCAAAGTGGGTAGGCTGTGACCACCATGATCTCCCGTCCCTGGAAGTAGTGTCGAAGCTTAGAGACACCACGTAGCAGCGTAGAGCATCTTCTGGGCTTGCGGATATCTGGTCTCTGCATCGGATAGCACTTTGCCGATGTAGTAGGCCGGTGCCTAGGCGCCTTCCCTCTCCACATCAAACACCGCACTCACTACCACGGGGTAGCCGCAATATATAGGAGCGTGCTCACCGGGCAGCGAGCGACTAGCACCGAGGCGAGAGGTATTTCTTGAGATCTTGAGCGCTTGTTGGGCTTCGGGCGTCCATTCGAAGTGGTTAGTGTTCTTCAATAGCTTGAACAAGGGGAGACTTTTTTCTCCTAGGCGGGCGATGAATCACCCGAGGGATGTCAAGCGACGATCGAGAATTGGGCGATGCTTAAGTCAGTCGGTGGCTTCATGTGTTCAATGGCACGATCTTGTCGGAGATTGGCCTCAATGCCTGGCCCGGACACGAGGAATCCCAATAGCTTCGGAGAATGCGCCAAAGACGCACTTCTCTGGATTGAGTTTCAGGTGATTCTTCCTGAGGTTGGCGAAGGTTTCGCCTAGATCCTCAATTAGCCCTTCACTCTTCTCAGATTTCACCACCAGGTCGTCGACGTATACCTCCAAGTTCTGTCCGACCTGTGGTCGAAAAGTGGCATGCATGGCACGCTGATAAGTAGAATTGGCATTTTTAACCCAAATGGTATTCAAATGTAGCAATAAACGCCCATAGGAGTAACAAACACAGTCTTCTCTTCATCTTCTTTCGCCATGCTAATCTGGTGGTACCTGGAGTACGCATCCAGAAAGCACAGCAGCTCGCACTCCGCCTTAGAGTCCACGATCAGGTTGATGCGTGGCAAGGGGTACAGATCCTTCGAGCAAGCCGTGTTGAGGTCGGTGAAGTCGACACACATTCACCACTTCATTTGGATTTCTTGGCGAAAGCAGGGGTTGGCAAGCCATTGGGTTAATGACCTCTCGATGATACCCGCGTGCAGCAACGTCTCCACTTCGTCGCGGATGGCATCCTAACGCTCGAGGCCAGCGCCCGAACCTTTTGCGGGCGGGTGTGCCTCGGGGCGTTGCGGTTGTGCTCTATCACCTCCACTGAGAGCCGGTCATGTCGGACGGTTGCGAGCAAACACATCGTTAGGCTGGAGAAAGGTGGCGAGCGTGTCTTCCTATATGGCACCAAGGTTGGCGCCCAACTTGACGGTCCTTTCGGGCTCGGCCACGCTCTGGGAGACCACCTTAACCTCGTTGGACGAGCCGGGTGAGGCGTGGGTCCTCACCGGAGGGGCTTCCGAGTAGACATCGTCATCTTGCCGCTCACAGGTGGCGCCTGCCAAGTCCAAGGCTTGCTTGTCGCAGCGCAGGGCCTCTGGCTTGTCCACTTGGTTGCTTACGGGACCTTCAGGTCCCGACATCTTCACCACCATATAGGCATAGTGGGTGGCCGCCATGAACCTGACCAACGTGGGTCGGCCAACGAAGGCGTTGTAGGGAAGGTCGAAGTCGGCAACGTCGAAGTCTACCAACTTTGTGCAGTAGTTGTCCACGTTCCCGAAAGTAACGGGAAGGCAAACCTGGCACAGGGGCATTAAGCCAGCCCTTGGGGTGACTCCGTAGAAGGGGAGCGCCGGGAAGAGCTCTCGCTCTGGGATCTGAAGAGCCCGGAACGCCCTAGGGGATAGGAGGTTAATGGAGCTCCCCCCGTCAATCAGCAAGCGCCCAAGCCGCACGTTCCGAACTATGGGTGAGACCACGATCAGAAGGTGCCCTAGGCCAATGGTGCTCGCAGGATGGTCGGCACGGCTGAAGGTGATTGGCACCTCCGACCACCTCAGCTACCTAGCCGCCCCCGCTCTTGGTACGGCGGCGTAGACTTCCCTAATCAGGAGCTTGTACTTCGTGGGTGGCTGATCCGCCATGGATGTAGGCCATCCTATGCTCTACTATTTGGAAGGAGCGGTGCGGTAGTCGTCGCCCTTGTAAATCGTCATGAGGAGGCGGCGTTTCTGGCTCCTTGCTCCACCTTCTCGTGCATGACCTGGCAATGATCCAAATCGTGTGCATTAGTATTATGGATAGGACAAAAGATCTTACCCCTATTTTCCTATCGACGGTAGTCCTGTCGATCGTGGCGGCCATCCTGTCGATCACGGCGATCGTCCCACCGGTCGTGGCAATCGTCTCGTTGCGGCTTGACGACCTTGTTTCTGCGCTCAGCAGCCAAGACCTGACCGGACTCAGCCGCCGGGTGCTTCTTCTTGTTCGCGGAACTGGGACATTTCGAGGTCCCAGCCTCGCCTCCGCCGCGAATGCTACCCACTCCGGCAGACCGCTCCTGCGCCTCTGCCACCCGAGCGCACTTGTGCGCCAAGGTGAATAGATCGGATGTGGTGGCGATGTCGCAGGAGGCCATCTTCTCCTGCATCTTGCGGTCTCGCACTCCCCTCCGGAAGGCGATGATGATAGACTGGCCAGAGATCTTGGGGATTGTGTTGCGGCAGTGGCTAAATCACCGGATGAACGCACACAATGACTCCCCTCTCTTCTGTTCGAGGGCATGGAGATCTTCCTTCACTCCTGGCTGGGCGTAGGAGCCCTGGAAGTTGGTGACGAACTAGCCACACAACTCCGCCCACGAGTGCACCGTCCCCCTTGGGAGATTCATCAGCCAAGAACGGGTGGAACCCGCCAAGGCTGTCAGGAGATAGTTCGCCATAACCTTCTCAGAGCCGCTGGCAGCTCGCACCACCGTGGTGTAGATGTGCAGGACCACCTCCGGGTTGGTGGTGCCGTCGTGCCGATGGTTCTTGGGCGAAACCTTTACAGCCACGCTGACGACAGGCCTTGCGGTTGGAAGCTGCTGGCACCCCATGCCATAGGGAGAACCATGCAGCCCCCCGGAACCTCGGCCCGAGGGCTGCGTCGGGGAGCGTAGGACTTGGCTCCCGCAAGACTCAGAGGAGAAGGTCTCCTCCTCTGCAGAGAAATCGGGATCACAGGAGGAGCTGTCTTCTTCAGGAGCCATCCGCTTGCCGCGGTCTTGCTCCTGCGCTTGAGGATGGTGCAACTTGCCGCGCAAGTCACCACTGTGCGCTCGACGTCGCTCCTCCAAATGAGCCCTAAGATCTTCACGGGCACTCCTCTCACGCCCGGGGGACACGCGAGAGGCTCCAGAGCCGTCGCACGACACCCGGCGAGAGCGGGGCCTGCGCCTTGAATGCCCTTCCCCTTGCTTCGCCCATCCTGACGTGAGCGTTGCTCGCTCGGGTGGCTCGAAGCATGGGTGCGCTCTGCGCGCAACTTCGACCGCGGGATACCAGAGGTACCCAGTAGTTCTGATGCCTTCGCATGGAGCTGGGCCACTTCCACGAGGTACGCAATGTCCCATGACCATGGCGGCTTGGGTGTTGCCCCTAGCTCCAAGCGGGTGTTCGAGGAGGGCGGGCCACTGCGAGTTTTGGGCGATGTGGCCTCCTCCATCGCTAGTCACTATGGAACCAGCTATGCTCCTGCCGTGGTGGGGGCGCCGACGCCTTCTGTGGAAAGCGTCGGACGGTCCCCCGCATAATGGGAGCGTGAAGCCTCCATTTTCATAGCCGGTGCTTGATGATCTACCGAAGGAAGCAATGGGTGAAACAGCTACTAACCCCCTACCAAGCGAGCCTTGTCGGCGTGTTTATGCCGGATAGTAATGGTTCGAGTGTATAACAGAGTTTCGGTAGGGGGGTCTGTTACATCCCGAAATTTGGCCAAATTTTAAATTTTGGAGTTATTTGAATTTTTGTGAATTATTTGGAAATTATTATCATTTAATTGAATTTATCTGAATTTTTGGATTTAATTGAATTTATCTGGATTTTTGAGGATTTATTGGATTTAATAAACATTTATTTAAACTATCCTTCTCTTGATTAATAAATATCAGAAAAAGTATTCATTAAAAATAAATGAAATTATTTTATTTAGGCTCAAAATACTCTGAAATATTTTCTAGAATTTTTCTAGAATTTTTCGGGTATTTTTAGTGCCCCAAATAATAACTTTGAATTACTGGAATTCTTTTTATTGTCAAAATCTGGAAAATGGCTAGCTACTGATGTTGGCGAGCCCACACATGCTACTCGCGAGAAACCTAATAAATCGCCCGTTCTCCGTCGTTAGATCTTGATCGGACGAGCGATTAAATCTTGCGTCATTAGAAATGGGGATTTAATCTCCGTCGGATCTCGATCGGACGGGTGGCGTAACCGGGCGACCTCGGGAGAGGCGCGTTGTGCACGCCTCCCGCCGTTGGGTGCCGGAGATGATGTCAAAGATTTTGCGCAAGTTCCAAGACGTGTCCGAGCGGGAGATAAAGCCTATCGCGTTCAGCACTACACCCCGCCCATTTTGCCTGCTCATTCACTCGTCGCCGTGCACCACAGCCCTCTCAGGAGCTCACCGTTGTAGCTACTCACCTCCGCCTCGGTCTTCTTCGCTCTCCGCCGTCGCCCGCCGTTCCCGTCGCTGCTAAGGCACCCTCGAGACCACCAAGCCAAAAGCGCGTCGATGGGCCATTCGCCGTAGGAGGCGCCGGAATCTCCAGAAAACTCGTCGTCTTCCTCGGCTCGGCGTCAAGCATCGCCGCCTCTTCTTCGGCAACCGCAACCCGTCTCGGCCGTCGGATCTTCATCCAACGACCGAGTATCGCCGCGTTCTTCGTAGAAGTAGCGTTTAATTGGATTTAGTTAGATCACGGTTCGTTGGATCTTCATCGAGCGATGCTCGTTGAGCCCGCGTGGCTCGGGAATAGTGTTACGCTTTCGTTCAGCGTGGCGTCGATGCGTAGATGTGCGGCTCGGATTAGCGCCCCGCGTGCTCGGCCACTGAGAACGGCTCGGGTACCCGCGCGTTGGATCTCCATCCAGCGGTAGGCGTCGTCTCGTGAGGCTTGGGAATAATAAATCGTGTGGGTACCCATCGCCGTTGGATCGCCATCCAACCGCATTTGGTGCATCCACGTCGGTGCGGTGAATAGTGAACCGTAGCGATGGCAAGTAGCCGTTGGATGTCAATCCAGCGTCTCTATTCGCCCAGCGTGTAAGCGGCTGGCGTGTGGGGCGAAACCTTTGTTCCATGGGGCCCACATGGCGGTGCAATGACCCTTTGTCTTGGCGTCGGCATGGCGTCATCTGGGGCCCACTTGTCAGTGACCGTGGGCGACGTGGAGGCCTCTGGTGCCGACACGTGTCGCCGGGGGAAATAAAACCGGATTTTCGTTTAAAAATAAAAGGATTAATTCGGTTATATATTTATTTGAATTTCAGCAAACTTGAAAATGCTATAACTTTTGCATCTTAACTCGGATTTGGGTGATTCCAGTGCCCAAAAATTTGTAAAAATATGAACTATTTATTGGTGAATTTTATTTTATTTTTAGAGTCGATATTGCTGTCTGTTTTAGTGTATTTATTGTGTGCTTGCTTGTGCAAGTAGACTCAGGAGTTCTTAGGGAGTTGCCGAGGAGAATTGAACCGTCATGATTTCAGATCAAGCTCAACTGCTTTTGAAGGCAAGTCATGCTTTGACCATATTGCCCTAGATTTTAAAAATGTATTTGATTCAATTTATGCATGCTATATTAATTAAAAATAATATTGCTTATTGTGGGAAATGTAGCTAAAATACCAATTGGATTATGCCACCTTATTAATGTCATTATATGCCTGAATACTTTGTCACCCTAGGATGTTTAAATTATGTTGGATGCTAATATGATGCCAACACGGGAGAGGCTAGGCCGTGATTGATTAAACTTAGCTTCCTCATATGCATTGAATGTCTTTCAAATAGCAAATGAATATTGACTAAACAACTATGGAGCGCATTTTTGAAAAAGTCTTGATTATGTCATGGATTAGGATAGTAACTGTGTGGTGCTATTCATAGAATAATGTGGAAAATGGCATGTGTTGCTTAATCACAAAAGTGGGGTGGGAATTGATTTGGGCCAGGGGCAAGTGGCAAGAAGGCCGTGCAGTGGGCTGTGTGGCAATAGGCTGTGTGAAAGATTGATAAGGCTGTGTGTGCGAGTTGTATAAATTGGATGTCTTGGGGCAGTTAAGGACTTAACCTTGCGAGCCTTTGAAGCCGAGTTCGTGTACAACCACTTGTCAGGAATGGGGCGGACCTAGTTAAGTAGGTTTCGACCTCTTTCCTTTGAAACCTCGGGGTGGCGGTGCACATGGTGCAAGCTGAGGAAGCGTGCACGTGCTACGGCTTGGTACCCATTCAGCAGTACTTACTGTCTAAACTTGGCTCTGAGTGAGGAAGTGTTAGAAGGAAATGTCGGAGGGTTCAACGGTTAAATGTTAGTCTCTGAAAGACTACTGTTGCAATCAATCGCTTGTGTGGTGAGCATTTGTATCTGTGGGTAAAGTGTCTGACCTCTGCGAGTGTGTGTGTGAATCTATTGAATAGCCGTGTCATGATCTTGGACATTGCTTTCAGTGATTCTGATCAAGGGTTAGATTTTATAAATAAAAGATGTGGAATGGGTGGCTGTGTGCCAAAAGAATCAAATTAGGGCTGTGTGCCAAAACCTTTGAGAAAAGGAATTGAGAAATTAATTATTAATAATACTGATTTTACTGCTTTTAATCTAATAGGATTACCTATTAAAAGAAATGATGCTTTATGCATAATAACCAATTAAGCCTTTCCTTTGGAATAAGCCATGCATGTAGTAATAGATCTGCATTGCGCATGACTTGTTGAGTATGTTGTATACTCACCCTTGCATCGACAAAAACCTCGGAAGAAGAAGAAGCGTGCGGACTTGGAATGAAGAGTTAAATCGAAGGCCGGGAGGATTAAGGGTTGAGCAGCTTTCGATAGCTTTGTGGCTAGGAGTGGTTCGCTATCGTATTTTGCTTCATTGAATGAACTTAGAATGCGATGATATTTATAAGCCTGCGTGTGAATTATTATAAGGTGACCATAAGGTCATGTAACTCGACTATATTATGCTTGAAGTACTTTATTATTTATTTCATTGCGTATGATTGTGGTACTTCAACTTTTTTTATCTGTGTGTACTAAGCGTGATCTGGACTAGTCACGGCATACCTGAGTGTCCGAATCCGTGAAAATTGAGAACACGGCAGGGGATAGTATCGAGCCATCTTGTTGTAGGACTTAACCCTAGTTAGGTAGCGTTTTAGAAAAGTCAAATTAATTTCTAAAGAATAAATTTTGGACAAGAATAATCAAAAGAAATCTTGACTTATCCCTTCTTCCTTACTTCATACCTCTCGTGATACGCTACTACTTTTATGCTCTTTTAAAATTTTAATCTTGTGGCGTTGCTTTGGCGGAATCACGGATGGTTCACTCTTTGGAGGCGTCACGGAGGCTCTGTGTGGAGCTGGAGGATGCTCCGGTGTTGGGAGGCCGGCCGTCCTCTCTAGGTGCTCGCTTTGGATAGTCAGCGGGATTGCTCGCGGATGGGAGCGACTCGACCTTATGCGGCTCGGGAGCAGCAGCGTGCTAATCGTCGCTTCGCCTCATGGTGAAGCGAGCTAGCTCTGGCGGGCATCTGAGTGTGCCGGGTTACCTTTGCGTCGGATCGGCGAGGACCACGGCTATGGTGTGGGATACCGCCTTCGTGTGCACCGCCAGGTGGACCCTGAGGCTCGTTTGGAGTTGGAGGGCGCCGCCGCCGTCGTGCACTGGCGGAGTTCACAGCGGCCTGAGGAGGAGGTCATGGGCGCCACGACTCTGAGCTGCGGGCCGTCTACCGCACCTTGGAGGCAGAGGTTGCTCTCGAGGAGACCGAGAAACCTGCCGTTAGGAGGATCGCCCGGTGGAGGAGGCCCTCTGACCACGCAGGGAGCTGGCGCGTCATGGAGCTCGGCGGCGGCGAGGAGGGCGGAGGAGCCAGCGCTGCGCTGAGGACCAGCGGTGGTGGTGCCCCTGTTGCACGGTGGTAGGCGTGGGGACGGTTGCCCGATGCGGCTTACCGCGGCGTATGTGATCGGCGAGCATGCATGGTTGGCTGGATGAGTGATGCTTTGTCAGAGTTGCAGGGACCAGCTTTTACGTGGAGACTCAGTTATGTTGAGTCGCGTCTTTTATTTCGAACATTAGTATGCGATGTTGTAATGAACAATTTGATGTGATGTTGTGACTGATTTTGTGGTTGCATAGTCCCTAGACTATGTAAGCAACCATACCTATTACTATTAATGCTTTAATGTTTATGGTTCTATTTAAGTTACACCTGTTTCCCCCATAAGTTCCTCTCGTATCTATTCTTTTCCCTCTTATCTCTAAACCACGAAGCAATCAGCGAGATGGTGAACACTCATAACTCTTGGGCGGGAGGCGATGGTTCGCGCCACAGAGGTAGTCGAGAATGGTACACCACCACCATGAGCGGCACCGCCCGATGGATATCTGAATTTAGGAGCATTTCTCGCGGCCTGAGACTCGATTAATGCGAGACCATGATAGCAGATGCAACAAATCAACACTCAAGGCATCACGAACAACCAAGCCATGAACAACGGACCCGTCCTATTCAAGATTGTCGAATTCATGCGGGCGCGCCCACATTCTCGGGCAATGCCGATCCACTCGAGGCGGAGCGATTGGCTAGAACTATCGAAAGAAATTGCATATAACCCGGTGTGAGGACACGAGAGGTGCTCTATGCCTCTCACCGGCTCGAAGGAACAGCGGTGAATGGTGGGAGAACTCTGCATCATCGAGGAGAACCCATGAGAGATTACTTGGGATGAATTCGCATGACTTTCCGTCAATACCATGTCTTGGGAAGGTATTATGGAGCTGAAAAAGGAAGAATTTAGGACCTTAAAGCAAGGAAGTCGATGCATGGCGGACTATTTGAACAAGTTCACTTTCGGCTAGCGCTACGCTCGAGAAGGCGTAACCAGCAGACAAGGCAAAGCGGTCTCGCTTTATGAAGGACTCCATCTTGGTCTGCGGTGGGATTGATCACCCACACCTTTCCGGATTTTCAAGAATTAGTAAACAAGGCACTCATACTAGAAGATAAGCGTAAGGAGCTTGGCGATGTCATAAGCGCCGCATGGCTCGGCAAGGAGGGCGCCGAAGTCAGCGAAGACAAGAATGATACCCCGGCCGATTCGCGAGGTTCCAATAGGGAATTAGTGTCGGGACACCACCCCAATGCCAAGACCGGTGGACAAACCCCTCGAGACCCAGTCAAGGTTGTTAACGAGGCGGAGAAATCGGCGAGATGTCGAGAAGCTTTGCTACAAGCGCAATGAGGCAGGGCATTTCACCAATATGTGTCCCAAGAAAGTAGTTGTGACCCCGTGCGCTTCAACCTAGGAGCACCCGGCTAAGACCCTACCCAAGGAGGAAGCCGGGACACACTGGTGGAGCTACACGCGAGCATTCCGCGAGGAAAAATCAACCATATATCCATGAGACAAAGTCAGTTACTCACGGACGTCGTGCTCGGTAAGTTCCTAGTCAACTTCGATGCAGCTACTGATATTATTGATTCAGGAGCTTAGCATTCGTTCATTTCGAGATTTTCTTTGTGACAAATGACACGGATATTGTTAACCTTAAAAGTACACTCCTAGTTCAATCCACGGATCGAACTCCGTTCTAAGGTCGGATGTTCTGGAGTTAAGTTAGTAATAAAGGGAGTAGAGTTCCTAGCGAACCTTATTATATTAGATACCCAAACCCTGGATGTTATCCTGGGAATGGATTGATTGGCTAAACATAAAATTTGTATTAGGCTGCGGACGAAGAGTTGTGTCTATCGAGAGCCACGATGGTAGAAAAGTGGAATTTCAAGCAAAAGCGATTCGAGAAGGGCGGATGTTAGTGAACAATTTGGAAACTATCGATTATAAGAGATGTACCGATTGGTCGGTGAATACCTAGATGTTTTCGAGGAATTACAGGGGAATGCCACAGGACGAGACATAGAGTTTGTAATTGATCTAGTACAGAGCAGCACCAATAGCAAAAGACCATATCGGATGTCCACGAAGAGTTGGTAGAGATGAAGAAGCGGTCGAGGAGTTCTTTGGAGAAAGGATTCATCGAGACCAAGCTCGTCACCATGGGGAGCACGGTTCTATTCGTTAAGAAAAAGGATGGGAGTTTCGGTATGTGTATAGATTATCGTGCATAACGAGGTGACAATAAAGAATAAATACCGTTACCGGATAGATGATCTCTTGATCAACTAAGAGGAAGCGGAGTATTCTCAAGATCGACCTTAGGTCGAGGATATCACCGGTCGAAAATCAAGGCGAGAGGACATACCCAAGACGCATTTTCTTCAAGATATGGACATTATGAGTTCCACGAGTTATGTCGTTTGGATTGACAAGCGTGACATACTTTATGAACTTAATGAATAAGGTATTCATGGAGTACTTAGATAAATTTGTGGTCGTGTTCATCGATGATATTTTGGTTTATTCAAGGCGGATGAAAAACCGTAACATTTGAGATTAGTCTTTGGAAAAAGCTAAAGAACAGCGGTTGTATGCAAAGTTTAGTAAATCGATTTACGGTAGAGTAAGGTAGATTTCTTAGGGCATGTCATATTTGAAGGAATCATGATGGACAAGCAAGGTTGAGGCGGTGCTACATTGGGAGATCGCCTAGGGCGGTTTCACAAGTTCGGAGTTTCCTTGGAATGGTGGTTATTACCGCCGATTTATAGAAGGATTTTCGACAATTGCTAGGCCAATTCGTAATTGCTAAAGAAAGAAAAAAGTTTATTTGGACAGGATTGAGAAGAGTTTCCAGAATTGAAGAAAAAATACGACATCGACACGGTGTTAGTGCAACGGATGTGCATCAGAGTTTCGATATCTACTGTGATGCATCACGCCAAGGACTTGGATGTGTATTGATGCAAAATGGAAAGGTACTAGCCTATGCATCAAGGCAATTAAGGCCACATGAAGGGAATTACCCAACGCACTATCTAGAATTAGCAGCTGTAGTGCATGCCTTGAAGATATGGCGTCACTATCTTATCGGCAATAGATGTGAGGTGTATACAGATCATAAGAGCCTTAAATACATTTTCACCCAATCTGACCTAAACATGAGACAAAGGAGATGGATAGAGCTGATCAAGGATTACAACATGGGAATCCATTATCATCCGACAAGGCCAATGTAGTGGTGATGCTGGCCGGAAAAACCACGGCCTAAATTTGAAAGAGGAAGGAAGCCAAGAAGAACTATATAAGGACCTTGAGAGGTTAAAGCTGGAAGTTGTTCGAGGATTCGTAGCCGCATTAGAAGTGAAGCCTATCTTGGAAGATCAGTTAGAGAGGTCGGAAGAATGATGAGAAGATCAAGCGAATCAAGGCCAAGATGGAGGAAGGCCAAGCTAAAGACTTTAATTTGGGCCGAACATAGTGCTATTGTGGATGAAGGAGCATATTTGTGTACCTAACAAAAGGAATTAAGCGATTAATATTGGAGGAAGCTCACGACTCCAAGTATTGATTCACCGAGGAAGTGCAAAAATGTATCAAGATTTGAAAAAAGGTTACGGTGGCGAATATGAAAAGGAAGTTCGAGAACACGTGGCATTATGTGATGTATGTCGTGAGTCAAAGCTATGCATCGAGAGACCGGCGGGCTGCTGCAGACCATTGAAAATACGAGTGGAAATGGGGAAATCGGAATGGATTTCATTACGGATTGCCAGGGCGCAAGGAGGCTATGACTCCATATGGGTCATAGTGGATCGCAACCAAGGTCGCGCATTTCATCTGGTAAAGACAACCTATTCGGGAGATAAGTTAGCGGAGCTATACATGGCGAAATCGTTTGTTTACATGGAGTGCCAAAGAAGATCGTGTCAGACGGTACCCAATTTACCTCGAGATTTTGGGATAAAATTGCATCTGACAATGGGCACCGCTTGAATTCGATCTGACTTACCACATAAGCAGATGATGAATGACGAGAAAAGAGTCAACGGATATTAGAAGATATGTTGAGAGCTTGTGCATTAGCATATACATCAACTTAGGATAAATGTTTGCCATATCACGGAGTTTAGTTACAACAACGACTATCGAGCAAGTCTTGAGATGTCACCTTCGAAGCGTTGTATGAGTCGACCTTGCGGGGCGCCATTAAATTGGAATGAGGCCAGTGGCGTCGTGTCTTGGACGAGATATACTCAGAAGCGAAGAGCAAATAGCTTGATCGGGAAAGGTTAAAATCATGATCAAAGACGAGAAGAATTCTGTGAGACAATCGCGAGGATTTGAGCTTTGAACACGAAGATTATGTGTATCTCGAGTTACACGCTTAAGGAGTCGGAGGTTTCACAAAAGGAAAACTTGCACCAAGATATGCAGGACCGTTTAAGATCATAAGTCGTAAAAAGCGAGTCGGCGTATCAAGCTGGAGTTACTGTGATCATTAGCGGGTACACAATGTCTTTCATGTATCGCAACTCAAGAAGTGTCTCCGAGTGCACGAAGAACAAACATCCTTTGGAAGAAGTCGAACTATAGGAAGACTTGACTTACAAGGAACAACAGATAAAAATTACGGACACAATGGATCGGAAAACAAGAAACAAGACAACTTGTTTACTGCGAGTTCGATTGGAGCAACCACCACGAAGCGAGGCCACACAGGAGCGAGAGGAAGATCTGAAAAAGCAATTCCCAAACCTATTCTATAGTTAAGCCTCGAATCTCGGGGGCGAGATTACATTAAGGGTAGGTTTGTAACGTCCGAAATTTGGCGAATTTTAAATTTTGGAGTTATTTCAATTTTGTGAATTATTTGGAAATTATTAGCATTTAATTGAATTTATCTAAATTTTTGGATTTAATTGAATTTCTCTGGATTTTGAGGATTTATTGGATTTAATAAACATTTATTTAAACTATCCTTCTCTTGATTAATAAATATCAGAAAAAGTATTTATTAAAATAAATGAAATTATTTTATTTAGGCTCAAAATACTCTGAAATATTTTCTAGAATTTTTTGGGTATTTTTAGTGCCCCAAATAATAACTTTGAATTCTTGGAATTCTTTTTATTGTCAAAATCTGGAAAATGGCTAGCTCTGATGTTAGGCGAGCCCAACCATGCTTTCTTCTTGAAACCTAATCGTCTTGGTTCTCGCCGTTGGATCTTGATCGGACGGACGCGATTAAATCTGGCTCGCCGAAATGGGGATTTAATCTCCACCGTCGGATCTCGTCGGACGGGTGGCGTAACCGGACGACCTCGGGAGAAGCGCCTTGTGCACGCCGCCCGCCGTTAGGTGCGGAGATGATGTCGAGATTTTGCATAAGTTCAAGGCGTGTCCGGCGGAGATAAAGCCTATCGCGTTGACACTACACCCGCCCATTTGCCTACCCATTCACTCGTGCGCGTGCACCACAACCCTCTCGAGAGCTCACCGTTGTAGCTACTCACCTCCGCCTCGGTCTTCTTCGCTCTCGCCGTCGCTTGCCGTTCCCGTCATTGCTAAGGCACCCTCCGGAACCACCAAGGCAAAGCGCGTCGATGGGCCATTCGCCCGGCCAGGAGGCGCCGGAATCGCGAAAACTCGTCGTCTTCCTCGACTCGGCGTCAAGCATCGCCGCCTCTTCTTATAACCGCAACCCATCTCGGCCGTCGGATCTTCATCCAACAACGAGGTATCGCCACGTTTCTTCGTAAATAGCGTTTAATTAGTTGGTTAGATGCGGTTCGTTGGATCTTCATCGGACGATGCTCGTTAGGCCCGTGGCTCGGGAATAGTGTTACGCTTTCGGTCAGCCGTGGCGTCGATGCGTAGATGTGCGGCTCGGATTGCGCCCGCAGCGTGCTCGGCCACGAGAACAGCTCGGATACCCGCGCGTTGGATCTCCATCCGGCGGTAGGCGTCGTCCCGTGAGGCAGGAATAATAAACCGTGTGGTACCCATCGCCGTTGGATCGCCATCGACCACGCTAGTGCATCACGTCGGTCGCGGTGAATAGTGAGCTGTAAGAAGTAACCGTAGTAGCGTTGGATGTCAATCAACCGTCTCTATTCGCCCGCGTGTAAGCGGCGGCGTGTGGGGCGAAACCTTTGTTCCATAGGGCCCACATGGCGGTCTAATGACCATTTGTCTTGTGTCGACATAGCGTCATCTGAGCCCACTTGTCGGTGACCGTGGGTGGCGTGGAGGCCTCTGGTGCCGACCGCGTGTCGAGGAAATAAAACCGGATTTTCGTTTAAAATAAAGGATTAATTCGGTTATATATTTATTTGAATTTCAGCAAACTTGAAAATGCTATAACTTTTGCATCTTAACTTCGGTTTGGGTGATTCGGTGCCCAAAAATTTGTAAAAATGTGAACTATTTATTGGTGAATTTTATTTTATTTTTAGAGTCGATCTTGCTGTCTGTTTTAGTGTATTTATTGTGTGCTTGCTTGTGCAAAGTGGACTCAGAGTTCAGGGAGTTCTTGGGGAGAATTGAACCCGTCATGATTTCAGATCAAGCTCAACTACTTTTCGAAGGCAAGTCATGCTTTGACCATATTGCCCTAGATTTTAAAAATGTATTTCGATTCAATTTATGCATGCTATATTAATTAAAAATGATATTGCTTATTGTGGGAAATGTAGCTAAAATACCAATTGGATTATGCCACCTTATTAATGTCATTATATGCCTGAATACTTTGTCACCCTAGGATGTTTAAATTATGTTGGATGCTAATATGATGCCAACACGGGAGGCTAGGCGTGATTAGTAAACAAGCTTGCTCATATCGTTGAATGTCTTTCAAATAGCAAATGAATATTGACTAAACAACTATGGAGCATTTTTGAAAAAAGTGCTATTATGTCATGGATTAGGATAGTAACTGTGTGGTGCTATTCATGGAATAATGTGGAAAATGGCATGTGTTGTAATCACAAAAGTGGGGTGGGAATTGATTTGGGCCAGGGGCAAGTGGCAAGAAGGCCGTGCAGTGGGCTGTGTGGCAATGGGCATGTGAAAGATTGATAAAATTTGTGTGCGAGTTGTATAAATTGGATGTCTTGCAGGGACAGTTAAGGACTTAACCTTGCGAGCCTTTGAGCTGAGTTCGTGTACAACCACTTGTCAGGAATGGGGCGGACCTAGTTAAGTGAGGTTCGACCTCTTTCCTTTGAAACCTCGGGGTGGCGGTGCACACCGGTGCAAGCTGCGAAGCGTGCATGCTACGGCTTGGTACCCATTCAGCAGTACTTGCCTGTCTAAACCGACTCACGAGTGAGGAAGTGTTAGAAGGAAATGTCGGAGGGGTTCAACGGTTAAATGTTAGTCTCTGAAAGACTCTGTTGCAATCAATCGCTTTGTGTGGTGAGCAGTGTATCTGTGGGTAAAGTGTCTGACCTCTGCGAGTGTGTGTGTGAATCTATTGAATAAGCGGTGTCATGATGCTGGACATTGCTTTCGGTGATTCTGATCAAGGGTTAGATTTTATAAATAAAAGATGTGGAATGGGTGGTACGTGTGCCAAAAGAATCAAATTAGGGTGTGTGCCAAAACCTTTGAAAAGGAATTGAGAAATTAATTATTAATATCTTGATTTTCTTGCTTTTAATCTAATAGGATTACCTATTAAAAGAAATGATGCTTTATGCATAATAACCAATTAAGCCTTTCCTTTGGAATAAGCCATGCATGTAGTAATAGATCGCATTGCGCATGACTTATTGAGTATGTTGTATACTCACCCTTGCATCGACAAAAACCTCAAAGAAGAAAAAGCCGTGCGACTTGGAATGAAGAGTTAAATCGAAGGCGGGAGGATTAAGGGTTGAGCCGCTTTCGGTAACTTTGTGGCTAGGAGTGGTTCCACTATCGTATTTTGCTTCATTGAATGAACTTAGTCTTGATGATATTTATAGCCTGCGTGTGAATTATTGTAAGGTGACCATAAGGTCATGTAACTTGACTATATTATGCTTGAAGTACTTTATTATTTATTTCATTGCGTATGATTGTGGTACTTCAACTTTGTTTTATCTGTGTGTACTAGCATGATCTGGACTAGTCACGGCATACCGAGTGTCGAATCTGTGAAAATTTGGGGCCTGACAGAGTCTTTGCAGCTGCGTCACTCTCGGCTCTCTTTTCTACTCTCTTAGCGTGATGGCGGGGCGGGAAGATCAAGAACACGGGAGCACACAAAGGCATACGAGTTTACCGAGTTCGGGCCCTCGATGCGAATGCTGACCCTCGTCTGCTCAAGCTTATGTTGCTCTAGTATTACTGCTTGCTCTTCGTTGTGAGCTAATCGAGTGAGCAACCTCAGTGATTCGATCTTGTGAGTTTCGACCAACCTCCTTGCCTTATGCACACTAGCACCCTTACATACTCCGGGACCGGCTAGAGGCGGCGAGAGGAGTAGTTTATTAATTACATTGGTGTGTCTAATCACATGTCGCTCTTGTCCTCGAAGCCTCTTTGTCCACGCCGTATCTTAATGCTGCTTTGTCTTTGGACCGCCCAAGAGGAGGGTTTGGGCGATTGCATGATGAATGCAGTACCGCGTCACCCGTCTTGCTGGCGATGTTGATGGAGCAGGGGTGGTGAAGCTAACTTCGGTCGGAGGACGGTCCTCATGGCATCGAGGAGCCCGCCTATTAAATGGCCTTGAGCGCTGCTACCATGACTCCCGCGCATTTAATAGCTCCCATGCGCATTTAATGGCTCCCATGCGCATTTAATGGCTATGATACATTGTGATCTGGCGATTGCTTGGCGGAAGCCTCGGCTCTGTCGTGTGGTCATTTGGTAATGGGTTGGTACTTTCGTCGAGTAGCCGCGTGTCTGGTCTTCAGCGAGTGCGTGATCACAGTGCGCCCGGGCACAGGACACAGTCGGCCGGCTGACTCGCCAGCTGACCCACGTGTCTGATGGCGGGGCTAGGACACAGTCGACCACTAAGCCTTTCTTCAGTATGTTGAGTCCTTTGCATAGGACCTTCTTCTTCTTGTATCTTGAATGCGCGGTCCCACCTGATAGCGGTGGAGAGAGTATCCTAGTGTAGAATACACCGACAATCATCATCATCTACAAGCCATAGCTTAGCTATCCCCAGATTCGTAGTTCTTCCTTGTAATCAGGGATACCCCCATTGCTCTGTAACCCATTGATTGATCTCTATCATCAAACCACAGGGAGTAGTGTATTACTCGACGATGAGGACCGAACCTGTCTACATCATGTGTTCTTGATTGCGTGCTTGATCCTGCATATCTCGAAGGCACCTGAATATAAGTGTGTTGTCAATCACTAACTTTCGACACCGATCATCCTCTATCTCACCATGATTAAGCACCGACATCCTGCGACCATCAAAAATAAGGAAACACATCACATAGTAATATTCAAAAAAAGATATGCAATGAATTTCATCAAAAATAATAATTTTTTGTTCAAACTCGCACAAAAGGGCTAGTGCTACTGCCCCAAGGCCGGTAGGACCGGCCCACACAAAAATCCCAAAACACTGCTCTCTGAAAAAACACACTGGCTTGAGGCCGGTAGCATCGCCAGTCAGTGCTATCGCCTCCTGGCCGGTAGCACCACAAATTCTGGGCACTCCACCCAATTGCTTCAAATTTTGATTTAAACTTCAAATCAACCTCAATCTTAAGCACCACATGCTTAAATGATGTCAATAACTCATTACAATCACGCGTAGACCTCCACAAGGTCTTTCACCTATATATCACAGCAAGCAAGAACACCAAAGAAACACTCCTCAAATCATGCAAGAAAAGATCTACCATAAGTTTTTCCTTCTTAAGCCAAAAACCGGTTTCTTGAGAAAACTTTGATGATCATCAAGAAGCTTGTCTAGATGATTGGATATGATCTATAGGGAATATATCCATTAATCATTTATCCTGGGCGGCACAAGATCAAGAAAGAAAAAGAAACCAACAAGAGATCAAAAGAAAAGGAAGAGATCAAAAACAAGAGCAAGATCTTGAGCATGAATTTTTTTTCTATTTGAGATCAAGAGTGATGATTACAAAGCCTATCCAAAAAGGGCAAAACTCTCTAAGAGCACTCACACACACACAAATGTCGACACTTTCCACATTTAAATGGCCAAACCCGCTAACCCAAAACATAATGTGTTTTACTCACTCACACACATGCTTCTCAAAGTGGTCTTTCATCTTGACACTTCAAATAGCTCTATGTGCCTAAATTCGTGTCCATGCCTTGTTTGGCTTGACCTAACCAACTTTGGCCAGCTGCACAGTATTTCAATCTATTTCAATCCTCGATAATGACCAAATTCCTATTTACCCCACTAGGTCTTTTCCTTCCTCGAAATCATTGCCTTCCATGTGGCCTTAATAACGTACCACCAAGCCTCTCACTTGTCCAGACTTCCTCAATCCATCAACGCTTGCAAACAGTCCCAAGTTACTTGGCGCGCCACATATCCTTGATGTCTTCACCATGCTGGCTTCGGCTTCTTGGACCATTTTAGACCTCGACTCTTCCTTGAGCTTAGTCTTGGTCTATGCTATTGCCTGCCATGTCCATCACAACATTTCCTTGTATTCTTGGCTTGCACCAACTTCCCAGCCTCAGTCTTCCTCGGTGTTACCATGATCATCTGGACCTCAAATATGGAGTACATTAAATATGGAGTCTATCAAAATGATCTCAATCCTACACAAAATTAGAGTGAACATAGGTTGCCCATAGTATTTTCATTCGGCGGTGAGGATGAAGTGGAAGATAAATTAGAGCATTACAACTTTTCAGATGAACTGTGAATGGAATTAGATTTTGCCTTGGAATCCATCAATATTAGAAGAAGAAAGGAGATAAAAGTGCTATAAATGTTCATATTTTAAAACGATCCTAAGCAGAAAAGCTATTACCTTGATGCATCTAGGATATTTAGATATCCAATTACAAAATTTATAACTGGTTGTGCCTTCTAAATGTCGTTGTAGAAATTTCTAAGGAGAAGGAAATTTTCGACAGCAAATACTAAGTATGGAAGTTCTTCCAATAGAGGGACAAAACATTTGGATCACGGAGTTTTCCATTCATGACAAATTTTCATCCATCTCTTGTGTAGTAGAATATTCTATAACAACATTTTGGTTCTAACAAGCAAGACATTATTCAATTATTGGATTCAAGATGAGCAAATATTAAGGGTAATTTCAAGTGAAAATATATTGAGAAGATATGATACCACAAATATTAATGAGCAAAACTAACAAACATTAATTGGTAGATCAAGATAAGAAGACCTTAGGATTTTTTTCTTGTCTTCCATCATATGTGCTATAGCTTTCGCAAGGGAGGCTTTTCGATTCTCCCTAAAGTTCCACAGCTGTAACACAGTGCCTATTTATTTGACACCAATCACTGATTAACTTCCAGTCATATCTCTTAATCCCTACAAAAACGATCATGTCGTTGTGAAAAAGGTGTCTTAGTATATTATCAGTAACCACATCGAATTAAATACTAGAAACCATTATATTACCTCTATAAGCTCAGCTTTAGCTTCTGCCAGCTCTGCATTCACCCTGCACTCTTTAATGAGGAGTACCTTGTTAAGATATTCAGTATCTTGCGACCTTAGTGATTCGATCTTGTGAGTTTCGACCGGCCTCCATGCCTCATGCACACTAGCGCCCTTATATACTCCCGGGACCCGCTAGGGCAGGCAGAGGGAGTAGTTTTACATTAATTACATTGGTGTGTCTGGTTACATCGCTCTGTCCCTCGAGCCTCTTTGTCTATGCCATATCTTGGCCGCCTATCTTGGACCGCTGAGAGGAGGGTTTGGACCTGCGTGTGAATGCAGTACCGCATTACCCCATCTTAGGTGGGGCGGTGTAGATGGGCTGGAGTTGGTGTGGTGGCTCGGTCGGAGGGGTGGTCCTCATGGCGTCGAGAGCCACGCCTATTTAATGGCCTTGAGCGCCTTTAGCATGACTCCCGTGCATTTAATGGCTCTCATGCGCATTTAATGGCTCCGTCGCATTTAATGGCTATGATACGTTGTGATCTGGTGATTGCTTGGCGGAAGCCTCGGCTCTGCCCGGCATGGTCATTTGGTAATGAAATTTTTTTGCTCGTGGGGCGACCACGTGCAGTCGCCCGGAGCTACTAGTCCGCAGACCATGTGTCTGGTCTTGGCGGTCATGATCTGTGCGCCGGGCACAGGACCTAGTCGACGATAGCCCACCATGACCTCGTGTCTGATCGCATTTGGGACACAGTCGGCCGCTTGAGCCTTTCTTGATATGTTGAGTCCTTTGCACAGGACCTTCTTCTTGTATCTTGCGTGCGCGGTCCCACCTAGCAGCGGTGGAGAGAGTACCCCAGTGTAGAATACACTAACAGTAGCCCCCGAATCCCTCGGAGTGCACCCTGGGAGATTTCAGAGATATTCTTTGACCCAAGCAGTCTGGGCGGGTCCTATTCACATACATGCAACGTCTGAGATCCTCTCTGCAAGCCCAACTCTTGAGTCTTATCGCCCATGCCATTATGATCTTTTTGCGAATAGTCAGTTCGTGGGGGCGCAACTCCTCGCATTCTGAAGCCGTGCATGGCTTACAAATAGGCATGTTCACCCCACCACGATCCGCACTCCTGTCGCTTTCGTCTTCTTTGCTTCCTTTGTCTTCTTCGCAGTCACGGCACTAAAATAGTACTCTAGCCGCATGGCTCCGTCGCTTCCTCCCTCGGCTATGGATGAGTCAAAGCTAGGGAATGTTCTTCGCCTGGCCCCTGAAGGGGCCCTCCGCCTTAGGGCAAGAACTGTCGGGCCGAAATGCAACCCAGGGGAGGTCATCACCTTCATCTGGGCGCTAGCGGCGGACCTGATGCCGCCCTAATCCGAGTTCATCCTCACTGTTCTCCACTTCTACGAGATCCACCATCTTCATCTCACCCCCAACTCCATCCTCCCCCTTTCCATCTTCGCACACCTCTGCGAAACGTTCGTGGGGGTGATGCCAAATCTTCCTCTCTTTTGATACTTCTATAGTCTCCGTGGCCTCACTGACGGTGGGGTCGTGGGGAGTTGCCATTTTTGCTTCTGCGATGGCTCAGCCTCCCGCTACATCCCCCTCCAGATGAGGAGCACCTGGAAGACGTGGCGGAACGAGTGGCTATAAATCGCTGATGACAGCGGGCTTGACGTACTGGAGCTGCCGTCCGCGCCAGCAGCCACCATCGACAACTGGGGTTCCCCCGTCGAGGAGAAGGCAGAATCTGGTCCATGGTGGCCCTCATCGACCAATTGCGGGCCTCCAAATTGGCCAAAGTCTTTGTCAACGGGGACTTCGTGACTCGGCGAATCAGCCCTGCGGTGGCGTCGGTAAACAGCAATATACCGGTGACGGCAGCAGCGACCGCCGCGTACCGTAGTAAGTCTTCATCAATTTTTTCTCGCCTCGCCTTTGTGGTGCGCCATGCGGTGATTGATGTCTTGTTCCTTTGCGGAGAGTGGGAGCTTGAGCATCATCGGTCGAGGCTGGATAGTGGGTTGCTCCGCAAATGCCAAGCGACCTAGTCTGCTGGTCAGCCAACGCTTTGCCAACTACCGTCGGTGGAGTGGCTTGCGATCATCACAAGCTTCCCTTCGATGGACTCCACCGTGAGGGCGGTGATAACACCTCGAGCCTCCTTGACGATCAGGGGGAGTTCGGTTCGTCTTGATGACGAGTCTTGCGAGAAGCGGCGGCCACCGCCGGCAACCGGCGTCGACCGAAGACCTGCGCGTGAGCATCTCTTACCTTCTAGCCCTTCCATGCCGTCGAGCACGACAAGGGCTAGGACTTTTGCTGGGGTCGCTGCACCTTCCACTAGGAAGGACGTTGCGCCGCCACCGCCGCCGCCTCTGCCTCTGGCACCGAAATCAGTGCCAGCGGCAGTGCAAAGCGTTGGGCCAGGAGTGGGCTAGCGCTTCGTACTTCTTTCGTCCGCTTCAGGGGCACTTCTGCCATGTAAGCTTCTTTTCTTCTTGGCGTATTCTTCCGCTTGCTGGAGCTAACTCCCGTTCTTGGTGTCTTAAAGCGGACCCCATGGTGGAAGCGGTGGTGGATGACCACGCCGTCTCCGCAAAGTCGCCGCCTACATTGTTTGTCTGCGCCTAGTCATCGGGCAGGGCAAAGCTGCTCACATCGAAGCGGTCACCTCCTGCTCGGCCACTCCGTTTGCTCCCTCCTTGCTCGTCGGCACAGCCCCGAGGTTAGCATGATGACCTCCCTCCTCGACAAGCAGATGATATATTGAGAAGATATGATACCACAAATATTAATGAGCACAAACTAACAAACATTAATTGGTAGATCAAGATAAGAAGACCTTAGGATTTTTTTTCTTGTCTTCCATCATATATGCTATAGCTTTTCGCAAAGAGGCTTTTCGATTCTCCTAAAGTTCCACAATTTGTAACACGTGCCTATTTATTTGACACCAATCAGCGATTAACTTCGGTCATATCTCTTAATCCCTACAAAAGCGATCATGTTGTTGTGAAAAAGGTGTCTTAGTATATTATCAGTAACCACATCGAATTAAATACTAGAAACCGTTATATTACCTCTATAAGCTCAGCTTTAGCTTCTTCCAGCTCTGCATTCACCCTGCACTCTTTAATGTGGAGTACCTTGTTAAGATATT
This sequence comes from Guadua angustifolia, assembly GCA_036346375.1. Classification (NCBI taxonomy): domain Eukaryota; kingdom Viridiplantae; phylum Streptophyta; class Magnoliopsida; order Poales; family Poaceae; genus Guadua; species Guadua angustifolia. Next base: position 582,841 of record JAYEVE010000422.1, read on the forward strand.
CAGTATCTTGCGATTTATCATCTATATCTTTCAGTTTTTATTTCATCTCATAAATCTTTCTTGGTAACTCAGAATCTTCTTCACTTATATTCTGCTCCATTACATCAAACTTTCCCTTCAGTTATTCTATCTCCACCTCAAGTTTTTGTTTAGCATCCAACGCCTTTCCATCTCATATATTTTGTTTGTAGGCTCCATTTTATGTGTACAATTCGTAGTCACTGAGACATAAATAAATACATGATGAATCATGATAGATGTGGCAATGGCCACGTTTTATTTTCTTCCATCCTTTCACCTAATTTTTTGGGATGCTGTCTATAATTAGATTACTATTTGTAAACTAAATAATTTCATATGAACATCCAAATTACTCTCTCTCTCTCAATAAGAAGTGTCAAAGGTCAGAATTTAACAATAAACTTATGATTTTGGGTACCATTAGTTATCAGAGTCAAGCATGAAGACAGTGGCACACAACGTATACAGGTTCAACCCCCAGATGGAGTAATACCCTACGTCCTATGCGGATGATGTGTGGAATTGATGTATCAAGTACAGAGCAAGTTGTCTAGTCCTAGTTACAATGAAGATTGGATCTAAGCAATGGCTAAACTATGGCTAGAGGTTGACGAAGCGTAGTTCGTCAGTTCTTGGTTACTCTACGTCTTCTAAAAGCTCTCTACAAAAGGTCTTCTCTCCTGGAAGCTTTTCCCTCTCTCTGTCCTTCTCCTGAGGATACCTACCCGCAGCCTTACATAGTCGGGGTAGCCCTGCCTCATGTCAAGTTGTAGTTAGTTTGGGATACTAGATCGTAGCTGATGAGGAGTCCATCATCGCATGATCTTCGCATCATATCCAAACTTCCCTTGATATCAGGTGTGCTCGAGTTGGTTTCCTTGTAACAGGAAAGTGATCGAGTTCTTCCTGATATGGAATTACCTTCTTCACGCATATCTTATCCCATAGAATTAAGCCCGCGATATTCGGAGTTTCTATACATCGTTAGGAAATATCCTTCGTGCATCCTACATGTACACTTACCCCATGTTTAGATATTCGGCAGTAACCCCTGAACTCTGCCTAGTGGAGGGTCCGCTCAAGCGCTTGGTCAATTACCGCCAAGCCCTGGCTTGGTCGAGTAATACCTTGCTGGCTTATGGTCGAATGATTCGAGTACACTGGGAATCACTAAGTATCGAGTAGGGATATTGCCAGGTCGAGCACCTAGCCATCAGCCTGTCACGCCCGGAATTTGAATTCCAAACACTCTGTGTGATACACCAGTCCAGGATCACGCTAGTGCTCACAGATACAATAGAGATGAATACCATCACACATACAGTGAAATAATAACAATAATGTATTTAATTCAAATTAAGCTATTAAGACCTTAAAATTGACCTTACAATATTAAGCCCGCAGGAGTGAGTTGAGAGTAAACAAATAACAACAACGGAATTATAAAATTATTAGTGGCGCCTTAGTTTGCCACGAACAGCTGGCCAGGCCTTTCCTAGTTAGCGGGTCGTCATTCTTCTCCTCCTCAAGCGCTTGCGGTTCTTCATCTTCGATGTTGTGATTATGGAGGGTGAGTACATTGGTACTCAACAAGCTATGCTGCAGAATGCAACCTAATATGCTACATGCGGGCTTATTCAATGGAATGGCTTAAAGGTTAATTGCAATAAACCGCATTTAACAAGTAACATAAGTAGATTCGAAGCGGTAAAAACAAGTAGAATCAACAATAACTTTTCGAAGTTAAGTAAAAGCATTTCCACATCCTAATTCATACTCCCATCAACTTCATCTTTTAACCCAACCACATTTTTAATAAAGTCTAACCCTTATTTGTAATCCCGAGCAATGTCAATACCGTGGACACGGCTACTCTCGAATAGTTTGTACACTCTGCGAGAGGTTATACACTTTACCCACAATATCTGAGTCAAACACCACAAAGGCGAGTAACCATAACAAAGCCTTTCCAAAGATCAAATCTAAACCAGATCTTGCCGCTAAGGTTTCAACAACGAAGGATACACCTCCTAGCAGGGCCCCTCTTGCGCCATGTGAGTTTTCACCCATACACGGAACTCACACCACCACGCGATCTAGAAGAATAGATTTCACAATTTACTCGGCTAGGTCCGTCCCATTAGGAACTTGTGGTTGTATGGTTAGCTCAATTCAAATTCTTGAAAGGTTAAGTCCTTAATTGGCCGAGGCAAGACTAACTAAAATTCATCATGTCAACATGTCATAAAAACCAAATCGTATACAGTGCCACATCGGCCCACCACTTAACATCTTGCCACTTACGAGTCTAAACCATTTTATCACCCGGTTAGTTACACACACCACGTGCCATCAACGAGAATCAAGACACATGTCACACTTTCCAAAATTAGTTCCATAGCTCATTAGTCAATATTCCATTTTTCTCACAAAAATTGTGTCAATGAAAGCGTTTTGCATGGCTAAACAGAACTACCGTGTTCTAATTTTTCCACAGTGGTGTATTATATCAACCACATAATATAACCCAATCAAGGGGGACAAAGGTTTTCATCGCATACAATTATTAGGGACAAGTGGACATTAACAAGTGGTGTTTTAGCTAATTCCTAAACTATTTGAAGACATTGTAAACAAATTAACATGCATAATTTAAAACAAAGTAATTTTGAAAGCATAGGATCAAAATGGTCAAAGCACAACTTGCCTTTGTAAAGCAGCGAGTCTTGGTCTAGGTCTTGGCCTAGAGCTTGATCCTCGAAATCCGCGTCCTCACACAGCTCGAGGTCTACGCGTAACAGATAAAGAACCAAATAAACACGCAAAACAACGTACAAACACACATTTAGAAATTACCGCAAATCAAACTATTTCATAACATTATAAAAATTACTAGATAATTAATTTAGCATTTTCTAAGATTTATAAAATTTATTTTGACATTTTTGGACATATAGTTTAAGAGCTACAAAATTCATAAGTTTGGACTTTTCGTGAATATTTTAACAATATAAATTTATTTATAAAATTTCAGTAAAATTAACGTAGCTAGGTATTGATTTTTACTCATTTACAAAATTTTTCGCATGCAGTTTGGACTTATAACAAATTTGTAATGAAAATAACAATTTCACAATTTTGCAAAAATTCATGTACAACTAACGGTTCGGCTAAATGCTTGCATGGTACTATTCATCATCTATATGCATATTCTTCATGCGTTTCTACAGCTTGGTGTCTTAGCTCTGTGAGAGACGAGAGAAAAACAACCGGCGATGGCCAAGGCAGCGGCCGCGAGTCGGCCAGAGGTCGGCGTTGGCAGCGGCGGCGGCAATGGCGGGGAACGAATATTAAAATTTTTGGAGGATGGAACAGCAAAGGGGAAGTGAGCACCACATAGAGCATGGCGACATGAACTCAATGGTAGAGCCGGATTTGGCGGCAACCCAGAGACAGTGTAAGCTGCCGATGAATGGGCTTTGAAGCAAAAAAGATCAAACGGTCATAACTATTAAAGAACTATATGAAACCTAACCAAATTTTGCAGAGAGCTATTTGGGATCATTTGGCACAATATGACGTGAACGGATCTGAGTTTTACCTTCGGATCAGCGAGGCAGCTTGACAAAGTTTTACTGCGTTGGAGCCTTGATCTGCTTGGGGAAGATTGATTTTTTTGCGCAGATCCCGCAGGCAAAACCTTGAGTTAGGGTGAGCTCCGCATAGAAGACATCAAGATGAGTCTACAACTCAAAGGAATTGTGAAAGGGATTACCGAATTGGGAGAAATCGATGACGAACCGAGCTCCAACAATGAAGAATAAACACAAAATTCGGGCTCAATTCTTGACGAAACCTGAAATTTCTTGAGGGCTTATGTTCCTCTCAACAAGGTGAACAAGATGACACGGTCGGATTTCAAAAAGACTCACCGGTTTAAGAGATGGCACGATGATGTCCACGAACGGTGATGAACTCCGGTTTTTGGTTGATTTGGTGAGAAAAGAGATGACCAATCGCTGGGAGCAAGTCATCACGGGATAGAGAGAGTCATACGCACACTTTCAAGCGCTCGCACGATAGGAGTTCTTGTGCTTGTTAGAAAGATAACAACGAGATCTTTCCAATGAATCTGGCCCCAGCTCCAGATTCATCATGAGTCGGCCAGAATCGTCAAAACAATGCATGAAATCACCGTTTTGGCCTTGTAAGCGTGTGAGGGCCAAGCCCAGGAGGAGTGCGCCCCCCTCCAAGCGCACATAACCCTAGGATTTCCCCCTCATGCCCCTCCCTGTCAACGTCGAGTCTCCACCAATCGACTTACCTCCACCTATCGGAAGATCGGGCCACCGTGCGCATCATATTGCTCTCGTCTGCAATGTCAAGACTGGTGCAATGCCATCATTTTGCTTTTCTCACTGATTGAGGCGTCACGCCGCGGGGAGTGAACCATTCACCTCAAAGGGTTTTGGTTTATAAATTCCTGGATACAAAACTATGAGCATTCCCCTCCATTTTGCCTCCAGTCTTATTCTTGAAGCCTCCATCGTGCTTCTTAAACCCTAGTGCTACCACCTTTGAAGAATTCATCCATCATCTTTCTCAATGGCGTTCAGCCCTTCTGCTAGTGCCAAAATGTCCACGTCACCGGAGAAGAATCTTGAGATGGGAGTACCCACTTCCCGTAGAGGAGAAGCGATCTTCGAGGATGAGAGCCTCCAAAGAGTGTGGTAAAAATCGATGATGACAGAGAAGTGGCATGCCGAATTGGCGAGAGATGGCTTTGTTCCTCCTTAGGAGTTCTTTCATTAGAGATCATCACTAGGTGAGTTGTATCCCACTCCTCAAAATGAGGATGAGACCATTGTTTCTGAAGCCATCTTCTTCTATGGACTCAATTTTCCCTATTCTCCATTCTTACTATTTGTTCTTGACTTTTCTACAAGATCCAGCTTTTCCACCTGATCCCCAATTCGATTACCATGCTCAGCGTGTTTGTCTATCTCTGTGAGGCCTATCTGGGCATCAAACCTAGCCTTGATCTTTTTTGCCATTTTTACAATCTGAAGAGAGCGATGAAAAATGATGTAGTAGGGGGTGCCGATTTCCACCTCTACAGCAGAGCATCGAATTTGTATATTCCAATCCCTGTTACTTCTTCCTGGCAAGCGAACTGGAAAAATGGTGGTTTCACATCACCTCTCCGGACACCGTGAACTGCCCTCTAGCTCATCGGCTACTCCTTCCCAATTCGATTGACCTCTGGACAAAAGCCCCTCCTTCGACCACCCGCAACGCTTATTACATCTAGAAGATCGAGTTGTGAAAAGTCGGGTTGACTAGATGGCATGTAGATAGAGATTTCATCATGCGCTAACCGAGTCCGCTGAAGTGCCAAGATCACTTGGCCTGGGACTTCTCCGGAGTCGATGATGCCACTAGGGACAATCCTGAAAGTAAGCACTTGTAATACTCTTATTTTTCTTTGCCTTAGTCGATGAGTGGTGAACTGACTCATTGTTTGTCAGATTTGTCGGGCTCAGACAGCTCCTTTAGGCTGAGCAAGATGTTCTAGAGCTCAAAACCTGGCACTTGCGGCATCGAGGTGTACTCACTTGACAATCCTTGGCCAGAGGTGAGTACTGTGTCATGGTCCGTAATGCATTGTTCGTGCATCTGCTTTCCACTTTAACCCAGTATTCCCTCAATAAGCCAAGTTCGATGATGAAGGTGGGGCAGTCACAGGAGCCATCGGCCTAGACGACAATGAGTTGAGCTAAAATGATGATCAAGCATCAGGCTTTGTCCCCACGGACGCTGTCTCTCCCCTGAACAATCCGGTGCCCACCATCCACCCAACTGATAGTGAGGTGACCCTGGAGCAAGTGGGTGTCAAGTCCCCTCAAGTGAGGAGGTCTGTGTCTTTGACAGCCCATTGACCAACTAAAAGCCCTCCGACCTCATCACCGAGGCTAGCCAATTAAGTGACCTTCAATCACTCGCTTGGATGTTATGAAGTCCCTTCTGACGTGATACAACAGATGCTAGATAACCAACGGGCCGCCAGGGGGGCCGATGTGCTGAAGTTAGTGGCTGTCACACAGACCTCTCCTCGAGCGAGCTCTCCATCAACCAGAGCGATTGAACAGGTAACACCACCATCGGGTAATGCTTGTTGAATTCGCTTTTGGCAAACTTTTTGTTCATAGTAACCACTTGTTCGCAGGTTTCATTGTCAGTTGCTGACCCATCGGTGTCATCTCCTCCACCGGCTACCAACTGCCGGCACTAGACCAATCTTGGAGAAAACCACTGCACAAAGGAAAAATGTGAAGGCAAAGGTTGATCTGGTGAAGTAAGTCACCTTTCCTTCTTCATTACCTATTTCTTTTTGATTATGTCACGTAACAGTTTCTTTGCAGGAAGGGTGCTATTGATAAAATCGACACCGCTATGGCTGCCTTGTCATCTCTCGCCATCATCGTAGCTCCCTTTCTGGCAGCTTCTATTGAGCGTATCGGTGGTCCTGCTACAACAACGACACCACTTCCTCCAACTTCTCGGGCACCTCCGAAGTACTGGTCCATCATGAAGCCCTAGATTCAGGTGCATTATCAACCCTGTCCTGTGTTCTGCTCCATTCTCTGCTCTATTTTTTATGCCTCTTGGCTTCTTTTCATAGCACGTTGCGGATACCTTGCTTGAAGCTGAAGCTTTCTACAAGCAAGTCTATCAAGAAACAGAGCGGCTCATGGCTACCAACTAGCAAATAATCAAGTTGAAGGACACCGAACTAGGGGGCACTCAGGGCTGATTTGAAGGCCCCAAAGCGAGAAAGCGAAGGGGAGATGAATAAAAGTGAAAGCGAAGATAGGAAAGTGAAGGCCAAGAAAGTCTTATCGATGCTCTGTTGCTCAAGGACAAGGTCAGTCAAGACAAGGCAGAGGGGAGCAAAAAAGTGGTCGAGGTCAAAAAGGCTACAGTAGATGCGATACTTGCCACTCTGCAATTGGAGACACTCGAGCACATGAACTCGTCCGCTCTTCTTGCCACTTCCCACGTGCTCGGCCTAGTGAAGAGCCACCATCCTAGCCTGGACCTCTCGATTCTAGATGAAGGATTCACATGTGAGGCGAGTGAGGCTGCCGACTACATCGAGTCATTCGAAGACCTTGCTGAGAGGTTCGTGGCCCAGTTAGAGCTATCACTTACTAACGATGATGATGCCAGCTAGGGTCTTTTGGCTTGAACATGCCTTTGTAATAGTTGAACCCTTCTTGCTACAGCGGTCTCTTATGATAATGCTAATTAATCTACTTGTCTATCATGTTTTGCCTGCTATTTCCTTATTGATGAAATAAAGTAGCACGAGTAGATGCAAATCTGACTTAGCACTCATAGAGCCTTAGTAAGCAGCTTCATTGCCAAGCGCATGCCTGATTGTATCTATACACAAGGCTGGAAAACTTTCATTAAATAGCTTAGCCCTCAAGCGTATACTCGGAGAGGCTATATATAACATAAACACTATATAAATTGGAGTAAAACTACATGATTTTTGCAAGTCTTCATTGATCACATAGCTTAGACTTTGTAGCAAATATGAACTTGCTAAGCAGCACATGTAGAATCGACTAGAGGCCTCGTCTCCCACCGTCCGCTAAGCTTTAGATGTCTGATAATCTAGTGCTCGTGTGCATGCAAGATAGAATTACTCGTCGTCCGGTTCAGGCATGGCCCCCCTTTGGTTTTGTTCATGACATGCTAAGTACGCGATCGAGTAAATGCATGTAAAAAATTGCATGTAAAAGAAATAAAAAGGTTGTACCTACAGTGCTCCGCTCGAAAGCAGTATCGACCAGAAAATAGAACAAGGTACAAAGTTACCTGTAGCCCCCGTCTCCTTACTCGATGATGTCATCGAGTAGGGAGTAGAGTGACATAAGCACAAAGCTGTGGTGTAGCCCCCAACTCCCTGCTCGATAGCTGGATCGAGCAAAAAGTGAAGCATTAGCATCAAAAATTCCTATTGTGACTCCCAACCCCTCATTCGATAGATGTATTAACACGAGGGTGAAGCCAAGTAAAGAAAACTTGAACAATGTAGCCCCCAACCTTCTGCTCGATGAGTGCATCAAGTAGAGGATAGAACATATGCATCAAAAATGCATGATGTAGCCACCGACTCCCTGATCGATGGCTGTATCGAACAAGGAAGTAGAGCATGAGTATCAAGAATAGTAAACCCTCAACCATACGCTCAGGCGCATGAGCCCCCGAAAATATGGGTAAGGCCCAGCATTTTTTTAAAGATCTAAATGGTTGGGTACCATAACAGTCTTTGCGCCCCTTCAGCTTCCACGCAGTGCGTCATCTAGTCAACGTCATAACTTATGTGGAAGCGCAACGGACACCTCGTGGATTGGGATTGAAGCAGATCTTGATGGAGCCGTTGCTACTGTGCGACCTGTTCCCAGTGCTATAAATAGACAGGACTCACAGTCATCTGCTGCAGTCCATTTTCTTTCTTGCCTTCTGCTCGTAGCGCTCTAGTTCTTCAACTGCATTTATGGGTTCTACTCTACCATTTTCCCTGTCTCTGATCCTCGAAGAGTCCCCTCCCCCTATGCCATGGACGTAGTCTTTCCAGGGTGGATCATCATCAGCTCCAATGAGGAGGAGATTGACTACGAGGCCATTGAGAGGGAGGTCTAGCCAGAGGAGGAAGATGAGGTCACCAGTAAGCTAAACGTCGCTGTCGATGAAAACCATGCCGATGCCATTGAAGAAGTTGGTGCTATCGCCATTGAAGAAGATGGTGTCACTGGTGAAGGAGGTAAAGCTCAAAATAGCTTCATCAATCAAACCTCAGCTTGTGCTCCATGCTCCATCGGTGCACTGCCACCTTCGTTACTGGAGAAGTCGCCTGCTCCATCGACAAGTGGCTGGGTCTTCGCATCCTCTTCTGGCCCATACGAAGGGCAAAAGCCCATCCCGGGGACCATCCACTTTCTGTACCCGTGGAAGCAAAAGAGGCAGCGAGATGCATCCGAGGATAAGTAGTATTAGGGTACCTGCCTCATATGTAACAGGATAGCATTTGTTAGTTAATTTTAATGAACTCATACTTACTTGGACATTGGTTGTGATGCACAGTCCTTATCATTCATGTATGAAATTTTCGCAATTGGACAATGTTCCATGAGTTGACAAGCATCGTTCTCTCTATTGTCGATAACCGTACCGATCCAGGTCAAGTCACTTCGGCCACTATGTAGGGACCTTCCCATTTAGGTGATAACTTATTGCATCTATCTTTCTTCTACACCTTTCATAGTACTAAGTCCCGAGTGGTGAGCGCTCTCTCCTGGACTCTCTGGCCATAATATCTGTGCAAGGCTTGTTGATACTTAGCTGCTCGAATGGATGCTCGATCCCTGTACTCCTCAAGCAGGTTTACATCATCTATTTGCACCCGCTCCTGTTCCTCTTCCGAGTAGTTGTCCACATGAGGTGTCCTAAATGTTAACTCGGTTGAAAGCACTATTTCTGCTCTAGAGACTAAGAAAAATGGTGTTTTATCAGTGGCTTGGCTATTCGATATACGAACAACCCATAGCACTGAGGACACATTTGACCTAACTGTTACTCTGAGGGTGAGCTACGGAAGCAAAGCAAAATTTGATACCTTGAACTGACTACTGTTGTTTGTGATTACTCGATTTGGAATGCTGAGTCGAGTAATGATGCTCCCTATGAACCTCTTACCTACTTCTGAGGTGATGTTCCTGATGGGTTCGGTTTCGGTCCACTTGGTGAATGTGTCGATTGCGACAAACAGGAACATGTAACCTCCTTGGGCTCTTGGGAACAGTCCCAAGATATCCAAGCCCTAGATAGAGAAAGGCCAAGACAGATGAATAGTTTGCAGGGCTTGGGCTGATTAAGTGGTTTGCTTGTTGTAAAATTGATAGCTCTTGTACTTTTTCACCAGCTCACAAGCATCCTAGAGGACAGTCGGCCAATAGAACCTCTGCCAAAAAATCATTCTGATTAGGGTGCGATAGGATGCATAATTACCGCAGATGCCTCCATGAACATCGAGCAATATCTTATTGCCCTCTTCCTGAGTGATGCACTTCGTTAAGATTCTGTTACTCCCCTTTCGGTAGAGCTTGCTGTCTACCAATGCGTATAGCTTGGACTTACGTGCAATTTTCTCTACTTAGGCATTATCGTCAGGGAGCTCTTGACCTTCGAGATAGGCTTGAAATGAAGTCATCAAGTCATCTCGCATTCGAGTAGTGTAGCTTCCGTGTCTGAGGGTTCTACCTCGTTGACCCGACCAAGCTACTGGTCGAGTTGGACAGCATCTGCCTCCCGTACGAGGGAGACAAATGGTTCAGGAGTTTTTCAACGAAGACTCCTGTGGGCAAGTTCATTGGCGACAGAGTTGTCACTTCGCCTAATATGCCTTACCTCGAGCCTTTCGAACTTGCGCTCTAGTTTGCGAGCCTCATATGCCACCATGTTGTTATCAGAGCATTGGTACTCCTTTTGCACTTGGTTTACGACTAGCTGTGAATCCCATTTCATGAATAATTGTCTGATGCCAAGTGAGGTAGCTATATGGAGCCCATTAACCTGTCCCTCGTATTCTGCAACGTTATTTGAAGCTTGAAAATCAAGTTGGATAACATATTTAAGCTACTCACCTGTTGGGGATTTGAGCACGATAAAAGACCCCAAGCCCTGAAGTGTAAGCAAACCATCGAAGAACATAGTCCAGTGGTCATCGACCATCTTGTACTCTTTTTCTTCGATGTGTGTCCACTTTGTGACGAAGTCTGCCAAAACTCCTGAGTTGATACTAGTTCGTGGCGCGAAATTAACCTTGAACTCATTGAGTTCGACTGCTCACTGTACAATTCTCCCTATCACCTCTCAGTTACATATTACCTCCTTGAGCAGATACGTCATCATAACTGTAATCTTGTGCGCTTGGAAGTAGTATCGCAGCTTTCAAGAAGTTATCAAGATGGCGTACAACATCTTCTGCACTTGGGGGTATCGTAGCTTGGCATCATACAAGACCTTGCTCACGCAGTACACCGACTTTTGGACTTTGACCTTTTTCTTAGGGCAATCCGTTCGACCACCAAGACTATGCTTACTACTTGAGGGGTGGCTACAATATACAAAAAGAGCTTCTCTTTTTTGTTAGGTGATTTTAAAGCTGACGGAGATGATAAGTACCTTTTCAAATTCTAAAAAGCTTCTTCTACTTCCTTGGTCCACTCGAAAGTGTCCTGCTTCTTGAGTAATTTGAAGAAGAGTAGTCCTCGTTCGTCCATCCGAGAGAAGAATAGACTAAGGGCTACCATGCAGCCCGTGAGCCTTTGTACTTCCCTCAGCGTCTACGAAGAACAATCTGGTCGATGGCCTCAATTTTTCATGGGTTGGCCTCGATGCCTTGATTGAACACCAGGAAACCGAGAAGCTTGCTAGATGGAACGCCGAACATGCACCTCTCGGGCTTAAGCATCGTTCGATACTTTCAGATGTTGTAGAATGTCTCCTCGAGGTCACTGATTAAGGTGCTCTCGGTTTTCAACTTGACTACGATGTCATCGACGTACGTTTCCACATTGCGCATGATTTGGGATTTCAAGCAATTTTGAATACAACATTGATACATAGCATCACCATACTTTAAATGGAAAGGCATCTTAATGTAACAGAATACACCAATGGGAGTAGTAAAAGCAGTTCTTTCCTCATCCTCTATGGACATGCTAATTTAGTGATACCCTGAGTAGGCATCTAGAAAACTTAGCAGTTCACATCCCACAGTAGAGTCCAGTATTTGGTCGATGCGGGGGAGAGGAAAAGGATCTTTGGGGCAAGCCTTGTTGAGGTCGGTGTAATCGATGCACATCCTCCACTTGCCATTGGGTTTCTTGACGAGGACAGGGTTCTCCAACCATGTCAGGTGGCGGACTCCTTGAATGAAGCCAGCCTTCAGGAGTTTACCGACTTCCTCTTGTATGGCCTACTTCTTATCTTCTGCAAATCTACATTGCTTCTACACCACAGGTTTGGCACTTGGTTCCACAGCTAGTCGATGCTCGAAAACCTCGCTAGGAACCCCAAGCATGTCAGACGGTTGCCAAGCAAATACATCACAGTTTGCCAAAAGAAAGGTGATGAGCTCGAGTTCCTATTTGGGGTCAAGGTCGACACCCATGTTGACTGCCCTAGACAGTTCCAATGGGTCTAAGGGCACTGTCTTGATGCCCCCATCGGTCTTCTTATCATTCTCGCTGTCGTCGACTGGGTCCTTGGCGATACTACTAGATACAGGAGCCATGTCGGTGCTCTTGGATTTTTGGCACTTGACTCCCTCATTGTCAACAATGGTTGTCGATCCACAGAGATGCTTGGCCATCTTCAAGCTCTTCTATCTCACCTGACCCCACATGCTAGTCCCCCTTGATTGTAAGGACTCATTTTGGTGTTGGCATCTTAACAATCTGGTACGCATAGTGCACCATGACCATGAACTTGGCTGGCATTGGGTAGCCTAGGATACCATTATAGGCAGTCTCAAAGTCCGCCATGTGGAGGAGAATCTTTTCGGTGCGAAAAATGTTTGGTGTGCCAAACGTGACGGACAGCTCGATCTGGCCAAGGAGCATCGATGATGAATGTGGAGTTATGCCATGGAATGGCTCGGCTCCGCTTTTGATCTCTGTTCAGGAAATCCCCATGTTCTTATGCGTTTTCGTAAAGATAAGGTTCAACGAACTATTTCCATCGACCAAGGTTCAGGCGACCTTAACGTTGACAATGGTAGGCTCGACCACCATGGGCTATCAACCCGAATGTAGGACCCCAGCTAGGTGATCGGATTGGTCGAAGGTGATTGGTACTTCTAACCACTTGAGGAACCTGGGGGAGCCAGTGTGGTCAAGTTGACCTCCCTTTCGACTGCCTTGTACTGTCTTTTAGACTCATATGTGGCAGATTCCCCAAAGGCCCACGGTATTCGGGCTTGTCATCCTTAGGCTTCCTTTGGCTAGCTCGATCCCCCGCTCAGTGAGGGCAGCTTTAAGTTTTTCCTAAACCTTCTTGCTGATCACCTGGTATTTATTGAAGTCGTGCTTGTCCGTGTGATGGACTGGGCAATATTTGCTTCCTCCACAGCTAAGACCCTTGTTGTCGCTGGTATTACGCGCCTTGCCCCTTTCTATAACAGCTACGGTGGAATCACCTTTGCGCTTCTCTCTGTGGTTTTCTTCTTTGACCCTTGGTTGGACAACTCAAGCTTGTTGTCGCCAGACTTGGGGTCGTTTGTATGGTCTTGGGCTTTGGCACGTATAGAGTATTTATCTGCCAACTCAAAAGGCTCCTTGGTGGTTCTTACCTTTTGAGTGACAAGGTTTTCCTTTAACTCTCTATCCTTGGCACTGTTCTCGAAGGCAACTATGACCGCCTTGTCTGAGTTGTTAGGAATTGGGTTGCGCTTGTTACTGAAGCATTGAATGAAGCTACGCAACGACTCCCCCTACTTTTGTATTACCCGATGTAAGTCGTTGCGCATTCCGAGGCATTTATACATGCCTTAAAAATTGCCATGAACTGGGCCCGCAACTCTGCCCACGATGATATCGAGTGAGGTCGAAGGTTAAGCAACCAAGATCTCGCCGCACCATCTAGGGTGGTCAGCATGTAATTGGCCATCACCTTCTCGTTTCCTCTGCCAGCCTTCATGACTATAGTATAAATCTACAGCCACTCAACGGGGTTGATCTTGCCCGAGTACTTCGGTAGGGCCTAGCTTGAACTTGTTTTGCCATCTGACTGTGCGCAGCTCGAGGGTGAAAGCCTTGCAGCCTTCATCAATGCCCTCGAGGGTCGCCTGCTACAGACCTTGTCGTTCTCCTTGGCGAGAAGGAAACCTACACTGTGCCGGTGAGTGGCCCCTCAAAGGCAAAGATTCACCCTGTTGGGCCCGTTGCACAGGAGATTGGTCCCTCGAAGATGGGGACTCGTTTCTCCATCGCTCGCGGTTTTCTCAACCATGTTCCCTCCTTCGATCATGAAGGACATCACGCAAATCTTGTCGATTGAGAGGAATACGATCTCAAAGATTCTCGGGGCGTCTTCAATGGGGGTTGGAATGAATGTCTTGGAAGCACGGTCGTTACAGCTAGCCACTGCCGATCTTGCTGCTCGATGATGATTGTGGGATAGTCTCCGTAGCTAGCTCCTAGCACCCTGCTGGCTAGGGCGTTCGGACCTCGAGTTAGCTACTCGAGCGGTTTGAGCTTGCGCTGCATCGAGTAGCCTTTTCATCTAACTGAACACTGGAGTCATCGGGTTGCCCGGATCTAGTGGCGGAAGGGATTTCAGCAGCATGTGAGTGCACTAAATATTTGCTTTAGGGGTGTTGAAGGTGTCATTGTTGTGCCTTTGGCGAGACGCTGCTCCTGGGGCACAGCCAGGCTCTCCGTTGTGGTCGTGCTGTTGTGGGATTTGTTGTCCCTAAAGATCTGGTGCTCACAGGTAAGGTGTTGTTGGATCGTCGAGGTCAAGTTTCCTTGATAGGTTGGCCACGATCCTAGCTGTGACCGCGGCTACTAAATCTTACCGATGATCTGTAGTATTAGGAGCAATAGCATTTGTGGCCGTCAGAGCTGCAGCTGTCATTACAGCAAGATCTTGAGGCGTGTACAGAGGGATCTGGTGTCCCTGACATTCTATAGTGTCTGCCCCTAGATTCCTTTCTTGGGAATTTTCGGTAGTAGCACCATTATTGGCTCCGGCCATGAACATGCATCCATCTATTCGGCTATTGTTCTGGCTGTTGTTGCCATCGCTTTTACTATCGCTCTTCGTCTCGACATGCATGAGAACATTGGGCTCCATAGGGTCAAAGCCGATAAAACCTACCTCTCGACATGGATCCCAAGAGCAGGACTAGATGGAGCTGATGTGCACTAGACCTTTGCCTGGCCCCCATCGATAGAGCATGATTCCGAGTGTGATCTTAGGTTCAACATGAGTGCTTGAGTCGATGTGATGATCGACAAAAATTGTTGCACAAGTAGTGGTCGGAGAATCCAATGTGAGCATGCCCTAAAGACATGCTTGATCTACAAAATAGTTGAAAGCCCCTACGTGGTGTGCCAACTGTCGAAGGTTAGAATTTGATAATAAACTTTTGATTTCGGGTACCTTTGGATATCAGAGTCACGCACGAAGACAATGGCACACAATGTAGACAGGCTCAGGCCTTTGGGCAAAGTAATACCCGTACGTCCTGTGTGGATGATGTATGTAATTGATGTATCAAGTACAGAGCAAGTTGTCTAGCCCTAGTTACAATGAAGATTGGATCCAAGTAATGGCTAAACTATGGCTAGAGATTGACGAAGTCTAGTTCATCGGCTCTTGGTTGCTCTGCATCTTCCAAAAGCTCTCTACAAAAGTCTTCTCTTCTAGAAGCTTTTTCCTCTCTCCCTCCTTCCCCCCAAGGATACAGTAACACCCCAAATTTTGCCTTTATTATTATTTTATTGTTATTTGTGCATTTTGTGATTTTCTGGATTTATTGGATTTTTCTGAACTTTATTTGGAATTATTTCAAATTAAGTATATTGGCCTTTTGTTGAAAACTAAATAAATATAAATAAAGTTAATATAAAGTTTAGCTAAAAATATTTTATTTGAGTTCAAAATGTCTCGAAGTATTTATGAGAATTTTCTTAGATTTTTTTTGATATTTTTATTGCCTAAATAGATCAAACTAATTTCTGTAATTATTTTAAATAAAAAATCTACGAAAAATCTAGAACAATGTTGGGCAAGCCTCATTACTATTCATGTGCACGGCCCAGTCCTGTGTGGCCCAATAGCTTTGTGTTGGCGACCCATTAGCCCAACCTGAAGCATCGCTCGTTGATCGTTGGATCATGAGGTTTCCTATTCATGTCTAGCGCTGGTGTCCATCGGATTGGGATCGAGCGATGGAGATTTAAGTGTATCGGGTCGGGATTCCTCCGAATCTTGACTATTGGAAGGTATACGTGTGTGGCTCAGATTAGATCTTGTTGATGAGACCCGCACCGTTGATTGGGACACATGTACGGTTCATGTGCTTCGTCTTCATCGTGCCCAATCTGGACTCCACCGCGTGAAGCACTCGGAGTTCTCTGCCGTGTAGGGCACAGACACCCAGGCTATTTAAGTCAGGGATGGTCTCATGCGGATCTGCATCAGCCGCCGCATCTTTTGATCAAAGCATCTCCATCAAAACCACCGTAGAATGCACCTAGGAGGTCACCATAGTTCTTTCCAAGCACCGCCGTGGTTTTCATCATTTTCTACCACTGTTGAGCTGAGACCCGCCATGTGGGTTCTAGATCCGGACTCACCGCGTTGAGATGTGTCCTCGTCGCCACTTTTTGATGCGCGAGAATCCATGATTATTGTGTTCGTTGCCTTCAACCCGAGTCGATAAAGCCTCACATTTGTCTTTGCCATCGCCGGGTTGAAGTTTTGCTGACTGTCAGATTAGAGGTGAATGTCAGAAGATCAAGCCACGTCACCACATCAACAGGAAACCCAATCGGTAAGGAGAGCCGTTGGATCAACATTGTCCGGTCGAGGTTCTACCATGCTGCACGAGATTCATAGCCTGTCAATCCATCTTGGGCGGGGTAGATCTCACCGTGTGTCGTAGCCAATCGCATCATGACACGTGGTAGTGCAGAGATCGAGGCGTCGTGCATCGGGTTCACGGTGGACCAAATACAAACCTCTAGTTGGCTCAGTTTGATGCTGACATCAGCATGATGCAATAATGTGAATTTTCTTTATAAAAATAATTCAAGTTTTTATTTGATTTTCAATTTTTTGATTTTTAGGATTTTTGAATTTTCCTTGAGCCCGTTCTCCCTCATCTGAGCTCTAATTGAGGTGATTCAGATTTCTAAAAATTTATAAAATTGAGGTCTATCTAATAATGAATTTTATTTAATTTTTGGAATTTGTTTACTCTCTGTTTTGGTATTTATTTGGGTTTTCTCTCTTGATTCACGTAGACGTTGTGTTGTGTGACGCATCCGAGGAAGA